>AP028163.1:19807405-21057405 GCA_014132275.2 Samia ricini
TATCTATGTATCTATTTATATGTTTCTTATAAATAATATTGATTATTAGTTTGTGTTATTCTGATTATCGGTTTTAATTTTTTTTTATACATCTCTGGTTGTGAAGTATCGAGTTGTGTGTTCAGTTGCCATCCATTAGACCAACGTTTATGTGACATTGTTAGTTGTGAGATTTTGTGTGCATGATTCTTTGATGGAACTATGTCGGCAGTGTGGTTGATTTAATTTATACTTTTTTAATGTTCAAGGTTTCTTTTCCTGACATTGTTCTTATTATATTGTTATATTATATTATATATTTATATACTTATTATATTATATTATTTGTGGGCCTCGATGGCGCAGTCGTATTACGGTACGACTGTCGTTCTGAGGTTTTGGATTCGATCCCCGGGTCGGGTCAAATGATATTGGGTTTTTCTAGTCAGTATCATCCCGGAGTCTGGAATTTGTGCCCGATATGGCGACAGGCTCGCCCGCTGTCACATCTGGGACGGAACTAAGCTCAGCGAAATGCGGGTGGTGTAGTTCGCTATTTTACCTCTGCCTAACCCTTCGGGGATATCAGGCGTGAGATTGTGTTATGTTATGTTTTGCCACATAGTTTGGTCATGAACTGAATTACCTGAATGGTTCTACCATAATAACCACCATTGTACTGGAATGTTGTTTTAAAAATCAGAAAAAATCTATAAAAGATTAATTGGCCAAAATGTATATGCATTCTGTTGCTTGTTTTTCTTGACCCGTTTGTTTTTTCGAACCCTAACTCTTGTCATCTATCATTACAATGTATTTCTATGTGTAGCGTATGTTTATTAATCCAATAAGCTGTTTATAAGTAACACGAGATAACAGAAAATTATTTATTTATTAATTTAATGTTATAACATATAGTTCTTATAATATCTTGCCATTAATCTTTCAAACTGTGCATATATATATATATATGTATATGTAATTAGGTTACCTTGTGGAAAAACTGGTTAACCGCCAAAATGATCAAATACTGATAAAAAGAGCGTTTTATTTTATTTGATTTAAATTTTGTCGTTAAATCAGTTAGATAGTTTTTGAGTTACATCGATATATTATAGGTACCTACAATAAATCCATAAAATCCCGTATGTTTTTACATGTGATCTCTGTTTTGATAACTTATATATTAGGCACAGTTTATACTGCCATTCTTGTTTTGTTCTTTTCCCTTCTTTGGAGTTGGTGGTTATTATCGGTGTAACTTAATAACGTATTTCCCCCTACTTTATATAAACCATGTAACTTAGTACGTACATGTTGTTAATAAATTGTTAACATAGTGTAAATGAAACAAAGTGGGGGTAACAGCAGGTTGTTGTATTGTTAACACATAGGAGTCTGGCAGCGGCGGAGGACGCTCCAGTTCGAGCAAGCCGCCGGCGAGTAAGCCTAGCTACTCCCAGTCGTACTGGGCACCGAATTAACTAAACCCAGGTAAATTACCTTGTAGGACTCCCCCCACGCCCAGCTCCACCCCCCCTTACTCACTTAACTGCCTGTCTGAACCAAATAGGTAGTGGGAGAAACGGTTTCCACCGTAAGAAGGGTGTTACGAACAAGGATTTTTGGCACTTGAATGAAAATGAAATGCTTGCGGGTTGGTTGGAAAAGATATGAAAAATGGACTGAGCTGACATTTTTTTTACACGGTATAGACGTTACACCTGATGTCAAGTGACGATGTGGTCCAGGACGGTAAACACATTGAGCTAAGAGGTACTGGTTCTCAAGAGATGCTGCTCAAGAGATGATGATATAAAATGAAAATACCACCATGCTACGGGTTTCCTCACCATGTTTTCCTTCATCGAAAGCTCAGGCTGATTTTAGAGTTGGATAGTCGGCAGATGAAGTGCAGCTATTTTGCCGAAATCGAATAAAAAAATTTACTATAGTTTAAAGATTTCCAACCTAGGGAGGGTTTTTGGTCTGTCATGTTTTTAATTCATTATTTTGCAGTATTTGACTATATATTATTTAATTTTGGTGGCATTTTACGTGATATAGTGTAGTCATGATGCACAAGTGCAGTGAAGTGACAATAATGACACGGAGCGTGAGTTCTGAAATGTGGCAATCATTCCTGTCGTGGTCCCGAAAGACCACCATTTTGTTACCGCCATTCATTTATTGATAGTGTTCTTAACGTCTAACTTGGCTGCAACGTATATTTCTATAGGTACATTTCCTTGAAAAGGAATAAATCGATCCAAAAAAAAAAATCCAACCCAGTCTTTAGAAGTGGCAAACATATCTTTGACTGATTTGTAGACTGTTAATAATATAATTTCTTACACGAATTTCATATATAAATACTGCTCTATTTTATTGAAATAATAATAATAAAAATACAGCGGAACCAACTTCGATTCAGCTTTTGTTCATCCAACTTCATGTTTTTGAGATTTGTGTAATAACCATTATAATTGCTTTTTTTTCTGTTGCCGTGCTATTTCAGGTATTAAACTCACAGACAGAGTCGTTAGACGCGTGTAAATAGTAGGAGGTGGGAGTGGCGCCACTTAGCCCTGCCCCCTCCACTCACCCCCCCACTCCAGACCTCCCCCCTCAAGATCGAAGTCAATTGTCGACACAGCGGCCACGGGGCGACCTCTAAAACCCCCAAACGCGCGCAACTCCGGTATTGATAATATGTATATGTCTAAATAAATTTAACTTTGTGTATAATAAATAAATAAAATGTTAAATGGAAATAATGGAATTACGAACCGATGAAGAGAAACGTGTTAATATTATTGTTTTAATTTTTTAAATCATATGTTTTTTTTTAATAGCATCGGTAATTATTATTCGCTTCGACAAATCTTTTTATTATTATTATATCGCGTAGATAAATGTACGCTGATAAGCGATACAATGACAAGCTTATAAATAAAATAAAAAATGGGATTTTGGTGTTCAACGCCTGGTCACAATAACGTACATTTAACAAAACAGCGTTACGTGACAATAATATTTACATTTAAAGAAAAAAAAAGAAAACGAAATCGGTTTCCAATCAAAGACATTTTTTATTTAATTCTATCAATTAATGTTTTAAATGTATCATTGTTATGAGAAAAACAAATCAAAACATGTTAAAATGTGTCTATAGTAATTTATAATTTGTAAAAGATGTTGAAACTGTATTGCTTATTAGTGTCCAATTATGTGGACGTTAAGTTTGCGTCGCGAGTGCGCGCGCGCCCGTAAGCCGACGCACTCGTTCCGTCTCACTCGTTTACACGTGATTCAGCTGAGACGGAGTATTATCGTTTGTTTATTTTTTTTTTGTAATGAAAATTTTTTTTTTTCATAAATTAACTATAGTAGTCCTATATAATGTATGTATATCGTTACTGTATTGCAATTTTTGTAAATGTATGCGAGGAGATTCAAGTGTTTTCGGTGCGCAATGCGCGTTTTACACGCTCACGCCTCTTGTGTATTTTAGTTGACGGAATTTTGTAATTATTAATATTAATTAATTAATTAATAACTCTTAAAAATAATGATTATGATGATAACGGGATGCGTCTCTTTATATAGGGTTCGTCGATAAACGTAATTTAACAATTTATATAATAATAGTAATATGATGATGACGATAATAATAATAGACATTTTTTTGTAATGTGAAAGAGGAATGCTGTTGTGGATGATCTCGCGGGCATTTTGAGCTGAGGGAAATAATACACATATTGGAACTTGTGTTTTGTTGTTTTTTTTTTTCTTTTAAGCCCTAGGTTCTCAACGTGAGCGCCCTCGTAGAAGACCCAGTGAAAATTAAGTGGCATTGAGATAGTGCAGAGGAGGCGTGGACAGACTAAGAAAAAAATCATATTCTTAAAGTGGGCGGTGAGTAAAATAAGGTTGATCAGCCCCGGTTTGCAGCTCTAAAAAGATTCGCAGAGTTACACCAATCTTTCATTTACACTAAATAAAACATGCGGGTAATAACTAAGGGACTGATCAAGAATTAATCATCAAGTCGGCGAGCAAGCATTAAGGCGAGGGGTATATGATTTGCTTACTTTTTATGACATGGGGGCGAAAGAGTGAACGGTGTTTACGTAAGCAATCTTTATTAAATTTCGTAACTGAGTTTTATTTTCAAAATTGCTTAAATAATCACGGGGAAAAGGGGTGACAAGGAGGTCGTAAAAAATATCCAAAATTTTAAACGTTAGTAATTAGTTAAAATAAAACTCCCAACAACATTCAATTATTTAATAACAAAATTTAAAAAAAGAGAAAATATAACCAGCCCGTATAAAAATATTGTGTGACATAGAGAATACAATTCGCTTATAAATTAGGAATGTCGTATGATTTTCTGTTTAGGCACTTTCCGTATCATGTTGCGTGAAGTTGGTATCACAGGTGAGCTGCGGCCGCTTCGTCCACTATCCAGTACAGGGAACCGCTGACAGGTTTTACTCTTCCCGCTGGTAAATCCTCTTTATCTTTCAGTATCCTCTGGGAAAATAAACTATTTCATTCGCACAAATACTCACATTTTGACATGCACAAGTAAACATTGACGTATATTTATTTTCTAAAGAGTGATAAATTCATTTTCGGCTCTTTAAATAATGTATCATTGTAGTTTGCATATATACGAACTATGAATTTTAATGTAAATAAAAAAATATTGCATAAGATATTGAGTTGGAGCCTATAGGCTCTCAATGTGGGCGATAACGCCCTCTTGCGGAAGTAGAAGGCCTAAAGAAAATTAGGGGCAATGAGATAGCGCAGAAGGGGCGTGACCAGATTAAAATTGTCTTAAAAAAGTGTATGTGTACTTATGTACGCACGTAAGAAGTTGTACTTCTTTGACATACTAATAGAAAAAAACTAAAACGTTAACAGCTAATTTCAGGTGTAGTTTTTTCGTGACGGTGTGCGCGCGCATCGTAAAAATTTACCCTCATCATTTTTCCCTGACGCGCCAAAAGAAATATAACTTCAAAAAGGCAAAAAAAAATAACAATTGAGAAACTGTAAAATGAGTCTAATTAACACATTTCCCTTTCATTATAAAGGAGCAATATCACACCAGGATGTCGTTTTGGTAATAATAATAAAAACGATTTATTTCCAAAACATATTACATAAACTTAAAAATAACGATGGCGTGATATAATAATTATGGCAATGGGACAAGTTCATCTGTTGCTATGCGGCATTACAAGATAGCGCTGATTTTCAGCCTGCCCCAGCCTCGATACATTATTAAATAAATCAATTTTGTGCAGCAACTCTGCCCGTAAACTAATCTAATTGTTATAACAATCGAATACATAATATATGTAATGAATAAAAAATATATAAGTTGTAAGTATATGAAAAAGTAATATATGTTTAAAAAAAAAACATAAATAACAATAAAAAAAGTAATGAATCCTTTAGTAGACTCAACATAAACTGCATGTGGTTACGGAGGTCTCCAAAGTTCGGTATTTTCTGTTTGTTTTTTCAAAAATGCTCTCTGGATGTGCAATTTAATAGTTTAAATGGGTACTGAACGAGTGGTTAATAAACAGTTTGATAATTACTTTTAACTCCAAATAATTACTCTTTAATTTTAAGTCTCTATGTTACGATCACAAAATCTCTCGATGTTAAGTGACAATATAATACTGGCTCTCACTACTGTCGGAACACATACCTAGATAACAGATTTACTGCTTTATTTAATACCTTAATCAATGAAATACAATGTAACCAGGTGTGCCCATATTTCTGTTCAAATAACAGTATTGTTAATAATTATTATATAGTGACAAATTTATCAGACATTTCATTGATATTTTTCCTGATGGATCTCATACCTGCATATTTTTGTTTTTTTTTAAAAAAAATTGCCTTACCATGTTTTTTTTAAATAACACAACTTACACTTTTAATTAAATTTAGCAAATTGTTATAATGTGCTTGTTGTTTGTATTTTATATATATATATATATATATATATATATATATATATATATATATATATTTATAATTATATATTTGTCTTAATAGTATTTCATGGTTTGGAACCTAACCTAACCTTTAAGTAAATTAAATATTGCAAGACTATTATGTTGATGGTATATTTTTAGGGATTTAATTTACTTTTAATAATACTAAAATGTGGCCAAGTTATACATGTATCATTTAAAACAAAAAATTATGTTAATCAATCCATTGGGTATAGAGTTACGAATACATTAATAGGCAAACAGAGAGGTTGTTTACAATATGCAAAGAAAAGGATAAAGAAATCTTCAAACTTTTTCAAAATAAGAAAATGTTGTACTCACTTTTATCATATCAGACTTGCCGGCGCCGCTTATAGCGAATATGCAGTTCCTAGCATTGTTTATCACAGGATAAGTAAAGTGACTCTTTCGGGGGGTGGTTTAGGCGAATCCGATATAGGCGCCACTTTTAAACTAGTCTCAGATAACAGAGCGTGACCTGGGAACAAGGAACAGGTGTGCCCATCTGGTCCCATACCAAGTAGAAGTAGATCAAACTTGAAATCATCATTGTTGAATGCCTTGTGCAGTTTATCTTCATAATCTTTAGCTGCCTCTTGTACTGAAAACATTAATTATGGAGTAAATAACAGAAACAATGTTAAATTTAGTCTAAAGGGGTGTCTATAAAATATATCACAGATTCAGAGGAAGGGAGGCGGTTGACAAAGTATGACAATAGGTAGGAGGCAATATAAGTTTTGTGATCACATTTCACTAGAGTTTGAGATTTTTTTCCTTAATTTAAGTCCATATATTACTGACATTCATCTGAAAATACAATTTCAATATTTTCTATTTCAATTACAAAGATTTTAGGTAGCAACAAATAGATGATCCAGCGGTTGTACAAAACATTCTCCTGAAAAACTACAGATTCAAACGTACAGCCTAATGCATGGGTTACATTTAAATTGTATTTTTTTTGTCTCAGACCTAAGGAAATCACATATTTTTAAATCTGTTCAGGTTTCATGTTATATTTTGGATCTATCACATTTCTTACCTGGGAACATGGTCTGTTCCTGATTTTAACATGCAGTAGTGTATATCTGTAAATAACTTTTAAGTAAGTCATATTTGCATATCCACCAATATTGTAATGATAGTCAACTGTTACATGTACATTGATATACGAAAAATCAAGCACATAGAAATAAATTTCTAAAGTAATTTACGATTTAGATCCTGTCCCTAATTCACAACTATTTATATAATTCATTGATTAGGTACACCTTTTTTAAAGTCTATGGACTGATATATTAAAATCACAATATATGTTGACCTGAATTAATTTTAAAACTTAATCCCAGAAATGATTATGGCTCCCAGGTAAATCTGTGTTTCGACATTGGTTCAAATTCACCTATACCGTATCTATAGTGAACCTAAGCTTTCCGTGAAGGAAAACATTGAGATGAAACCATAGTGTCATGAAACATGGTAGGGCTTTTTCTAATTACGACCTGACTAAGTAATCCCTCAAGTTTGAAAATCTGTTATCATGCATCTTTAATTGTATTTTATCATCATAACTTGAAAGCCAGTCCCTTTAGGCTTACCACTGTTAACTGTATTGTTAACTAACATCAGGTGAAATTTTTGCATAAGCATTCAGTTCAACTTACAAATAATTTCTGTTTGTAATTTTATTTTTTTTCCTGAAGTAAAGAAATTATCCTAGAATATGCTAAATGTTAACATGTATATTAACATATTTATAAAATACATTTTCTAATTACCTGAAACACCCTGTTTTATAGTAACAAATTGGTTCTCTTTCAAAGAAGTTTTTGGTATTAGGTCTCTCATGTATGTACCAAATGTTGAATCAGAGCTGCTCTCAGGTACAACTCTTTCATCACAGAATGCTAAAGTCCATTTAGACCAATCTGTTTCTACTTTTGGTAAGCCCTCACAAAGATATTTGACTACTGAACCTCCTGTAGAAAATAACTAATGATTTTATCTGAATTTCAGAACATATTGGTTAATCATAATAGTACATAAACATTAATTAAAAAATAATGTATTCATTTTTATATAAAATAATAGGATAAAATGGTAGCTCATGTCCAATTACCATTTGTCAACTGTTTGTATAATCTATTAACTGTGCTATTTGTTGATAAATATTTAAAATGATATATTTAAATCAGTCCTGTAATCCAACAGAAGGCAGACTCTTTTGTTAATTTTTGTTTTTAATTACATTAGCAATTATTTGAGTCTAAATTAACACAAATAGTTAAAGATTTTACGTGTTTCGCTATCTGAATTTCATGTTACAGACCTGTGGGAAAACAGAAAACCTACGCAGTACATGAAGCTTAATTATTCAGTGAAATCTATACTAATAAATAAAATTGAAAGGTACACTGTTTCCAAACATATATGTATAATAGAAGACAACAGAACCATAGCGCGATGTAGAATCATTAAAAAAAATAAAAAAATTGTGTTGTCATTATTAATATATAAAATTGAAGTGTGTTTTTAATATCAAAATAACAATTTTTTACTAAATACATATGAGTATATATACGAAACATAAACCAAAAATTTAATTTTTAAAATTTTTGTGTGTCTGTTTGTCCCGGCTAATCTCCGGAACAGCTGGACCGATTTGGATGAGACTTTTTTTGTTACATAGCTGCATTTAGTAACTTTTTTAGATAATAGCTAGGGTTGCGCGTTAAAAAATTGAAACTCATAAAAATTGGAATAAAATCCAATTCAATGCAGTTTAACTGGCAGGTATTTGAATTTGTAAGAAATATCTTTGCTTTATATTTCCATGCAAAAAGATTGGAATATAATCATGGTCTAATATAAAAAAATTAAAAACTATAATACGCAGTGAAAAATATATGAAACGCGGGCTCACAGCTAGTACATAATAATTTTATATTTACATTTTGATTATAACCTACCTGAAAGACCGATGAAAAATTTGCCCCTGTTGTAAATGGCATCGTTTGATATCTTTTCTACATATGAAGCGAGTTTGTTTATAATTTCTGCTTCGTCATTGACTTTTATTGTAGTCATATTGTACGGTTTCTACTTTAATAACGTTTATTATAAAACTACTCTAAAAAAGTATTTTGAAGACGAGTTGGAGACGCTTACTTAAATTTGACATTGATAATGACACCAGACCATAGATACTTTTTTATTCCGTTTTTTTTTTCTTTGTTTGGCAAGGTGTTAATGATGCATATGCCAGTGTCTTGTTTTCATGGAGTGTACGAGAAAATTGATTCAGTTTATTTATTTTTAAGGAAAAGGGAAAAGGTACTAGTAGACCATGCAACCAAGTTAGACGTTAGGAACACTATCAACATAGAATGGCGGTAACAATATGGTGGCCTTCTTATACGACCATAGCGGGAATGATTGGGACATATCAGAATTCACACTCCGTATCATTACATTAGTTTCTCTCCACTACACTTGTGTACCATAACTTAACTATATTATGTGAAATGCCATCAAAATCACATAATATATAGTCAAATACCGCAAGATAATGAATTAAAAATAAGAACTACTACATGATAAACCAAAATCGCACCAAGCACCCCTAAGTCAAGGACAACAATAAAAAAAAGTTATAGAAACTTAATTACACTTCCACTTTTAGTTCCCAGAATAGTTTTAACCTGGGTTTACCATAAGTTTAAAGAATGCAGCAGATTTGCGAAAAAGTTTTAATTTTGATTTTCTGGTAATGGTTGTCTGACGGCCAAAAGTAATTTCGAGTATTCACACTCTAAAACGTTAATGGTGCCAACTAAAGTAACACGAATAAACTGCAGTGTAAACTCAAAATTCAAACTAATCGGTATTGTCCCCAGCATTACAGTGCTCCTCGAAATATTTTACATATTACATTATTTTCCCTAAAAGGAATCAATAGTATCAATAGCCTTGCTAGTTTGTAAAAAAAATTCTAAATATATGAATGCGGTTTTACAAAGAATGGTTACCTTTTGCCAAAAATAATGCATATGTAACATGTAGTCCTAATTTTCTACATTTTTGTAGCTAAAAGAATCATCAGGGAATATATTTTGAAGTCTTTTTTTGATAAAATTTGACAAAACCCCGAAGGTTATCTCAACAGAACAAAGGTCAACATTAAAAACGAAGGATGTCAGTAACAGGAAATTTACAAGAGACATTACTTAGATTGGAAAAATCTTCATGCAATTAAACAAATGCGTCGTAACTTTTTGGAGTAAATTTATAATATTAAACTTATTTAAAGAAAAAGGAATTCAAGTAATATCAGTCTAAACTATTATTCTGTGGTCTAATCAGATCTAATAATATAAAAATGACAAATATGTTTTAAATAAGGAACCAGTTATGACAAAACTGTAACAGTAAAAATATATATATACCTGTACGAATAATCGTAAACACTATATGAGGAAACCCTGTGAGATCACTCATTTGTAGACGCAAAATAATTTTTTTGTTTATCTCTGGAAGAAAGTTCTTTATTAAATAACTTTTTAACTTCTGCCAGTCGTCCTTGCAGTGGAGGCGTAAGGCGTGGGCGACTTCCTACGGCCTCGTGGACCGAAGGGCCTCGCACCAGAGACCAAATAAATATATTTATTTATTACATATTACTAGTTGAGTGCTTGTGGCTCCGCCCGTGTTTTATAATCTATATATTGCATTTGCATTGCGTAGCTGCCGGGGAGGCTTTGACGGCTGGCCTCGCAAAATGAACTTCGCCCACATCAAATTATAGTCTTGCCCCCCCACTGCGTCTTTGCCACCGTTGCGGGATGCTGACAGTAATCTGGTCCATAGCGCTGCTAAGGAAAAAGCCGACCTATTAGGTGATTTTTTTGCCTTGAACTCGACTATGAACGATAATAGTACCTACTATTCCGTGGAGAGATTACTCCATGGCAGATGTGAAGCTTTCACAAAAGGATGTGTCTCAATGTTAATAAGTGTAAGGTAGTATGCCGTTATTTTAAAGGGGCGTGACCAAGTTTTTTAAAGAGTTGGCAACGCACTAGTGATACACGCGTTTATAGGCTACGATGACCGCGTACGATCAGGTGGATCATATGCCTATATGCCACTTTAGTGTAATAAAAAAAAATTTTTTTTAATAGGTATCAACAAGAATTATCGATCTGTTTTACGAACGGCACCTAATGCCGTTTAAGAGCGCAAATAATTATATTATGATGATAATAACGAATAAATTTATTATAACACTTTTTATTTGGTATTCAGTAAATATGATTTGTTCCAAAAAATAACCACACTCTTATTTTATTAATTTTATACAATATTTGTAAAAAAAAAAAAAAAACGGTGGAATAACACAGTCGCGTTGAGTTATTATCAATCTGCTTTAACGGGAAGACTATGAAAATGTAACTTTTAATGTGGGATATTTTTTCCAACAATGTTCTTGAAGTTTTCAATGTTTGTTAAAAATTTAAACTTTGGTTTTTAAGAAAAAAAAAAATCATTTCCTGTCAGAAGTGGGATTCGAACCCACGCCCACAGAAGTGGACTGCGACCTGAACGCAGCGCCTTAGACCGCTCGGCCATCCTGACACTGCCGTAATTGTCAAATTAATAATCTACTTGAATAAATGTGATTTAAAAAAATAATTATTAGTGATTTGTATTTTTTTGTTTCACGTACCCAAACACTTTAAATAACATATTTATTTCTTCCAAACAATATTTTCAATATTATATAAATAAAAAAATGTAATAGAAAAACATCTATAAACATAGTGTACCAATTTTTATAATTAAGCATTTGACCACAAAACTCGTTAGCTCCATTTTTTGTATCAATCATGCACGACTGGAAAAAACTTAAAAATATCAGTCTAGATTGTATGAATCTAGTTAATAAAAGAAAATTACGTGTCGATGTCCTCTATTTATTTTATTGTTTCCCTGAATCTATACTATTATATAAAATTGAAGTGTCTGCTTGTAATGTCGAAATATTTGTTTTGCTAAATAGATATGGACGTATATACGATACCTATACCAATAACATATTTTTTAATTTTTTGTCTATCTGTCTGTCCGTTTGTTCCGGAACGGCTGGACTGATCTTGACGGGACTTTTTAGTTGGAAACTCGAAGATACTCCGCGTAACTTAGGCTACTTTAATTTTTCGAAAATAATTAGTGGTTCCGTATAAAAAAATAAAACGCAATGAAGAACATAAAACGCGGGCGCTGCCGCGGGCACACAAGTAGTAAGTAAATAAATCGCAACAAAACGGTCCATCGTGGGCCTGGTCCAGTGCTTTCCCAGTATGTGGGTAGCACTGTAATTACATAAGCACGCCTTACGCATCTGCCCGTCACGATGTGTGAGAGTGAGAGGGCACGCGTCGTACCTTCTCTCTCGCTACACTCGTAAACGTGCTAAGCTTAGCTAAATGCGCATAGTGCTTACAACCCAGCCAACGATGTACCAACAGTTGTTACAAAATATACGTCCATATTCATACACGTGAGCTTCAGTACAAATTACTTAAAAATTACGGTTTTGTTTTTTTGGTTTTTCTAGTGCAATTTATTACAAAGTATGTTTAAAAAAATAAAACAAAGGGAATTATCTATATAATTTGTGTTTATTAGGATTTAATTTTGTATAAAAAATATGTTTTTATGTATTTTATTGATAAATTACGAATTACTTATTTAATAATTATTTTTGTCACGTTATAAGAGGGTTTAGGTTGCATATAATTGAAGCAATAAATTTAAGAATTTTATTGCTTTATTTGATTATTCTGCTATCTATGTATGAATAGACAGAATAAATGTTTACATTTGCTTCGACAGATTGCGCATTAACATAAAAGAGGTGCATAGAAAAAAAAGTTGTTTTTTTATTTTACTCATATTTATAACAAAAAGTGTAGAAAATTTTGACACTGATATAATCTTAAATTATATTGCTAATCTCATGGTTAGATTAAATAAAAGGAAACGTCGACTTGTCAGTATATCTGTTCGTTAGTTGGCTAATATATCTGGACGACTACTGAACTGATATATATATATATATATATATATATATATATATATATATATATAATAATTTTTTTTAAGCCATAGATAATTCTTTGGTCGGAATTTATTTTAATTTTGTTACATTACATAATATGTAGAAATATTTATTATACTATATATATCGTTCGGATTAGTGATACTCAGGGGTAGTTTTATCGGACACTACGTTGATGGACATATGTTCGAATCCACCTATTCAATTCTTTATGAGCCTCAGTATTCGGTGATAGGAAACATTAATACATGGTGGAAGGGCATTTTCTAAAAATACCCTCCTGACTACCTATCACACTTAAGCGTACAAATCAATCTAGCGATGATGGCGCCGTGGATAATGCTGCCGGATTCCGCATCAATTGACGCGGATTCAATTCCACCTATCCAACTCTAAAATCAGCCTGAGCTTTCGGCGAAGAAAAACATCACGAGGAAACCATAGCATGGGGGTAGAGGATTTTCTAACAATACCCACCTGGGTAGCTACTACCTTCAAGTTCGAAAACCTGTCTCCAAATACGTATAGGTGTGTTTCGGCAGCATCACTTGAGAACCAGTGTCTAGGCTTAGTGCGTTTACAAAGATGTAGAGGTTCTTAAATTAAAGCGAGAGGGTACCCAACCGGTCGCGATACCACACTGACTCCTATATGGCGTGTTACAAACCCCTCACCATTTTGACTATTCAGTAATGTGTCTCTACACATCTGTAAGTGTGTTTTGGTTTGAAAGTTTGTAAGTGCCTCTAATTTTAGTTTGTATATCATCGGACCACATCCGAACTTAACATCAGGTCAGATTGTGGTAAAAGCACCGAGCCTATGCAGTACCTATATACGTAAAAAAAGTATTTTACTTCTGTCTAAAAGTTCAATAATTCGTTTGTCGAAGGAAGTTCATTATTTAGATAATAGATGTCATCAGTATTGATAATTGATTCGAAACGAATTCGTAGGTGGAAGTGAAAGTGCATGGAAGTAATGAAATCCGGCGGCGGCACTTTGACTGCGGCCTAATAGGTTGTTGACCGTCAAAACAATACCCCGAATGATGTAATTTCAATGAACTATTCTCTGTGATGTTGTTCTTGCGTCGATATTCAATCCATGATATCATTCACAGAGCAAAAATTAATGTAAACTCTCCTCAGAATTGTATACTTTTGATGACAACCATAAATGAATGATAAGTTAAAAATATTAAATTATTTGAATTTAGAATCTACTACGTTACTAAAACAAAGAAAGAAAATTGTTTTTTTTTATTTAACAGACGTATGTAAAACTGATTGTGTGTGTCAAGTTAATGAGTGTTTTTTTATTAAAACTAACTGTCTGCCCGTGGCTCCGCCCTTGTTTCACATACTTTTCACTGCTTATTTTGGTTTTTAAATATTGCGGCTGAGTGCCTTTAGCAATCGCCCCAGAGTTCGGTGAAGCTGTTAAGGCCCTTCCGGTCAACAAGATTAGCGAGGTTAAATAAATAAAGAAAAAAAAGTTTTTCAATATTCTTTGGGAAATAATGTTTTGATGGTGCTGTCCATTTTATGATCTTCATGGCGTTTTAATTTTTTATACGGAATCATAATTTGTTTCCTATTTTTTTTTGTAGCTACTAAGATAAAATAAAAATATTTCTCCTAAATTCAAACACTTGGCCGTAAAACTGTGCTTAGAATAGATTTTTATTAACAATTTCACGTGTTTTAATTTTTTATACGGAACCCTGATCATTTTCGAAAAATAAAAGTAGCCTATGTTACGCGAAGTAACTTCAGCTATCTGCTAAAAAAATACCGTTAAAATCGGTCCAGCCGTTTCGGAGATAAGCCGAAACAAACAGACAACCAACGGACAAAAATTTTAAGAAAATTTTTTTTTGGTAAATGTACCGTATTAATATATTTATAATAGTTGTTATTTTGATATTACAAACAAACACTTCAATTTAATTTGTTAGTATAAATTTTAAATTTTTTTGGTCTGTTTGTTCCGGAACGCCCGGACCGATTTTTAAAATAATTTTTCTGGTAGTTAACTCCAGTTATGATCTTAATAATAAAAATGAAATTTTATAAACATCTACAAATTTTACAATCAAACACAATTGCAACGAATCAATAAAATGAAATCTTCATAATTAAAATTATATATTCTATTTTTAGTTCGACTATTTATTAAGGCGACATCATACAGTCTTTTAAACTATACAAGTATATGTTTATTAGATTAAATTAATTTACAGTTTATGGAGTGATTCACTTTGAGAAACTGTGTAAATCGAACTTTTATAATATGTAATAAATATACATGTAATTGCTAGTAAGTCGGCAGGTGTCCTTTCCTTATCAACTTGCTTGAGCAACGTTTGCAGGTTGTCTGTAATCTAGCCTGGAGGTAATGCGCGGTCCACATGACCTTAGACTGTCAAATACTTCGATAGATTTATTTATTTATATACTAGCCGACTCCTGTGACTTGGTTTACGCGAATAAGCTTTAAATTTTTCACAAGATATTTTCTTGATTATAAGTCAGCCGACTTTCAATATTGCTTTATTGTAATTTCACCATGAATAAGCCCTATTAAGTACACACGCGGAATAAAATCTAGCATAGATCTTTCTTTGGGTTTAGTCCTGTTTTAACGTTAAAAGAATAATTAAAAGTTACCACCGTGTGTATGAAAATTATGATTCTCGCAGTTAGTTCAAGTCTCCGACTTTATATCTTGTTGAAAATTTTGCCCGCAAAATATATAACAAACAATATATAACAAGGCCGGCGCAGCAGCTACATCAGCGGAGGATCTCAAACGGTGCAAATATGCTGGCCTTGGTGAGAGTTACATATTTTTACCGTTTGGGGTCGAGACTCAGGAGCCGTGGGGTCTGAGTGCTCATAGCCTTTTTAAGGAGCTCGCGAGTCGTCTAGTCGACACGTCTCACGACCATAGGGCGGGTCAATATTTGGCGCAGCGAATAAGCATTGCCATCCAACGTGGCAATGTGGCGGCCCGCCTTCTGGGAACCTTCCCGCCTGGCGGCGAGATGGAAGGCATTCATTATTTATAGTTTTTATGTAATAGTAATAATTAGGTATTTTTATTTAGTTTTTTGTTATTACATTATAATGTATTGTCTATAATTCATGTACTTTTTGAATTGAATAAATATCACTAATATTTAACAAACAATCACGCAAATTCATTTATCGAATGGGAGTAAAAATACTTACATTACTTACTTACATAATAATCACTTTCGATTCTAATGAATTTTCCAATGTTGTTTAAAAGGATGTTTAAAAGAATGGGTTTTTTTTTCTAAAAGGTTTATTTATCAAGGAACATTTTTTTTAATGTATGTATTGATAAGCCGTGTGGTGCCGGCTAAGAATAGTACCACCACTTATGTTCCCGTGGGTGATGTAAAAGGTGACTAAGGGATAAATCACGGGATTGGTAGCAGCATCCTCTGAGCACCATAAACACTTAATGCGGTCGCCAATCCGCCTGCCAATCGTGGCGATTATGGCAATGCATCCGTTTTTGGAGAGATATATGTCCAGCAGTGGACGACTTTCGGTGGAATCAATTGATCAATCAATATATTGATTTGTCGTGAAATAAATATTTATTGTATCTACATTTATATATCACAACTTATCAGTGTAGCAAGTTATAAGCTATGTTAAGTAATTGGTCTTTGTTACTGAGAAATTGTCTTTAGTATGATCTTAAACAGCAAACCAACTTATGGAGTATTTAATCCTACTGTTTAAGGTATAATACTAATTTTAAAAGCCAATGGTTGCGAATTATTTGATAGATAAAAACTTTATTGCACATAAAATTTGTACACAGGCGCGTTTAATTTCATTTGACATTTTCTTCCAGCTAACCTGCGGTAGTGTTGTCAATACAAAGAAGCGGATAGTGCGTTTCAATGTAATTATATCTATTTTGTAGGTACTAAAAAAGTCAAAACTTTATTAAGTTTTATCTGTTTCCATTCCAACAAAATTCCATTCACATTATCATATTATAATATAAATGAACATACATAAATATTTAAAATACTCATACATTTTATATATAACTTTTATTTACGAAAAGACAGTAATATGAAATAAATAGCTATAGATAAAATTTACGAGTTTTAGTGAAATACAGTTTCTTGTTCCTGTTATTTTATTATTATTATAATTATTATTCAGGTTTTCTGTACATGTTTATAATCAATAGAAAAAAAAAATGAAGAATGCTTTAATTTTTTCAAATAACACAGACTGTTATCTATATTATTTCAATTTTTGGACCGCTATTATATAAATTAACTTCTGGCTATAGAATTTTGGTACACTCGAGCGCCATTTTGTAAATTTAAGGAATTTTTTTTGTGTGCTTTTTATGTCTAAATTAATTTTATGTTCTTGTGTTATCAAAAATATACAAAGCATAAACCTGTCCCTCCCTTGAACGGCTTCAAAGCCATGTTTACACTTTTTGGGAAATATTGACTGGCGTAACTTCCATTAGACTTTAATTATTACTCGTGTCAAGTGAAAGAAATACATAGTTTAAGAGTAACTAAAAAGTGTATTATGCAAATTTATAAGTTAAAAATAAACGTATGAGATCAGAATAATTTTAATTCCCTTCAAAAATCTTCAAGAATCAAGTAAACATCATGTTTTTTGGATCGAAACAAACAAACAAATATTAATTACTAAAAAATAAATAGGATTATATATTACTCTATAATATTCTGCTGTGTTATAATGTATTAAGGTCGGGCATTTTGGTTTATACATATTTTTTAATACCATTTTAATTAAAATATATATTTAACCTTTAATTTGAAGCGAGTATGTGTAATGTACCTACTAGCAAAACCAGATATATGTAATAACCGAGACACAAGTCACGAGTCCCGAGGCGATCGTATGTATATATGGAAAGGTCAATTTTTATAGTAAACATATGTGCCTACCTTAAAGACATGAGAGATGTTGCTCTTGACCCAAATAGATTCACTTTCTGCACGACATCCATACTTACATATATAGATATGTGCATTTTTTTAAAATGGACTCGTATTACTGAGTTGCCACGGTTAAGAATGAAAATTACGGAGTCAAGTGAACAGAAAAAAAAATCACATTATACGAGTACAACTTTGTATTTGGTTGACGTCATAATCACCTAAAAAATAATTCTATAGTACTGGAAAATGTTTGTAAAGATATCTCCATTCAATTGATGACAAATAATTGTGGATGAGAGAGATAAAATTATTTATAAAAAATGTTAGTGGTCACGGGACGCCCGACAAGGTTTTTACTAACCGGTTTAACTGCCAAGCCACGCCGATAGATATTACAGATGATTTTTTTTACAAGTAAAGTCTCCGGCGGTGACCCAAGTCGTATCTCGTTCTCCAACTGGGGAGGCTGTTGACGTCGCCGCCAGTGCAATACAGTGATACTGCACATGCATTGAGCATTACACGCACAACACCGCACACACACTCCTCCACGAAACACGTAGGTACATATGTAGGTCTTGTAAGGAACCTTTTTTATGTTAAATAAATTCCGCGGGAGTTTTCTCACTCAGGTAACCGTCAAGCCGAGGTTTGAACCCTTGTTCTAGTTACCTTTTGCGGCTGCCCACAAATTTCGGTGAAGCTGTAAAGGCCCTTCCGGTTAACAGCATTAGATAGGATAAAAAAAAAAAAATACAAGTAATTGGTCACAATATTTATGTCTTGGTCTACGCGATCAGGTAATAGCTATCTGTAAGTTTTGGTTAATCCGTAATTGAACTCTGTAGTTTCTGATTAACGACTACGTGATTAGGGTAGTGGCAGTTCGAGGGAGGGGGGGGGGCGAAGGTCGTTGTGGTCATGACCAACGCCAAAATCGTACACTTCGTGTTAACAAATCTTTTCAAAACAGATAATTTACTAAAGCGCATAAATAAATTAGTAATTTCCTGCTTAAAAAACGTCTAATTAACATACAAAATAGGTACCTTTTAACTATGAAAAATGCGTGAAACTCAATAATTCACAAATACACGCCTCTTCGCCCTAAAGCTTCTGAGACTAACAGAACATCATCATTCTCATGCTCTGCTTGCACCTCACTTGGGGTCTGCGCAGTATAGTTTCTTCTTCCATACGTCCATACTTTTCCTTTTTTCTCTATTATTCCTTACACACTTTCTTTGGCTTTTCTCTACTTTCCATCCTCTTATCATCTTCTGTCACATGTCTATACCACGATACAAGATTTACTTTCAACTTTTCTACCACTGATGCAACTTTCAAACTACCTCTAATTTAAATATGTGACTTTATACATTCTTGTGACACCACACTTCCATCTCAACATTCGCAACACAGCTACATTCAATCGTTTCTCATCCGTCTTCTTACTAGAATGTTAATTCTGATATGACAGGTCTTATAACGGACTTATACATATATCGTGCCATTTAATTTAAGGGGCATTCTTGACTCACAAGTCACACCAGATATTTGTTGCCATTTCATCCCACCTGAGTTGATTAACAGAAACACGGCAAACAAACACTGGATCAATAAAATAGGATGGGTTTTATTCTGTGTATTATGAGCCAGTCTGATTCAAGCGTTCAACAATACCATTAACTGTTGCTATAAAAGCTAAATATTCTCGAGTGACAAAAGATTGAACGTAATTTTTAAAGTTCATTTTTGTTTTAAATAATTATGAATGAACATTATCAGGCCGTTGTAATTGACTGATAAAATTAAGTCTCTCTTCGTGCATAGTATCAGACACCTGGCTTTACCATCCAGTCGTTTCTAGCTACCTTACGTAGGTCTTAACTTCATCTAGCTTTAATTTATTGGAGACTACGTTGACAGTTTCTACACAAGACCTCCTCTGTGTCAATGATTCTCAGTTGTCCAATATATGTGTGGGTTAATGGATTATTTTTAACATGCTTCTTTTTTTCAATATTATTAAGTGTATTATATATTTATGTATAATATTTGATTCTTTTAAAGATTTTTTTTGTGAAGTAAATTGAAAAATAACAGTTGAAATTTTATTCGATTGATGATGGTGAAAAATTACGTAACATTAGAAAAGTACAATTCAAAATTGTCATAAATTCTAACAAGAAGGAAAATATAAAAAGTACAAGTATAAATGTACGAACACATATATTTAAAAATAATATTAATATTTAGCAGAATGAAGAATCAGTATAAAATAAGTCTTTTAATATTGTGTTTTGACACATGGGATCTATAAGATTGCTATTGCAGTTCTAAATAAAGCAAAAAGTTGCAATATTTTAGTAAATGTTTAGAAAGTAAAGATAATTTCGACTATAGCAACATTCAAACAACACATTTGACGATTAATAATGAACCTTGAGTTTTTTAATCAAATGTTATTCTTGAAAACTAGAACAATTGACAACAATTGTATCGAACATTATACCTTGTACCTTTGTGTACCTTTCAATATTCATTTAAAAAATGATATTTTGTGCAATGGACATAACATTATACGTTACTAATTTTAAACAGAAATAAAATTGTAACAAATCATTTATATTTAAATATATATTATAAATGTAGAAAAATAAACCGCTAAGCGTAAGGGTATTTTAAAATTGTCTTAAACATAGCAGAGTTATGTTTTTCTAGCCATTTTGGTATACCATGGAGTGGTTCTGTTGTAAATACCCTATAAAATGTAGACCCATGATTAGGCGCTTATGAAAGTCAAAATAGTACCACCGGTTCGAAAAACAACCCAGTCATCGAGAAGAACCGGCAACAAACTCGATCTGTTTTTTATATATTTTTATTTTTATTTATTTTACATATTTATTTATTTAATCTGAAAAAAAAACTAACAGTTAACATTAAAACTTGAATTAACACAGCAGGCTTAGGTTTAGCAGGACATAGGTTTTCACAGAAATTAAAAGAATACAAATATTCTAAAAATGCATAGCGTAGCTACAGATTGAATGAAAATTAGAAAGAAGAGAAGGCTTTTAGAAGTTCCTAGTTACAAAGTTTTTGTTAGATGCACACAGTAGAGTGTCATTTCCAGACATCACCATCATTCACATAATGATCCGCCCTGTAACCCTTGGCAAAACAAAAAATGCTTGACATGGTAGCTGACCTGTCATCAATATATAAAAATAATAAACATGTTGAGCCTAGAGGTACTGGTTCTCAAGTGATGCTGCCGGAACATACCTACTTGTATTTGGAAACAGGTTTTCAAACTTGACGGTGGTAGATACCCAGCCGGGCATTTTTGGAAATATACCGAAAGCCCAGGCTGATGTTAGAGTTGGATAGGCGGGCTCGATCCCGCGTCCTTTGACGTGGAATCTGACCTCACTACTAACTGAACCATCATCGTTTCAAATATATCAAATTTCAGTTTAAAATCCTAAACTGTAAAAGTTTACCTAAGTTTCCGTTTCGGATTAGGCCGAAACTGAGACCCAGGCCGAAGGTTCTTTTTCGGTTTCGACTGAAAATCGTGTTTCAGTCGAACACTAATAATAACATGAAGCGTGTTTTCTGAGGAATACTCTCTGGAAGGTTCTAGTAGGGTAGCCATTATTTTACACATTTTTATTGAACGCACTTGCCATCGGAAAATGTGTTTATGAAATTCATCACGTTATCTTCAATATTTTTCCCTCTCATTATATTTTATAGGAAAATTAAAACGCGCATCTTAATAAGAAACTTGAGAAGTTGAGAAGTTGAGAATAAGAAGACAAATAACTCATATACGAGTATATAGTTTAAGCTGTAATAAAGAAAGATCGTAATAAAAATAAAGTCTTGATTACTAACATTATTATTTAGACTTTACCATATTATCATGTAGGTCAATGTCAGGGATAATACTTCTCCATATTTGTTTAATCCGGTGTCAGTGTATTTATTATATATATCATTAGGTAAATAGGACTTGGGCTACCTAATGAATTTGCCTGAGTTTTTACATATTTTGATGGTAGCCAGAGATTACATCCTTCTTTTTGCTGGGATCTTGATAAACGTCTTTTACTTCTTCTACTCTCATACGTAACCTTTCTTCAGAATGTCTTCGATCACCCGCATTAATCCTTACCGATTTGCACCGCTACCTTGCTTAATAAATCTAAATTTTCATTTATCCTTCTGCAATTATATAATGTTTATGGACAAATTTTCTACTTTTCATATATTCTTTTTAAATTAAACGTCTGTCTTTAAGTACTTTTCACAAACAGGGCTGGACTAGCCGTATAAAAAAAGAGGTAATTTCTAAAGATCCTACATCGAGGCCCTGTGCTTGGAGCAGAAATGTAAAATATACGTGGAACTGCTAAGTAGACGGTCTTTTTAAATGTATCTATAAATTTACTAAAATATCGAGATTTCTTTTTCTTACCGTCGTAATACAAAAGCTTTGAGTTCCTAGTTACAATTGATAGTGGTCCTATAGTTCCCATTTCCATATTTAAGCTTTTGATATATAGTTTTATCAATCATCAAAGTATAAGCTTATCAATTAGTTGAAGGGTAAGCAGAATTCTTTTGAAATTTTTGCTCTCTGATATCTATGGTTTATCGGTAACTTGATCTGACGACGGTGCATTAAACGATCTATTAGTACCTGTGTAAATTATATCGTGGTATTGTTCAATATTTCTTGCGATTTCTAGTGGGAAGAAGGCTCTCTGGATAGTCCGGATTTTGAAAATAATTTAAGGACATGGATGACAAACTCAACGAAGTTAAATGCAACATCCAACATCCAGTGATGACTTAAAATGGACTACGAATAGTGATTTCTAATATGATTAGTCTAGTAAAAGATTTTTAAATCACACACTGTCATACATAAATACACATATTTTTGCTTATTTCTGGTTCATCAATAATATAGCCACGGTTATCAATTTTAAATACATCAATATTAATGTTTCAATTATTTTCCTCTTAGAGCGCTGGTAACATAAACATGGTCAAATCAAAACTAATTAGACCGCCTGATGTAACGTTAGCCAAGCATTAGCTTGTACCACTAAAAATAATTATTTATAAACATGCACTAAAGGTTAAACTTAATAGAAAGGTAAATAACGTCAACGCCAAATATCACAGACCACAAAATTTAGAGGATAAAGATCACATAAAGTTCTGTTGGATATATTTTATTTTTCTGGCTGACCATACCCTTTAGTTTCGCAGGGTTTGTTTGTGTGTCGAGCACTATTAGCACTTACCTGAGAGTGGCAAATAGTATAGGAGCGATGATGACGGAGTTGGTAGTGCGGTCGGATTCAGCGTCAATGGGCGCAGGCTTGAACCCACCTATCTAACTTTAAAATGAACCTGAGCTTTTAGCGAAGGAAAACATCGTTAGAAAACCATAGAATAGTGGTAGGGTATTTTTCTACAAGGCCAGTCTGGGTAGCTTAACTTACAACCCCAAGTTTAGTAAAATCAAATACCAACAGTCGTTTTCCGTCAGCATGTTTACCATTCTAGACTACATCGTCACTTAACATCAGGTGAGCTTGTAATCAAAGCACTGAGTCTATACAGTGGAAAAAAGGATCAAAACGGTACGAATCACGGTTTGGATTGTTGTTTTCCATTATGTATTTCTGTTAGCAGATTCAATTAGAAAGTCATTACTAGGGAATTCAATTTTCAAAGAATTGACCCCATTCATAAAAATTGATTTCTTTAAAACAATGTATTTATAATTGCATTAAAATGTTGTAAAGGAAACTTTCAGAGATCATACAATTTCAGGGAATGTCATACCGCCTCTTCTTGTGTCCAAGTACGTCTCTGCACAATTTGCTTTTAGATTTTATGCTCTACGTGACTCGCAGACAGTGGATGAACTTCATTGCCAGATAACACATGATCTTTGTTAATTGTATACATACAGCGTAGAAATATGATGTTTATTTTTAGAATGTTCTGGTATGCACAGAGAAAATAGACTGGAGAATAAGAACGTCTCCTTGGAACCATTGCCGCAAGTAAACAAACATTACAGGCGTTTATTTTCAAATGCAAAAAATGTCAATAACAGCAGATACCATATAAATCACGGTCAAATCACCAGTCATAGCGTCTCATTTCGGCTCGAGGAGTAACGGCTATGAAAGTTACTAGTTGATGCAGCTAAGCGAGGCACAGTGTCTGATTTTGCCACTACTTGACGTGGTCCAGTTGAATACGTTACGTCGCAATAATCAAGTTGTTGTTTATTAGTTTGGCAGATACGTGGAGATGACGCTGGTTTGACGCCTTGGTGGTGTTATTGTAAACAATCCAAAAATGTGCTTTGTTAAGGAATGGCTGAGATGGAACCACGTTTAATAGCACTTTGAAATACCATACCATAATAAAGGCGGAAGAACACGCTTAACGAGACAATGTATCATGTATTTTCGCAATGAGGATAGTTCATAGTATTACAGAGGTTTTTTTACACTTTTAGTCTCAATGCTTTGATCGCAAATTTACCTGATGTTAAGTGACGATGTCGTCCAAGATGGTAAACACACTAAGCATAGAGGTTCTCAAGTCATGCTGCCGGAACACACCTATTGGTATTTGGTGACAGGTTTTCGAACTTGAGTGTAGCAGCTACCTAGGCGGACATTGTTAGATAATGCCCTACCACCATGCTGTGTTTTTCCTTAACCGAAGGCTCAGGCTGATTTTATAGTTGGAGTGAGCTCGAATGCGCGTCTATTGACACGGAATCTGGCCGTACTAACCACTGTGAAGCAATATGAAATACATGGCAAAACCGAGTGCGTTACATAGAAGATAAAGCTGACGATAATTGGAAAATTAGTAGTGAAATTTCAAGGACGCTTCACCTATTTTTATTATTGTATGGGCAGAGCGCTTTAAAGCACACGAGAATTACTAAAAGCGAGTAAAACATCACAACCATTTAATTAACATTCTAACAAATTACCTAAACTACGTTTTGTTCATGTCTCAGTTGGTAACAGGTTCAAATTATAACATACATATATCAATCTTCGTTAGTTCGGTTCTATTATTGTAACGTTCGCAATAAAATCGGTAAGATTTAGAATTGAAACACGAAGATAGTCTTATCTGGTTTTTAACAGCAGATTATCAGAGAAAAAGGGTGAATAAAGTGCCTCGAGCATTGATGAAATTTGTGTAATAAATAAACAAAAAAAATTCGGCCATTAAATATAAATCATAAAGTCTTTATTTTTAAATGTTTTTTATTAGAAATTTTGAGGGAGTTTTCACTATTTCTATTGACAATTACTTGTTTAAAACAATTAAAGTAAAATAAGTATACGACTGACCAAGTCTCTGTCAAATACTCCAAAGTTGTTCCAGAATACGAAAAATTATCAGATTCTGATAAAAGGAACTTTTCCTTTAAAATAGGTGAAATACCAAAAAATATATATTGAGAGAATCATCTTCGATGCGACGATTAATACGTCTCTTTAACATTATATAACCCTTAAGGTGATAGTCATAAAAAAAGGTAAAAGAGTTTGTCAATTATTGGTTACCATGACGTGTATTATCATCCATATTGATATGCTAACAATGTGATAAATGCCAGAAATAATACAAAATCTCGAAGACTAAAAATATCAGCATAATTGACCAAGTACTAAAAAAAATTATACTTCAGGCAGATTTGTGAGCATCGAACCCTAAAAATACAGAATTAATATAAAAAAGGCTTAATTTTAATTTGCTAACCGTACATATAAACGAATGTATGTCGAAGGTGAGGGGCTTAGTGCAGCGCACGAGATCCGTTTGCCGCTAACCCTAGTTACGCACATAATTTGTGTGCAATCCACACTGTGCATACTTACCGTACCTACATTTACCGTGCATATAAGTGCTTTGAAAGCACATTTGATGATATTATGAAATTGGCTAGGTTTTACTGTAAAATTATATTACAATCTATATATTTTTTTGTATAGTTTATTTGGAATTACTTTTTTTTATGAAAAGGGATTGACTGATTTTGATAAATTTTCTCGAGCATTTGAAATAAAACTGAATTTAATTCGGTTAATAACGCAACATGATCTAAGGGGGTACGAATTCAAATTTCCAAAAAAAAACTACTAATATGTAATAAAGAATTGATTTAGAGTGAATTATATTACAAAAATGAACATTGAAATTTATCTCAATATTTGTGCTCAGTTATTCAATTTCTAATGATTTTTATAATATATACAGTTAAGTGTCGAAACAATTATTTGAAAAAAAAATATTTATCAATCTAATCGAACGAGCTGTGTTGAAAAATCGCAAAATATTGTTGGGTTGGAGTTGGGTCTTAAAGACAACTAAAATATTTAAATATCAATTGAATCCCTTCAAACAGCGTAATTGGCTTTGAACTTTGACCTCGTACATCTTTGAAATTGATGAATTAAGCGAAAAAGCAAAAGAGAGCTTTTTTATAGAGCTTTAAAAGATACACTTTGGCTATGGATCTACGTACTTTTTTGTTGTTTAATTGATCAAAATTATTTGCCAGATGTCTGTAAGAGACAGGAAAAGTTGAGCATTTTTTTCTCATTTTCAAAGGCTATTTCAAAGGCAAATCCAATTTCCTATGATAATTAATTTATGGAAAAATGTAGGAGCATGGCAGTAGTGAATTTTATTATATGGTACAAAAATATTTACCATAATGAATTATAAAGGGGGGAAACAGGGGAATACGTTTGTAGGGAATAAACGCTGATCGTATATCCTTTTAAGTGCCAGTAATATTTCTTTTTTTCGTCTGATTTGATACTTGATGAAATGTAAGAGGGACATTAAAAAGAGACTAACATATACGTCTATAGGATTTAACGTATGAGAGAATGTGATATAATTTATTTTTTTTTTAAACAGGGTCTATACCCTGAGCCTATGCTCAGTGGTTAAGAGATGCTGCCGGAATACACCTATTGGTATTTGGCTACATGTTTTCAAACTTGAGGGCGGTAGCTATACAGGCGGGATTTATTAGAAAATGCCCTACCACCATGCTATGATTTCATTCACCGAAATCTCAGGCTGATTTTAGACTTGGAGTGGGCTCGAACCCGTGTCTATTGACAGGAAATCCGGCCGTACTAACCACTGCGCCGCCATCGCTTCACATAATAAATTATACAGTGTTTCTTAAATTGGCGGTCTACTGCGCAATATCTAGAGTAGACGCTTCTTATATTTGTCTAGATTTTCCTTGGATTTCACTTTTATCGCGTGTGAATTACGCATTTACTTTTCTATTACCTGACCATCGTCAGCTACATGACCGTTGCTATGATTACACAAAGTTAACAAGCTGAAGTAATTTGTCTGTATAATGAATACAACATACCATAAAGAAAACGAAGTTATGACAACAGCACAAGTACATCGTCGTGAACTTGGCAAGAGACCAACGATGTCAGGGTTCCGCTGTACCTACATTATATACCGTAAATTATAAAGTAAACATCCGGTAGATGTATAGCGATAAACCTTAAGTTTTTACGTAAGTGGTGAAAAAGCTTTTTACCATGTGCCTGGTAAACGGAAGCTGCCTGGAGAGTCTGCTGTGTATTTTTATTTTTGACTATATCATCTCGTTTTTTGATTAATAAAATCATATTCAAAAGTTCTTTCAATAAATTAACTGGGGAGATTGTGGAGATCTATGTCCAGCAGTGGACGGCTTTCGGTTGAATAGATGTAACTAGTGGGATTGATTATATTACTTATAATTTGGATAGAAGAGATTGCACTGGATACGTCACGTATATCGGATGAATCCCTCTCGCTTACCAAGGAAAACTCTTCTTGCACTAATAGCTCTATGCACCAGTCGGCCGCCCTGTGTTGTGATTTAAGGATAGTGTAAAGCATATTCGACATAGATTTTCTCAATCGGGAAGATCTTGCTAAAGAACGCAACCGGTGGAGTAAAGTCGTTGCAAAGGGCCTCAAAGTCCACTATAATTCATGGTTGGAGGAGTTGGCCCAATAACGCACTAATCGGGCTAATAGAAAAACGTAATATAATAATTTAGCACCTACCATGAACCAAGCAATTCTCTGCTAGTGGTGCGGTCGCATTTGTGGATCCCGTATTGGCTTATTTAGTTACAAACGCTGCTGCCACTCTACACATATGCTGCTTTAAATCACATGGAAAGATGCTGTGGGCCTATGATGAATTTCGACAGGAATGTAGGGTGAAATTTTTTGGTATAGGTTTTTTTTTACTTATAATTTTGCAATATATGTCAGCTAGTTATGTGAATTTGTAATCTGTACTCATAAATAAAATTAAAGAGTCTCTTGGTAATGTAAAAAAAAAAAAAAATTATTTTACTAAATGTATATGAATATATACACGACACATATACCAAAAATACAATGTTTAAAATTTTTGTCTGTCTGTTTGTTCCAGGTAAACTCCAGAACGGCTGGACGGTAAGTTACTGGGAGTAACTTCAGCTATCTACTAAAAAAAGTCCTGTCAAAATTCGTCCAGATGTTCTGGAGTTTACCTGGAAACAGACAGACAAAAATTTTAAAAATTGTGTTTTTGGTATAGGTATCGTATCGTATATACATACATACATTCATATATATTTAGTAAAAAAAAAATTGATATTACCAATTTTATTTATTAGTATACATGACATGGTGGATGCGGGCGTTGAATGATGATTGCAGAATTGACTTTTAATTTTCAAAATAATCCGCATAAAAAAAGTCATAAAAAATGTAATAAAATCCGATTTTACGACAGTTTTACGGGTAAGTGCTTGAATTTATGAGGAATATATTTACTTTATTTTAGTACTAAAAATGTTTTACGAAAAATAGTTAGGGTTTGTATAAAAAAATATAAACGCATTGAAGAACATATAAAATGCAGGCACAGCCGCGGGTGCACAGCTAGTATGCAATAAAGTTTATCAATCTGTTAGAAAGTTGAAAATTAAAAAAGTGATAAAGTCAGGTCTCAAGTGCTTGTATTCAGTGGTTGTATAAAAAAAATGGTGACAATATTGTGTATCTAATGATTACACGGGCACAAAAAAAAAGTTGTTTGTGCATTTGACCGGACCCACCTACAATAACCGTTGAACCGTGAAATATTTAAAAATTTTCGAAAAACCGTAAATAATTGCAATAAATCATGAAAATTCAAAGTTACGCGAGATGACAAAAAAATTATGTGGATCCAGATCGAGTATATTTTTTATGTATCTTATTCCATTGAATATAAAGTTTATTTGGCCTATTAACATTTCAAAATTTTATAAAAATCTCAAAAAAATCTTATAAACACGATTTTGAATGATTTGGGTGTATTTTCATGAATGGAATGGAATATCTTAGAATGTAAAAATCGACAACATTTTAAAATCTAAACGTAAGAGGAACTCGCTGCGTAGGTCATTTGAAGATAAAAAGAATTCGATACAAACGAAGAGTAGTTTGAAATTAAATATGCTTTTTACATGCTGTTTTTTACATATTTGAAAACTTTATCGATTTTCATATTTTTCAAATTTTGCCAGTTCTAAGGGCTAATTACCTTTCAGATTTAGTCTTAGTGGATTGAAATACATACAAATCATATTTGATCCGGGTCCACAAAATTTTTCACCGTTGTAATTGCAGTTTTTTACAATCTTTTACTTTTTATGGTTTTTTTTTTTTGCAATTAACTCAAATCTAGGACGTGACCGGGCCAAATGGACCTCAAATTCGGATTCAGCGGGTGGAAATATTTGTCCGTAGGTGGGTCCGGTCAAATGCACAAACAATTTTTTTTTGTGTACCGGTGTTATCTTTATGTATATATTTTAATTGTTTAATAGTTACTAAAACTGAGTTTCGCGATTTCTTGCTTAAAGGTGCTTATTGCTAAGTACATTGTAAGCTTTTAATAATAAATGTACATATGTTGTAGGTATTGTCTGCGCCACACCTTAGGGCTGGATAGAGTTGCGACATAATTTACACACGTGCGTTACGCAATTGTCGCGTGGACGGTGTCGCACTTACCATGTCTAGTGATGTTATTTTATCGATAAATATTTTCGGAGAGGTATATCGAATCGACACTTTAACTACAGGCGGAATATCCTAATGAGTATATCGAGAGAACTTGACTAAACAACTTTTAGTTCCTTAATAATTATCGATAAGAACATAAATGATTGACTATCAATAGAAGCCTTTCACGTAAGGAGTGAAAACCCCATCATTTATTGAAACGTTAAAGAGCGTCGTGTTACAGGGTCAGTAAGTATATATCCAGAGATACCTAAGGGCTTGTAAATCTATCTAATGTAAATAGATAGTATATGAAAAGAAATATATGTATCAAATATGACGACAATAAATGAAAATATATCACTGTATATTTTACCTACCTATTCACTTTTACTTAATTAAGTCGAAATTTAGTTCGAATTTTCTTAAAGTTACTCTAAAGTTTTTCGAACTTCTGAGAATTATCAATATATATATATATGATATATATATCTTGTGTAACCAGTGGCGGATTTAGAAATGTGCCGCCTATAGGCTGCTGAATCAAATTGCTCTTTATTCTATATTTCTTACAAAATTTAAAATCAGGAATAAAATTAGAATATACAAACGCTACTCAAACGTTTATTAGAATCTGAATTGTAACAAGAATTTTATTTTGAAATACAACCGTCCGCCTAATCCGCCACCGCAATTAACCGCCTTAACCATAGTGTATTATTATCTATGGTGACATTCATTATCGCAAATGGAGTAGAAAGATTTTCAATCTTTTTGTCAAATTAATTAAAAAGGAGAAATTGGCGAAACTGATATTCCGTTTTCAGTGGTATCGAAAAATTGCCGCCTTCGAAAATTTCCTATTTGTAAATCTGCCACTGAAAACAAATTATAAAAATTAGTCGATTATAATTATGTACGTATGTAATATGCAATCACATCACTACTAACCCGATCTCGGCTCGTAGCAGGGCGCGGTTGCTCGCCTTGCGCGCGGCACACACGCTCTGTCATATGTTTTAGTAGGTAACGACAGCAAAAAAAAAATAATAAATATGATTTATATTACATCCATTCATACATTCAACCGAAAGACGTCCACTGCTGGACATAGGTTTCTCCCAAAGATCTCCACGACGACTGGTCTTGCGCCACCCGCAACCAGCGGATTCCCGTGACCTTCACCGGGTCGTCGGTCCACCTACTATTTCGGGGCGTGGTAGCCATTCGAGAAGCCATTGGCCCATCGGGCATCGGTTCTACGAGCAATGTGCCCAGCCAATGCCACTTAAATTTAGGAATTCTTCGAGCAATGTCGGTTGGTTCTTTTGCGGATCTAATTATTCCTTATTCCAATATTTATATTAATATGTATAAAAGTGCATGTAGCTGTGTACTGAATATGTAAATAAATAGAGATTTTGCCGTTTTTAATAAATTAATCATTAAAGGAATTATATTGAAATGTACTGTTGATGAAGTTTCTAATAATGTCTAATTTCTTATGATTGTATATAAAATATATTTTGGGCGCAAGTGCTTGTGGCGGCAGATAGCACAGTGGGATGATTTTCTTAAGAAATCGTTTTTTTTTTTAGAAAACTTTAAGTTTATTCGTAGCTGCACTTTGAGACTTTTTAGCTCTTTTCACAATTCTCAACGTTCAATGGTCTAGGTAACATTTCGCATAAGACATTTTTATCAACTTTTTACTAATAATTCTTTTCACATACTTTTGCAAATGTAACAAAGTATATCCAAATTAAACCAGAAATCACTTCAAGATCCAAGATTCTTTTATTTTTCAGTTAAAAGTAATGGACAGATAGACAGAATTTTTATCTAATGTAATAATAATAATAAGGATCAAATAATTAAATTAACATAATTAAAAAATATGACTGTTTTGCTGATCCTACGAAATATCAAAGCAATGGTAAAATAATATATTAAAACATAAGATAATTCTGCGTAACATGTTATCAGCAAAGCGATTGTAAACGTCCATCATACTTACCCGTTTGTATGCAACTCTGTTATTATCTGTGCAATTATCCGTAGCTAATATTTTGTTTCATTCATTCATTTAATAAAAAACATATATATTATATATATCAAGATGACGCAAAAAATAATATATATATTGTTAGTTTTCTAATCTATTTCAAAAAGTTTTGGCGAAATTTATGCCTGTCACGTAATGACTTTGTTATTTATTTGATAAACTTGTGGCATTTGACCTTAATATTATGTAAGCTTGAAGTATCTACGTGTATTCATAATTATTGATTAATAATAATAAGTAAGGTTGAAAATCGGTTGCCAAGTGCTTAATGTGTGGTTGCCATGTAAAGGGGTTTTCATTTTAACTTATTTAGTTACAGTATATGAAAAAACAACGTCTCTCAGTCTGTCAGTCCTTTAGTTGGGTTATAATTAGAAAACTGTTTAAAAAACGATTTACATGATTCTTTTTTTAAATCGTATGTAAAATACATACGATCTAGTCAGGTTTAAATTGTAAATACGCAAATTAGAAAAATGACAAAAATACTCTATCCACTTGATAGTAGTAGAATTGTATATGTAATTCATATGTCTATAAATATAACTTTGGTTATTGCATATTTATTTAGATTTTTGAAGTGAACAATTATTTAGCGGGGTTGTGCGTTTCTCGGTAGCGGAAAAACTTATAGATTCGCGTTACCAATGCTATGACGTCAGTCGTCAACATGCTAGTAGTGTATCAAGTATAACATGGCGTATAAACTACATACCAAATATGAAAACGTACATAATTATTGCTCAGAACGTCAATAGCTATAAAACCAGACAAATGTTAATTGTTTGGTTATGTTAATAATTACATGTAACAAATTATGAAATATAAACTTAAAAAAAAAACAGTTTTTACTTCTGTCGGCAGTCACATGGCTGATTAGTTTTTTTCAATCTGTTGTTTTTTACTTTGTTTCTATATAATCATTTGTTTTTAGTTATATAGGGAAATATTAATTAGAGCAACGCTTATAAGGGGTCGGTACAGTATAACGTAATCAAAATATTAAATGTATCTTCCTCCCTTTTCAAGTAAAGCTTTACAACAATTGAGTCTGTGCGAATGCCTCTTAAAGCAAGTTATTAGTTTCAAGTATCTGGGCCACTGGGCATCCGATGACTTAAAAGATTTAGCCTGGATATTGAGCGTGAGCGCAGAGCTTTGGCTGTTCGGAGTAATATGTTGGCTCGCCGATTTGCTAAATGCTCGACTGCAGTGAAGGTTACGCTGTTCACAGCATACTGTCATTCGTACACGTGCAGTCTGTGGGTCAACTACACGCAGCGGACATACAGATCTCTGTCCGTACAATACAACAATGCATTCAGGGTGCTGATAGGGTTGCCGCGCTACTACAGCGCTTCAGGGATGTTTGCGGATGCGAGAATTGATGGCTTTTATGCCATCATGCGCAAGTGATGCGTCTCTCATGCGCAGGGTACGCGCCAGCCTCAACAGCATCCTGAATACATTAGCAGATAGGTGGGACAGTCCCATACTGGGACATTGGTTACGCCTACATATCACTGTGGTGTTATAAAAATAATTATTTGATGTAAATGTAGATGTAAGTACTCACTCTAGTTTCAAAGTTGTATGTATTCTAACCAAATGCACTTTTTTTCTCAAATAAAGATTTATTATTATTGTACCCATTGTATATTTTACCCCCAATAACATAAGCATTATTATGATTTTGTATTATATTGGTATCATCAATATTCAGAAATACGTTCACCGTGTCATTAAAAATAACCAAAATCCCCCTAATCAAAATAAAGGATGATGACGCAGTGGGTAGTGCGGCCGGATTCTGCGTCAATAGACGCGTCAATTGAGCCCACCTATCCAACTCTAAAATTAGTCCGAGCTTTCGGTGAAGGAAAACATCGTGAGGAAATTATAGCATGGCGGTAGGGCATTTCCTAATAATGTCCGCCAGGGTAGTTACCACCCTCAAGTTTGAATACCTATCGCCAAATAATAATAGGTGTGTTCCGGCAGCATCACTTGAGAATCAGTACTTAGCTCAGCGTGTTTACCACTCTTAACCACACGATCACTTACCATCAGGTGTGATTGTGGTCAAAGCACTAAGCCTATACCGTGCAAAAAAAGGTATATTTTGTTATGTTATTATTATGAAATTGTCCTGTATTTATTGTACAAAATGATTACATTATTTATAAAACTCGTGCAGTTTATCATAGTAAATATAAACGAAGTCACGGGTAATAAACATGTGTGAAATTAATATCAATGTTTATTGAAAATTAATATGTTACTGTAACATAATATGAAGTTTAGAATGTATTTTTCTGTCAAATTAATATCTCCAACCGGTATTATTATAATTGCCTCAAAGTTCGCGCTTGTCAATAATTATGATATGCTAATGTATACAGCTTTTATAAGTCGCGCAAGGTAGGTATAGTGTGACCCACACATATGTGCATTCGTGGCGACAACGCGCCAAAACTGTGTCAAGGTTGCCAACTGAATTTTAAAATAAGTTTTTTTAAACATACATATGTATACACATAAGATTGGTGATACAACCATATCGCATTATATTATCCTGTATTATATACTTCATTTTTGTATAGTACGAAATGTCAAGTGTTTATTTCGATAAAGTTGTATTCTTGCGTCGAATATGTATCCATGCAGTCGAGCTTTGTAATTAATGTTGGCAGTATGGCGGCTTTTGTTTTTAATACGGCGGCAGGGTTAACTAGTTGGCGCGAAAATATGTAGTTAATAGGGTTGCCATTGGAGAGTGCATAGCGCAATTTTGGTTTTTTTCATTTAGTCGTCCTTATCTTTAATTCATTAACATGTAATGTTTGACAATTTATGATGTAATATTGGTGGCATTTTACATGATATAGTTCATTTATAGTGCACAAGTGAAGTGAATTGAAAATAATGACACGAAGCGTGAATTCTGAAATCTATTCCTGAACTAGTACGTTTGGCATCCCTTAAAAAAGAATAAATGGTACAGAAAAGGGGTTCCACGGATTGTACTGGGTGTACTGAATTCCTACTTACATCATACACATACTAGATGTGTGACCGCGGCTGCGCCCGCGTTTCATTTATTCTTCTCTGCGTTTTTTTATACGGAACTCTAATTATGTTTTTAACATTTTATTGTTACAAGGAGAATGCAAAAATATTTCTCATAAATACAAGCACTTGCCAGTAAACCTATCTATACAAATGTTTTCTTTTCCACAATTTCCGGTGTTTAAATTTTTTACGCAGAACCGTAGGTAATTATTTTCGAAAAAAAAGTATCCAAAGTTACACTGCATTACCTTAGCTATCTGCCATTAAGTCCCGTTAAAATTGGTCCTGAAATTCCGGAGAATAATCGAAACAAACAGTCAGATAGATAGAAATTTTAAAAATGGTTGTTTTAGTACAGATGTTGTTTATACATTCATATGTATTTAGCCAAAAAATATTATTTTGATATAACAAAGGGCCACTTCAATTTCATTTATTAGTATAGATGTTATTTCAAAACATGTTATTTCAGTCTAGTAATTAAGAGTCGTTATTGAGACCGGTCGTTAAATATTTATCTATTTATTTATTATAAAGAAACAAACAGTCATGTCAACGTATAAAAACAATGCAAACAAAAAGACCTATAGTTCCCTATATATATAACAAATATATACCATACATATTGTGTATTTTATTATAAAGTATAAATAACCTGACTCTGTAATTTATATGAAAACAAAACTTCAACTCCAAATATAAGGCTAATTATAAATTATTTTTGAAATAATTTTTTTAACGTTCTAAGAGAAACATTAAAAGGATCAATACGATTTAATAAGTTATTGTAAAATTTACATGCACGTCTAATAAATGACTTTCCTGCGTAACATGTTTTTAAGTTGCTGTTATTAATAATTTAATATAATTTTTTTGCGAATAAATATTTCTTTCTTACGAGACACACGAAAATTAATTTTATTAAGAAGCATTGGTGAATCAACGACCAGAAAAGCAAGCAAACTATTTAGTATATTGACACATTGAATAGGACACAACTATGTCGATCTGAAACCAGAATACAACGGCCGGCCGGTAAGTAGGTAATTACCTCTGAAACCAGTTCATGTTTTAACACACAATAATGTCTCCTGAGGTCACCATTGGTCACTAGATCTAAGTTTAAAAAAAGTACCTACATTATACACATTTCAATTCATAAGGTGTACTTGTAAGCCTTTAAATAAATTGTTTATTAATCCGAAGGTCTTTTTATATATTTACTATTGGTATTCGTTAGTTGGTTCACGATAAATATAATCTTATTCGTCACTGTTTCTTTAAAGTATTATGTTTAAAAAGATTTAGCACAGCTCTTACCCTCTCCCCTATGATTATGTATGTATTGGAATAATTAAAAAAAATTAAAATGAATAAATAAATATTACCTATGTAATCACCGTTCAGACCATCGAGTTCCCAATGTCACCTATACTTTCTATCCATCCATTCCACCGAAAGACGTCCACTGCTGCACATAGGTCTCCCGCAAAGTTCTCCACGACCACCGGTCTTACGGCACCCGCACCCAGCGGATTCGCGTGATCTTCACCAGATCGTCGGTCCACCCTGTGCACCTATATACTCTGCTACTAATAAATAAAATTGAAGTGTCTGTTTGTAATATCAAAATAACGACTTTTTACTTAATGAATGTCAATGTATATACGGTACCTATGCCAAAACACAACTTGTAAAATTTTAGTCTGTCTTACTGTTTGTTCCGGTTAATCTCCGGAGCGGTTCAACCAATTTTGATGGGACTTTTTGCCAGATAGCTAAAGTTACTCGCGTTACTTAGGTTGCTTTTGTTTTTCGAAACTAATGAGAGTTCCGCATAAAAAAATAAAACAGGTAATTGTGAAAAAAAAAAAAACACATTTCAATAGTTAGTTTTACTGGCAAGTGTTTGAATTTATGAGAAATGTTTTTGCTTTCTCTTTGTACCAATAACATTTTAAGAACAAAATTAGAGTTTCGTGTAAAAAATTGTGAGCAAAATACAATTCAATGAACAACATTATCTACTTATTATTTTGCAATGATTATTAAAAACTATATTACACAGTGAATAATATATAGACGCGGGCGGAGCCGCGGGCACACATCTAGTCAAATATAAGCAATGTATTGACCAACAGCTTACGCCATAATTGAAGCACCCCTTACCGCATATGTCAAAGCGTAGTGATATGTAGATTATATGCGTTTTCAAGTTTCTTTCTGACAAATATATTCAAATCGGCTCAGCCACGGGTATGGCATTCATATTTACCCATGAACCCGTGATGAACACAGCTCCTTAAAAAGGCCCACAAACGTGGCCATCTTGGACAGCTTTATCAAAATCAACATATGTTTTATTCAATTGAGGTCCTAAGAAGGCGCTTATGAATGTTAAAGCACTACCACGGGTTCGGTAAACAACCCAGTTAAGAAGAGCCGGTCAGAAACTCCATCTGGTTCCTTCTTTTTTTATAAATAGAATATATATTGTAGTGTGGTCGAATGTGGCGTCATAAGGCGAATAAAAATGAAAGTTAATTTTATCGAATAACGGACTCGATTTATTTTAAACTTTACAATAATTATTGATCGCGATAACAAACAAACGGGTAGTGCGCAGAGGGATCTCGGATCGTACTGCCGTACGCGTCGCAGGCGCGCGGCCGTCGGGTGTGCGCGGCTCGTCGCCCCCCTGCCGCCTCTGCAGGCCGCTCCGCCGAGGCACAAGCAGGTGGAGTACACATGTTGCATTTTATAAATAATTTAATTTTTTCTTTTATCATATAGGAGGCGGCCACACACTCCCCTCCAGAGACCGGGTTACGGGTGATAATAATCTGGGAATATGACTTTTCTTCCAGATCGTGTTCTGCGTTCCCTTTCAATTGGTCTGTTCTGGTCAGGTTGTGTTGTTTCAGGTCCTGTTATATTTTTTTTATTTTTAGGTGCATCCGGTGACTGTCTGTAATTTGCTGTTAAAGTATCTTCAAGCATGTATGCGGGTTTCAGTCTATCGATAGTAACGGTAAGTGTTTTTCCGTTTACTATGATTTTAAATACTTTTTCGTTTCTTTCCAGAACTCGGTGCGGTCCAGTATATGCGGGTTGTAGCGGTCTACGGTGAGCATCGTCTCTTAGAAAGACGTGAGTGGCGGTTGTGAGATCTTTGTACACAAAAATTGACTTTTTGCAATGCCTCGATGCTGGTTGCGGCTGAATTGTGGTTGTAAACGCTCGGAGCCGTGCAGTAAAGTCGGTTACATCAGTTGTTGTGTTTGTTCTAGGGCTGAAGATCTCTCCTGGAAGTCTCAATGTTTCGCCATATACAAGCTCAGCTGAAGATGCTTGTAGATCTTCTTTGTATGCGGATCTAATGCCCAGCAGTACTAATGGTAGCGTTTCAGTCCAGTTATCGTTACCGTGGCATGTTATTGCAGCTTTCAACTGTCTGTGAAACCTTTCTACTAGTCCATTACATGCTGGGTGGTATGCGGTTGTTCTCTTGTGCTGAAATCCTGTTATTTCTGATAAATATTTGAAGAGTGACGACTCAAATTGTGTCCCTCTGTCTGTGATTATTTCAGATGGACATCCAAATCGCGCGATCCATCCTGATAGTAAAGCCTTCGCTACCGTCTCTGCTGATATGTTCAGAATGGGTATAGCTTCGGGCCATCGTGTGAACTTATCGACAGCGGTTAGGCAGTATCTATACCCATTGCATATCGGCATTGGTCCAATTAAGTCGATATGTAGGCAGGTGAATCTGGCGCGTGGTATCTTAAATGAGCTTAAAGGAGAAGATACATGCCTCGTTATCTTTGCTCGTTGGCAAGCATAACAAGTTCTTGTCCATTTGCGGCAATCTTTACGTACGCATGGCCATACATAACGTTCAGACACAAGTTTGGCAGTTGCATTGGCACCTGGGTGACTGAGTGAGTGCAGACTCTCATCTACTCGACGTCGCATTACTTTTGGTACGTAAGGTCGAGTTATATTCGTCGTCTCGTCAGCGTATAGTTTAATATTAGTACCAGGAATCGAAATTTTTGTAAGTTTCAGTGATGTTTCACCATTGAGCAGTTCTTGTAATTCTGGATCTGTTTCTTGTAGATTTGCCAAGATTTTAAGATCTACGGGTTGTGATACTTGTTCGATGCGACTTAGAGTGTCAGCTACGATGTTGTCTTTTCCAGATATATGTTGTATATCAGTGGTAAATTGGGCTATGAAATCGAGATGTCTGAATTGTCGTGGCGAACACTTATCTTTGCGAATATGGTATGCAAAACATAGCGGCTTGTGGTCGGTGAATATAGTGAAGTGTCTTGCTTCCACCATATATCTAAAATATTTCAGAGATTCGTAAATTGCCAACAGTTCTCTATCGTATGGTGAGTATCGCTGTTGAGCAGGACTTAACTTGCGTGAAAAGAAAGCGAGTGGTTGCCAACTGCCATCTTTGTACTGCTGCAGAGCGGCTCCGATGGATACTTCTGAAGCATCTGTCACAACACCTAGTCTTGCCTCGATATCAGGGAATGCAAGAAGTGCTGCCTGGCAAAGGCTCTGCTTGCAGTTCTCAAATGCCTTCATGGCTTCACCTGATATATCAATTGGATGTGATCCTTTTATTGATCCGGTAAGTAAAGTGTTGAGAGGAGCTTGACATGTCGCCGCGTTTGGTATGAATCTCCGGTAAAAAATTATTGTTCCAAAAAGACCAAGGTTTTATTTGATATGTTAAAAATATGTAACTTCTAATTTTAAAAATAGTACATTCTATGTCAATCTAAAATAAATGAAGTAATAAAATATACAATTCAATAGTAAGAAGCTTTTAATTTTATAAAGTAAAATGACCGTAAATATTTTAAATAAATAAACGTTCCCAAAGCCCCACAACGTGGCGACCGTGGTAATAAAAGTTCCTGAAAATAACAAATATGGAAAAAACACAACGTGGCGACCGTGGTAATAAAAGTTCCTGAAAATAACAAATATGGAAAAAACACAACGTGGCGACCGTGACATTAAAAGTGCCTGAAAATAAAATAAACATGGAAAAACACAGGTCAGTAAGAGGTCAATTTACAAAGAAAGCAAATATATTGGCGACATTATTAAACGCAGAAAAGAATTCTCCAACTGAATTTGAATTGAAAGTAACATATAAAGGACTCATCAATATTAAAGAATAATTGATAAATTAGATGAGGAAATTAAAAATAAAATATTACTCGAAGAAGACGAGAGTTTAATTGAAAAAGAATTTGACGAAATTGAAAAATATGAGTGTAGATGGTTCCTCTTAGTTGAGAAATATAATTCCCTATTAAAAGAAAATATAAAAGATAAAAAGTGTTCAAAGAAGAAATATTTTCCGTTGAAGTAGATTTGACTATCAGAGTTATTAAAAATGGAAGGTAGAAACAGAGGACCGTATTGATATGGCAAGTCTGACTTATATGTAATAAAAGTATTATTAATATGATTCACAGGGATACTAACTGTAAACAGACGCAGTTTGGTAGACCATATGTCAATTCTGTAAAATAGACTCAACACTTTGGTGTAGCAAAGCCAACAAGATGTCTCTTCTAGAAAATAGAGTGAATAAAGAAAAAACGTGGTTTTTGCTACATATATTTAAGAAAAGGGCACATAAATATAGTTATATAATTCAGATATCTATGATAATGAATATAGTGGGATAATCTGAAATGAAATGTGTCCTCTGTGTCAGAATATATACTGCTACTTTGTTACAGACGCTGATTCTTAATGTCACCTACAAATATAAAATTAAGTAGGTAAATGAAAGTTTTTTTTTTTAGACAGCGGGTTTTAAAGGTCGCAGTAAAAGCTGCACTCACCACGGTGTTGGGGGTTGCAGCAGAGTGGCACAGGAGAAAAAAAAAAAAAAAAGAAAGGTCATATATATATATATATTATTTTGGAGGTGTAAAACAGTCTGTGGTAAAACAGTCTGATTTATGATGTTGGGCACCCACCAAAAGTTAAGAATGACTAGTTATTAAAGAAGTTGAGAGATTTGAATCTAAATAAATAAATAAATAATAAATCTCTCTGGTCTATGGAGTGTTGAGCTATTATAAAATAAAGATTGACAGGTACAGGTACATAAGACGCGTCTGAAACTAATAATGGTGAATATGATCCTAGCACAAATATTGTCAGACTATCCATAGCTGTCCTCTACTAGTATCAAATATGGTAGTCATAAAATTATGTAACAGATTTTTTGAACTGAATTGAAATCTATAAATATGAATGTTTTGTATTGGTTTATTGTTGTAGAAACTGTAATTTTTAATTATTTTATACATGTTTTTATATAAAGCAAACACCAGAGCAGAATGTTAGACCTGAACAATTTACTTGCAGTAGTAGAAAGGTAAAAATGCCGAGTAAATACGATGTTTATATATAATTTATTTCATACGGCTTTATTTGGAAATATGGCAGAGAAATTGTCGCAAATAATTTTAATTTAATTTATGTGTATGTTTGTTGTTTCGTGTCTGGTTTGGAGGATGTTCCAAAAAGACCAAGGTTTTATTTGATATGTTAAAAATATGTAACTTCTAATTTTAAAAATAGTACATTCTATGTCAATCTAAAATAAATGAAGTAATAAAATATACAATTCAATAGTAAGAAGCTTTTAATTTTATAAAGTAAAATGACCGTAAATATTTTAAATAAATAAACGTTCCCAAAGCCCCACAACGTGGCGACCGTGGTAATAAAAGTTCCTGAAAATAACAAATATGGAAAAAACACACAACGTGGCGACCGTGGTAATAAAAGTTCCTGAAAATAACAAATATGGAAAAAACACAATTATCATACCAAGGAAACGTCTTAACTCTTTGACGTTTTTTGGAGTTGGGAAGTTCTTTATAGCTTTTACCTTGGCTGTTAATGGCTTCACACCTTCTGCTGAGACAGAATATCCAAGAAATGTTACTTCTGGCATACCGAATACACATTTAGATGGGTTTATTACCATGTTGAACTCTTGTAGCCTAGTAAATATCTGGCGAAGATGGCCTTCATGGCATTTCTCAGATTTTGAAAAAATTAGAAAATCATCTAAATATGGGTAGCAGAATTCGTCAAGGCCACGGGTCATCTCATCTACAAATCGTTGAAAAGTTTGACCCGCATTTCTCAAGCCGAAGTTCATGTAAGGGTATTCAAATAACCCGAAGGGTGTTGTGATTGCTGTCTTGCAAATGTCTTCTTCTGCCACTTTTATTTGATTATTTGCCTTTACCAGGTCTATTGTGGAGAATACACGACAGCCTGACAGGTTGTGAGCAAAGTCGTGTATGTGGCGGATCGGATAACGATCCGGAATGGTCCTTGCATTTAGTAGACGGTAGTCACCACATGGTCTCCATCCGTTGTCTTTTTTCGGTGCCAGGTGTAAAGGAGACGACCAGGGACTATCTGAGCGTCTCACTGTGCTATTCATCAACATAGCCTCGAACTCCTGTTTGGCTATCTTGAGCTTGTCAGGTGCGAGGCGACGTGGAGTACTGAATACTGGCGGTCCGGGTGTTGTCTTGATGTGGTGGACAGTGTTGTGGCTGGTAGCGTGGTTGATACCAGATGGACGCGTTATGTCTGGGAACTCTTTCAGAATATCCAAAAATTTTGAATCACCTGCCAGTGTCTTCACAGAAGATATCGTGACAGTTGATGAAGCGGTTACCCCAGGCGATGCTAGCTTAGTAGTGGCGTCAATGAGCTGTTGGTTTCGGACGTCGACTATCAGGTTATAAAAAGATAGAAAGTCAACGCCTATAATTGGCTTGGTGACGTCAGCAACTGTGAATCGCCACGGGAAGTCTCTCCGAAGACCCAAGTTGAGTACTATATGCGCGTAACCATAGGTAGCTATGTTTGTTCCGTTCGCTGCATATAAAGTATATGTAGTTTTAGGTCGTCTCTGTTTGAGTAGATTTTTAGGGAAGACACAGAGATCGCTACCAGTGTCGACCAAAAATTGCGTCTTTGTCCCTCTGTCTGTTACAAATAGGCGACCTGTACTAGGGCAGCCGTCCGTCGCCATTAGCGACCGCCCTGCAAGTTTTCCGCTCGGTAGTCACAGGGTTTCTGACACTTATTTGCTTTTTCTCCGTACTTGTTATGATACCAGCATGTTGGGAATCGCTTGTAGTTAGAATTGGAACGTGTGTTAGTGCGGCTACGGTCGTGTTGGTTTCCACGATTGTGCGAGCGTGATCTGTGTCTTTTCGTAGTAAGCGCTTCCACCTTCTTTGTTAACTCAGCAATCTGTTGTGACATAAGTTCAAGGGGCGAGCCTGGGACAAACGATGTAGATGCCACTTGTGGATTCGCCTGAACTATATCCATTACCGTGTCTGCTAAGTCGGCGAGGCTATTTAGGTCCGACTTCGGTTGCGAAGCTATTGCAGTCTGAATATGTGTGGGTAATCTGCTGGTCCATATGGATTTTAAAAATTCTTCCGGCACTTCTGATCCCGCTAAATGGCGCAAATGCCGTAAAAATTGTGACGGGTGACGATCTCCGAGTTCCTCATGAGTCAATAATTGCTTCACCTCCTTCTCTCTGGATTGGGAAAGCCGCTTAATAAGCTCGGTCTTTAATGTGTCAACTTTTTCCAGTTGGTGGTGAAATAATAATATCTTTCACCTCTGCTGCGTAGCGGTGTTCCAGTTGTGAAACTATGTAATAAAATTTGGTCTTGTCATCTGTGATGCGCGAGAGTAAAAAATGTCCCTCTACCTGCGCGAACCAAACGGCGGGCTCGTCCGCCCAAAATGGTGGCAACTTCACTCCCACTCGAAAAACGTCCGACGCCATGTGAACCGACGCTTCAATACTTTCATTGTCCGACATCATTGATTTTGCTGAACTCCGGGAAGATTGTTCGGTATGTTCGGGGTCACCAGTGTAGTGTGGTCGAATGTGGCGTCATAAGGCGAATAAAAATGAAAGTTAATTTTATCGAATAACGGACTCGATTTATTTTAAACTTTACAATAATTATTGATCGCGATAACAAACAAACGGGTAGTGCGCAGAGGGATCTCGGATCGTACTGCCGTACGCGTCGCAGGCGCGCGGCCGTCGGGTGTGCGCGGCTCGTCGCCCCCTGCCGCCTCTGCAGGCCGCTCCGCCGAGGCACAAGCAGGTGGAGTACACATGTTGCATTTTATAAATAATTTAATTTTTTCTTTTATCATATAGGAGGCGGCCACAATATCATAATATACATATCATTTTTTATATGAAACCTATACAAATAATAATCATAACCAATGTTAGCGAAAGCACAGAGAGATGTGAAAATTCCAGACATCACTATCGTTCACGTAATGATCCACCCTTTGAAATTGAGACCTTCTTGACATAGTCCCTGAAGCCATTATCAAGTAAATCGGTAGCCTTTTTTAATGAGGTATTTATTTTTCCTTGTTTTTATTCCTTTCGGGAACTATAGAAAATCCGGAATTGATTTTTAAAGAGCTTTTGCTTACAGTTCTTCGGACTAAAATTTATTCCTCAACGTCACAACATTATTTTCGACGACTTCGGAGTGGACGATAAAGTTCCTGGGACTACAAGATAATTGATTGTAGCAGAAGAAACAAGTTCTATCTTGCCTGCTCGATGCTAGAGTAAGTATTGGATCTTTCTATATCCTCTTTAGAAACCAGTGGGATACTGGGGGGAGGCCAAACAAGCCGACGTTGCCTAGGTTTACTCTAGTACACCACGGGTAAGGTTACCTCACTTCGTTCTCCAAATTGTCGTTGGTTTTTTTAGGAAGGAAGATTTATTTTAGGGCCTGCTTGGGTTTTGCTTTTATGACAACACATTTCTTATTACCATGCTTTTTTCTTGTTAATGCAATGTTTGGATTTTTCTGTAAGTTTACAATTATTGTAAACTATATTTATTTCCACATAAATACCGTTTCTTTTTTTCTCTCCTTTATAAGATCTACAAAAAGAAAATATTGTTTGGTATAAGTGAACGTTAATTCTCAACAATTTAACAAAAATAAATATTCAAAACAATTTTGTTTTTTTTAAATTATTATTATCAAATATCAAAATCAAATTATCAAATCAACAAATCACCAATTAACACTAACTAAAACGACGCGATAGTGTTGCTTGTTTAGACGTTAATAATAAATCTAATTTTTTTTCTCACAGCATTAGAAAAAAAACAGCCACACAATTTACGTGATCATTACCGTGGTCATCAACAAGACAACTTGAATTTTTAAATAAAAACACACGAATGTTTTCATTATTTAATGACATCCGTATTAAAAAACATTAAAATTAATACATCGGAACGGAATACAATAAAAAAAAAACAACGCTAACAATAAATTACTCGTTAAATAGAGTTGTATTTAATATTCGGCTACAATACACGATATTCGGCCGAATTGTAAATATTTTAAAAGCTATCATTTTATATTTGTATATAAAATCACATTTATAATATTATGCATTCAAATTGCGCTCTAAATGTTGTGAATATTCTATTTTGCATTCAAAATAAAAGCGATTAATATAAAATTAACATTTTAATAAAACAATAAATTTTGATTTGCTTATGTATGGAATATAACATTAACAATCGGGGAAAAGTTTCAGTTAAAACGTCCTTACGTAATATAGTAAAAGGCTAAAACTCTTCAATCATCAAATCAATTTACTTGAGTTTTTTTTCTAATCGAAAGGCGTATTCTCTTACCAGATTTGTTATCTTAATAATAGGGATGCAAGATCTAAAAATAAAAGTGATTGAAGTCGACAAAATATGACCAAAAGTGGCTTTTCTTGTGATTATCACAGGGAATGATAGACATTATTTAATTCTAACGTAGTCGCAATACAAAGAATTTAACACTGTTTATTCGAGTAAATAAAACGTTTAGTTAAAATACATACACAGTTTTACCGCCATTACATATCATTACGAAATTTATTAGATCATAAACAAGTTACATGCGAACATATTTGTCGATTAGTCGCCGCGCACCGTTTAAACTGGGACAATTTTTTTATCAAGTAAAGGTCGACGTTCACCTGGCGTACCGAATCATTATGCTCATTTCATTAAGCTCGACGTAATCAAATGTTTGCTATAATTGTAGTTAATGGAGTGTATAACTAATTCCTTGGTATAACTATAACAATTAAAAATATTCATATTCCTTTGTTATATAGGATGTTAAATTAATCTATTAAAACTGTAAATTAGACCGTTATTATTGTTAAATAAAACTGTATAAACATGAAGACTCAAAGGTACAGGAATTGCCTAATTTGTGGTATGCGGGCAAAACTATATGTATGTAATCAATTTGTCAATAAACACATTTTTGATTTTAATGAATTCTTTTACTCTATCCTTTTTTTATTGTTTACCCTTTTTAAATAAGGTATCTTTATAGCTTCACCGAGTTTGTAGCAGTGTTTAAGGGATTCAGTCGAAAATAGTCCCTAACCAGTGTTTAATCAATTCGAATCTTGGTTTGATTAAAATATTATTTAATTTATTATTAGTATAAAATTTATTTATACTAATAATTTAACTAAAATATCTATACGATTAAATTTTTCTATGACAAAGAGAATTAAGGTATTTGGCTTTTGAATTCGGCAAACGCGGTGGACGATTAGCTTTATGATATGATGGTTACCGGTCAAATACATTGACCAGAGAACGCTGTTAGTCAACTCTTTCAAGTCATTAAGCTTTGCAAATAGATCAGCCGGATTTAGTATGGCTTTATGAATTTGGTTTTTGAAATTTAGTATTTTATTTTTTAGTTAATTGAACAGTCTAGAGTTGGACGTTGTCATTTAGGCCTATAAGTCTAACTCGACAAGCAATTAGATAATTAGGTAGACACAGGCGGATCTTATAACGAACTGGACCGAAGCGAATGACTATGACGGGGTTTTACCATATGTGGTTACCTTGTTCTAGTCTCAGTGAGATTTACCTTTTTTCATAATAAAAGCAACTTAATACTGTTCGCCATAATCTACACCAATTAATAAAATTGAAGTGTCTATTGGTAATGTTAAAATTATTTTGTTTACTAAATAGATATAAATGTATATACGATACCTATACCAAAAGTACAATATTAACCCGGAACAAACAGACAATCAAAAATTTTAAAACCCTTTAAAGATAAATATATACCATCGACCATCATGATTTATTGATCTTTTGAAGAAATACAATTCCGTAGTACATTAGTTTGATCTATCTCGTAAGGTTTAGCCAGCGTTTGCGATTTAAGCGCACAAAAATATTGTTACATCACATTACAAATCTTCGAATTTTTCGGTTTTTCTATAATATAATATGTAAGTATTTTACATATAAACCTTCCTAATGAATCACTGTATCTATTGCTGAAAACTGCATTAAAACCCGTTGAATAGTTTAAAAGATCTAAGCGAAAACACATTTTATACTATTTAAAGAAGATAATAGTACTGGTAGGACATTTTTCAAGGTTTCCCAAAGGTATTTTACTTTACCGTCAGATGTTTGTGGAATTAATCTATTTAAAAACTATCTATCCCGGCGACGAACACCGTACTGTCTCATAATCCGTAAATATAGGGAATGCAGGGTTTTTTTTTTTCAAATTGGCGAGGAAAGTTGATAAATACAAAAAAAAAAAAACATTGTCAGATCGTTCTTGAGATATCATAAAAAAGTCCACACAAACTGCATGGAAAATGAATTTTCTTTACACGTTTTGTTTTAGTAAATTTTTCCATTCATTTCATAGTAATTTTCTATCCGGGGCAGGGACAAATACAACGAAACAAAAACTATAGGCTTCGGTCCAGCCAGTGGTATAACTATACCGTTTGCGGCCCGTGGCAAATTCATTGGATGGGGCCCCATTAAAAATCGTCAAGTTGTAATTTGATTTTAATAAGTCATTAAATCGTTTAAATATTTAGTCGTGTTTAACTTTAATTATATTTATAATTTTTACTGAATTTTGTTAAAAACATTAGGATACCTCTGAGCTCGTGGCTTCGCGGGCCGGACTCGTGGCACTTTGCCAGCTCTGCCGCCCTATAGTTACGCCACTGAGTCCAGCTGTGTTTTAGTTATAAATTATGTAACTGACCCGACTTTATATTATACTTACGAGTATATAAACTTTACTATTTATAGATGTAAATAAAATCAAGAAAATCAAACGATGATGGCGCAGTGGATAGCGGGGCCCCATTCCGCGTCAATAGACGCGGGTTCGAGCACATATATCCAACTATAAAATTAGCCTGAGATTTCGGTGAAGGATAACATCGTGAGGAAATTGGAAAACATGGTGGTAGGGCGTTTTCTAATAATGCCTGCCTATCACCCTCAAGTTTGATAACCTGTCGCCAAAAAATAATAAAATCGAAATACACTTCGATGCTCGGATCTGCTGCACCAAACAAATAATCCACTACCTATACTAGTTTTAATTATTCGGCTTATTAGGAAACAATAAAATAACGTATGTAACAAGACATTTCTTAAATTAATACACTATGTTTTTATTTATTTTTTAACTACGCTTTTTGAGCTTAAGAAATTTAATTATATATTTAAATAAAAATGTAAATTTTCTGTATTCGAATTCACGTTACTGAGAAATTACTGTCGACTGAAGCCATTGCAATTAACATGCATAAACATTGTGAGGGATATTGAAAACGACTTACCAGTGTACCTTGGAATTTAACGCGAGCGAAACCACAGACAAAAGGTAGTATAAGAATAAAAATTGTTACGTAAGCCTTATAAAGTGCAATTCACACAAATAGCGGCAAGTCTATGGTTTCGCCACACAGCAGGCAGGTCGGGACGACGGCGCGATGTTTTTTATAGAAGCCCGCTGTGTGGTGAAACCGTAACTCCTTGTATTTATAAGGGACTTCATACGGCGTCAACCAGTCTGCTCCCGAATTGCGCACGTTTTTCAATGTGTTGCATATAAATACAAAGGAATTAGATGCGTCGAACTCTCAACCCGACCCGCGGTCTAGCCACTCCCTTATTGTTACGCGAAGAGAATGCATTTACGTACTACCTCTGGTGTGTGGGCACGGAGGCAAATATGCGCGACAGTTTTGCAGTGACATCCCCAGTAAAAGAGGCCCAACTCACACCTGCTCTGTGTGAATTGCACTTTTTAATGTATTGTTAATATTAAGTAACATTTTACCATTGTTTGATATAGAGCGACATTTGGAAGGTCGACTCTTTAATGTGGGTAAAGTAGTGTCAGCATAAACATTTTTTAAATTCTGCATACACTCAGCGAGGATGTTGTATAAGATGGTGAACACACTAAACCTAGCAGTGTGAAGGCACTATAGGCTTTTAAAACAACAGATTTTATCAAACAAAGAGCATATTTGTTAATTTAAGTAGAAAATTACGTATAACATATGATTGGTGCTGAATTTATAATGTCAGGTAAAAAGTTTGTTTGTGTATGTTTATAACTCGAAAAATACTTATCAAATTTACATCAAATTATACCTTTTTACAGTTTATAAGTTTGTTTATTTTTCAGTATTTAATATGAACTTGCGTGCATAATAAGCGGGCAAAACCGTTGACAGAAAATAATAAATATTATTATATTTATAAATGATTGTTCGCCAACTTATCGAAATTCGACCTTGATAATTTTTAATAATTGTAGTAAATAACTAACTAATCATCATTCTTTTCAGAAAAGTACATCAATACTGGCGTTTTTGGTAGGATATTGTATACAAAAATAAAATAAAAAAGTGTAATATGATGTAATTTTGGTGGCATTCGATGAGAAATAGTTTGGTTAATATGCACAAATGAAAAGTATGGACAACAATGACACACGAATTCGCGTGAATTCTGAAATTACATAAAAGCTCAGTAGAAATAAAAAAAAATTGCTCTGATTTTGTTGTAACATTGAAGATTAGAAAAAGAATACAATGTTGACTTAAAATAATTAGTATTCATGGTTATTTATATAAAAAATGAATAGCTACTAAATAAATAAAGTCGAGCAATTTTAGTTTCTCTATTTGTAGTCCTCACATTTAATTTATTTACTTGCAGTATTTGATTACATATTTTACGTGATAGAGTTTAGTTCTAGTGTACAATTGAAGTAAATTGAAATAATGACTAGGAGCATTAATTCTAGATCTTCCAACTACTTAAAATAGTTATAACAAAAGGCCGCCATGATGATTCAGCGCTGTATGCAAAGTGTTTCTAATGTCAGACTTGGTTTGCTTTTTCCTGGAAAACGATTCACAGAAGAGAAGAAAGTATTGAATTCAATCATTGCCTATTTATATATAATCATTATCGCAATAAAAATTTGTGAATAAATTAAGTAATAATAAGTTTTTTTTGTAAACGGTACATTTTATCTTTCACCGGTAGCATTTCCGTGGTGAGGTCGAGTCACTAGAGTCGCGCCGGCGCGTGCGCAGGAAATCTACCGCGCTTTGTGTGTCAATGGCGTTTCCACGCGATACGCCATTTTTAGCTATTTTATTATCCCATAAATTTTGCTTAGTTAAATAATGATAAATCCTGATAATATTCTTCACCTCGTTATATTTTTTTAAATGTTTAATATTTACTATATAATTACACTTCATTATATGTTTTTTTTTAATATATGATCTTATATAGTTACTTTATTCATGATTTTTATTAAATGTCTCTACACTATTCTCTAAAGATATATTAGACAATAAGTTACCTCGATTATTCTTATTAAAACGTTATGTTAATCTCTTCCTATTATGAAATTTAAGCGATATAGGTACAGTCCCTTTAAAAATTATTGCATAAGTTAGAAAAAAATGTAAAAAAATAGGAATGTAAGAAAGGTTGCTTGGAAGAAAGTGTGGTTGGGTATAAAGTCAGTTTTTTTATTTTACGAAATTTTATTGTCACCGTGTATATAACAGAGTACAATAAAATTTAAAATAAATAAATACATGGTTAAAAAAGGGGGGAAAATGTTTTTGTGTTTTGCGATAGATACTGTGTCTGGTTTAAATATGTCATCTTATATAATCGATTTAATGAATACTTTGTAAATGATACGCATAGTCATGAATGTTAGTGGATTTGAAATGATTGACTACAGCACGCAATGTGAGGAAACAATAGTATGGTGGTAGGGCATTTTTATAATAATGCCCGCCTGGGTAGCTACCACCCTTAAGTTTGAAGACCTGTCACCAAATACCAGCAGCATCACTTGAGAAGCAGTACCTTTAGGCTTAGTATGTTTACCATCCTGGACGACATTGTCACTTAACATCAGATGGGATTGTGGTCAAAGAACTGAGCATATACCGTATAAAAAAAGTCAGAGATAAAAAAAATAGATATACATGCAAGTGAAGCCGGTAACAAAATACAGTTTTATTAATAGATAATATTCAAGATTATTCTAAACACGTATATATATATGTTAAATGTCTTTAATAATACCGCAACATACAATAGAATGTGCGTGTAGGAAATAACAAATATGTCATTTTCTACAACCAAGTTGTTATTCTTCCTGCTTCCACATCAGATAATTGCTGTAAATAATAATATTTATGTTATCAATAAATATCAACATTAGATATGGATATGTATTTTGTAAATAAACCTTCCTTACATAATACGGGTTCTCGAATGGGTACCACGCACCGGAAGACGTAGCGTGGATAGGCCACAAGGTGGACCGACGACATGGTGAAGGTCTCGGGATTCTGCTGGATGCCAGTGGCGCAAGACCGGTCATCGTGGAGATTTTTGTAGGAGACCTATGTCCAGCAGTGGACGTCTTTCGGTTGAATGGATGATGGATGGACATGAAAAATGCTATTTTTGGTATAGGTGTCGTATATACATTCATATCTATTTTGTAATTTTGACATTATAAACAGACACTCCAATTTTATTTATTAGTGTAGATAAGAGATATGTATAGAAGAAGAAAATTCTTAATATTTTGCGGAGAACATTTTACTCTGAATAAATATCCTTGAAACGGAACCTTGCGTGTAATCTCTCGCGATATCTTCCGCATACAGTTTCCTAGTTCCAGGCGTAAAGTTCTTGTCACTTATTTATAGTTATCCTAGGTGGCGCAGGTAGCCTTGGTCTCATGCTATCTGAATAACAATTATGATGTACTTACCTACTACTTACATTATCTCTACATTATTTATAAATACACGCATTTGTTTTAATTTCTAATCATTTGTACACAGGAAAATGTATTTTATACGATTATATTCATCTGTCTGTTCATTTTATTGTCTGTTTGTTTTTAATTAATTTTTGCTGTGTCATTTTCTTGATATAGTTTACATTTTAGACTAGTTGTTCACGCGACTCTGCTCAAGTTAATTTTTTTTTTCTATTCTGCACAATTATTCACTGCGTAATATAGTTTTTACACAATAAATGAAAAAGAATGGGCCTTATGTTTCTATATTCCCTAAATTATTTTTGGTATTTGTATGTTTGCTTTCTGTTAGAGAGCAATATATTTCTCAAAAATTCAAACCCTTGCCAGAAAAACTGACTGTATGCTCGGATTTTGTTCAAAATTTCATAAGTTTTAATTTTTTCACGAGGAACTCAAATTATTTTACAAAAATATAAATATACCATATATTACGCCCCCATAACTTCAGTTATCTGCCGGTAAAAGTTCCGGAGATTATCTGGAACAAACGGACAGACGTACAGACAGACGAAAATTTTACTAATTATGTTTTTGGTAGAGGTGCTGTACATACGGCAAAATAAAAACTATTTACTAAATACACATGAATACATAGGTGGCGCATAAGTATAATGCTACGACTGCCGTTCTTAGGGTTCGATCCCCGGGTCGAGTTAAGTGATATTGGGTCCTCAGTATCATCGCGGAGTCTGGAATTTGTGCTCGATATGGCGATAGGCTCGCCCCCTCAAGATCGAAAACCTGTCGCCAAATACCAATACATGTGTTCCGGCAGCATCACTTGAGAACCAGTATCTAGGCTTAGTGTGTTTACTATCCTGGACCACATCGTCACTTAACATCAGGTGAGATTCAAAGCACTGAGCCTATACAATTTGAGCCTATACAAAAAACACAATTTTCTACTAAATAAATATATACTTACACCGAAAATATAATTTTTGTTTGTCTTTTATCTTTTCGGTTAATATACGGAACGGTGCGACTGATTTTGAAGTTATAAGGCGTAACTCAGGCTACTTGCTTTATTGGGGGAAAAAAATGAGTTCCACGTAAAAAGAATAAAACTAATGAAAATTCAATCAGATGAAATTGTGAAAAAATCTGATTCAATTGTCAGTTTTACTTGCAAGGGTTTGAATTTGTGAGAAATATCTTTGCTGTTTTAATAGGCACGAAAAATAATGTAAACAAGACAAAAGTGTCCAACATTTTCCAATGAGTATTTTAAAACTATATTACGTAGGTGGAGCAGCGAGAACAACTAGTCTATATCTATACTTATAATAAAAGGCTAACGAGAAAAAATGTAAACATTGAAGATATTTGAGAAAACATATACTATGCGGGGATTCGTCTACAGAACACATTTCAATAGTTTAAAATATTTTGTCAGTATTACTAAGTTCTTCGTCAATTACGCAAAAACTACTAAACCGAATTCGATGAATTTTGGTAATCACATTTATTGCATCCAGGAGGAAGGTGAAAAATTGTCTGAATTCCAAGCGGGTGATGCGGCGGGCACATTAATAAATATAATACACACCAACATCATGTGGGGGTTTTGCGATATTGTAACACGAAACCAGAATATACATATTACTATGAAACATTAATAGCTTCCGATCTGGAAGATGTCGAAATTCCGAACTCGATGTTAGAAATTAATTCAGAGAATAAATAAAATAAAATTACAGAGAAATGTAGGCAGTTATTACTTAATAATAATACACGTTAAAGTCGTCGAGCGAAGGTCATGAAACCACATAATAAAGATGTCTGCGGTTTATTTCTTTTGAATGAAATGCTCGTTTCCTTTGATGCGTGTGATATGTTTATTAGTTATTTTGTACTATGTACTGGTGTGTAGTCCCACAAACGTATCTGACTCGGTGATGGCGTCGCTGTGAGCGTTTATGGTGATGCCATTAATTAGTTTTTGGAATAAAGTGCGTACAAACGATCTACACACATTACGATTTTTTTTCTATTTGTAAAGGATTCGAAAAAGCCTTTACAGCTTCACCGTAACTTTGGGGGCGAGTGCTGAAGGCATTTAATTCTAGCATTTTTTATACGGTATAGGATCAGTGCTTTGAGATATTTTATTTACTTTAGACCCTGATAAGGTGGTTATGAACGTCTGATGCGACGATGGCGAAGCGGTGATAGCGCAGCGGGTAGTGCGGCCGGATTCCGTGTCAATCGACGCGGGTTCGATCGCCACCTATCCGTCTCTAAAATCGGCCAGAGCTTTCAGTGAAGGAAAACATAGTGAGGAAGCCATAGGATGGTCGTAGGGCATTTTCTAATGATGTCCGCCTCGGTAGCTACCATCCTCAATTTTGAAAACCTGACGCCAAATACCAATAGGTGTGTTTCAGCAGCATCACTTGAGAACCAGTACCTCTAGGCTTAGTGTGTTTACCAACCTGGACCATATTGTCACTTAACATCAGGTAAGATTGTGCTTAAAGCACTGAGCCTATACCGTATAAAAAATACTACTATATACTTAAATAATACTAAATAATTTTGTTTGCCTGTCTGATTGTTCCGACTAATTTTCAGAACGGCTAGACCAATTTTGAAGGGACTTTTGTTAGATAGATGAAGTTACTCCGCGTAACTTAGGCTACTTTTATTTTTTCAAAATAATTAGAGTATCCGCGTAAAAAAAAACAACAAAAATTATGAAATTTAGAATAAAATCCGATTCAATGCGTAAGTTTTTGAATTTGTGAGAAGTAACTCATTATTTTCCAATGATTTAGATAAAAACTATATTACGCAGTGGAGAAAATATGAAATGCAGGCGAAGCCGCAGGCACACTGCTAGCTGGGAATATAAGAGGCAATGAGTTATAAAGCGAACAGGTTACAGGGGCAACAATATTGGAAATGTTAAGAGTCAATCAATTATAAACGAATCCAATTAAGTTCACAGGTGCACCACCAAAAAGTTTAAAAATTGTTATCGAATAGGGCGGATAAGAAATTAAGTAGGTAGGTACCTACGACACGCATCCAGTTCAGCTTATATTCGTACTATACAGCATACACTTTATTACCTACGAATTATTAGTTGGAAGTTAAAACACTTTCAATTAAAAACGATAAACAAGTCAGAAGCGGTTAAATACATAGGGTTCTGTTAATAATTGCGTTATTCGTGTAAATATGTATGTTCCCAAAGTTTGGCGTTAATATGGTTTGATACCGCATCGAAAGATGTAAGTTCGAAGCATAAGTTCTTGGTGGAGGAAAATATAGGTGTAGCCCATCAAAATTGTTGCCACCCTCAAGTTTCAAAATCTATTGTCAAGACTCAATAGGTGTATCCCGCAGTATCACACTTGAAAGTCAGTACCTTTAAAATTAGTCTATTTACCCTACTGGACCAACACAGCACTTTCGTAATGACATCATAAGTTGTTAAAAGCATATTCGTTAATATAATTATCATGCAACTTTTGAATCTATGATCGATGATAAACAACTGTTTTTCCTTACGCCTTGTAAAAGGCTGTTTCTCTGTCAGCCCGCTAGTTAGGTTATAGCTGAAGAACTAAATACTTTTCAAGTTCATATTATCTGGGCCGTATGTAGGTTAGGTTGAAAAAGAAATGGTATAAACGGTTAGTGAGGTTTACACAAAAAAAAAGACCGGCATCGCGTTCCTTGCAATATTTTAAGTAAATCATTATATAATTCAACGAATTAACAGAAATCAAGCAGCTCTTATAAGCTAATAGAATAGCTGATATGTGTAATATAATTTGCAAATCGCTGTCGCTTATAACTCGAACCATACGAAAACCTTTACTTGAACATTGTAAGTACATACGAGTGTATGTTCAGTCAGTTCTTGACCTTATTAAATTTTGGCATTGAAAGTACCGCGAGAGGTTCAACGCGACACGTTTCGAATCCCTCTGATAAATCACTCTTTAGACGTACATTATTCTCTATTGTACGCTTCGCTTTTATTGTATGCGTATTGTATATTTGCAAGCCAATTTGAACTCAAATGAATTACTCACTTAGAAGTCGAGTTCTTCAATGGTAATATTCTTTGCGATTAAACGTATAAAAAAAAGAAAAATTTAAAAGCACTAGGGTTAACCGCATGCTATTATGCGTTTATTTAAAACATTCGCGTTAAAAAAAACTCCTAAGCTTGCCTTCACACGTTTGTAAATACGTTTGATTACAGAACGCAGTTAATCTGTCGTAAATATACTTCATATGTGAGTAGACGAAGTTGTTATAACTCTGCCACTCTTAAAACATAACGTTACAAAGTGAGGCACTATGACTAGTGTATAGTCACATGTGATTGAGGATTTTTGTAATACTCGTCTGATTAGATATGACTATTAATTTTAAAATTTATTTTAGTCTAGCTGTGTGGCCGTGGCTGCGACCGCGTTTCATATGTTCTTCACTGCGTTTGAAATTTTTTATCCGGAACCTTAATTATTTTCTTTTTTTTTCGGTACTAACATACATTAAAACTATTTCTAACAAATATAAACAAGTGACAGTGAACTGCATTAATTCGAAATTTCATGAGTTTTAATTTTGTTTACGAGAAACCTTAATTATTTTCGAAAAACTTCAGCTGTCTACCAAAAAAGCCCCATGAAAATCGGTCCAACCGGTCAGACATTAGCCGGAATAAACTTGCCAAAATTATTTCAAATTTTGTTCTTGGTTTAGATACCGTATATAAATTCATATGTATTTAGTAAAAAGTTGATATTTTGATATATTACTAACGGACATTTCAATTTTATTTATTAGCATAGATAAGATAAATTAATAATAATATTAACCGCTATATTCAGACACCTGTTTTGATTATAGTTATCGATGACTCATTAGTCTACTTGCTCCCTGAGGGTCAGGTCGTGATGATTATTGAATAAGAAACATGGCTAACATATCGATAGTATCTTGCATGACCTTATTTCCTTCCGCTGTGACATTGACGTACGTGGATTGGCGATGTGAAGGAGCGCGGCCATATCTTAGGGTTCCTTAGATAAAGTTGTATATGTAAAACCTAAAAAAATGAATTTTACATATATCATCATGCATTTCTGCTCTGGGGGTAGATAGAGACTACATCCTTCCACTTGCTACGATCTTGACACACTTCTTTCGCTTCTTCTACTTTCAAGAGCGCTTTCATACATGCTCGTCGATTATGGGAACTTTTCAAATTGCCTTTTATTTAAGACGTGCTCGATTTGTTACGTTCGCTTAGGTCGACCCTTACCGACGTGCTCAGTCACCCTCGCCTTCAACTTCAATAATAAATTTTATGTTAATTAAGAAATCCGATAATTAATTCATTCGAATTTATTTATTGCAATGGTTTTTAATCAGAAATAGTGGCTTACAGTTGTCGGCAGTTACGTGTTACGAATGGGGTTTGAATTTATTTCTCTTATTGGTTGAGGAAAAGTTTTCCATATTACATATATGCGAAAAAACTTTATCTCTGACCTATTTGAAAACGCCAAAAGCTGGTGCGGTAGGCCAAAATGGCAACGGAAGCGTGGTGGATCCGGGAACAAGGAAGACGTGCACTAACCTGTTCCTTAGCAACAGGCAGAGCTTTCGACGATGTAGATCCGCTCGTAGCCGCCCGAAAGCAGCCTCGGGCTAACCTAACACACAAGGGCTTTCGACACCTTCACACACTTCATTCAACACTCGACGTCACCACAGTTATTGCGGTTAATAAGCAGAAAGCGACGATAAAAGCTCCAAAGACCTTTCTGCGATAAATAATATAATATGCGAATTAAATATAAGCGGGTTGTGAATTTTCGAATTTCTTTACAGTAATATTCCCAAATTTGATTACTATTTCAAATACTTACCCCAGATATACAATACTTATTTATTTCATACTATTATTTAAAATCATATTTATTATTGTTGGCAGCTTACACAGTACAATATTTGTTTATATATAAATGATTTACCAATTGACTACATACTGTAGTTTTCGATGTAACTTTGAGCTATTCGTTGTCATGCTTATTTATAAAGTAATCTAAAAGTTTTTTTATTGTTTATAGAATACATTTTAAATGTGAAATTAATAATATACGGACTATAGTTCTGAGCATGAGTACTCGTGACCTTATTTAGCCAACCAACTGAATAATTTAGTAGTAGATAATCGTAACGACTCGAAGATTTTATTCGGACATTTATGGGAAAATATTTTAACTGTGGCAAGATAAAATTGTAAGAAATTAGGCGATATCTATTACTCGACACAGTAAAGCATGTCGCTAAATAAGTTTTCACATCAAAAGTAAACTCAGATCGAGTCTCGCCGGCTTTTCTGGATGTCCTGGGTGTTTTCCGAACTATTGGTACTGTTTTGACATTTAGAAACGTCTTATCAGAGCTTAAATTGAATGAATAGTATTATTTATATTGTTACTTATATACGGAACCGGTGGGTTAAAAATCTCTCACGTTCACTCTTCTCATATCAATATATGTAATGGAAGCTATAAATGTACAATAAGGTTTAAATTAGATTGTCGCAGAGTACACGATATATGTACGTATGTTACCGCGCCTTGTAGTACACAACTTACCTTAAATAGCGCTATTGGTAGGCTACAGGATGTTTATGAGTAATCGTTTATACTCAATAAGGAAAACGATTTATCATTTATAATATTTTTTAAGAGTATATCTCTTTCGTTTTTAACTTATATATCGACCCTTGAGGGTCTTTATTACTAGTCATGACCGCATTCTATATGTATGTAAGTAATAATATCAAAGACTATGTTGTGTTTTTTTTGCTTATTATCTATTGGCAAATAGCTATTAAGGTAAAGTAAAAATTCACGAAGAAAAAAAAAACTTTTTATTTTATCTAGAGAACGGTTTGATTGAATTGTGTGTTTCGGGTATTGTCAATTTAGAGCAAGTGGGTTTTTCTCGTATAACGTAAGCAACAATGTGGTTTATTTATTTACAATTGAAGATAACGAGAGCCCATAACTAAAACTAATAAAATAATGACAAAATTATAACTATTTTAAAATTGAAATAAAATATTTTTACAAATAATATTATGTGGGATATACGTGCATCATCGAAGAGTCACTGACATCCAGTGTTTTTAACAGGACCGTCGTCTGTTTTCAGTGTCACCGGAAAAAAAAATGCCGACCTACGAGGGCCACCGTTATTTACCACCGCAGGCTATAGCCTGCCTAGCCTATCTGTAAAACCACCACTGGATATTGGGGATGATAGGTTCTGAATCGTAATTACGTAAGCAATAATAACTTGCTTATTTTTAACTGGCTCTGTACCCGCGGCTGCACTCGCGTTTCATATATTTTTCACTACGTAATAATGTTTTAAATTCATTATACGGAACCCTAGTTATTTTCCAAAATTTTGTTTACTACTAACATTAAGTAAAGATATTTCTCACAACTTCAAATACCTGTCAGTAAGACTACGCATTGAATCGGATTTTATTCACAATTTCGTGAGTTTGAATTGTTTTACGCAGAACCTTAATTATTTCAGAAAAATTAAAGTTACGCGGAGTAACTTCAACTTTCTGCCAAAAAAAAGTCGAAATTGGTCCAGCCGCTCCGGAGATTACTCCGAAGAAACAAACAGACAGATAGACAAAAAGTTTAAAAATTAGATTTTTGGTAAAGGTATCTCATATAGATTCATATGTATTTATTGAAAAAAAAAACTTTATTTTGACATTACAAACAAACTTCAATTTTATTTATTAGTATTAGTAACAATTGCTTACGTTACCATGAAAAGAAGGATATGAGCTTGCTTATTATTACTTTGAGTAAAAGGGGGAATCAATCAATCAATGCCTAAATTTCTGCTCACGTGATACTTCAACGGCCCCTTTCTAGATTTAGTGTGTTTATCGTCTAGAGTCAGATCGTCACTTAACATCAAGTGAGATTGGGGTTAAAGAGCCGAACTTATACAGTATGAAAAAACAACTTTTGAGTGCGAGCGATATATAGAGCAGTAAATAAATAAATCATGCTATGAAGGTAATAGTGAATAAACGTTCGGAAGTTATAAATATATCTTGTGCTTTGGATAAAGTGATTAATTAGGTTAATATAATATATAAAATGTTCGGGTTATTAATGATCAATAACACTTTATTATTTATTTAATTTTATGTATTACGTGACCAGGATTTTGGACCCCCCCCCCCCAAGGACAACTTACTTACAAGTAAGTAAGCAAAGTCAAACTAAGTATTCATTCATTTATTGAACCATAAGAGGTCCACTTCAGGGCAGGTCGCCCATTGAGTGGGGGATTGCAATAATCGCCACATTTGGCAGGTGGATTGCCGATCGCAGTGAGGTGTTTCTTTTACTCAGAGGATGTTGCTGCCCATCCTCTGGTTCAAATCGCTTAGTCGTTTTTTTTACGACAACTTTTTTTTTTGTCGGGGGGAAATGCATTTACGCACTACCCTTACCTATTGCATTAGTGAGACCGGAGTCCGCCAATGCAATAGGTAAGGGGGCACGGAAGGACTCACCCGGGCGTGAAGCGCCCGGAAATACCCACTAAAACCCCCCGGGGCCGTCCGCCGCATTTGGGATGGGGGCGACACGGGGTGGCTTTCACAAAAACCGCGTCGCCCCCTGCGGCGAACCCACCAGACCTCGTCCGTGCAGTCCCAGTGCGTCCCAGTAGGGATGGAGGAGAATACTTTCCCCTCACCTCTTAGCCCACCTCTTTCAGAGAGGTACGACCAATTGGTCGAAAGTCCGGGGGGCAGGATATACTTCCTGCCCCCCATAAAAGGGAAAAACATAGAATTGGACAGAACAGTGGCGGGCACAGAGAAAGATGAAACAACCCGCCACTGCTTAGAATGAGAATTTAGGTCTCTCTCCTTCACTCATCTTGTCTCAATCTACAAGACGTAGGACGGAGAGGGATACCTAGAAGACAGAAAGAAGGAAAGTAGAAGAACAAGAAAGGGAGAACCTCTCCCATCGACACCAACTCGTCAGTCCACCTTGTGGTGGGGGGGGGCATACCCATGCTGAGACTTCAGCTGCGTAGTAACTATTCGAGAACCCGTTGGCTCCATCGGGCATCGGTTCTGCGAGCAATGCGCCCAGCCCACTGCCACTTAAGTTTAGCAATTCTTCAGGCAATGTCGGTTACTTTGATTCTTCTACGGATCTGTTCATTCTTGATTCGATCGTAGTTAAACTACAAGCATAGCCCTCTCCATTGCCCTTGGAGCAACTTCGAGCGTTTCTTTTAGGCCTATTGTAAGCGACCACGTCTCAGTGCCGTATGTCATCATTTTCTTGAACTAGATGCACTATTGAAAGACATTAACGATTCAATTAATCAATATATCGTTACTGATTGCTTTAGTATCCATATTAGGGAACATTGGACCGAAGTATCAGTACTAAAGAATATCTCAATTAACATTTCATGAATTAGAAAGTGTTCTATTTGACTAACTGTTATTTATTAACTATTAGTTTTATATATTTTTACGTGGAAACCTAATTATTTTCCAAAAAAAAATTGCTTAAGTTACGCTTTATAACTTAAAAAAGGCCCACCCGTTCCGTAGATTAGCCGGAAAGGCAAAAAATTCAATAATTGTGCTTTTGGTATAAGTACCGTATTTACATTCATAATATGTATTTACATATATGTATTTCATATTGCAGCCTTTAAAAAGCTTTCATATTACAAACAGCCAAGTGAATCCGGACATAGGCTCTGTCTGTACATTTAATATTTTTTTCGAAAAACTTTTAATTGGCTTGACCGATTTTTAATACATTTTGTAAGCGGTAAGTCTATCTCGAGGAGTAATTGGAAGGCTAACATGTAACTTTTAGAATCTTTAATAGAATAATTTACCTAAATAATAACCATGAATAATTGTAAAGGATGCGGTTGTTTACGAGTACAGCCGCAGGCATAACGAGTATTATGTACTTAAAAATTATAATTATTGGTCATTTTATGTTCGCCGACACCCCTCTGGTGTGCGTAATCGCTTCCTGAGCCTCGAGGTGACTTCCTGAAACCTTAACTGTGTCAAGGTCGATTTAAACATTAACGTATGTGATTATTTTACAGGTGAACTATATTAATTTGATTTATTAAATACGATGTCGGTGAGTATCAACCGGATTTCTTAAAGCGTTACATTTATTGTGTTTCTTGTTGTCTGAATTCACGACTATATCCGCTAGTGAGATTTTTCTTAAGTTACAGTTAACCAAACGAAAAATTAACTTGCCTTTAAAAACAACTATATTAGACAAAAAAACGTGTACTAAATATTAATATTAAATTTTTATTATTCTATTTACGTTCTGGACGTTATGGAGAAACGTCAGGTCAAAAGTACCCGTAACCAAAGAGCGTGTATGAAGGTGCTTATGAAAGTAGAAGAAGCGAAAAAAAAAAGGGTGTCAGGATCGTAGCAAGTGGAAGAATATGGTCTCTGCCTACCCTTATTGGAGAGAGGCGTGACGTTATGTATGTATGTATCATTCTATTTATTAATTAAGTTAATCTATATTGCTCACCTGGTAGGTCTTCGCTTTCTTTTTTAGTTGTTTTGCAAGATAGGCTCGGGTTGATAATTTTTGAAACCAAAAAAATAATACTGGAATGAAACCCATTGGAAAAGGAAGTGAATATAACAAAAAGGAAAGGAAAAATGATTTACTGGCGATCTGAGGTCGGGAAGTGGAGGGGGTGAGTTTTTAAGGGTAAACAACGGTTTATCTCAATTTCCGGCACAACTACATGTTCTATGGAAAATGATTGAAAAGCAAAGTTGTAGGTAATAAAAAGATTTACATGTTTTGCATTAACTTTTTTTTCACATAACCTCAAAATTTATGAGAAAATTTCAAATAACCAAATATTTGATTTTTTATTTTTATCTTTCATAAAAAAAACATTTACGAAATTTGGTGAAAACTTACCTTTTTATGACCCAAACACATTGTAATTATTTTGATTTTAAATATTTATTTTTCACCTTATTTTGTCTTAATATCGAAAAAGCGTCCTAATTTTCAATCGAAAATTCTCTCGTCAAAATATCTGCTTTTTAAAAAAACTCGGTGGGCTTTTTGTTCGTTGAAATTTCTACTTTCTGATTGGGTCAAAGAATACATATTACTATTGTAATTTTGTTCAGAAAATGCAAAAAAAAAAATCGTTTTTTTTTATCAATATACGAGTATATATACTGCTATAATTAACAACTAAATAACTTAATATTTATTAAGACATTTACAATATTTTGAAAATGTTGTACTTGTAGTTTTTTTTTAAATTATATGCATAGATAATATATGCCTATTTAGGACAAATAATAAATAAAATTAAAAATACAATTCAAAGGATATTGTAATAGTTTTAGTAATCGAATGATTACTAACACTAAAAAATCGAATAAAAATTTCCGATTGAATCTTAGGGTGATTTTTCGATATTTAGTCAAAATAAGGTGAAAAACATAATATTAAAAATCATAAAAATTACAGTGTGTTTGGGATATAAAAAGTTAGGTTCCAACAAAATATCGTAGAAAAATATATTTTTTTTGTAAAAGACAAAAATAAAAAACCAAAATCTAAACCAAAATTTGGTTATTTAATTTTTTCACAAACATTTTGAGGTCATGTGAAAAAAGTGTAAATAAACAAAATTGGATATCTTTTTATTAACTGCAACTATGACATGTACTTTTTTCCATAGGACTTGTGGTTTTGCTGGAAATCAAGATAAACCGTTTTTTTTACCCTTAAAAACTGACTCTCTTCTACTTCCCGACCTCAGATCGCCCGTAAATTATTTTTCTATTTTTGTTATTTTTCTTCCTTTTCCAATAGGTTTCATCGTAATATTTTTTTTTTCACTTTTTACCATTTTCAGCCCTGGACTAAGAGTTTAATGTAACAAACAAAAAAAATGAACAAATTTGAATTGAATTACAATGACCGTGTTGTCAAAAGATTGTCATTAGCTGATAAGTAGATGGCGCCATGCTAAAGATAAAGATAAGTAATAAGTGTGATAACACGATTTTCTTTAGTTTACCACGTAATATCTAGACGACAAAACTATAATCTTTTTTAAATTGTATAGACTAAGTGCTTTGTCCATAAACTCACATGTGATCCAGGATGGTAAATATAGTAAGCCTCAAGATACTGACTCTCAAGTGATCTTGCCGGAACACACCTATAGGATTTTAGGCAACGGCTTTTCAAACTTGTATGTCATAGCTAGTCAGGTGGATTAGAAAATGTCTTATCACGGTGCAAATACTTAATCGAGTTACGTGCACAGCGCTTTGGCATAATTCTTCTATCACTGCGATCCTAGTGTCGATAATCAAATCTATTGTCATTAAAAAATGACATTGGCAGATGCGTAAATCACGCCTTATAGTAAAATCTGGAAGAGGAAAATAATTATTGTGCAAAAATAACATCGAGTTTTTTTTACAGACTGCAGACTCTTGGTCCGCACTCTTTATTTGATATGTTTATTTTATTAATTAATTAATTCTCTTAAAATATAGAAATATAAAAAAACAAACGACTTACATCTATGTGAGCTTAACCCCTTGAGCACTTACCTGGCGTTTACACCAGCTTTCCATTGTTTTCCTATTGTCTTTCTATTGTCTTATTTTTATGGGTACTCGACACATTAATAACTATTTTTATAAATTACTATTTTTTTTCTTTAACTACATGGGTTAGTTTATATTATTGTCTGTTGTTTCCCCTCCGCTTTTCTTATTTTTCTCCAAAACCTAGTCACATCCTCTGGGCTACCGTGGGTGTGACTTTAACTTTTGATTTATAGTGTTTATCACCCTGTCATCTCGCCTCTTTAAGGCCATTTTGAGGTTGTAATCCACGATGTCTTTATCTGTTGCCGTCGACGCCTTGCAGATGAACCTGCCTATCGCGTCGTCTCCGTCACCGGTGTAGTAGACACAATGTGTCTAGATACAGCCTTTTGTTTGTAGGATTACTACTGATAGGAATGTTAGCCCCTGGGTCTAGTTCATTGTAAATACCATAGTAAACATCGAGTTTATGGTGGTATATCTGTCTGGCATGTAGCAGTTATTGTCTTTAATTCATTAACTTGCGCATTTTAACCTATATTATGTAATTTTAGTGGCGTTTTTTATATGATATAGTTTGGTAATAGTGCACGGGTGGAATATATTTATTTAATAAGGTGTATCAAAAATTGTTTACCCCGACACAATAAAATAAATCTAAATGTAACAACTTTTTACAAGCGAACACTGCATGCAAGTCGCGTTTTACAATAAAAAGTTACATGAAAAATTAAAGTGCTAGTAATAAATATACAATGACCTGATTATTTTCAGTACTATATGTGGAAAAGAGTAAGGTAAGTTACGATGCAAAACGTTTCTTCTGAGGTGACGCAAAAAGTCCATAGAAAGATCTAGGAAGATGCGTCACCCTTTTGTTGAAGCGTCGACACTTGATTGAAAATTTACCGTGACACTGGTAGAACTATGTATGTAAATAACTGAATAAAAGGAGAAAATAATATATAGATATTAACATAGTAATTTTTGCACTGAGATAAAACAAATGTTATTGCACATTGTTATTATGTGCATTAATGTTGATTTAGCACAGATAAAATCCGCTTCCGAGCTGTGACACCATAGTAGTTAGATAATGAAGGCGCAAACAGATTGTAATAAAAGTAAAAAAAATAAATAAATAAAATATGTAACAGAATGAAACATTTACTGTGAACGATTCTTACATAACATTAAAGACAATTCCTTGATCTGGAAACAAGATTGTCTAGTATCTTTAGATCAATTACAGTTATGTTGTAAGAGATACAAATCATAATAGTGTTTCCATTATTTACTAAATCGAGTGTTCATCCTGAACTAATGTTTCAGACTTACACTTTTAAAGAAATTAGTAGATGTGATGACTCTGTGGTTGGTGTGGTCAGGTTTCGCATCTATGGACGTAGGTTCAAACCTACATATACAAACCTAAACTGAGCCTAAGCTTTCGGCGAGGGAAAACATCGTGAGGAAAAACCATAGCATTGTGGTAGGGCCTCAGCTAACAAGGTTGGAAATCTGTTACCAAACATCAATATTCCGGCAGTAACATTTGAGATACAGTACCTTTAGGTTTAATGTGTTTGCTGTCACGTACTACATTATTTTATATACTGTATTATAAGCTCATGATATAGATGTAGAGTTGGTTAGATGGATTTGAATCTGTGTACATCGACGCGGGATCCGACAACAGTACCAACTGTGTTATCATCGTTACTTATCATTCAAATCAGGTTAAATTTGTGGTAAAATACAAAATTTATAATAATGTAGGTGCTCCCGTAACAATTTTTTCGACTGGCAATCTTGAAAGGTAATCAAATCACAGGAGAACGTTCTCATGTTAATTATTTAGACGACTTGATTCAATCTTGTCTCAATAATCTTTACTAATAAATAAAATTTAAATGTATGTTTGCAATGTCAAAATACATATTTTTAATGAATAGATATGAATGTATCGATATACCTATACCAAAAATACAAATTTTTGTCTCTCTGTCTGTTTGTTCCTGTTAATCTCGGAAACGGCTAGACGAATTTTGATGGGAACTTTTTTGGGTAGATAGCTGAAGTTACTTCGGGTAACTTTTAATTTTCTAAAATAATTAGGGTTCCGCGTAAAAAATTTAAAACTCATAAAAAATTGCATAAAAACCGATTTAATGCAGAGTTTTACGGGTAAGTGCATTTATGAGAAATATTTTTACTTTATCTTAGTACCAAAATTTTTTTAGGAAAATAATTAGGGTTCCGTATAAACTAATTAAAACGCTGTGAAGAATATATATAACGCGGGCATAACCGCAGGCACACAGCTAGTAATGTAAATATATACGTAGAATTACGAGTTACAAACCAACTAACAACCATGGACGTTGCCTTTTATGCAAGGAAGTGCAAATCGTGGTAAAAGGAAACTTCACATGACAATACAAACATTCGACGTATGAATCTCTAATTTATTTCTATACTAGCTGTGTCCGCTGCTTGATCCGCTTGGAATTCAGACAACATGCAGCCTATATCCTCCCTCTGGTTGCAAGATAAATTACAATATTTTTTGCGTGATTGGCGAACAAAATAATGAACAGACAGACATACATACAATTTTTTTTGTACTATCCAATGTGTTCTGTAGTCGATTTTGAAGGTCCGCATAGTATTTTTTCTTAAATATCTACATTGCACAGATTTCATCTCGTTAGCCTTTTATTATAAGTGTAGATATCTAGATTTAATATTTATTTTTATCAATCAGTTTCATCGTAGCAGGAAGTTTTCGTTTTTCACCGATAGCTGGCTCCCTTTTAAACGTGCATTGCATCATCGAATAAAGTCGGGCGTAATTGTGATCTATTAAAAAATCCTAAATAATTTGTTTGTATAATATAAAAAGCAAGCATAAGTAATTTGAGAAAAAATCATCAAAATCGTATTAAATAAAACAAAGTCGCGTTAGTTACAGTATTTATAACTCAAATACGGCTGGAACAATTTTTATCACCTTTAATTTGCTGTATTCGTTATTGCTCCGAATGACAGAATGAAACAATGAAAAATTAGGAAAAATTGTGAAGAAAATGTATTCAATAATTTTTTTGTTCGTTTAGGATTCGAAAAATTTTCTCGCTCGTTGGAAGAGAAAATGAATTTAATGCAGCACAACATTTATTGATTTTAAATACACAAATGACTCCAACGTTTTTTAACAAACAATCTGTTTAAATTTCTATTATTTTTATATTATTTCCACACTATTAAATCCACTGTTTATCCTGGTATGGACATGTGATGCGCAGGGAGAAAGAGAATGTTGTAAGAAAGGTATTGGATATGAATGTGGACGGTTACATGGGAAGGGGAAGACCAAAGAAAAGATGGATGGACTGTGTGAAAGATGATATGTTTAGAAAAGGACTGAATGCGGAGATGACAACAAATAGAGAGGAATGGAAGAGGAAGACATGTTGCGCCGACCCCAAATAAAAATGGGAAAAGGGTAGGGAGATGATGATGACTATTAAATCCACTTATTTCAATACTCCAATTTCTATGTCTTATCAACTTGAATTCTTAAAAATATTTTAAAATAATGTTATCGTAGAGTTCGATAAATTAACCGTTCCGTTATTTACAATTATTACGTATTTTTTTAACAGTAATATTAATCAAGGTAAATACGTCTATTATTGATTTGCCTACTACATAAAAACTCAACTCAACTCTATTCTATTTACTGTTTACTTCGCTTGCCTCCTCAATGAATCCATTAAAACTCACGTTACATTAGCAGAGCGCACGCGTAAGATATACTGACAGTTGATATGAATAAACTAATAGAACACCTTCGAGTTTTCTTAATGAATAAATATAATGATGATATATATAAATAATAATAATATATTAAAAATTACGAAAACAAATTCTATTAAACCCAATCATAAGAGTAACTATGTCAAATTTATTTATTGACCAGAAATTTAAATGAAACTGGTATTATGTTTACCCATAAAATGTAAATAATCTTTTTTATTGTTTGCTCGTAATAAAAAGGAATTAATAAATCAAAATATTCAATATTCTATTTATTCTGTTTACAATGGTAGGCGACAGTTGTGTAGTTCTGTAGATAATTTTCGGTTCGTACGCCAATGGCCTCGGTAGCGCAGTAGGCAGCGCGTAAGTCTCATAATCTTAAGGTCGTGAGTTCGATCCTCACCCGGGGCAGATTTTTTTTTTGCAATATATTTCTTACTAGCTGTGTGCCCGCGGCTGCTCCCTCATTTCACATATTCTTCAATACGTTTTAATTTTTTTACACGGATTTTTTACACGAAGATAAAGTAAAAATATCCCTCAGAAATTCAAGCACTTGACCGTAAAACTGTGTATTGAATCAGATTTTATTCAATTTTTTATGAGTTTTAATTTTATACGCGGTAGCATAATTATTTTCGAAAATTTAAATTACCCCTACTTACTCAGACTAACTTAACTGAAGTTAACTTAACCAAAAAAAGTCCAGTCAAAATCCGTAAAGCCGTTCCGGAGATTACCTGGAACAAACGGACATCCAGACAGAATATTAGGATAGATACGTTTATGAGTAAATTGTTGTTTTGACCAAGAAACATGAATCCTCTGTTTCTTTGTTTAGGGGCTGTTCAGATGTTACGTAAGGAGGTATGTGTAATATTTAAACGACCCCTAATTGACTAATAAGCCAATAACCACTGTAAGGATAACGTAGGTATTTACCATTCCAGGGCCTCTGCAGAATACACGTATAATGTGCCTCCGGAGGCCCTGTCATCTTTGCGCCGGTTAGGGACGTGGAGTGTTTAGTCGACTGACTACCAACTACCGACTGGTTTCGGCCAACCTGGCACATGGGCACCGAAGAGGGCGCCTCTCGCAGAGGGGTGTGCCTCGGTGACCCAGTCTGTCGCGAGGATCAACGTGTGCAAAAAACTACGTTTTCGGCATACGTCCGAGCGTTCAACGAGCAGATTTCAACCACGTAAAAAAAGGAGAAAAAAAAAAGGTATTTACCATTCGAAATTTTTTTTACATGGTGTAGACTCATTGCTTTGACCCCAATCTCACTTGATGGTAAGTGACGATGTGGGCAAAGAGAGTAAACGCACTGCCTAGATACTGGTTCTCAAATGATGCTCTCGAAACACACCTATTGGTATTTAGCGGCAGGTTTTCAAACTTGAGGGTGGTAGCAACCCATGCGGGCATTATTAGAAAAAAAGAAAAAAAAAGCTTAGGCTAATTTTAGAGTGGGATAGGTGATTCTCCCATACTAATCATTATTGAAAAATTAGAAGAAAAGCTATTTGCAATATTTTTATTTACGGTAAAAAAAAGATGGCCTTTAATACCCTACCATACGAAATATACAAAATAAGGGATAAAAATTGTTGAACTGTTTTATTTCACCTTTTTATATGCATGTATTATTATTAATAGGGGTAAATAAAACAATTATTAAGTAGCTTTTTGTTCTCTGACACCAATAATTTTTTTTTCAATACATAAAAAAAAACATTTATGACTTTATAAAATTATAAACATAAATATTTTAGTTTAGAATAGTATAAATGCTAAGAATAGATTAAAATCGAAAATTTAATTCAAACGAGTTCAACTACGGGCATAGCCTAGTATTAATTAACATGTATTTTAACTTCCTGTCATTACAAAGTCCTAAGATACGTTTATTATTAGCGCGTCCGTCTTATCTCCACGTCTTAGCTCAAGATCTTGGCCAGGAGATGCGTCAAAACAAAGCTATTCCGTTATTTCTGCAAACGACCTTGTATGCGTGTTACTAACGTTTTATGCGTATATTACTACCGCAGACCGCTTATTACTAGACGCGAATCTATACAATAAACTAAAATTGAATTTTCTGTTTGTAATTTCATAATATCTCATTTTTTATCATTTTTCTTTGTTTATTTGTTCCGGCTAATTTCCGGAAGGTATGTCTGTCCGTTAGTACATTTATAACTTGAGAAATCGAGATTTACGTAGTAAATTGTAAATAATAAATTCGTTCTAGACTTGATTTTAGTATGTAATTTATTACGTTAGGGAATCATATAATTATGGAAATCGTTTTAAAAATAACAGTGAATTACGTTGACAAAAAAAAAATCCCTTTCGCCTCTTTCGAACCTCACGTAATATATGAACGATCCTCAAGGGGATTCAGTCGCTTTAAACGATACCATTAGACGACTTTGTGCCTAATTCAGGAAGCCGTGTATCTATCTACCTCCTACTCTAATGATGTAACCTAGATATTTCGTCAACCGAATCATACCATAATTTATTAGATTAAGCTTATAAGTACCTACTTTATTTTAGACGTTTGTTTTACATTGATTTTTAATTATTAACATTGTGTCGTTCAGTTTATTGACCGAACGGAATTAATTTAAATTATTTGTGTTTTTTTTTAAACTGACTAAAGGCGGTTGACTGAATCATCGAACTTTAGAGTCGAGAGCTTAGGGCACCCACCCGGCGGAATGGTATCAGAGAGCTATCACAGAAATAAATTCCTCAGAGTTTGTCCCGCACTAAACTCACGGTGATTAAGGGAAATTAAGGATCTCAAATCTTAAAGGGACACCTTACAGAACCCATGTAACTGTATGTAGTGTGTAGGAGTGTAGAGTCCGTGTTATATTAGTCTATACAGTATACAAGAACTTCTTCAATTGGGAGATTGGAACACGTCCTGCGCTGCTGCTGGAGTGGGCTTCGGACGATTATATGTAATTATTTTCTTTATCTTGCCTTACATAAAGTAGTCTTCTCTGTCAACTGTCAAAAAATTCAAAATCAAGATCAAAAAAATCTTTATCCAATTTGGACCCTGAGAAGGGGCTTATGAACGTCAAAAAACTACCACCGGTTCGGAAAATAACCCAGTCGAAAAGAGCCGGCAAGAAACTCGTTCTGGTTTTTTTTACATGTTTGTTTTTATTTGATAAAATTATACAATTTATAATAAAAATATGGTTTTAGTGGAAGCACAAAGAGGGTATCACTTCCAGACGACACTATCCACCCTGTAATCTCTACATTCACACCTATAACATTTTTATAGTTGCTGACTCACATCTCCTCATAACATGTCCTTACTACGTCAAACTATTAAAATTTCTGTCACTGATGCTACTTTCAAACTTAATCTTACATACTCAACATATGTTGTTCCAAAGCACATTACCGATTTACCTGACAATAAATTTAAGCACTATGTCAAAGAGGTTTTAATGTCCAAAGGATATAATAGAGTGGATCATTGCGTGATCGATAGTGATGTCTGAAAATGACACCCATCTCTATGCTTCCGCTAAAATTGTATTATGAATTGGATAATTTATATTGTACAAAAAAAATATTTTAAAAAGAAGCCAAATCGTGTTTCTAGCCGGGTCTTCTCGACTGGGTTGTTTTCCGAACCGGTGGTAGTTTTATGACGTCCATAAGCGCCATAGGGGCTCAAATTAAATAAAGAATTTAGTATTTAATATGATTTGATTCACAATCTTATCTGTCTTAGTTAAAAAATACACGTATCTGTTTGTTCTTACTTAAAAGGGTCTTTTATCCAATAGTTGCACCAAGATTTGGTTGTCCTTTTGAACCCCGTGAAGTTTAATTATCTGTGTATAACATTATTTTAGCATATCTACGAAGATTTATTGGAGGGAAAAATATAATCTATTTTGTGAAAAAAAAAACAATCTAAAATTATTTGTCTTCATGCCAAGCGATGAGATACCACTGACAGAACATGCAAAACAACTCGCCAAAATTTAAAGTTAACACACTTAATATATGACAAATAAGCTTATATTGATTAGTTCATTGATTCGTTAGATTAGTTATCAAAGGATACATATTTTTCTTTCCTAAAACATTATTCAAATCGATCAAGTTCTTTTTGCGTTTTTTGAGATTTAAATACATTTAAAAAAAAACAGATGGAACAGTACAGAACACGAATTGCCATTTATTTACAAATTTAAAACGACTTTATACTTAATGATATTTAACCTTATATCCTATCGGCAGTTAACCTTAAGGAAGTACTAACTGTCGACAAAATATCCGACAATATTACGATCAATAAACCGTGAAATATAAATTTAACTTTGAAGTGCAGTTAAATAACATTAAAAACCTTTATAATTGGTAAAAACACATAAAATAAGACAAATATTCCGAACATAAATCGTTAATTGAATAATTTTTATTACATTATAATTCGATTAATTCACATTTGATGAAAAGACAAGGAGATATACGTACCTACCTTATGTATTTATGTTTTATGTCGGCAATCGAATGTTCCATAATGTACTTGAGTATTTTAGCGGTTTTTTGGAAATAAAATATAATTCTTGATCTGATTTCCGATGGAGCCAACGGGTTCTCGAATGGCTAAGGCGTACCAGAAGACGCATCGTTGGTAGACCAACCCACATCTCGGTAGCTGCTACTCTCAAATTCGAAAATGTGTTATCAAGCTCTCCTATAGGCATGTCCTAGTAGCAACGCTCGAGTCACTACAGAAGCTTTTTATGTTTATCATGTTTATAACAATATTTATTGTAATTTAACAGCAAGTGACATTGTGGTCTAACTACTAAGACTATTTACTATAAAAGAAGTAGAGAAAGATCTTTCTGAATTTCATTTTCTCCTGAACTTCCTGACCTTTTGGCAAAGAAAAACATCACGAAGAAACCATAGCATGGTGGTAGGGGTTTTTCGTAATAATGCCCCTAGCCATAGCGACCACCCTCCAGTTTGAAAGCCTGTTGCCAAACACTAATCGGTGTGTTCGGACTTCCGATTACTTGAGATCATCTTCTAGGATTTGAGCGTGTACCATTCTGAACTAGATCGTCACTTAACATTAGGTGATATCGTGGTCAAAGCACTAAAGGTAAAGGAGAAAGGGTAAAATAATGGTACTGAATCGAAAGAAGCTGATAGAAATGATAAGCATTCGTCTCGGAATTTTCATTTTGACTTATCGAACCAACGGAGTTATCAGATTTCCGGCACAATTTCAAAACTTCCGGAAAGATACATCTTAAAAACTGATCACGATAAGTTTGCAACAATTAAAAAAAAAGGAAATACACATCAGATAATATTATTTATTGTACCTACGGTTAAAAAATAAACGGTGAAAGTATAAAAAACATTACAAGAGTCGAATGTAATAATAAATTGCAGAATAACCAAACTATCATCGCGTGGTTCGAAACAATTAAAATAAAATACTCGATTTCATAATGTAACTGCTAAAAGTGTGGCGCCGTACCCCCATCAACGTTTCTCATGTTTGTCCATCCCATGTATTTTTGGAATAGTTTGCAAAAATCAATTTTAATTGTCTTTATAAACACGAAGCAATAGCGTAGAACAGCGTCTGACCTAATGAAGTCTCATGAGTAAGGGATGAATTATATGCCAATGAATTAAAAAAAAAAATTGTTTAAATCTATTGTGTAGATTGGCAAAGATATTAACATTTATAAAAATATATTAAATTGAGTTTGTTGCCTGTGCTCTTCTCGAATAGAGGTTGTTTTCCGAACCGGTGGTATTGTTTTGACGTTTATACGTCTTCTCATGGCGTACATTGAATAAAGTTCTTTTTACTTTGATTTAGAGCTGATTGAATATCTCAATATCCATAACATGGACTCGATACATCTCAATAATTAAAGAAAAGCAATAAAATTCATTTCAAAAATCAAATACTTCATAAATTATAGACGTAATGTCGTTTAAGTGTTTATATGTTGGTAAGTAATGGATATCCTGTACTCTTCGTTTATTTAGCCAAATAAATAATCAAAATAAAGTGGGCATAAGGAAAATTACGTAATCCCGGTAGAAGGCAATTCGGGCGATGCGGTACGATTGTAGCTATGCGGTTTCGTCTTAACCAACGTTGGGCAATAATCCGCTTTTGTCGATTCAATCTAATTAGTTATTATACAACCGGGTGACCGTCCAATAATCCTGTTATCGGCTCACGAATATAACGTTTTATAAGGATTTCTTTAAAGTTTCTTATTACAATCAATATTTGATGATTATTAATAAAGATCTTATCAGATAATGATTCTTTTGAATAAAATATCCGATTAATAAAATGGCGGTAACACGATTCAATCCATTGATGGACACTTTGGTGCATTGGATGATCAGTAATAAGTAACATCCAATGATAATGAGAAAAAAACATCGCATTAATTAGAAGAACCAATAAGTTCGTGCAAATAAAATGACTTAGTCATTTTGTGACAAAAAAATAAGATAATTTTTGTTATTTTTAACCTATACATACAATATGCAAGATTAAAACTTTTCCTTTTTTTGTCAATCGATTTACTTTTTTTATTTTGGTTAGAAGATTTTGACGAGCTTTCGTTTTTGTTTTTCCACAATTTTTTTATAATTCTTACAGTGGAATCTCGATCACTAGGCGAATATTAGTTATAATTAATATTCAGAACAAGGCAGTATATTTAAACACTTATGCCTCTCCTAAAACATATTTAGTGTTATATTTTAGTTAGATTAGGCGTGTTTTTCGTTTTTCATATGGTCATTGTTTTTAATTTATTTTATATTAGCTTTATTTTATTCGACGGTTGTACAAAGCGTTCCCAATGTTAGACTTGGCTGCGTGGTCTAGTTTAGCTACCTTTGCCTATTTTCCTATAAAGAAAGAAATGGTATCAAAAAATATAGTTGACTATAATTTTTTATGTACTTTATAAGGGCTTATACGTAGTATGAAGTAATTTATTTTAATTATATTTTCTATTTACATAAATTACGTATAATAAATATACTAGTATATTTTTAATTGATTATTTTCAAATCAGATACGATTGTGTTATGTTAAAAACATGTAAAACGACGGACGAATCAGGAAGTTATGCGGATGTTTACTTGATCATGTCGTATGATTATATTATTTTTTTTAATATAAATAATAAGCTATTTCATGTATTACTTGTAATTAGGTGTTACCAAACATTTGCGTTAATTAATATTACTTACGTCTAATGTATGTTGTTTTTTATTACAACATTTTTACTCAGGGCATTGTATGTATTTTTACAGAGTTAATATGTTTATAAAATGAATGGTCGGTAAATTAACGCTAGATTATATTCATTTTTCGAATAACATGTATCGAATTATCAAGATTAAGACAAGCAAAAATCTAGAAACTTTAAAATTATCCTACAGACGATATATTAATTTTCGTTTTTATCTGATGATGATATTCCAATTTCTACCACAAAAACAAAAATGCTCCTACGATAATTATTACTCCTACATCGTTTGTAGTAAATATGAGCTTAAATTGAGATATTTCTCACAAAACCGTGTTTTTAGGTTTCTATAGCTAACGTGCGGGCGTTTGGATAATTACATATCTACCGCATTTAGCGTAATCGACAAACAAGCGGTAAAAAAGAAAACAGAATTTAGTGAGCTATAATGGCTTAGTACTGCGAGCAATGTTGCCAGCCCACTGCCACTTAAGTTCAGCAATTCCTCGGACAATGTCGGTTACTTTCGTTCTTCTGCGAATCTCCTCAGTCCTGATTTAGTCACGCAGTGAAACTCCAAGTATAGCTCTCCACAGGTCCGAATCTACGATTTTTCCGAACCGGGCAGAAACTTAATAGTGGTGCCCCTGTCTCCAACGTTTGAGAAAAATTACTTAAAAAAACCTCACAAATATATAATATTTACCATTAATAAATTTGTACTCTTTATTGTCTATTACCTAACTAGCTGTATGCCCGCGGTTGCGTCCGTGTTTCATATAAATTTTCACTGCATAAATTTTTTATAGGGAACGCTTATTACTTTGCTATTTTTTTTTGCCAACATTAAGCAAAGATTTTTCTCACAAATTCAAATATCTACCAGTAAAACAGTGAGTTAAATCAGATTTTATTCCATTTTTATAAGTTTCAATTTTTTTACGAGGAACTCTAAATATGTTCGAAGATCAAAAGTACCCTAAATTATCCGAAGTAACTTCATCTATCTACCAAAAAAAGTCCAGTCCAAATCGGTCCAGCGGTTCCGGAGATTACCCGGAACAAACAGACAGACAGATAAAAATTAAAAAGTTGTATTTTTGGTATAGGTTTCGTATATACATACATTCATATGTATTTAGCAAATTTTTAATCATATTTGTATTATGATTTTAGCGCCCCCGAAAGTGGCGCCTAGGGCGGGTGCCAAATCTTGCCAACACTCCCCAAGAATTCGGGCCTATTGCTACATTGCCATTTAAGCTTTCTTATTAGGCAGCGCCTATGCCCGCTGGGGGCAACGGGTTCTCGAATGGATTCCACGTAACAGAAAACGAAGCCAGGCTTCGCTTGTAGGCTCCTCATAAAGAGGATCGGCGACCTAGTGAAGATTGTGGGAATCCGCTGATATACACAACCGGTCGTTGTGAAGTTTTTTGGTGGAGACCTATGTTCAGCAGTGGGAGTCTTTCGTTGAATGAATGGATGGATGGAGTGGCTCAGTTAGTTTATGGTCGGATTCCACGTCGGTGGATTTAGGTTCGAATTCGACTATCCTATTCTATAATGAATTTGAGCTTTTAGTGAAGACTAATATGATAACGAAATTAAAGCAAGGTGATAAGCCACTTTACAACTAGAAATTACCCTCAAGTTTGAAAATCTCTAGACAAGTATCCATATGTGTGTTCTGACAGTATCACTTGAAAGCCAATACTTACTGTGCTTACTATCTTGGACCACATGGTCACTTAACATTAAGAAAGATTGTCGTCAAACTTTAGTGTATAAAAAAATGTATACGTAAATTTTGAATAAAACACGAAACATCATTCAGTTGCTTAATACGAAAAATGTATTTTTAATTGTTTTTATTTAGAGTAATAAGTAGTTTTAATAAGGCGCCCGTGAAGGTCGAATTCTATCACAAATTCTGAGAACAAACTGGTTTCTAGAAACACAATGGGAATTAGAGTTTTTTTTTTGTACACTCATTATTTAAATTCATAGACTTTTTAAAACTGATAGACAATAATCATTCATCTTTATAATATTTAAAAATCTATATCCAAATTTAAATTTAAAAATGTTTAGTTTATGTTTGTTCGGTAATTTTTTTTAATCCACTGAATCGAATTTCATTGAATTTTTAAATGATGTTTCTCATATTACTGCAAAGGACATTTATAATTATTTTAAAATTATAATTTCGTATTATATGTACTTCATGAGTTGTACAACTCTTTTATTAATTACTACGCTGTGTGCAGGCGGCTCCGCTCGGGATTCATATATTCTTCACTTTGTAATACAGTTTTCAAATAGACATTGGAAAATAATGCATTATTGGTACTGCCCACTGAATCGTATTTTGTTCACAATTTATGAGTTTTAGTTTTTTTTTTTTACGTAGAACCCTAATTTTGAAATAAAGCCTAAGTTACGCTGAGTATCTTCAGCTATCTGTCAACAAAAGTCCCGTTAAAATCGGTCCAGCCGTTCCGGAGATTACCCGGAACAAATAGACAGACAGACAAAAAAAATTTAAAAATTGTGTTTTTGATGGAACTGTTTATTTACGTTTATTCTTTAAATTAAAAAGATTATGTAATCTATCTATTTTCTTCTATAAAAGGAAAAATGCGGTCCTTTGACGCACTATCACCTCAAAACGACTTAACATATCAGGATGAGTCTACTACCATTCGACGGGGAATTTTTTGAACTTTTTTGGATTCAATCGACCCTTTGACTTTTTTTCGACTTACTCTTATACACATTTTAATTTTTTCCGCTAAAAAAACAAAAAGACTTCAATTTTTCTTCATTCATTTGTTTTCCTAGATTAGGTACATATAATTACTTATAACTCGAATATTATTGAATTTATTTACATGTTTTTATTTATGTACGTATGTATTTATGTATGAGTTTAAGTGTCTATTATGTCCATATGAAAAAAACTATTAACCTAAAAATAAATTAAGTTAATGTTCTTATGCCATTAAATGCATATATATAATTTAGAAAGTAAAATTGTAGTTGCAAAGTAGGAAAATAAATTGTTATTTACAAGCAGGTACGCTGGTAGAGCTTGTACAAAATAAAAGTTGATTTTTCTTACTTCGACTTGTTTACGAGGTAGGTATATAACGTCTTTTCATACTCATCGTTTATGTTTATTTATCATTTGAATAGAACGATGATTGAGTTTTAGTTTGTAAAGTGCAGTTCAATTGTAACTCTGTCGATATAAATTATGAATCTTGTAATAACACGAAGATTCTAGAAACACTAGTAAGTAGGAACATTAGTATTTACAAATGCTATTGTTTCATCTAAGAAATGCAACAATGCCAATAATATTTATTATTCCGTAACGTGCATCATAGATCGTGTTGGGATCGCGTGCCGACATTCGCGCGCAACTATACTGGCGTGTTATAGTGGACCCTAATTTCAATAACAAGTCGCGTTACGATACCAAACCACCGGCGCGCCGCGGGACCGAACGCGGAGTGACCTCTTTACGGGCCCACGTAAACTAATTCGCCCGCGAGTCGCGACGTACAGTCTGCAATGTCACGTTATCATTTCCGAATGCCTGCGCGCCTTTTACTCGTGCATCCCTCCGATATTATAAAAGAGGCGGCCGTCCGCCGCGCGCCCGCAGTCCGCACCGCGCTACCGAGCGAACAACGCGCTCCTGTAATGCAATAGCTTTGACCCCGTGCACACCACTAATGGAGGGCACCGCCCCCGCGAGTCAGGCCGCGCCCGTGCCCGAGCCCGACGAAGGCATCGCCACCGACCGCCGTCCGTCAACCGACGAGCACGCAGACCTCTCTGATACCGCCTCCGAAGCCGGTTCAGGTGGCGGCAAAGACTCCGGCTGCGAAGTTGCCGCTGAAACACAAGAACCGCCCTACACTCCGCCCGATGACGAACTAGCTAACCGAATTGTATCCCAAGTCGAATTCTATTTCTCTGACGCGAACATCACTAAAGACGCGTTCCTGCTTAAACACGTCCGGAGAAACAAGGAGGGGTATGTCTCCCTGAAATTGATATCGAGCTTCAAACGCGTGAAACACCTCACTAAAGATTGGAGGGTGGTCGCCGAGGCTCTGAAACGGTCGACAAAGTTAGAGATTAATGATTTAGGAACGAAACTGCGCAGAATTGATCCGCTGCCGGCGTACGATGAAACAACGCCGTCGAGGACGGTCGTAGCGGTGAGAATGCCTATAGATAAGCCCTCTGTTGAAAACGTGTCGAGGTTGTTCGCGACCTGCGGCGAGATAGCTCTAGTGCGGGTCCTGAGGCCGGGTAACCCTGTGCCCGCGGACGTGCGACAATTTCTGAACAAGAATCCTAGTTTAGTTAACTGTGTGTGTGCGTTAGTTGAGTTTACTGAGTCTGAAGCGGCGAGGGAGGCGCTCACTTTGCAGAGTGCCGACGAAGAAGGTATGCGAGTGTACGAGCTGAACGGTGTACCGCGCGAACCGAAGAGGAAGGCACCGGTGCGCCGTCCGCCGCCACGAAGACATGAATGCGAATATTCCTCGTGCTGCAGTGGCTCTGACCCGGAGTACGATTTCAGATACGGCTCGCCTTTCTACAGGAGAAATTCGAGTGGATTCTTCGCACCGCGCTCACCCGAAATACAGACATGGGTGCCGCGACGGCCTTCCACCTGCAGTCATAGTTCTGATTCAGGTGTATCTTTCTACTGCAACTCGAGGAGGACGTCCCAGGCCAGCACGGGGAGTGCGAGCAGCGCGGAGGGTTGGCTTGCTAGGCGACTGTCGGGATGTTCGCTCACAGGGACGGAGTGCGGTGGCAGGCGGTTATCGTGCACTCCTCGCTTCGAACCCCGGACTCCCTTGACACCAGACGGTACGAGAGGGTTCCACGCAGCGGCGCGCCAGCGTAGAATCTCGGACCTCGCTCTTTACTCGCGCTAGAAAGCGTCCGCCAACCGTGACACCTTTCTAATCATGTTGGATAACTGCCTTTCACGTTCTGCCCGCGTTATTTTTTTTCAATCTATTTTACACGAGGAAAACGCTGCTGTGTACGATCGCGTGTGTTCCGTCCGGCGAAATTTTATAAGAACTGATTGGCAGTTACCTTATGATGTTGCCTTAGTTACCTTCGATATTGTTTATTTGATAATGTAATTGTGATAAGCTAATAATTGTAAGTCACAGGCCGCTGTGTTAGATTAATCATTTCTTTTATGTTAATTTATTTAGTATTTATTGTCTGTATGATGATTCGCGTATTTATTGCGAGCGCACGCGCCGCGGTCGAGTTTTCATCCGAGTTATGTCAGAGTTGTAAGCACAAAAATCGACATGCAAATTCGACATCCGTAGCGATTGTAGACTCTATAGCAGCGATTTACAGGTCGACCGATGGCGGAATAAGAGCGTTGAGAGTACTCGTTTCTCGTTGCGTAAATGAATTGCATATTCCACGTGTGTTCGATGTTTCCTGCTAAAGTAAAAGGTAGAGCTAACTGTGTTCGCTCATTTCGATATAAAAATGATTCTGCGGCGTGTTCGGCCGGTACTTAAATTAACATGTTTGTTTTTTTTACATTACAATTTTATTTTTTAATAGCTAAAACTTAAGTCATTAATTTAAACTGAGTCACACGCGCCATTTCATGTTTCTCTCTCTCTCTCTATCATTTCTTTTTTAAGTATTTTTATTTTTTATGTGATGTTGTGAGTAGTAACATCGATAACATCCGGGTTGTGTAACAACTTTCATAGAGATAAGTTATTATTTTTATTTAATTTATTTCCTTACAAATGTATTGGAGATTGTTATGCTTCGATCAGCACAACTTATGCTTACGAACCGTACGGGAGGTTATGATCCTGTGGGGTACATTTTAATGATACTATTTTTTTTGTAAATGTAAAAAGTATAAGATTTGGAGAAACTTTGTGTTTAATTGACCTCGGCGCTCGGTGGAAAGTTGGTTCTTTTGACTCCGGTTCACCTTGACTGATCGATTCTCACGGTGTGACAGATAACAGGTTATTTCCCAACAAACAAGCGTTGCATACATTTCATTGTAGATTAATTATTATGCTAATTGAATATTTATTTACATTCCGATTGAATAATTTAATTGATCGATTGATTGTAAAATATATAGGCAGCGATTTAAAAATGAAACAGTTTGTTCGTTTACATTATTTTACCTGATGGAGAATGAAGGTATGGTTGTGAATGGCCACAATTGTAAATCTGAAACAAGGAGTAACTGTTAATTGTAAATTGGTGGGATACGAATAAGATAATAATTAGTAGGAAAATGTTCTCATAATGGTTTCTTTTAGTCCAGTCAAACCTATAGGATCCAAAGCTAATTCTATAAATAGCGTCTCTAGGTAAGAATCACTTTAAATTGGACAATTGAACTATTTATAGAAACCGCAAAAAGGAAAAGTACGTCATTCATCGTTCGGATGATTAAAAATATAGAAACCAGAAGGAAGGAAAAAAAACTTGTTAGATTTTTTTTGATAAGGTTAAGAATTTCAAAATGTAGTACAAGTGGAATATGTTATCTGTACTAAAAAATGAGTTTTTGATGCGACTTTTTTTACCAGATAGCTGAAGTTTACTACGCGTATCTTAGGCAACTTTTATTTTTCGAAATAATTAGGATACCGCGTAAAAAAATGAAAACTCAATAAATTGTGAAAAAAAATAACGATTCAATCGTAATAAAAATTATTTTCCAATGAATATAAATTTTTTTTATTAAGGAGCGAAGAATATATGAAATCCGGGCGGAGCCGCGGGCACACAGCTAATAATTGAGATTTTAATGCAGGTGTAGCCGCGTTAATAATATAAAATTAATTATTATTGAAATCTCCGATAACCGAGACCGACATAATTGGTTCTATAAAGACTTAAGAATTCGAAATATTATGTATCGATTATTTATTTATTATTTATGTAACTATTTATAATTTATCAAGTTCGCTTAATTTTTGGTTATTTTTTTATATTGATATTATGACAAATTTATGTTTTTTTTTATGAAACTTATAAATAACATTTTTCTCAAGATATTTTGTATCCAATTGGGCTTCCTTTTGTTTATTAGAAAAATGACTTTTAAGTTAATCGCCATTTATGATAGCAATAACAATAAATCTTCTTAGTTCGCAGTGATACAGGTCTGTTCTAACCTGCATAGTCCAGAATAATAATAATACTCCCCATTTATATTATTATCTCCATGTTCTCATAATTGAGGTATTCATCAAGATTCCCACAATTACCTACACAATAAAATTGAACTAAAATCACGAAAATTATTGTTAGATCTGTGGTCGAAATTAGGCCATAGGTAATATTGTATTTATTATTGAGCTTTTCAAAGAAAAAAACCTGTAATGAATTTTTTTCACTAAAGCTTATCAATAAATACCTAAAAATACCTTGCCTTGCTAAAAATAAATTAATGCTTACTAAAATATATACCTTGACCTGTTAGTATCTTAGCATAATTATACATAGATATTTAATAGAAACAATAATTAACTATAGGTTCAATATCAAAGATAACTAGGTAGTGTGCTATAAGCTAGCACTACGCTACGTTTTATGGTAGTGCTGATACTCAGGGCAAAACTTAGCCTGGGTTCTATTCTTTTGAAGAGACGGCCTGCGAGCTCTCTGTACTACGCATATGTCTTCTGTATCCTTAAACTCATACTTTCAACTTCAAAAGGTTCAAATACAAAAAATATATAGTTTAATTTATCTATATAAAATGCACTAAAAAGGAAATAAATAATTATCCATTAGTGAACATAAATAAAGTACGACATTTACAAAAAATACTCTTCAACTCCTATCCGTTAAAATGTTGCACCTTCCATAATCAGATTAGTAAAATAATATGGTGAATGCAATACGTAAGTACTTGAATAACTTTGAAAAGAAATATATAAAACACGAGTAAGTGTCTATAACATTTGAGGGTTCCTCTCGATTTCCTTTAGATCCACTGATTAGATGCTGGCTTGGTGACAATGGAACCACCTTGGAGTGTACCCGTTCGAATAAAAAAAAATACAAATCGGTCCACAATTGTCGGAGAAATCGCGTTACAAACAAACAGACGAATTGAGATCTTCCTGCTTTTTGTAGTCGGTTAAAAATGAAGTAGTTTTTCCTAAAAGTAAATACTCTTTAAACTTAATGTGTGACCAATTATTAATAAGATAATATGTAAAAATAACCATATCAATTCAATTTTGGTCGTTGTTCCATGAACACAAGAAATTCAAATAAAATCAAAACTAATTTTCTATAATTACGTTCTGATAAGGCGTTTAACAACTTCAAAATACTACCACCAGTTCGGAAAACAACCCAGTCATCGAGAAGAATCGACAAGAAACTTGATCTGTATTTTTATGGAAGTATACAAATCACTGTTATAAAGTTAAATATAAGTTTTTAGACTAAAATACCCGATTAATTTTTAAAAGTTTAAAAGTGAAGTATTAAAAATGTATTATTAATCAGAAATTAAGCGTATCTCTATTGTAGGTCAATTGTAATGTCTACCGAAAGCTAGACAGATCTGTTCTACTTTTTCCTTGTAATGTCCGTCCGTAATACACATGCTAATAACGGTTATTTATTAGTTATTAGATAACGCATTGAGTAACGATAACGTGTCATTATTATAACGGTTTTAGATTGTATTATAGAGCTATATAATTTTGTCGTATTATATATGAATATATATACATTTTTTTTATTACAATTTGTAATGGTCTAGACTCAAAATGTTTTATGTGCAGCGCTTTACTTTTTTCATTACAGACGTGAAAATAAATTAATTTGATTGTTAATAGAATCTGCTAATTGACGATCGACTTTCAACTTAAATGAATTAATATGAGACTATTCTTGAATTAAAATTTTGGACATTTTTTGAACTTCCTTTGTCAGGATTAGTAATCCAAAGCCTTCATAATTACGTAAGGATTGTTTGGCATAATTTTGAAAATGCTTATGCTTCTGAATTCACCATTCAGACGCCCGCATCCATCATGTCATCTATATTAATAAATAAAAGTGTCTGTTTGTATGTGTCTAAATATTTTTTTTTTACCTAAAATACAAAATAACTATATCATAAATACAATTAATTTAATTTTTTGTTAGTCAATTCGTCTGTTTGTAACGGGTAATCTCCGGAACGGTTGGACCGATTTTGACGGGACTTTTTTTGGTAGATAGCTGAACGAGTAACTTCAGTAGGTTAGGTTACTTTTATTTTCGAAAATAATTAGAGTTCCGCGTAAAAAAAATCTAACTCATAAAAGTTTGAATTAAATCCGATTCAATTCACAGTTTTACGGGCAAGTGCTTAAATTTATGAGAAATATTTTACTTAATCTTAGTACTAAATTTTTATTAAGAAAATAATAAGGGTTAAAAAAGGGTAAAAAAAAATAAAAAACGCAGTGAAGAATATAATTAACGCGGGCGCAGCCGCGGTCACACAGCTAGTTATAAATAAACATACCACAAATCCAGCTCTAGTGATGTGCACGTTAGACAAATCTAAGAATGGATCAGTAAATACCGAGATAAATAAAGATTATAGTTTTTGATGGAATCTCAGTTAACATTTAATCATTTTCATTTGTTATTCATGATTTGAGTTAGTTTACCCTATATAATGTAATTTTACGATGTGATATACAGCACTGATTATAAAAAAATTCGAAAATGGGCGGCATTCTTTACAGTTGCGAGGACGGCGCTATTGATGAATCTGACACTGGTGACGTAGTATGGTTTTTGTGGATAAGTGAAGTTTATTAAAAGATTTTTTGCTCATCTGTGTAATAAGCGATTTTCTGTTTTATTAACTTCGACTTCAAAAAGGAGGTTATCAATTCGTCTGTTTTTTTTTGTATGTTTGTTACTCGATTTCTCCGTCAATTGTGGACCGATATGCAAAATTCTTTTTTTATTCGATAAAGTACACTCCCGAAGTGGTCCTATATCCATAAAATCAGGATCTGATTAGTGGATCTCAGGGAAATCAAGAGAAACCCTCGAATTCAATAGAATATTTATACATTTATATATGTATTTGCGGCTATTAAAGTGTTTGTTTATTGCAGTCATCGTTTTCTTTTGGTGATCTGATGATGGAAGGTGCAACATTTTAACGGGTAGGAGTAGTAATTTATTTATATGCACTAACTAACGAATAATAAAGAGGACAAAGAAATACGGAATTGAAATTATTTTTAGAGAAAAATAAAAAAACTGGCTTCAAAACTATACCTAAAAGGCTAAAAGTACATACTTAAACTAAAAAGTATAAAACATTTTTTTTTAATTATATACAAATCCGACTTCAAAAGAATATACTATAAAACTGCACTAAAAAGTAAATAAATAATTACTTTATTAATATACTTCTGCTGACTTCGATATATCTTTTGTTTTAATAACATTTACATTGAATGTTATTCAACATATAATATTTGTCTGGTTCTTAAATCAATTGGCGCTTCGAATTATTTAATTTTTTGAAACTTGAAATAATTTATTTTGTTCGAATTCTGATCGCCCTGAGAACATTTTCGTAAGTTAATTTAAAACGTTAAACAAGATTAACAAACTCGGTCCTTCGAGACGGAAGGATAACGCTAAACTAGTCAAACGGTCATGATTATTGATAGGAATAAATAATTTTAATGATTTCCGCAAACCGCATGACCTTCGTTTCAATAATTAATGTTTATTTGTGAGACGAGTTCAAACCGCTTCATCCGAACTGAATGATATTCGTACCAAAGGGCTAATCGTATGTAAAAACAATATTGACCTTAAACTTTTGTCGTAAACAATTCTAAATTTGGCACTGCCTGTTTAGAAGTTATGTCATGTAGCTGCGAATTAAACGGTTACTTCGAAGCAATATCCCATATAGCTGTACTCGCGGCTCCACTCGCGTTAATTATAAAATAATGGCCACTGTTTTTTTAAATAACGCTGACAAACAGACAGTTAGAGAGTTGTTACTTTTTATATCATTTAAGGATCACGCCGCATCGTGGAGGTCGAAATAGGCGCCAACCGCAAGGTTTGAAATAATTTTTGTACTCTGTGTGTTTGAGGCTTCATTTTTTCTCAAATATTATGTTACCAATGAGTCCAGGCTTCAAAGACACAGAGAAAACGATATTTGACTTTGTCATACACTTTCAGGTTGAGCGTAGATAACTTCCACACCAGAGAGAGAAAACGAGTTTTCCGCGCCGTACTGGCTTTAAATTTACCTTGAGAAGGATTTGAACCCCAACCGCAATGAATTTCTTATTCTTTAGTGAAGTTCTTATTGTCCTATTCATGAAAAATGCCGAACATTACATTTTTGTGTGTTTAAATTATTTTATCTCAAACGCTTGAGAGAGGGGTACCATTGTCACATTTCTGCCCCAGTAAATTCTGAGTTGGCATAACTGCGACCGCTTATGTTCTCTATTTCGCATGCCAAGTACATTAACTATAATATAACGGCATGTGTGAAGTATTTTTTCCCCGGCGTATCTATGTATTTAAAACTGTGGTCTTGACTTTTTAAAAGACCAGACGTTTTTTTCTTCCTCTTACATTTAAAAATGTAAGTAATAAGTTCGGTAATTATGATTTATGTTGAATAATTACTTATTGCGTTAAGTTATTTGGCGCACAAAAGATTACGAGTGAATAAAAGTTCGCGGGAGTCAGGGTTGACAGGTCGGGGTCGAGAGAAGGTCGAGTGCCAAGGAAGTGCCGATCCGAATGGCTACCTAATTATACCTTACAACAAGTGCTTAAACTTATAATTTAGGTGTTATTCTATTTTAGTAGATTGGAAACACCGTGGTCGATAATTTTACTTTATTACCGAATAAGTTTATTCATTGCGATAGTTTTATATGTAAATTGATGTAAAAATTCAAGCTATATTTAGCATAATATAATAACGTTTGTATAAAATTCATGACCATGACCTAATAGCCTACATTTTACTATGGATATAAAAAAATTAAACATGGATTAATAAGTTACCTATTTTTTCGCAATAACTAATTGAAATGTGTTAATAATCATAAAATTACAAAATAAATATTATATTATATTTGATTTCAAAAATTTCAATATTTTTTTATCTATTCTACTAATAATCGAAACGGCAAGTGACGTCTTTAAAACAGAAAACTTCATTTCCGTAACGATCGCAATTCTTTCAAATTAATTAAGAGAACATGCGGTTGGAAAAGTAGATATTTCAGAAATCTATTGCTATCACGTTGCGCCCTAAAGAAAAAGAACGATAAAACACGAAAGGGACAACTGCAGCTCGGGCTGATTTTACCGTACGCAAAATAGTAAGAAAACATCACTTCGAAGTACCTAGTTTCCTCCTCCAAAATTGAACCGTTTTTTAATTTTCTTTTAGTTTTAGAATAACAAATACCTGCACGTTTTGATTTTTTAAATTTTATCAATCATATTTATTTGAAAAACGTTTGAAAATTACGGTAAAAATCGAGCATTTTTATAATTTTCAAAAGCTTCTAGTTTCTACAAAAACTAATTGATACGGGCATGGCGGTGGTAGATATATTATTTGGTATGAAAATGTTTACCGCATTATTCCATATTATTCAGGTAGGAAACAGGGGAATACATTTATATGGAATAAACGCCCCTCGCATATCCTCTTAATGAATTTTATGGATCGTTTAATTTCTAATTCATACTAATAAATAAAATTGAAGTATCTGTTTGTAATGTCAAAATTATTTTTTTTAACTAAGTACATGTATGAATTTATATATGATACCTATACCAAAAATCCAATTTTAAAAATTGTTGTCTGTCTGTTTGTTCCGGGTAATCTCCGGAATGACTGGAGGGATTTTAATGAGACTTTTTTTGGTAGATAGCTGTGGTTACTCCGCGTAACTTAGGGTACTTACTTAACTTACTTAAATTTCCGAAAATAATTAAGGTTCCGCGTAAAAAAAAAACAAAACTCATAAAAAAATGAATAAAATCCGATTCGATGCACAATTTTACGGGCAAGTGCTCGAATTTATGAGAAATACATTTACTTTATCTTAGTAATAAAAATTTGTCAGGAAAATAATTAGGATTATTTTAATTTAAAAAAAAAGTATTAAAAAAAAAGTACAATGCAGTGAAGAACATATGAAACTCGGTCGCAGCCGCGGGTGCACAGCTAGTTAATGAATAACTCCTCATGTATAATTCGACATTGACTTTGGACTCGTTTTGAGTTTTTATTTGTTACTAGTGTTTTTACAGTTGTAGAAATTAGGTAAATCATCATATTGAATTAAAATGTTCATAATCGCTACTTTTGATTCTTTTATTCGAACGTTGATCGCGTTTTTTTTGGTACTGTATAAACTTAGTGCTTTGATTACAATCTCACCTGACCTCAAGTGATGATATGCTCCAGGATGGTAAACACACTAAGCCTACAGGGACTGGTTCTCAAGTGATGCTGCCGGAACACACCTATTGGTATTTGGCGAAAGGTTTTCAAATTTGAGGATGACGGGCATTAGTAGAAAATGCCCTACTACCATGCTATGTTTTTTCCCCATGATGTTTTTCTTCAACAAAAACCTAGGCTGATTTAAGAATCAGGACGAGCATGGCAGACTGCCGGGCTAGCCGCCGGGGCAAAGCGGTTGCATGCAGTCGCGATCTCACTGCGTTCCGATATAGGGGGCGGACGGTACACCGTGGGCTTTTAGTGAGTAAGAGTCACACATAACCTCAATGTTCCCCCGGACAGTAGGGTAGCCATAAGGGTTTCCCAACGATAATAAAAAAAAGGCTGATTTAAGAATAGGATAATATGTGGGATCAAGGTACATTTCACGCAATTATTTCAGAGCCCAACAGTGCTAACGCCCTGCTGGTATACAACGTAGTTGCCAAATACTTTACGTAAAATTTGAATGCACAATTAGGCCGGTGTAACCTAGAAGGTTGAAGGCCAAAATATATTGTAAATAAAAAAAAAGAAAAAGATAGTAGGCTCGAACCTGCGTCTTTCGATGCGGAATTTGGCCTCACAACCAACTGAGCCATCATCGCGTGACATTAGATTTAAGTTATCTGAAAACTTTATTTAAAAATACAGGTAAAGCCACGGAAGAATATCAGTTTAGAATAAACAATTAGGTCTATTTATAAGTAAATATGATAGCAATTGTTGTGCGAAACAACACATCTACAATAATATTTTCACTTCCGCTAGTTTATCCTGCAGTCGACCGTGGACACTGTGTTTTCCTTTTGCGAACAACGTTCGCCACTCGCAAGGGACCTTGCGTGAATTTGTTCGGAATATCTATTCGTTTGTAAACAGGCGGAAAAGTTACGTACCGTTTGCTAATTCGATTTACGGGGATAAGAAGATAGAAATGAACAAAACAAGTTTAATTTTAAATTTATTATGAGTCTGTAGGTATGTACTCTGCCAGACCTTAGGGGATGGCAATTAAGGCCTTGCGCTCTGCAAGTGGAATCTATCAGAAGAAAACACGCAAGAGTGTGCGACATATATCTTGATCTTATAAAATATCGATAGATACATTCGCTATATCGAATCATCCGATATAAATGTATCGAACTAATTTCCTCGTCCCATCGTAAGTTAAACTTAAAGTTAATAATCTATAATTAAATTTCTGCTTCTAACTCTGCAGGCAAAGCGAAAATTTCATGGCAAAGCTAAAATTTCTTCTAAGAAACATTCAATAGGTTAACATTAAATTGTTTAGTAGACTGTTTCTTACAGTTTAAATTATAAAACATTGTTAGTTTAATATATTTTTTATATTTAAATGAATGCGAAAGTTGATTGCGAAATTAGGTAGATAATATGATTGCCGAGCATTACTTTCGCACGAACGACAATAATCTTATCTTAATAACTTATTAATGTTTGAGTTCAAACAAATATGAGTGACCGTGTGCTGGTCACGACTGTCATGCGAATTATAATATTATACTAGTTGCGCTCGCGGCTACTATTGCATTTACAACATATAAATAAGTGTTTGAAATACAATCGAAGTTACTATAAATAACTTGAGACAAAAAGCTGCTCAGTTTTTTTTATTGATACCATCATTAATGTCGTCCGACATTAAAAATGGTCAAATGTGAAATATGAAATTAATGTTATTTACCGTCACGTTTACCGTCATGGCATAGGTACTGTTAAACTGACAAACGGTGCCAGTAGATGTTTCACATTAAAGAATATAATTATTTCCAATTTTTATAGCGGAAGAATAAGGCATCATGTCGAGAGGAAAATCACCCTACGTTTGTGAAATTTACTATTTTTAATAAACATATTATTACTGAAAAATTGAAAATTATAATGAACAAATTGATGTTTCAGAACTGCTATTGAATAAAACAGAGCGAGAAATTTTATGTAATTAAATACATTTAAATCATTGAAGAAAGAAAGAAAGTAAGTATACTTATATGTAGCATACAACACAATACATACATAAAGATAATATAATTACACTAACATAAAAAAAATCTATATACATGAAACAGAATAATGTGCGGCAACAAATAGGCCCCAGCCTCAGCGTAATTACTCCAGTGAAACTATTAGAATAAAGTACAGCGGTAGAATTCTGACTGCTCCTCCTAATCAGACGTCACAGAAAGAAATTTGCTTACTTTAAAATATACCCAATAATGTTCATTGATGATTTTCTAAACTATTAAAACACAGAACATTTTTCATTAAATTATGGGATGAAATTCCTATGAACGCAACCTTATTTTAGTGTGTGTAGTAAAAAAAAACAATATTGATAAATTCTTCACAGCGAATCGAATAAATTTTAACATTTTCGCGATTTAAAACTAACAAAATCCGGGAATCCGTTAAACCGAAACCAGTTCGCACCGGCACACGCCACGGACGAAATTAGTCGCAGTTAAAAAAAAAAAACAAAACATTTAAATTAAAATACTAAAAAAAAATAAAAATATCATGTTTATTTTATATATTAACGCTAATAAAACTTGTTATAACACGGTTAGTGTACACACTCGTTCCTTATTATACGGAAACGTTGTTATTAGACGTAGTATGTTTATCCTTTGAGTAATCTTGTACTATATGTTGTTTAGATTTTTTTTACGCGGTATAGGCTCAGTGTTTTTACCACAGTCTCACCTAATGTTAAGAGACGATGAGGTCCAAGATGGTAAACGCACTTAGCCTAGAGAGACCGGTTTTCAAGTGATGCTGCCGGAACACAGCTATTAGTATTTGGCGACAGGTTTTCAAACTTGAGGATGATAGCTACCCAGGTGGACATTATTAGAAAATGCCCTACCACCAGGCGCCATGGTTTCCTCACAATGTTTGCCTTCAACGAAAGCTTAGGCTGATTTTAGAGTTGGTTAGCTGGGCTCGAACCCGCGTGCATGGACGCGGAATCCAGTCGTACTATCCACTGCACCATCATTACTTTATATTATCGCATTATGTTATCATGCTCGTTTTCGGGATGGTATACATCGCTTTTTACAGTTAGTGACGTGGCGTCGTATACTATTACCCATTAATATCTGTCTAGTCAGTCGTGTGTAAGGACAGAGGCGCAGATTTTAACTTCCTTCATTATTGCACCACGTTATTAAAAAGTTATTAGGTAAATAGATAATAAAGAGTACAAATTTATTAAGGGGTTTCTTAATGATAACGATTATATATTAGTGAGTTATTTAAGTTATTCATCTTAAATACTGGAGACAGGAGAGCTACTATCAAGTTTCTGTCCCGGTTCGAAAAAATCGTATATCTGGGCTTGGCACCAAAACGAAAACCGAAGAACACCTTATAATACGTAAAAAACATAATACAGTATAAATAAACAAGTAACAATTCGTTATAATATATCTATGCAAACTACTAATGCATATGTAAACTATTTATAAAGTTTCAATAAACATATAAAAGGTGCGAACTACGAGACTGCAGAGTAAAATAAAAAAATATTAAAAAGAAACACATATCTGTCAAGTTATTTCCACAATAATACATTTCCAAACTCAATACTGATCTTCTCAGTTGCCAATCTACTATATATGTACTAAGGATCAATGCTGATTTTATTTACTTATAATAAACAATTCTGTGATATAGATCTATTTAACTTCAAACTTCATAACAAAAATATATCTAAACACAGTTTTAGATACAAACAAGGAGCTAAGATACCACAAAGGAGCTAAGGTCAAGCTCGTTTTAGAATCTAAGCTCAGGTTAATTCACGAACTCTTTTATTGAGCTACTAGATACTGTATCATCCATTGTTCACCTAAGTTATAAAGTATCGTATAAATTAAAAACAAAATTTACACTTAAATACTCATAACAATTACATTTTTATTAATACTCGTAAGGTTATCCGACGGAACACCAGGTAGATGTGTACCATCACAGTACACAGCCAAATTGCGCCAAATTACGTTTCACATACAAAAAAATATTTTCCTTAATATTCCTATCTAGGGGGTATTTAAATATTACTTAAGTGAAATTTTATTTTTTACTCACACTTCCCCTTTCACTTTCAGCAGTAGATTACGTAAGCATTGGCAATATTTAGAACAAAAAGACGAATGTTAACAAATAAATATTGCTTAAAATAAGTAGACTATAAACCAGAAATATTGGAGGGAGGCATTGATGTTTTTATTTTGTAATAATGGCCGCCAGAGTAGCAACCCCCTCAAGTTTAAAAACCTGTTGACAAATAACAATAGACGTTTCCGTAGTATCACTTGAGAACTAGTAGGTTAGTTTAATGTGTTTACCATTCTGGAGCACATCGTCACTTAACATCAGATGACATTGTGGTCAAAGCACTGAGCCTATAACCGTTTAAATAAAAGAAAAAATAAAGGTTTGTGCGTTTACCATCCTGGACCACATAATCACTTAACATCAGATGAGATTGTAGCCAAAGCGTCGAACTTATTAATTGTTTAAAAAAATTGAATCTTCAAACGGTTTTAAATAACTTTAAACTTTAGGAAGTTGTAAACAGGCTTGTTGCATTCAACCTAATTTCAAGTAATCATTCTAACCTCTAAGAGATTCACAATCGTAAATGAAGTGAATTAATCTAAATACCAGATTGAGAACGCTTCGTGAGCCAGTGTGCGCCTCGGAATGCATGAAATTAATAAATTAGTCACTGATTATAAATTATTTTTTATTGTGAAGAAATAAATCACATCATTCGATTCGCGTGAACAATAAAATTATTTAAAAAAAAAAACTGGCGAAATCTCAGTATGTGACATAATATTTCTTATTATTCTTTTACTTGCTTTATTTCATAGTATTTTGTGTAATATTAATGACAATTTGCGAGAAATAATTTTGTTATTGATCGCAAGTGAAGTGTATTTATTGTAAATAAATAAATAGCAAGGAACATGAATTCCGTGATGCCACAAAAAGTCCCTGGAAGTTCTAATAAGATAACTACCATTTTGCGAGAGCGTTTATATAATAGGTTTGGAAAAATATTCTATCTACATGACACTGACAGAATTGTGTATGCAATACGCAGATTGCAGTTAACTAAGATTAAAAAGTAATAAAGACTTATGCAAAATTTAAAAAAGAATATTCCGCGGTTTACACTTGTGAACGATACCTTTTTTTTTTTTTGACGGGGGGAAATTCATTTACGCTCTACCCTTACCTATTGTATTAGTGAGACCGAAGTCCCCCAATACAATAGGTAAGGGGGTACGGAGTGACGAGTTCCGTGCCAGTGTGGGACTCGCCCGGGCGTGAAGCGCCCGGAAATACCCACTAAAACCCCCCGGGGCCGTCCGCTGCATTTGGGATGGGGGCGACACGGGGTGGCTTTCGCAAGCACCGCGTCGCCCCCTGCAGCGAACCCACCGGGCCTCGTCGTGCAATGGCCCAGCGGGGATGGGGGAGTAAACACACTTCTCAACCCCACCTCTTCGCCCGTCTCTCGAAGGAGGCAAGTTGTGAACGATACCTAACCTTATCTATAGACTATACTATATAAACAAATAAAATTGAAGTGTCTGTTTGTGATATAAAAAATAATAACTTTTCTAGATAAACACATATCATTCTATATACGGCACATAAAACAAAAACACAATTTTTCAGATTGTTCCGGCTACCAAGCTTTGAAACGGTTGGGTCGATTTTGACGGGCCTTAGAGAAATCTAAAGTTACTCCATAGAGATTAGTCTACTTTTATTATCCATACCAATAAATAAAATTGAAGTCTCTGTTTGTAATGTCATTTTTTTTTTGCTAAATCGATCTGAATGTATATAAGATACCAATACCAAAAATACAATTTTTAAATTTTTTGTCTGTCTGTTCGCTCCGGGTAATCTTCGAAACGGCTGGACGAATTTTGACAGGACGTTTATTGGTAGATAGCTGAAGTTACTCCGGGTGAATTTTCAAAAATAATTAGGGCACCGCGCAAAAACAAATAAAACTCATAAAAAATAATGCACAGTTTTACGGTGAGTGCTTGAATTTATGAGAGCAGGCAGGGGCGGCTCGCCTCGAGCTTTTTAGGGGGCGGCAAAATTTCACAATTCGGTCCGAATGAAATACAAAAATTTAAATAAGTTGAAAAAAAGGGCAGCAAAATTGTCTTTCGTCCCGGGCAGTCGTCACCCACGCTACGCCACTCTTCTATTGCCCAATGTTTGAATTTGTGAGGAACGTCTTTGCTTTTTGTTAGTGCCAAAAACAATTGTTGTTGTTTGTTCCCACAAAATAGTGTACCATCGAAACATTATTTTCCAATGATTATTTAAAAACTATATTACGTTAAAAAAACACGCTTATATATATATATATATATATATATATATATATTGTCTATGTCAAGGCACGATTTACGCATATGCCAGTGTCAATGTTTTATTCCCATGGTCACAGTAGTTCAACTGGAAATGAATATTGTCTTTGTTAACGTTAGTTCATTAGTATATTTGTAAGCGATTGTGTAAGAGGTAGATATAAAATAACGTGATCTACTTTATATAAACGGTTGTCCGCCTTACTAGAACTTTCTACGAAGATTGTGCGAACTCGAAATTCACGTGGCGTGTTATTACTATTTTGAACTTATTACTCTTGTGCACAATAATCATTTTATATTACGCAAAATGACAGTCAACTTACATCTTCTATACTAATAAATAAAAAAATTAAAGTATCTCTTTCTAATTTCCAAATAACATTTTTTTACTAGATACATATGAATGTATATACTATACCTATACCGAAAATACAACTTGTACAATTTTGTCGTCTATCTGTTTGTTCCGGGTAATCTCCGGAACGGCTGGAACGATTTTGATGTAACCTTTTTTTTGTAGATAAATGAAGTTACTGCGTACGAAAAATTAAAACTCTTGAAATTTCGAATAAAATCCGATTCAACGCAGTTTCACTAACAGGTATTTGAATTTGTGAGTAACTTCGCTTTTTGATAGTACCAAAAATAATGATAGGAAAATAATTAGGATTCCGCATAAAAAAAAGTAAAAAGTTTGTTAAAAGATGTTTCAATCGTCAGTTTTACGGGCAATTATATAAATTTATGACAAATATTTTTACTTCATCTTAATATCAAAAATTGAACAGGGAAGGGAATATATATATAATACGCAACCGCGGTCACACGGCTGTTAATATATTATAATTCAAAATCGTTGAGATAAAATAAAAGCATAAAGTGATAAATAAAGTTCCCCTCGTAAACGACATTTAATGAGTGATAGTTGTATATTAAGTATTGGTAAGTTATTTCTTGTAATTTATAAATAAAAAACTTGCCAAGTTCACTGACCAGAGAAAGTAAGTGCGTCGCGTCGTACGATTATGCAAACTATATTAACGCAATCCGATCACTACATTATGTTTGAAGTTATGTTTAATATTAAATACTTTTATTTAAATACTTTCTTTTGTTTATTTTTAATAATGATCAATGGTTTGATCCTAACGACTGTAAAAGAGATGAGAGTGAGAAAGAGAGTGAATAAACGAATTGATCTAGGGATAATACAAATGGAAATTAAAACACTCTAACTTTAGACTTATCTATACTTATTAATAAATTTGAAATGTCTGTTTGTAATGTCCAAATGACAATTTTTACTAAATACAATATGAATGGATATGCGATGATCTATGCCTAAAATACAATTTTTTAAATGTTTGTTTGTCTGTCTGTTTATTTGTTCCGGGTAGTCTGGAGACTGGAGACGTTCTGGAGAACGGCTGGACGGATTTTGACGGGACGTTTTTGATAAATAGCTGAAGTCACTCCGCATAACTTAGGGTACTTTTCGAAAATAATTAAGAAAATATTAATAAAAACTACGTGAAATGGGTGTTAAAGTGTGATGTACTTTAAATAGGAATCTATTAGGAATATTATACTAGTGTTCTATCATTTACTGTTAAAACACAAAAAATAAACATTTTCTTCGAAAAAACATTTACATTTTTTTTCTTCTTCTTGGTACATGAGTTATATTCAATCTTGTGGCTGTCGTAGATTATGCAATTTTATTATTTAACAACTGGCCATCATTAATAGTTAAAAGTTACTGGCCAGTGTTTAAACGTTTCCAAGCTTCTGCAAAGCATGTGTGTGGGTCCTCTTGCTAGCACTTTCCATGAGGTTTTCGTTGCACTTCAGAATAAACGTTTCGCGTCAAACTATATCACATAACACGCCACCAAAATTACACAATAGGCAAATTAATGAATTAGACAATAACAGACTGAGATCTCGTCAAAAAACCAAAGATTCATTACATTTGTTCAAAATGCCAGCAATGTTTTTAAACCCGATATTATTAAATCTAAAAATTAAATTACCTGCTTGTACTGAAGTATGTTTTAATCATACTAAGTTGTCTCCTTGTTGTTACGTTTCTCCAAAGTCAAAATTAACCCACGAGCATAGTTTTTATTTACCACTTACTATTTGGTTTATTTTATGGCCATATAATTAGAATTTAACTACATCATTCTTTAACAGCTAAGATGATGATAAACCAATAATTATCGACCGTTAGATTAAAACCTACGCGAAATATAAATAATTCGTTGACACCAGCCGCAACGTTAAACATTGGATATCAGTGACCTCTTGATGGGTTTAGTTGATCAGCTAACAAATCTTTTTCAAAATATAATATAGAATTTTTTTTTACACGATATAGGCTCAGTGCTTAATTGTTAAAATGTTAAGTCCTATGTGGTCCAGGATGGTAAAAATACTAAACCTAGATACTGGTTGGTGATCTGGTGATGCTGCCGGAACACACCTATTAGTATTTGGCGACAGGTTTCCAAACTTGAGGGTGGTAGGCTCATGATGTTTTTCTTCACCGAAAGCTCAGGCCGATTTTAGAGGTGGATAGGTGGGATCAAACCCGCGTCGTTTGACGCGGAATCCGGCTGCACTGACCACTGCGCCATCATCGCTAAATTGTGTTATAACTATATTTTGTTAAATTGACCTGTATCATGAACGTGTAATTAATATTTTACAGTCTTATTATCAATTTAGAGCAGCGTACATACATACATATGCTCACGCCTGTATCCCCGAAGGGTTAGGCAGAGGTGAAGTAGCGAACTACAACCACCCACATTTCGCCGAGCTTAGTTCCGTCCCAGATGTGACAGGGGGCGAGCCTGTCGCCTATCGGGCACAAATTCCAAACTCCGGGATGATACTGAGTAGAAAAAACACAATATCACTTGACCCGACCCGGGGATCGAACCCGAGACCTCAGAACGGCAGTCGTATGTAATACAACTGCGCTACCGAGGCAGTTAAATGATTAAAATAGAGAAGTCTAGTCACCGGGCCATGAGTGGTGTGTATTAGTTTTAGTTTTATTTTAGTAAAGTTATATCATAGAAATATAGTGTTTTAACTCTGACAAGAAACAAACGCTGCTACATGACAAACTGAGATTCCGCCAAAAAAAACCATATCATGAGGTTGATTCTGTAATTCATTAAATTTGTGTATTTGACTCTATGTCATGTAATCTTGGTGGCGTTTTTGTATAATATAGTTCGGTTATTGTGTACAAGTTAAGTTCATTATGGAAAATAATGCGCAGCATTTATTCTGGTGTGCCGACAAAGCTTTATGGAAAGTTCTAGCCATGTTTTGCTTGAGCTTGGTAACGCTGATACAAGATTGAAAATATATTTTACTTACATGACACTGGCACAAATTATTTATACACAAATTGCCATAAGCTAAGAAGAAAAAGAAGAAGAGCTCTGATATGAAACGTGTTATATGTACAAATTTTATATGCAATAAAGTTTTTATCTGTCTATCTATATTGCATGGTGTACTAGCGGAATCGACGTCCGATTCTCTTAGTATGTAATATAATTTTATTATTACTTGTAATAAGCAAAAACGTAATTTTATTTAGTTCTTTTTATTATTGTTTATTCATTAATTAATATGAATACATGACATCTTGCGTTAAATAGCCAAGTTAAAATACATTGTAATTTAAGTGCCATCTAGTGAATTTTGCGAGAAACTTTAATATAAGAAATCTTTACTTTGTTATTAGAATATATACATACTAGTATTGTAGTAAAACAATTATTGTTTTTATAAATTACCACTTATGTATATTGCATTTGTGATTTGTTATAATGAATAAATTTTCATAGAGTATTTCATTTATATCACGCGCTAAGTTATGAAATTATTTACATGCTTGTAACACTAGTTGTCTTTAGTCGATGGCTACATTGCTAAAAGTGACAGTTCGAGTAAGAATTTTTTCGGGAAATATGAAGTAAAATATTTTCATAAATTGTAGTGTTTAAATGACAGCAGGAAAAGAAACAATGGGGTGAGTTTTGTACATTACGTGTTACGCTATTTATTACAAATGTTTTTTTTTATTAAATATCCATTGATATATAAATATATCAGATTTATTGACATCCTAATTTTAGGGAGGGGATGCATTTTACCACTGGAGAGGGATATTTTCGTTTTTCGCCCTGGGGAAGGTGACCTTTCGCCGAAAAGATTTAAATATACTTTTTGTCATCCATATAAAATTAAATTTAAATATCACTATAACTTTGGTATAGGTAAATATATTTTTTTATATTTTGAAACTTACCTCCAAACGGGTAGTTACATCGATTGCATATAATTGACCGCTTTTTACTTTCGCAGTTATAAGGTCATCGGATATTTATAATGCCAATATTTCATAGTTGAATGATTTCTCTGGCTTAATTTTCCTGTAGTAGGTGTATCTCCGCGCGTGAGTAAATAGAGTAGCACTCGTTAATTGATTGTATTAGTTTCGTTCACGCTACATTTACGTAGATAATACGTGAATATGGTGTAATGATTTGAACATGTATCGAAAATAAACGATGTAATTATTATTACATTGTAAAATGTGTAATATTCATTTGTCCTAAATTAATATCATGATATTTCAGTTAAAATAAAAGCAATTCTAATTTTATTTAGAAATCAAACGACTTACTGATGAAGGGAAATTAACACTAAATTTAAATAATTAAAGACACTTTAAGTCTTGTAATTGAATTGGTTTTTTTTTTAATGTAGCCAAATGTCACTCAGAAATACAATATTTATTTTGTAAATTACTTTCCTCTGTTGACAGAATTTTAATACTATTTAGAATTAGTTTTACAAGCCTAATAGTTATAGGATTTTAAATAGTCCTTGGGAATTTTGAATGCAATAAATAAACAATGGAGTGTATGGAGTGTTATTTAATTAATGAGGCAGTTACATCAGGAAAATCCACCATTTATAAATCATTACCACTTATAAAATTCAGAACTCATTTTTGAATTTTTGCTTATTGTATTTAGCTTATTCTATCTTATTAAAAAATTTCATCCAGCTGTGTGATACGATATATTAATTACTTATACCATCCTGTTTTTATTTTTAACCCCTTGAGCACTTACCTGGCATTTACGCCAGCTTTCCATTGTCTTCCTATTGTCTTATTTTTATATACTTGACATATTAAATTTAATTTCATTATATATGTCTTATATATTATGAAATGTAATGTCTATATTTTTATTTGTTAGTGTGTCTATAAACCAATATCTCGAAAGACATTTAACATATATGTATATATATGATTCTTTTTGATAATCATAGGTTCATTCTGGGGCCGGGTTTTAGTTTATATTTCATTGCATCAGGTAATATATAGAATATACTAAAAAAATTCTCTCATTTCTTAAATTCTTGAAATCCATTTCAGTACTTTATAATTACTCTTGATTTTCAATCAAGTTTTACATTTTGCTTTTGCATTTCGAGTTAGCATTTGTTGAATTAAGGAAATATGTCTAATTTCCTCATTAAAAATGTTACTATTCAGATTTATTACACTTATGTTGTTCAAATGATTGAGGATTGCAATCTATCAGTGATAGATCATTTAGTGATTTTAATGTAACTATACCAAGGTGATATTTTATATATATAGGGAACAAACTTTTTTTTGTGGGGAAATCCATTTACACCTTTCCTACCAACTTTAGCTGGGAGTAAATTCTCCCTATTTAAGTTAGAGTGGGTATGTGGGACTCACCTTGCATGCACTGCAAGGAATACCAACTAAACACCCATGGTGCTGTCCTCTGCCTTATAGTGAACAAGCCTGGAGAGCTAAGCCTAAGATACAAGACAGCACATATTTGTGTATTAGTTGAACTTATTGAAAAGTTGCTTTAAGGATTAATTTGGGTTGCATGCTAAAATTTGCTGTCAACATTCTTGATAACCTTTTATAATAGATCCAGAAACTGTTTTGCCAACATTGCTACATACAGAAATATATTTGGTGGTAGGGCATTTTCTAATAATGCCTGCCTGTGTAGCTACCACCCTTAGTTTGAAAAACCAAATATTTGTAGGTCTGTTCCAGCAGCATCACTTGAGAACGAATACCTCTAGTAGGTTAGTGTATTTACTATTCTGGACCACACCATCATTTACCATCAGGTGAGATTTTGGTCAAAGCAATTAGCGGTTTAAAAAAATAGTGCTGCAATGGTATATAGGCTTAACATCCAATATGGAATGATTTAAATGTATAGACATTTTAGTAACAGCCATATCTACATGAATTCTTTCAATTGTTGTAATATATTTACATTGTACAATGAAACAATGTATGTGAAATTCACACAAAAACATAAAATTAAATAGTTTGTTGTTCAACAAACTATTATTGCCATTGTAATTGTTGTACTGATAGTATCTTGATTGTTGTACCTGTGTTATTATATATAAATAATTTTAATAAGGCACCATTAGGAATGTTACCTTATAAAATATTACAGTTACATATTAATTTGACTAATGATTTTTATGCAGTAGTATAATATTATTTTTATATAAGTTTTACTATATGATTTGCTACAGTATGTCAGTTTATACTTAGGCAGCCTATTCAATGTTCTGATTATGAATAACCCATATTAAAATGTACATAATTGTTGCTCCGAGCTCCAATAGATGTAAAATGAGACAAATTTTAGTTAGTGTGAATAATTTAATTAAAAAAAATTATGAAATTTAAACTTAAAAAAAAAGAAGTTTTTCCAAAGTTTCGAGTTTTCACTTCTCTCTGCGGTCCCGATGGTTACCTAGTTTCGTTTTTAAATTAATTACATTGTTGGGTTTAGGCACTCATCCTTAAATGGCAATTATCATAAGAACATGGCGTTTTAATTGTATGATTATTGGCTGGGATTGTTGCCAGGTGTATGCAGTTTCACGGAATAATCCTAGCTAGGGGGGCAATAAGGTTCTTGTGCCTTGGGTGTAATCACAATATAAACAGTGAAAAATTTTCTTAGCTAAAAAAAATAAATGAAATCATCACTTGATATTCCCATCTCCTCTTAAACTGGGCACATTTCTGTTACAATTATACAATAGGACAGACTGCTACTACATTCGCTTTTTTTGTTTTTATTCATTATAATTACTTGACGGACGTCTGCAATCGACGATGTAATAATTGAGCATATTATCTCGTTTACATTTATATAATAAGTAATTAATTTATGGAAAATTTCCCATAATGCTATTATCCAGGGAGGAAATAGGGAAACACGTTTGTATGGAATAAACGTCGCTCGCATATCCTCTTAAGGCGCGCCGCATTCAAGGATCAGCAATATCCAGAATTACCTAGAGGATATACTTGTGGTAGGCGTAGACCAGCATGATAGATTAGCAGTTATCCTTCTTGAACTCTACTATATTTAACATCAGATCAATTGTAGTAGCTTAAAGGAAAAAAAGTAGGGGACGAATGAAAAATATGTATGTGTTTATGTATTTTATGGTCTCTAATATTAAGTCATATTCATACTGTGTAGGTATTGCACGCGTGAAATGGAGTGTGATACGTTAGTTTAATGAGTGTTGATGTCACTTTATCGCGGTGCAGTGGACTGGAAGATCGGAGAGAGAAGCGTTTGTCACGTGATGAGTTTGTATTGTACGTGATGTTTTTTTATTTAGTAAATACCGGGTTTTCAGGATATCATTGGAAAATATCTATATTTCTTACGAGAGAACCTAGCAATAATATAGGGTCATGTAACATTATCTACAATATTATCTTTAAATTTATGCCTTCCGTTTATACGTTATGCAAAATTCGGCTTTTTAGATTTGTAATCGAGAACTTATATATTTATTTTTCAGAGTTTGTTTTTACATAAAAATTCATGGAATTTCAATTTGAAATTTTTAAACATCTCTTTTGTATGGGCTTGTGGTAGTTTTTCGAGAGGTTCTTTTAGTCTTTTTTTATAATTACATATTTGTAAAGGTTACAGATTCTGTGTAACTATTTTATGTTAATATTCAAAGATGATAACATACGAAGTCCAGTGATTGGACAGACTCTCTCTATATTATTGGAAGAGATCTATGGATGCTTATATATTCCGTTACTTCGATCCAAAGCGAGTCTTGACCTTCGAAAAGAGAGTCCACGATTTGTTCGGGCGGAGTTTTCACAATGCATCACTCCACCAACCCACCGGCCTACGGATAACTAGGTGGCCTAAGATATTTTTAACGCTATGACCCTCTCCCATTAGTTCCATACGTTAATCACACCATTTATGGCCATTCCAGCCTCCATAGAGCCTTTGAAGGTTTATGGTTTCTAGGTGTATTATTAAAAACTTTTAACTTCGTAACTAACCAGGATAGTTTTTAATTATTATCTACTAAAATGTAGTATTTATTTTAATGTATTCTGCTTAAAGATTTAGCTCAATATTGACTATGAAAGCTAATCTATGTAAACTAAGCATGTGAAACGATTATTGTTTAGTTGTACTACTATCAGATACCGTATCGATCCACGTGGGTTTTTAATGGTCCTGAGTTTTTGTTGAGAACTAATATTGTGACAGTAGAATTACTTGAGAGCCAGTTCTTCTTGGCTTAATGTGTTACCAATTAATCCAAATTGTCACTTGACCTTAGGTAAGATTGGGTTTCACGATAAATATTATAATACTGTGCTCTATAATCAAATTCTATTGAAACAATCGGATCCAATAATTAGCCTACATTTAACCTTTGTTGGATTGCCTTCATTTCCTAACTCACTATATAAATCATATTTTAGTGTCAAGTTAGCCAGATTCGCCGTTCTATTGTCTATTTCCGATGGAAATATTGAATCACGTACGCTTCCTTCCAATTGAACGTTCACTCGAATCTGCCTGTACTATATAACTATAGTGTGAACGCTAGAAGTGGATTATTTGATGCTGAAATTACTGGAATTATCTTCCATAGCTATCTTTTCTATTGTCTTGTGTCTCTTAAATCAAAATTGTCAACGATTTTCTCTTATTCTATTCCTTCGATCATAAGCCAAAGTTTTACTTATTTTATAATTTGGAAGAAAATTTGAAATCCGTTTGGTTTCAGGTAAGGAAACAGGAAAAAAAGAATTATGATTTCATCTATTTTGCATAAGTATTATCAGCCCGAGCTGCAGTTGTCCTTTTTTTGCGCTTTATAACTCTTGCATTGGGGAAAAACGCGATAGCAATAGATTTCTGAAATACCTGTTTATATTTGTTGCCGATCACATTTCTTCTTAAGACAACTATTTTTTGGTGAAGTACGATTTTAATGATACTCTTTAATATTGTAATAGACTTTTAGCGTTTTGACCAACATCTCATGTGATGTTAAGTGATATTGTGGTTCAGGATAATAAACACGTTATGCTTAGAGTTACTGGCTTTCAAGTGATGCTGCCGGAGGTGATGATGCTGATGTAGGTGCTCGGCGACAGATTTGGAAACTCAAAAACTCAAGCTAGCTAGCAAGATGTGTACATTAGAAAATATACTATGCTTTAGTTTCATCACGACGTTTTCCTTAATTGAAAGCTCATGCTTATTTTGGATTTTAATTCTTGCTCTTGTTGATATTTGTAGTGTTTTTAACCCGGCCCCTCCTCTGTGAGCGGGCTACTAAAGTGCCCCGATCCCCACCTGGGGAGAATTCGGCATTGATACAGCGTGATACAGTGACACTTTCATGCACTAGCTACATGGTTTCTGTAAGGGAATTTACGTCTAAAGCTCTTGCGCTAACGCTCTCCTCGTTGAGAACCCTAAGCGCTCGCTCTAAAAGATTTGTCAAACTGTCGAGACCTTTCCGGTCAACAGTGTTTTTAACTTAGTCATCATCTCTTCAAATGTATGGGAGTAGATAGGGCATTTGGCTGTCTATCATCTCACAATAAGCGCATAGTTTGGATGTGTTACGTTCACTTTCATATCTAATCACTTGTCACAAAATGTCATAGCTTATCGATATATCAGATACTTAACTATAAAAATCAATAACTTATATATTACACTAGAAGCGCTGTTTCGCAACGTGATATTGGACAATCCTTCTGTTTTAATTGGGGCTGCTAATTATAATAATATATAATGTCTTGAGTCTGTACGATGTTCTGTATACTGTTGGAAGAATGTAGTGCGCAAGATATTATATTTCACTAGACTAGATCCGGATTCTTATATGATATATTTATTCATCTCAGTATGTCTAGGTTATTTGCTAGATGTATGTTAGTGTGAGTAGTATAATATGATGTAGGCCTTTTAGAACTCGTTTGAATTTCGTATATAGTTAAAAGTATATAATTATATTAGAAATTGTAATACCATGACCTGTAGTCAAACTGAATGTTCAGTTTTGTGGGTCAGTAACCTAAATTATAAGATGTAAAGAACAGAATAAAAAAATCTAATTGGCTTGTCTAACAGAACATAACAATAGTGGAAATCGTTACGCAAAAAAAACAAGTGTTCTAAATCAATATTGTGGAAATATTTGTGCCTAATACGCGAATAGAATGTGTTCACAATTGAACGTGTATTTTGAATAATTTCAATAAACAATAATAGTGGTTAAATTTGTAAATATTATTTGAATTTGTGAATTGTAAAAATTCTTTGTAAGGTGTCTAGCTTTTTGTTGATTCTTTTTTTTTGTTTTTTATTAATTTTTTCAAGATCTATTTATACGTATTCTATATAATAATTATTTGTAAATCAAAATTAATAATGGAGTTAAAACATGACAAGAGGTATGGATTATTTTAGGTTTTATATATATATATATATATATATATATAAGATAAATGAAGGACAATTAAAATAAACGATGTGTTGCTTTTTAATAAAGAAACGACATTTTAAGTTTATTTTTTTACAAGTCCAAACTGAAAATACAATTATTATACTATTATAATTTAAAACATATTTGTCATGTAAGAAAATATCATAACGGTCAGCATGACCTTCTTAACCATTTACGAGTAAACTAAACTCTTTACATTATAAAATATAATAATAAATAATTAAAGAAATATGTTTTCATTACATCTCTCCCCCCCCCTCCTTGAGAAGAAAATTTACAACAAACTTTGTTCTGTCTCCTTTATCTCTTCGCCTTCAGTGGTTGGGATAGGAATAAGTTTAGTGATGTGAAATAGATTTGATTCTGTTTTTCTGTAACCTATATCAATTCGGTATATAGAATTTGACATTTAATAATTGTAGTGCAACTAGGTAGTATTTATTTATTATCCTTAAAACATAAAATAATATTTTTTATTTTAAATTATGTCCTTGCTTTAATAGAAAAGTGACATAACTCGAAAATTATCATTTTTGTTTATGTTACGTAAAAATATTATTATACTTTCATTTAAAAATATATTAAAATTCAATGTAAGGGATGAAGGAATATCTTTAAGTTATTCATTTCATGATTTTGTTTAACTAGTGATAAAAGTCGTACGAATGATATCGATGGTACATATTTTCTTTTCCCACTTTTCTTTATCAGTTGTCATATCAACATTTACACCTTCTATACAAATGCAAATATACTTTATTATATTTAGCCCCTGATAAGGCGCTTATGAACGTCTAAATATGTACTACCGGTTAGCCAGTTCGGAAAAAAAATCGTTCATCGAGAAGAACCGGCAAGAAACTGGATCAAGTTTTTTTTCTGCATGTTTTTTTGAAATACATGCCATACATATGTCCATCCATACCTCTACATTCATCCACCTCCATAAGTAATATTCTTCTGCTTACGTAACTCTCATCTCTTCTTATGACATGCATATGTCATGCTAATACTCCTTGCCTTTACTGGTGCTAGTTCAAGTTTCCTCTATCTAAGTTAATCTTAAAACTTAATCTTTCCATTCACAACTCGGCTTTCACCCGTCTCTATAATTAAATTACCATACATTTTATATTATTAATAAATGGCAATCGGGAATTCAAATCTTGATTCGACATTATTTTTCTTATACGCCGGAAGAAGTTTATGAAGCTATGTTTTTACATGGTATGGGCTCTTTGATGATTGGTTTTAATATCTTCGGGCTTACTTAATGCATGTAATTAATAAATATAATGAAGATATATAAATAATAATAATATAATAAATATTACAAAAACAAATTGTATTAAGACCAATCATTACAGCTCAGTGCTTTGAACACAATCTCACCTGATGTTAAGTGACGGTGTGGTCACGGATGGTAAACACACTAAGCTGTGTTGGTTCTGAAATGATGCTGTCAGAACAAACCTATTGTTATTTGGCGACAGGTTTTCAAAATTGATGGTGTAGCTACTCAGGCGGGCATTATTAGAAAATGCTATGTTTTCCTTCACTGAAACCTCAGGTTGATTTTAGAGTTGGATAGGTGGGCTCGAACCCGCATATATTGATGCGGAATCTGGCCGCAGTATCCGGCCGTATTGAAATTATGAAATAGATATACAAGTATTTTACACGGAGCCGGTTCCCGTCTGAGCCACGACTTATACGTATTGATTATATACACGTTTTACCTCCGCTGCGAGTTAAAAATAAATTATTGTGCAAAACGGCTTACCTCGTTTGCCTACGACGATTGATTTGTTTGTATATTTCGATGTTTCGTGTATGCCGTTGGTAATTTGTATCATTTGAATACAGAGAAAGATGTTAAAATAATTATTTTTAATCGTTTCATATTTTAAATTAGCGTGTTTGGTCGCGGTCATGAATTTTATATGAATATCTTCCTTGGAGTGTATTTTATTTGAAAGTCAAATAAAGTGCAGTGTAGACATTTTTCCCAGCTTTTATACAAAAAAAAAACTTGAATGGTGGCTGGTATTTATTTTCAAATTTTTACCCCCTCCAGATTATACGCAAAGAGGTTTTAAACTATCCCCCTAGTTAAAGTAACGTGTATTTTGTATAAGGTTTTTAGGACATTATATCCATAGTAATAAATAAAATTGAAGTGTCTGTTTGTATTTTTTTACTAAATACATATGAATGTATGTAATGTATATATGAATGTAATATACGATACCTATACTAAAAAAAAAAGTCTGTTTAATCCGGGTAATGTCCGGAACGGCTGGAAATTTTTAGGAAAATAATTAGGGTTCCGTATAATTAAATTAAAACGCAATGAAGAACATATGAAACGCGGGCACACAGCTAATTTTAAATACAGGTACAATTTACTTTAGTTCTCGAGATTTTAGGAAATAGCTGCCTGGCAATGATGAATGAAAGTCAGTACAGTGAAAAATAAATACGCGTGATATCTCAATGACTGGACTCTCCCTTTCCGTTATCACGTGGGTAACGAATGATTTCTTCCAGTATTATTTATGCCATCACTAACTCATTAGTTTTTGATTGCAGTGAGCAGCCGATCTTCACGTGCAAGGCCCACGTGTTCCACATAGATCCGAAGACGAAGCGGTCGTGGATGTCGGCCAGTTCAGCCGCTGTCTCCGTCTCTTTCTTCTACGATTCGTCCAGGAACTTGTATCGCATTATCAGCGTTGAAGGCACTAAGGTATGTTTAAAAAAAATCAAAACGTCTTTATAAACGTTATGATTTGAAATTCGATGGTACGAAAAATCGACATTAACAAGAGACACATATAATACGTCAATAGGATTAAACGCGCGAGAGAATGAGATAGAATATAGTGTTGCTAATATTTGCGGTCTCTTCTTTGTGTGGTTGGTAAGAGACTCCGCGCTCTTTACCGTGAGAAAAGTGAAGTAACTACAGGTTTACATTTTTTTAAAGGCTTTTTTTATTCTTCTGAGAAGGAAATAGAAGAGTGTGTTCAGGCCATGTTATGTGTGTACGCAAGTAGTGCGATAAGACGTGCGTTCTAGAACAATTGTCTACCTGCTCAACCTGGGTAGTGAAAGATCATCTACTGTCGTAAGTACCATAATACGACCATTAAATTTTTTTTATACAGCAAGCTTGGAATTGCACCTAAACGTGTTGTAAATTCTGACTTATTCTTCTTTATAACTAAAAAAATAAAATAGGTTTATAGTATTATGTTCATGTTATAGTGTGCACCTCGTAACTGGAACTGACAGAGTGATATATTTTTTGATGTTAAGTAAGAGATACGGGGTGTGATCCGTCGATTCTCCGTATTTCACTATATTTACGAGTACATTCATCTTGGGTCGTGTTGGGTGTTGGGTCATTACGTGGCGCGGACTAAACGAATTTAATACTACTTTGTACTGAATAATGTTCAATATATGGACAGTGTTATATTTTTGATGGTTGAATAAACGCTTAATTACTCAACTATTGAGTCATTCACACGATATAATCAATCTAGTCTACAGTCTGCAGTCTTATCGGGGTCAGTTGTTAACCCAGTGCACTAAGTTGCAAACGCTTGAATTGTTTTCTTTTTTAAATAGTTTATTAGAGTCAAGAATAAAAGTGTTTTTAGACCCGGCTATGTATTATTTTACTTATATCTTGTTTTCCAACAAAATGAAGGCCCTTCGTTAGAAATTTCGATGAAGTTTTGTGACATTTCTAGACTAGTCTAGTTCCAGACTACATGGACATATCAAATTTAAAATCCTTTTTCGCACCTTAGGGTTGGTAGTTTACAAAATAAAATGTTTTATACATCCATTTTGCATTTACTTGCTTCTGCTTCATATTCAAGAATGTAAAAAAGCATTTAAATAATTTTTAAGCTATAGATCAAACCTTCGACTACAACCCATTAGGATAGCGTCTATTACTTATTTATTTTATGAATAATTTCTAATATACTATAATAAAAAAGAACCTATATTCTTTGCAATATTATATGTACTATTATAAAAAGAGTTAAAACTGATTTTTTATTTATTATGGATAAACTCAAAAGCTACTTCTATTCGATTGTAAAAATACTTTCACCTGTAGAAAACGATATTACCGCTTAGTAACATAGGTATTTCCTTTTTAAAATTAAAGATCCGATCATAATCACTCATTTATAATTAAAAATTTGCTTTCCTCAACAAAAAAAAAAATCACGTCTTTATATATCAATACATATAAATATAGAAGTACAGTACGACACAGATCTTTTGGCATTTAAATGGCATTGACAGGAGGGCGCTGTTGTGGCAAAAGATGGGGAAAACGTGCTGAGTTAACTGTCAAAAAATGACATTTCTTAAGACGACGGTGTTAGTTTTGATTCTGACCACTTGCCTAAAAATCCTTATCCTACTATATAGATACATGTAGATGAGTAATTAATTTTCTTGTCAACAGGCAGTCATTAATAGTACTATAACGGCGAACATGACATTCACGAAGACGTCGCAGAAGTTTGGCCAATGGAGCGACGTGAGGGCGAACACTGTTTATGGACTGGGTTTCGCCTCGGAACCCGAATTGGGAAAGGTACGATGAGCGTTCGAGTTAGAAGTATACTTTTACTATAAATTCTGTGTATTATGGGAACTTTCTGGTTAATTTTTCTTCATAACAGTCACTTCAGGGATTGTCCATTAATCAAGTGAGGCTTGAATGTTTTGGAGGCGGTTTGGAAAAATAACGAAAAGTCACTGATGGTGCATTGAGATATTATGGTTACTCTTATTTTTTTTTATTGAACTTGCAATGTCTAAATCACAGTTTCTCAACCTTGTTATGCTCAATGCCTATTTAAAAACAATATTTTTGTTTACAGTCCCACAATGCCTCCTAATTTTTTCTGGGTTTTCTACTTCCACAACGGGCGTTATTGCGGACATTGAGAACATAGGGTCTAACCCGAAAAGAAACACGTGATGTTGACTCGCTTGGCAACGATTTTTAAAATTTTCCCTTATCAAATTAGACTATACATGTATTTAAAGGTAATATTATGAAAAAACAAATTGAAGATACTTTGTACTAAAAATTAACGTGAATTATGAGGTAGGGTAGTAAGAAAGGCTGAAAAAGTTGTTAATCTCATGATAAATGGGCATCGTTCCGTACATATTTTTTTAAGTATTGACATCTTTTTACCAGTTGCAGGGTACACAGACTTGCCTGTGTCTAGATTTTATACACTCGAAGCCCAGTGTAAAATGGGAGAGATTGATTTGATTACACTTACATCGATTTAGCTCTGAGTGAAAATAGCTTTCAACTGTTGTCGGCCATTTTAGATATAGGTTAGTATTAATTCGTCTCCCTTCCAGTTCATAGAGAAGTTCCAAGAGGTGAAGGAAGCGATACAGGCGCAACAGTGCGGCGCGACGGCCGGCGCCGGTAAGGGGGTCGCCAACGGGAACAGCGGGGGAGCGACCCCCGTAGCGAGTGCCACAGCTAGCCCCCTGCTAGCCGGCAGGGCGGCCCCCGCCGAAGAGCCCCCTGTAGTGTCCCCCGCACAGGTATGTAACTACACTCTCACACCGCATTCCTTAGAAACTCGTTAAATGCCCTTTGTCCGTCTGATTGTTTATTTGTACTCTGATAATTCGAAAACTACTTTGAATTCCGATTTAATTGATTATTTTTGTAAATCATAGATGCATTCTCTGGTAAGATTTAAGTATATATTTTGTTACATATAATAGTGTGGATAGTTAAATAAATATCTATAAAAGTTAACAACAGCACGTTTTATTGTATAATCATATTTTCTTTAACCCCTCGAGCACTAACCTGGCGTTTACGCCAGCTTTCCATGGTTTTCCTATTATCTCATTTTTATGGATTTAAGATATAATATAACATAGTGAGTAAGAACGGATGTATTAATACAAGCAGAGCCGTGGGTACAGTTACAGCTGTAATAAACAAACTGAAATATATTATCTACACACCATTATAAATAATATTTTATAAGCTTAGAACAATATTGTACATTAAAAAAAAATATTGACATTCTCGTCGAAAAAAATAGTTGTAAGATGTGCAATAAAATTAATTTCTTCCGTTATATAGTTGACAGATTTTTTTTGAACTAAACACCTTTTATTATTTATCAGTGGATTGGAAAATTAATAATAAATAATTGTATTTTTCACTATACATATAATAAGTATATGCAAATAAGTAAAAATAGGTGTGAAAATAGCCAAAATTTTACTTATGTACCTAATTTTTGAACGACTCCTAAATGTAATTTTTCAATGATTCTCAATCTTTTGTGTTCGCCCCTTTTTAATATTGTTGAGGGTTCAATATATATGTTTGATTGCAGCCAAAAATTGATAACGACGAAATGATGGTACACCAGAGAGCTCATTCGGTTTCCTCCACACTCCAGGTTAATTTATGTTATTGACCTAGGCTTAAATATTAATTTAAGATGTTATTAATGCTTTGAAAGTTTTTGGAGAAAAAAAAAGTAAGATAAACTTAGGTATTTGCATTTTTTTTTCATCGTCATATCTACGTTTATTTATAAGCGATTATTATGTGATTATAAGTGATTGGAGTCAAAATAGAAACTTATTGAAGAGAGTCACTGTTAGATAAGGAACAATGAAAATAAAACTCACGCGTCAGTGTTATTTTAACAGGGTACTTCTATTGGCGTGTTTTTGAATTTTGTATTAGGCTTGAGTTTTCGATTAAGGAAAATATGATGATGCGACTATTGTGTAGTTGTAAGCCATTTTTAAACCCTCAGATGTGCACAATGGATGTTGTATGGGCCGAAATAGGCCCTATTTGATCGTGAAACTGCAGCCCTACGACTACTATAAAGTTCATATTCTGACACGGGCTCTTGAAGTTAATTTCACCGACACATGTATTAACATTGTTACGATTATTTTTATTATTAATCTGCAAAATGTTATTTGGTTAAATTTTCATCTGATGTTAAATACCGTGCAGTCAAAGAAAGATGACAAAATGTGATAGACGTGAATCTATTGGCTGTCGACATTATAAAGCGGGTCTATTACGAGTAAGCCTCTAACTAATCTAACTATAAAATGGGCGAATTTCGGTATTAGCATGCCCATTATGAAAGGTTTTTAACAAGTGTACAGTGGTCGCAATCCAGTTAAGCACGGAATTGTTAGACATTATATTTCCCTACCCTTATCCCATTTTCATTTGAGGTCGGCGCAACATGTCTTCCACTTCCATTCCTCTCTAATTGTAATCATCTCCGCATTCACTCCCTTCCCTTCATTATAATCTAAATAATCTTTCACGCAATCCATCAATATTTTTTTTACCTTTCCTTTTCCTTGTTATCGGCAACATTCATTCAATCCAATACTTTTCTTACAACACCCTCTACCTTTCTGCGTGAGACCTGTCACTTGAAAATTAATAAACGAACTACTAAAGATAAAAGTCTATGAAACTTTTATTTTGGAGTACGTCAGAGTATATTGTCAGATGCAGACAAAATCTCATAACGGGTCAAAGGTAGTAGGCATTTTATAATGGGGCTCACCTCAAGTTTAAAAACCTGTCGCCAAATACCAATAGGTGTGTTCCAGCAGCATCGTTTGAGAGCCAGTATTTATAATATAAGATCATAAAACTGATGCTTTACTGTATTAAAAAAAAAAAAAAAAACTAGGTAGCCATGGAGACTACCTACAGAAGTGAAAATTCGAAACTTTGGAAAAGCTGTTTTTTTAATGCTTAAATTACTATAGTATCAGCAATGAAAATTTTACAATTTGTTAAATTAAGTTAAAATTATTAACATAACATTTAACATAAAATTTGTCTGATTTTACATCAATAGACACTCCCAGTAATAATTATGGCATTTCCATATAGTTTATTTCTAGTTAAAACATACGAAAGTTTGTGTAAGTATGTACTTTATTATTTATAAACGGAGCGCCGTCACTTAAATGCCATTTAATAGTTAATTTACTGTAGCATGTTGACGGCTGACGCCATAGCATTGGTAACGCGAAGCTATAAGTTATTCCCCTACCGAGAGGCGCTCAACGCCACTAAAGAAGTTTTCACTTCAAAATGTATTTTTTAGTTATTCCGGTGGTAAATATTGGTATCACTTGAATATTTAGGTAGTTTTATTATATATAGGGAGGTTACGCGACAGTGGGGCGAGCCCCCCGCGGGCCCCTCGCGTCGTCCGGGGCCCCGGCCCCTGTTGTGGAGCCTCCCACGCCGGAGTCCACAGAGCAACAGCTCAGATATGAGAACGATCGACTCAAACTCGCCCTCGCTCAGAGGTAAGTTTTTCACAATTGATAGTAATTGCGTGTACATACAATCCTGCAGAAAGTCGCGTGAATAGAATTATATCATATTTTTTTTGAAATTCTCATCCAACGATCCATCTAAATATAAACGACAAATTTGTCAACTTTGCTAGAACTACCCAGGGAGTTTTTGTGACACATGGTATTGACAACTTAAACCCACTTGCCATTAATATTATGCATTGAATAGTATTTTGTTTACAATTATATTGTAAATTTATTTACACGGTACAACCTAATTATTTACTTAATTAATTCCAAAAATTAAACTAGTCTAAGTTACATAACTTCAGTTATCTGCCAGAAAAATAGGTCCAGTCATTCCGGAGACTAGCCGGAACAAACTGACATGAAAATTGGCAAACAGCTTTAAAAGTTTATTAAAAAAACTGTTTTGTGTTGTAAAGAACCGTATATACGTATTTTGTAAAAATGTATTATTTTAATATTACAAACAGACACTCCAATTTTATTTATATGTATTGATAATTAATTTATTACTATTTGAAAAATGGTGTTTATTTGTGTGTGTCTGTGTGTCAGACATTGTCAGTATACCATCCATACCCACATGGATTAATTTATATGCAATTTTTTTGTTAGAAAATCTTTTGGCTTTCTTAGTATTTTAGATATAATGTTTGTTGTTGAAGATACTTATATCAGTGTATTGTTTATTATAAGTGTACGGTATTCTGCGGGTTAAGTTGATAAACTCGTAGTTTATTCGGCTAATTAGTTAAAAAAAGTTGGGTGTCTCGATCACGTGTGTTTGGTGCGTGTAAAAAAACTAAAGCGATGATGGTGCAGTTGATAGTTCGGATGGATTTCGCGTCAATAGATGCGGCTTCGTCCCCATCTATCCCACTCTAAAATCAGCCTGAACTTTCGCTGAATGAAAACATCGTGCGGAAACTATAGCATGGTGGTAGAGCATTTAAAATTTTTACCACCCTCAAGTTTGAAAACTTCGTCATCGTCACTCGACATCAAGTGAGATTGTGGTAAAAGGATTGAGCCTATAGTGTTAAAAAATTACTACATGACGTACTAAAATCCAGTCAGACTCCAGAGGCAAGTTTTAATATTAAATGGTATTTTTTCAGAATTTTTCGAAATCCCATTATAACATGTTCCATATTAAGTAAAATTACACAAATATCATTTGTACACAAATTATAAAAGTTAACAGTATCATCTATATTTATTAGTGCGTTAATATATTGATTTAACTAACATTGCATCGATTTACATTATTTCTTCCTTTAATTATAAGTGCATATATTTAGCCATATTAGATGATGTCACAGTGTGCGTGCAATATTTTACCAAAGCATTAAATGAGATATGAAGTGTGAAGAATAGAAATTGTTAGAAGCGAGCGGAGCCGCGGGGAAAAGTTAATATTAAATAAAAAACCTTTCTAATGCGGGTTTTACACTTGAATTAAACTGCAATAAATTAATTCACTTTCGAAAAGGGGGCGTATACAGTTTTACAATCGGTGTCAATAAAAAAACCTTGTTAAGCTTGATAGAACAGTTTATTCTAATATCAAGGTTTTTGTACAACGCTTACAAACTACGAACAATTAAAAAAAAAAAAGAAAACAAGATAACATTACAGTCTCACCGCAATTTAAACAAGAAATAACAATTGAAACAGCGAAATGATAACATTAAAACATTAATACGTACAGTATCAGTCGATAATAAATAATTGTAAATTCCAAGGTGACGCTTAAATTTTTTAAAGTTTCATAGGGTTTTCAAATTAAAGGGGTGGTAGGGATTTTTATGGGGATTTAATTTCTTTTATTCGGCTTTGTTTTGTATTCTTTTGTGGACAAATTATTCGTGGTCTAATAACACGTGCACTATACTATATGTTTCAAGGAATATTGTTGAATTATAAATGGACACGCATTGTGAAAGTTAAAAATAATGTATGGGAAATGTCATATTAAGCATTACACAAGCTTTGAAGTATATTTTTTACAATTTTCCAAATTCTAAAATAAATAATAAAATCGCTAGTTTTGTCAAATCTGAAAACCCATGTGTCGAAGGAACTTACAATAATTAGTCTAATAAACATTAACAAAATGAAACAATTAACTTAATTTGAATATTGATGCATATCATAATGTTTCTTAGATGGGTTTTTGGCATAGAATTGGTCAATTGAGTTCGAAATAGAAATTATTGAATTAAAGCAGGTATTATTCACATAAACAAGCATAAAACATCTCTCATCTTCTATATTAGAACTGAAATTTTTATTGGCCACATTAATTACGTAAAAATATATTTAAATTTTCACTATATCTGTATTATGGTATTGAATTATAATTGGAAATAATTAATATTCTGTTAAATTATTTTCGAATCGTCCAAGTTTCGCAGCGTAAAAATGAATTTCTGATGATATATTTTTACGCGAAGCAATTTTTTGATCTTCAACTTCATCTGGACTATCTTTATCTATAATTAAAATTGATTCATTTAGCAATATAGTATTTGTAGAATTGTAATATGCAAATACTACCGACTGTTAGGTTATTAAGTTTTCATTGCCCTATATTATTAGGAGTGCTGTTTGTTAATAGTTCTAAATGAAAAGGAAGGATTTCATCACGTGCCTTTAAAATAAGTCGTAAATTATAACACATGTTATTAATATGCATCATCAAACGAAACAATAATGATAAACACATCAATATCAAAAATAACAGTAACAACAAAATCATAACCAATCAATCAGATCAATCAGTGATCAAAGCTGCCAGCGACGGGTACGAAACCTTCGTCGAAATTCCCAAAATCGTGTTGATACTGTGCAGGTTCGTGAGCTGGTTTCGCGTGATATTCCTCGTGTTTAGGCGTTCCTATCTTATGTACAACAGCGTTGAATCCATTTTTATCATCTGCCTCATACTCCACTACACGCTTTGTGCCGTCCGTCTCCACAAGCGTGTATGTTCCTGAAAATTTATGCTTGGAAGTCAATATTACGAATGCTAATGTTAAATGAAATATCGGCGTATCGCGGTCCAGGATTAGCAAGTGCACCTATAGGCTACACCAGAACTACCTAGAGGTTTTAGCCGTGCTAGATTATTATTTCATATTAGATGAAGTGCAGCTTTTCTGCCAGGCTCGGTTAAAAGAAAGACAATAGTGTTGTTAATATCTATTTTTGTCTATCAACTAGAATCGTTGGAGAAATTTGTATTTTTTTGGTTTCCGCTGAAAGATGCGTATAAATTTATTGCTTCGTTATATTACGTATTTTAAAAACTGGTACGACATATTTTGGAAAGCGTTTACATTGACAACGAAAACAGAATTACGTTTTTTATCTCAAGTTTAAACATAGTCTACGTTTGAAGTAAATAAAAACAATATGTTAATAATAGCGTTAGCAATAATATTCTTCTACAGGTAATTGAAGTTAAAAAATTTTGGTGAACGTATTTCTGTTTGTATTCTCCGATTTACACTCTATTAAAAACTGTGACTTACCTTAACAATGTTTTTTTTTTTTTGTTTTCATTTATGCATATGTATTGCTATTTATTATATTCTTAAATACAAGTAGCTATTTTTAATATAATTATTAATATAGCTTAAGTTAAAGCACAATCTTTTCTCTATTTAGCCATTTAAATATAAAAAAGTAATCTGGCCACATTTGGCAACTCTGCAGAGTTTCTTTTTGTAAGAATTACTTTACATTATTATACCTTTGACTTTGTCACCATCTCTCGTCTCCCAGTGTTCCTTTTCGTCCCCAGTATGAGGATCTTTCACTGAATAATCGAATGAGTATTTAGGGTGCGCCTGAAATTGTATATTGCAAAATTAATGATATGTCGGTGAAACTATAACATAACGATGGAGTTCCTAAAAAGAGTAGCAAAGTCCTATAAATGTGTTTAAGATTAAAATCTTGTAATACCACCCTCACGATAAGCTGGAAAACAAACGAGGCAATGGCAAGAGCGGAACAGTACAGAAAACATATTTGGGTAACTGCGATTAACATTTGTAGGATATTCAATTTATCATATTGACACTTTCAGCATTGTATATTTTTCGAATACCTTATGTTGTTAGATGATTTGTAAGCTTGCACTGTAATAATCTTCAGCTGTTGTTCTTCTTAGACTTTAAAGTATATTAAGTGAAGTGCAGTCATTTATCTGACATAAGATAAATAAACATCTGAATAATTTCTGCTCGAGTCTTTAGTAGTAAACTTGACAAAATAACACATAGTTACAATACTGGAGTATTTAAAACTGTTATAACTTCTTGAATTATTAGTGACGTATAGAATATACGTAAATGTAAAAATTTCAAAAAAACTCTTGTATAATTTACTAAATTATTGTGTTATGATGCTTCTAGTTATCAAACTTAACCTATAATAGTATAAACTTTATTTGATTTTGGATCTGAACGATATTAAGTCTGATTAAGAACATGAAAGGAATCACATCTTACATGATAATCCAAATCATACTCCTGACTGTGGTGCTCGCTTTGAATCTCGCCATGGTGCTCGTCCAAGCTCTGATGCTGATGATGAGATAACGGCTTAGGATGGAAGCCTTCGAAACCACCGAAGTCGTCGAATTGTCCCAATACTGTCACGGCGAGCAAGAGAAGATATAATTTTTTCTGAAAAGAGAAATGGTAGTCGTTTTATAATTAAGCAAAAAAAAATACTATTATTATGATGGCGATATAAGAATGTTGTTGTGGCGATATAAGAGTGTTTAACAGATACACAATTCAATCTAGATTTTGTCTGTAACTTTGTCTACCATTTAGTAGTTCTTGTTGCACAAATCTTGCACCATTTGCCCCTATATTATGTAACTTTGGAGACATTTTACGTGATATAGTTTGGTTATTGTGTGTGTGAGTATTAAAAATAATGGCGTGGCAAAGTTGGTCATAAAGAACTTGTAAAAAAAAACATTTAATTTCGCCAAGGTAAAATAGTCCAAATACAAAGTTGTGCAATTTTTAACAGACTTTAAAAAGAAAAGAAGGAATTTTTCGTTTTTCCTAATATTATATACGTATGTATTATGTGTGGGCTTCGCAATAACACTGTTGTATTCCCATGAGGAAAGTGCAGGAGATATCTTATTCAAGAACCAGACCGTTTGCGGGATGAGACTCTGGAACCGGACCACTAAATTATCGCATATTTTCTTTTATAATCGAATTTGTTTAAACTGTTATATGGTTTTATATATTACTAGCCGCGTGCCCGCGGCGCCGCCCGCGTTTCATATGTTCTTTACTGCGTAATATAGTTTTAAATAAAAATTGTAAAATAATATTTTATTGCTATTATATATATTATATGCTAATTTGAATAGGTTTTTTCACATAATTTTGATTTTACAAACAGACACTTTTATTTATTATTCTATATATAAAAAAGGAACCTATATATACCTAGCCTAAAAAAATAAAAGAATTAAGAAAAATGAGAGTTGTAAGTGTTTATTAGCGGGGAAAAATGTACGTAAGAGTAAATCGAAAAAAAATGAGAAAGGGTCGATGGAATCCAAAAAATAAATTGGCTATAAAACCTCTGCGTCGAATGGTGGTAGTCCCATCCCGATATGTTTAGTATTTTTGAGGTGGTGGTGTGCGTCAAAGGAGCCACATTTTCCTTTTATCTATGTAGATAGATTTACCTTTAGCAAAACTGTTTTTATTGTATCTAATTTTATGTATGTTGGCAAATTCAATACATTTTCAATGAAAATCGTATTCGGAGAGAGAGCATTACTAATTCAATTATAAATCTCAGGTAACAACGTCGTAAATCTTGCACTGAGTTGGATGTTCCTCGAAATGTGTACAGGCTAATAAAGCAATTTGTATGTAAGACGCGATAAGGTTGAAAACGATCCCCGTCCGTGACTTTGTTTGGGTTGATCGTTACTGTCTTCAGCGTCATGTTTTATGTAGATAGGATATTTCGTTTTGTATCGATTGATTGTGTTTTCTGCGCTTTGTACTTTTTTTTAAAATACGGAATGGTTAGATGTTGCTCTAAATCAAAAGTATTTAATTGCAACCCTAAAAAAAGTTATTAGGAACGTAAAAGCACTACCACTGATTCGCAAAAGATTGTGGTTATCGAGAGGAGCCATTAAGAAACTCGGTATTATTATATATAAGAGTTATATACGTGTGATAGTTATAATAGTTTTTAGCGAATGTAGACAGGATTACTATTGTCGTCATAATCGTTCACCCTATAATAATTCTTTGAAAATAAAAACTGCATGATATTATAAGCGCTTGAAGTTATAACCATAAATCGATAGCTGTTGATGTTTTGTATGCACTACATGTTTTTAAAGCAGGAGAGTTTTTTTTTTTTTTGTTATACAAGGTAGGAATCATAACTGCACTTCTATGGACAGCCAGTACTATGTCAGTCTACATCGCAAAGTTTAGTAAAGCTATAAATGCTCTTCTGATCAACGGCATTATGTTTTACATTAGCAAACCTCTACGACCTCGATTCGATGTCACTATGGCGGGTTTTGCCCATGTTTATGGTGGTCGCAATCTAGTTTGACATGAAAGCCGCAGTTATTTTTAATTGAACTTTTTCGCATATTAAATAAAGGTTAGTTTGAACTTCATTCTCAGTTTCTTAGAACAGATTGTTTTTTTGTATTAGCAGAAAGATTAATACAAAAACGTGCAGTTCGAGCCATTTACAATTTAGGTCCTCGCGAATCACAGAAGAATAAGTTTGAGGAATATAGTATATTAACTTTGCCCTCCCAATATGAATATGATTGAATGTATGTCCGCAATAACTTGCACTAACATGGCGTTTACGCCAGTTTTCCATTGTTTTCCTATTGTCTCATTTTTATGGGTATTCGACATATTAAACAAGTTTGATATAGCAAACGGCCGGCATAATTTTAATACCAGAAGTATTCACAAATTAGCCGTCCCTTGCTTTAGGCTTAGTAAGTCCAATAAAAGCTTTTGAAAAAGAAACATGGTTTCAAAGCACATTACCGATTTATTTACCTGAGAATAAGTTTAAGCTCTATGTCAAACAGGTTTTAATGTCCAAAGGTTATTATTACAGGGTGGATCATTACTTTAACGATAGTGATGTCTGGAAGTGACACCCCTTTCTGTGCTTCCGCTAAAACCGTTTATTGTTATTATGATTTGTAAAATTTTAATAACTTAAAAAAAAACCAGATCGAGTTTCTTACCGGCTCTTCTCGACTGGGTTGTTTCGTAATTGTGTGACGTTCATAAGTGCCTTCTCAGGGCCCAAATTCAATCTTATAGATTTTCTTTTATTTTGATTTTATTTTTGACAGAAAATTGACATGGGTAGTGTTTCATTTTGTAAACTTAAGTACGGCGGCGACCTGCGTCATTGATGACGTGCAACATATTTCGGTGGAATGTGTGCGGAATGAAAATGATAGGAGTTTTTTTTTAAGTTGACTCGAGCCATGGAGATAGGCATTTGTAATTCGATACTGGCATGCCCTATGTCCGAGAGAGTTAAGTTATTGTTCAAAGTAGTTAAATTAGCTTTAGCAAAAAGTTAGTGTGAATCGTGAATTATATAATGTGTCTGTGAATGTATGTGTTGTACTTCGTCGCTAAGCGACAAAACCTATACAAATAATAAAAAAAAGAAGTACGGCGATCCTAGTTCGTTCAATAATTCTTTATCCTATAGTATTTTGTTATACTAATTCAAACACTAATAAGCTAGGGTTATGTTTTAATATAATTTCATGAATCAATATCATCTTTAATATCCGCCTTTCGACGTTGTATATCATGATCATTAGTAGACTTTAGGTTAACTGATAAATCAGTATCGATGTCAGATATTAAAAATGTTACATTAAAATCCACTCCAGTATAGTTATATGTTATATATAGTTATATACCGAATGAATGACGCAACTAGAAGTATTTATTCTGTATTTTAAACAGTTACACAGCATAATTTTAAAGTAGGTACACATATGTCAAGTTTGTGTTGTGCCATCGATTTGTAATATAACACCGAACTTTCGATGTTTACAGATTATCGCATTCGATGTTTACAGATTATCGCTTTTTTTCTTTTGGCAAGTCATCCTGCGTAATGGATTTTGGGATAGACTAAACTTTCTTTTTGTACCACTATCATCTGTATATTAATACGTGAAACGAAAACTTTGTACCCCTTCTTACGAAAATTGCGCGGACGGAGGAGTATGAAATTTCGCACACTTGTAGTTTATATAAAGAGTGCAGAATGCTAATATTTTTTTTTATCAATTATGCACAAAAATACATTAAATTAATTAAAGTAATCTACACACACTACCATGTATTTGACACAAACACACATCTAACATTATCCCTTACGATCAGCAATGCATTATCAATCACATGTCAATGTCAGACTTGACATTTATTTACCGTGTAGACAGAATATTGACTTCTAAGAAGGGTTTACTTTAAGCAATTGACAATGAAAAGCAAACAATTTTTTTTTTTATGAATTATGGTCGAATTTCGATCACATGTGAGCACAAGTATATGTTAATTAGTGAATAATGAATTACAATCTTACTATAAATTAGGAAGTTTATGGATGACTGTGACGATAACAGCTATCAACATGGTAATACTCTTTACAATCATAAACACGATTGACTTGAAATTTGACATAGTTACTCGTTTCGCAATGTAGACAGATACTCAATAAGAACGGATTTCACGTATTTAGAATGGAGTTTTCATTTACCTTTTCCTGTACTTAGCATTTTCATTTCATCGCATATAATACCCAAGTTATCCGTTCACACTAAGTAATAGTGGCAATGGTGACCGATGCTATGGTAACCGTAACCCGAATGAAGTTGAAGGCTCGTGAACTGGTCTTGCCATATTTATAAAAGGTAACAAGTCTGACTGTCCGCTAATCGATAACTATAGAAGCGATTTACATGTATATTTCTTTGACTGATTTTTGAATATGTAAATCCTTAAAATAGGCAATCTCTGTCTATCTGTCTGTCTATTCGTTACATAGAGTGACAAAGTCGTTGCAGTCACTAGAGATTGCAAAATCAGTACAAAGTATGGGAACCGTGTTTGACGAGGTAGTGCGGGTGGCAGACGGAATTCGTAAAGTGATGTGTGTCTTGTGCCACAGTACGTATACCATATCGATAGTTTTGATAGTCTTAGAAATATAACTTTAACAAAAATTTATACCATATTTTCATTATTGTAATGTAATGCAAGTAATTTTTAATGTTAATCATATTTAATAATATTTTAATAAAAAGTTGACTTTTTTTTAATGTCTTTCAAACAGAATAATTTTATTGTAAGTGTATCTTTTTTATTATACTTGGTAATTTCGATTTTTAACAATGTACCACAGTTAAATATATTTTTATATTAATAATATAATAGAATTAGTTATCCAAAGCATGTTGAACGAACTGGTGGTTATGTAAAGATATAAAAACTTCAACACCTGCGAAGTATTTCATTAATTAAATAAAAATTTATAAAAAAAATATAGTTAAATCGATATCAAGAGTAGGCGCAACTCTATTTTCGTCTTGTCTAAACAAAAGCGTCATGGCGGCGCGTCATGCTACTACTATTTTTGTTACATAAAATAAAAATCATTCAGTACTCACACATCAAAGGATATACCACTAGATTTTAGGGGTTTGTTTCTATAATGGTTTTTGCAACATTTCACTACACAACTGGCCATTGTTATTACGTAAAATATTATTTTATCAGAGAAACTAAACCGGAGAGGGCGTCCGGGGTATTGATATATTATCTGGCTAAATTTCGAATATAAAATTGAAGTCAGTCAAAATTTTTTACCATTAGCTAATTTTCTTGGCACTCTTCAACTAAATTACTGAATAATATATAGAAAAGATTATGAGGATACCATTCAATGAAGTCGACATCAAAATGGATGTTCCTCGCAATTGTTAAATCATATTAAGAATTAAAATACTGTGATAAAAGAGTGAAGAATGGAAATTGTTATAAGTATGCAGAATCACTGGCTCGTCTTGATATAAAGGGTTCATATTTATGCTAAATATTCACTAATGGTTTCAACGCACAGCGGGCGGGTTGCAAATACGGAGGGACACCAGCGCAATGTTTCTGTTACATAACATAGACTGATTAGATGGATACTGAACATAGATAGATTGCATATAGAGAGAGAACATAGGCTCTCTTTAGAATAAAATTGTCTGAATACCACGCGAGCGAAGTCGCGGGCACAACTAGTATAATATGTAATTGTACATCTGTATAAGTGATTCGATTAATTTTAGTGGTAATGATTAAATATAAACATCTTTATATATGTGTATAGATTACTTCAGTAAAAAAAACCATAAAAACTATCCCAATACCCACATAAAGGTAAAAGAAAAACAAAGATTCTGCCTCTTGAGTTCAGTTAAAACGAGTATGAATTACACAAAAAAACTATGGAATGTGATTGTGTATTAAAATTTAATTACTGTTTAATAGATTCATGAATTTCTTTATATACTAGATGAAAACTCAGCTTCGCTCGGTTAAAATGTGACTCATAATACACGATCTTTTACAAAATGTAGGTAGATAGGAACTGTAACTTCAGTGATACGTGTGAATCGGCACTGATGTGTATGAATCGGCCTTAACGAACTCAAGTGTACAAAATGGCGTCTGCCATTTACACTATTAGATTTTAACAAAATACTCGACAATCCGAATTTCGCGGATATATGTTGTCGATTTGAAATTACTGTTTTTTTTTATGTTTATTATTCAGGTACGGTTTCAATCGAGTCTACCGTACTCCTTGACCGAATTATGAATTCATATATTTGTTAATAAGGACGATCGAAATAAATAATAAAAGAAATGATATTCACAATTCGTTAATCGCATCGTTCACCGTCGCGTACGTAAGTTAAAACATGAAATCGCATTAACAGTTAGCGTGCCGAATGCTTGAAACACGCGTGATTTCTCTTGTTTGTGGTTTTTATGTTCGTTTTTTTTTTTACAAAATTAACTACCTAAAGATTGTTTAATAGCATCTATTAAATGATAACATAAAAGTATAATATTAGTAGAGAATAATTGTTTTAATTTTTTATTATTATGCTATGCCCGCGACTCCGTTCGTTTGTTACAAACGCATCATTCACTATTATTCACTGCATTATATTTTACAATATTCGTTCGTTTTATCACAGTTATTCTCAGTAGTTTTATATCGAATTCTTAAAAGTAACAATTTCAAGTTGGGATATTTTGGTTTGTTTTAGTCAAACACTAGCTGGGTGCCCGCGGCCCTTCCCGCGTTTCTTATATTCTTCATTGCGTAATAATTTATAAGAAAAGTAGTTTTATAAATAATCGTTAGAAAATAAGGTTTTGATGGTGCAGTTCTTTGAATCGTATATTGTTCACAATTTTATGAGTTTTAGTTTTTATACAGCGAACCTTAATAATTTTTCTTTAATTTTTGGTACTAACAGAAAGCAAAGTTATTTTATATTTCTTACAACTTCAAATACCTGCCAGTAAAAACGGTGCATCGAATCGGATTTTATTCACAATTTCTTGAGTTTTAATTTTTTTTACACGGAACCCGAACTCTTTTCGAAAATTTAAAGTCGCCTAAGCTACGCGGAATAATTTCAGCTACCTGTAAAAAAAAGTCCTGCCAAAATCGGTCCTGCCCTTCCGGAATAAACAAACAGACAGGCAAAAATTCAAAAGAATGTGTTTTTGGTATTTTATCGTATATACATTCATATGTAGATATTCAGTAAAAAGTTGTTATTTTGATATTACAAACAAACACTTCAATTTTATTTATTTGTATAGATGACATGGATTATTGACAATTATATGATAGATATAAGGATTTATTCAGGTATCTATGAAAAGAGCATTTTGAAATGTGTAAATAATTGTGTGTTAAAGAAAGTGTCTTATAGAGTAAGTAAAATGGAATGACAATAATTATTCTAATCTTTAGCAGCTGATAGAGTATCGTCAATCGTTGAAATAAATAATTTTGTTATATAAGATTATGTCTTAAATGAAGTGTTAAAAACGTACTTAAAGTAGACGCTGGGAGTTTAAAAAGTGACTGGGTTTTTTAAAGTCAAGATCTAATCTCGAGTCTTGGAGAGATGCTGATGTTTAGCATTGCGTTGATAGAAGCTAATAATGACAGAAATATTAGTTTGTCTGCCACCAATAATGGCAGGTGAAGTTAATATTGAACGGTGTAATTCACACACAGTTAAAGTATTAATATTTTTCCAATAATTTTGCCTTTAACCTTCGGTTACGCCGGCCTAATTGTATATTCAAATTTTATTTAAAGTATTTGGCAACTAAGTTGTATACCAACAGGACGTCAGCACTGTTAGGCTCTGAAATGATTCCGTGAAACGTACCCTGATACCACATATTGAGACCAATTAGTGCTACAAGTCTTTTCCTCTTTGATTTGTTTCGGACACATTCCATCAACACGTGATGCATGTCTTTAACTCTATTGCATTTCTCACAATTGTGAGTGAGTTACGTTTTTTATGAAATAATAAAACTTGTTTTGGGCCATATGTCCGGAACGCAATCTATGGGCGATAACAATTTGGTTTCTGGTCATTTTCACTTCAGAGAACCACGGTATATGAGGAGTATTACCTTGAAACTCGCGGTTAGTTAATAGGATTATAATTAAATCTATTTTCTATAGCTCGAGGATATGATGGTCTTTACACCCAACTACACAAATAACGAAGGAATGCTTTTATTAAAAGGGCTAGCATTTGCCGGAGGGTAGGTTCTTTGCGAAAGCAGTCCCTACTTTTTGGTCAAATAAGTTAACGATGAAACAACTTGCAGCTATTGATCAGTAAGAGTGTGACATAATCCATGGTTCTCTGCCTGGCGAGGTGGATAATTTTACAAGATTTACCCACGCATAGAGAAGGCTTGGTATAGTTGATAAATGTCCTCTAGTAAGAAAAGGTGAATTCAAACTCATATTTATTTGAGAAAAAAAGTAAATTGAAAACAGACAAGGAACTAAAAATTGTAATTGGGTTGTTTTTTTTTCTAGTATGTCGACGATGATGGATTATTGCCTCACAGCACGCAATATTAACGGAAGTTAACGGTCCGATAGGTGTATTAATAATTTCAGGACAGCTCGTTACTGTCGCTCGTTGGTGTCCGTGTACTGTCTGTTCCTTATTTATACAGACAGTGAGTCGATGTTTTTATTATGCGAGTTAGGGGGTCGTCCCTTAATCACGTTATTTTTGAAGTGAAAACTTTAGCGGCGTTGAGCGATTCTCGGTTGGGGAAGAACTTATAGTTTCGCGTTACCAATGTTATGACATCAACCGTCAACATGCTACAGTATGTCAAGCATAAGATTGCGTTTATGTGCTGGTGTAAAATATAATACATTTTACTTTATAAATTTTGGTAAATTTTACGTTACCTGGCAACGGTGAGTTTAAGGTTACGTACCGCTTTTTACCTTTTTACCGCTCTTAAAACAAAAAAAGGATAACCCTTTTTTGCAATTTTTATTGTCGATTCCATACTATCAACTTTTTTTTACTTGTGGCAACACGTCATGGGTACCCTACCATCCGGGGCAATAGAAGGGTTATGTGAGACACCTACTCACTATAACCACACGGTGTACCATCCGTTGCCTTTTTGGAGGTTATGCGGGATCGAACTCGCATATCACCGTTTAACCTCAGCGAACTACCCAGCTCTACGGCCTGGCTCCGACATTTCGGAAGACAGTTTGGTACACCCCCAATTACTCCCCCACCCACAGAGCCAGTGCAATGGGACAGGAGTACCCCCGGACTCAGTAATTTTTTTTATCTACTATTGAGTTACACTGAAGCGATATACATAATGCATTTTTATCCATTGATAAACATATAGTATAAAGCATTTGGATCCTTAGTTGGGCAATTCCAAAATATCTATACTTATAAATAAAATTGGAGTGTCTGTTTGTAATGTCAAAATTATTATTTTTTTACTATATAGATATGAATGTATATACGATACCTATACCAAAAATACAAATTTTGTCTGTTTGTATAGAGTAATCTCCGGAACGGCTGGACCGTTTATGTCGGAACTTTTTTGATAGATAGCTGAAGTTACTCCTGTTAATAATTAGGGTTCCGCATAAAAAAATAATACTCATAAAAATTTGAATAAAATCCGATTCAATGCACAGTTTTACGGGTAAGTGCTATAATTTATGAGAAATATTTTCTTCTTTATTGGTACTAAAATTATTTTATGAAAAGAATTAGGGTTCCACATAAAAAAAAAAAAACCGCAGTGAAGAATATATGAAACGCGGGCGCAGCCGCAAGCACACAGCTAGTTGTTAATAAAAAGCTTTAAATAAAATGCAATTAATTGCGTTTTCCTTGATTTTCATTTGCGCGCATAGGTATATCGAAATGTTCCTCGATATCTGTGATCCTCAGTAAAACTTAATTATTTATGAAATATTTTTGTAATTTTCACAAAATAGCCGATATACAATACATCCAACATAGAAAAAAAAAAATATGATAAAATAAAATTATAAATTTACTCACAATTATAAAAATCCATTTCTGTTGCACGAGTTTAATTAATATAAAAAAAAATTCTCCGATACACAAACGTGTTTTAGTTTTGTAATGTAAAACTGTTTGCATGTGCGATCACACTTATACCCGAGAAATAGTTAATTCTGTCTGCCCCTCCCGCACCGCGGCGTGTCGGTGCGAAGAGTTTTTAGGTGGGATCTAAGTGCGTTACAGACTGATTGTGCAGAATCGCAGCGATTTTTACAATTTACTTTTAAACTTAGTAATATACAAAATTGAATATATCAGTGATCCAAAAGTATGGCGAAAATTAAGTAGCACTAGGTAGTTTTCTAAACGTGCCCAACAAAACGAGCCGTTGATATTTTCATTATATGTATAAAATTACGCCTTGTTAGTATAAAATACTTTTTTTATTATAAGTAAATTCGTAGTTTTTCTGTTGAAAATTATTTACATATATATTGTGCCTTTGTTATGCGTTTAACCTAAATGGTTACATTCTTAGTGGAAAGGTATTGTGTGATAATACGTTTTATTACAGCTTAGACCATATTATTTATTTAACAGGTTTCATATTATATATAAATCGATGTCGAATTCGATTCGGTTATTTTTTACGATATATTTATTTTATTTATTTATTGTTCCACACATAATGGCGGACTTGTAATGGTATTATAAAATAAGAAAAAAAAAAACATGTATAATAAAAGAAAACATTGTTTACATTTTTTTCTACAACCCTGGTGAAATGGTATTATATAGGCAATAAGGTATGTTAGACATTTAAGCAAGTAGTAATAAACGAGTTGCATCGGAGAATGGACGTTTCCTTCATTATCCCTTGCGCAGCACTCTACAGACTTAAATAGTGCCCTAGACATTTCTCAGTTTACCCAAATATACCTCGTCCGTGCTCGGTGGGAACATGATCATCATTTTATGCTCTATTAGAAACAGTATTTGGAAAGGGACTAATTACTTATTATTATTCTTAACTAGCTGCCTGCCCGGGGTTTTCCGGGTCAAATGTATGTAAAAAAGAGATGAAAAAAAAAATGCAGAATTATTTGAACATATCGATTGAATTTCCAGTATGGTTCACCTTGTTAGCGTCAATAATTAAAAATAAAATCTAATGCACAATAATAAACCAGCCTATGTCATTCTAAATGTCGTAAGAAACAATACAAAAAGAATCCAATCAATATAAGTCGAGTAATAAATATAATTTTAAATTTTGCTCGAACAAAAAAAGAACATTTACCTACGTCTTTACTTGTATAAGTAAAAAAGTAGCATAAATTATAGCTCGTTTAATTGAATATCTCGTGTCGATTAAATGCGATAATTTTGTCGTCGAAACGGTGGTCGGTGTGTAAACACTTTTACGTATCTTTACATCGTTACTGGTTCGATCGTTTCTGATTTATGCAAGTAAATGATTTGTCATTTTTAATTGTGTTTACACCGGTTATAAAACCCCTTAGGCTTGAAGAATTTCTAACAATGATGTGTAAGTTATGTTCGAAGTTTTATTAAAATTGTTTGCTGACTTTCACACGATTACGTAATTATCTTTACTAAGAGTCAGTTCTTTTTTTAAAGTTATATCAGTTTATATCCATGTTAAACAAAGCCTTGAAGAGTTTACTGCTAATAATAGTAAATCTTCTAAAGTTTCATGTTCTTTCCCAGCCGCGGACTGATGATGTTATATTATGCGTATTTTTTTTCGAAATTATCACAATTTTTATATTTCTTGTGTATATATTAATATGTCGATTACCCATAAACATGAGACAATACAAAGAAAATAGGACAACAATGGAAAGCTGGAGTAAAAACGCCAGGTTAGTGCTCAATGGGTTAAATGATAATACTGATTTTTAGTAGAGAGCATTAGTAGAGGTGAAAATTGACGTGAATATTTTCAGTTTCTTCTTTTAAATTTTACGATCATTTTCAAAGGTTTTGAAAATATGTATTTACTTTTTATGCGATTTTTTTTTTATTTTTTTTGGTCATGATTAATTATTTTTTCATTATTGTTCCACATACTTTCATAATTAACATGGATGTTTCTGAATAATTAGTAATAAAATATAATATAGTAGTAATAATAATAATAATCATAAATTATAGCAAAATTTTCTTCAAAGTGATATTCGTTAAAACGTAAAATACCTTTTACGTTTTTTTTTTTATTGTTATTTATATTGATTTTTGGGGCTTGGGTTCCCCAAGAACATGTCAGTTCCATTGTAACCTAAACTTACAGCTAACAATCTAGAACTTAATATTACTCACAAACTTCTTATTCTTATTTAATGGCAATCTGTGTACACACAATTTGTTCCAGTGTCATGTGGGCAAGATGTATTTTCAATCTTGTATCAGCGTTACCAAACTCCAGCAAAACGGTGGTTCATCCTGCTCGTACTTTCTATGGAGCTTCACCGGCACCTCAGAATATATGCTACGCGTTATTTTCTATAATAAACTTATACACAATAACTAAACTATATCACACAAAACCCCATCAAGATTACATGATGTAGAGTTAAAAACAAAAGTTTAATGAATTAAAAAAAAACAATTGCTACATGACAGACTGAGATCCCGTCCACGCGCAAACTTACACAAAATTTTGTCTCTTACGCAAAGGCAAAATTTCATGAAAGGTTCCTAAAATTCAATAGGTTAAGATTACATTGTTTTAGTACACTGTTTCTTTCAGTTTTTTTACGGCCACGTTCCATCAACAAGTTGTGTATATGTTTAGGAAGTCCACACAATTCGTAATTGGGTGAATTCTTTTTTTCATAAGAAAGCAAATTTGTTGAGAGCCATATATATGTCCAGAACGAACTCTGAGAGCCGTAATAATTGAGGGATCTATTTGAATTACTGTTAGCAAACAATCGTATACGAGACAGCTCCCTTTGTTGTGCTTTATACCAAATACCTTTATCTTTTGATCAAAACATACTTTCCAATTTCCAATTTAGATTTCATTTTTGTTAAAGTTTCAGAATAATCTGGTCTTATTATAATATTTGATTCTGCTCTTACGTTTAAAATACATTACTGAGTCTAGAAGGATACACAATGAGGCAAATTACAAATACGTTATAAATGAGTAGCCTTCGCCCGCAGCTTCATTTGCATTGATGTAGATTGAATTCAGGGATCAAAGGTAGTCTGTCATTTTTTCTTGAAACTGAATACCGTTGACCTAAATAGTTTTGACATTTTCATAGGAGTTTTTAGGTGAGTGCTTAAGGAACTCGGCCGTAGTTTAGAATGTAAAACGTAACAAAGAAACAAACTGATATTCGTATTTATAATATTACTAGTTGTACCCGGCATTCTTTGTAATGAACTTACCAGGAATGTTCGCAGGCGTATGCAAAGCAACTTAGCAAAGTTTCATCATTATTGGATGATATCTTTATTTATATAGCTAATAATTACATAATGGTGTTGCTTATATAGAGTAATGACTACTCAGTAGTACTATGGTTGGTTTCCACGATGATAGACGTAGATATATATATATAATATATATAAATAATATATATCTACAGCGACGATGATTAGATCATTAGATAATGTTCGAAATTTCCTGCGTGATCAAGCCAGAAATGAGGAGATCCGCAGAAGAACCAAAATAATCGACATGGCCCGAAGAATTGCCAAACTTTTGTGGCAAAGGGCTGGGTGCATTGCTTGTAGAACTGATACCTGATGGGGTCCACGGGTTTGCGAATGGCTACCGCGTATCAGAAGACGCAGCGTGAGTAGACCCCCCAGCTGATGGATCGAGAACCTGATCAAGATCGCGGGAATCCGCTGGAGCGGGTGGCGCAAAACTGGCCATTGTGGAAATTTTTGGGAAAAAACCTATGTCCAGGAGTTGACGTCTTTTGAACGGACGGATGGAGGAATACCGACGATGCATAAATTAGACACTTTAGAGATATTATTTTAGCCCTAATCTCCTCCTATTTACGTGTAGCAACGTAAATCAACACAAGCTTTTATAATTCAACGTTATAACCGCAAATCGTAGTCGACGTAGTGGAAAAAACATTATGCCATCGTGCACGTTACAAACATATATGCGGAAAATTGATCACTAGGTTGGGCAATCTGTATGCAATTATGGTAGATATATGTAGTTGATATAATTCTAGAGGGTTTTTTCTGCGTTAACCCTTGCGTGTAGATAGTTATTTGCTGTGGTTACGAAGATTTAAACTATTTACTTCTGATTATGATTAGTAACTTAACTATTTGTAAAGATTCCAACGTATAAATGCGTACAATCAATATTTGTATGTAGTAACTTTAGTTTGTTATGGTGATCATCGTAATGATTGTCCATATAGTTTTGTGGAGTTAGAGTGTCTCAATTGGGTCACGATCAACATAAATCATGGTGAGAAAACCTGTTTTACTGGCTCGTTTCGGCTTGTTTTTTATACTTTTTAGGCTTGATCACTAACTTATCTGATTTTCAATTGTGGTGAAGACCAAGCTGCTAAACACGCCAAACCTAGAGTTAGTTGGTCTTAAGTGTTACTACCGGAACTCTGCTTCACTTGTTTCACGATAGGTTTTCAAATATGATTGAAAAATATCTTACAATCTTGCCACGATTTCATTAATAAAACAGCTCTTGAAGACGTGCGGATTAACAGCTGCTCTCGATAGACATTTTTCCTTTCTAATTATGAAAGGTGTCAGTTTAGGGTACATTATAATGCTCTTACGATCAATGTATTTTTATATCTTTAATAGATTTATCCTATTGAATTGTCACACAATGACAGATTTTTTAACATTTCTGTAGATACAGAGATCCTGTCGTGTACAAGTATTTTACCACACTTTGTTGCCACATCGCGTGTGCTGTTTAATAGTCGTGATAGATATAAGCCGGCGGTGACTATCGATAGACTTTCATATATCAGTGGATATCCTTGTATTGAAACTGTTCTTTATTTGACATCAAATGAAGTAGAGTTACTACGATTTGCTTTTTAAGGTCGTGGGGTCTTAATAATAACAAATAGAAATGTTAAATAATCTAAAAAGACCATGCAATTTCTAACAACGCATAACATACCGTGTGTAAACTCACAGCCTTAGTAAATTAAGTCGCGATCATTGCACGAGATGGACACGCGCCGCCCGACATAATAATCGATCGAAAACAGCGTACGTTGAGCCGACCCGTACATTGTGTAACTATAAATCTCTGTGGTTTATGATCGAAAGTGATTCATTTGGGCGCGATTCACACTGGAAGATATTGAAGATATGCTATATGTTCTGTATTACACCGCATGTACAGTTGACGTATATTTTTCAATTGCGTATAAAAACATTTTTTTGTTACTATTGTCTATATTCTATTGAGCAAAAAAAACAATGCTGTAATTAGTTTTGCACCTGTAAGTAAATACGTTTAAGGTTGATCTACGCGTAGGCGATGGGAAATCACGTGTCCCCGTGCCCTTCTGTCCCATTGTGGCAATAGTCGATACATCGTAGGGTTTTAGTCGGTAGGAGTTCGACATAACCCTCCTGTCCCGCTCTCCTTCACTAGGAAGAGTGGTATTCATGTAAGATTTCCCCATGAAAATAAGAAGTTTGATCTTCGTGAATGAAGTGAAAGAATTCTTCATATCGTTTATGTATAGTTTATCTTCCAACGGAAACAGATTTAATCCAATATTCATAGATGATTACTATTGTCAAGTCCCATCTAGTCAACCATTAAATAAAGTATACAAAATTAATATAATCAATATCGAAACCAAAAATTCTTTATTTAATTAAGGCCCTGAGAAGGCGCTTATGAACGTTAAAAAATTACCACCGGTTTTGAAAACAACCCAGTCGAGAAGAGCCAGCAAGAAACTCTGTCTGGTTTTTTTTAAGTTATTAAAATGATACATGATGAAAATGATATAACAATAAAGGGTTTAGCGGAAGTACAGAGAGGAGTGTCACTTCCAGACATCACTATCGTTCACGCAAAAATCCACCTTGGACCTTTGGACATTAAAGCCTGTTTCACATCGTGCTTAAACTTATTGTGGTAATGTGCTTTGTAACCATATTGTAGAACCTGACACTATTACCTAAAAAGCTTTTATTGGAATTACTAAGCCTAAAGCAGGCTAATTTGTAATTACTTCAGGTATTAAAATTATGTCAGCCGTTTGTTATATCAAACTTGTTTTAAATTTTCGCGGACGTGCATTAAATTATCAAAGAAATTAAGGTTACAATGTATACATTTCTCATGATTATATTTTATAGCTTCTATTATGACTGCAGGTTTAATGTGTATTTGCGTGCGAACTAGATACCTCGTTGAGATGAATACATAAACTCGGATACATTGCGTGCTTAATACAAATTATAATCAAGTGTTACGTTGGAGAAGGATGCGTTTTCATATGCTGAACGCGGGAATGAATGCTACAAAATTAATAGATAGGCCCGGATATTTCTATTACGTAGCAGAAATATGTATCAAATGATTAATTAATCACTGCTAAATACAGGCATCTATACTAATCAATAAAATTGAAGTTTGGTGTTTGAATTGTTTGTAATGTCAAAATTACAATTTTTTACTAAATACATATGAATGTATATGCGATACCTATACTAAATATACAATTTTTAAAATTATGTCTCTCTGTCTGTTTGTTTCGAGTAATCTCTAGAACTGCTGGACCGATTTTGACGAGTCTTTTTTTGGTAGATAGCTGAAGTTACTCCCCGTAACTTGGGGTACTTTTCGTTTTCGAAAATAATTAGGGTTCCGCGTAAAAAAATAAAACTCATGAAATTTCGAATTATATCCGATTCAAGGCACAGTTTCACTAACAGATGTATGAATTTTTGAGCCGTGTCTTGACTTTTTGTTAATACCAAAAATCATTTCAAAAAACCTATTTAGGTTCTGCATAAAAAAAACAAAAAGTATGGAAAAAGACGATTCAATGGTCAGTTTTACGGACAAGTACTTGAATTTATGAGAAATATTGTTACTTTATTAAGGTACCAACAATTTGTAGGCAAATAATTAGGGTTCCGTATAAAAATATAATTAAAACATAATGAAGAATATATTAAACGTGGCGCAACCGCGTGCACACAGCTTGTTTATACTATTGTGCTAGCAATGCTGACGCATAATTTTCGGTATTGCGTAGTGCGACACATTGTCTACGGTCCCATTTCTGTAAGTCAGTCGTTGTGTGAACTCCGCCGTTAACTCACGTAACTTTCTAAATTAATTAATAGTAATCGTAGTAATATATTAAATAGTAATTCGGTGTATATTTCTGGACCATCATTTATACACTCCACACTCGCACACATTCGCCGTCACACGCAAAGGCTAAGTAAAGAACCTTAAACCTACACTATGTTTCCAATAGAACTTTATACCTTATTGGGGTCAGTCAATAACTTATTAATTAGTTACTGGCTGGATACACAAAAGCATGTAATGGAATAAAGCAATGATTTGCAAATATATGTATAAATATCATCGAATATCCTGGTAAATTGTTTGTAAATAAATTTAATACGCTTACCGCGCCTTCTTGTAAGTGTGAAAATGCATTTAACGTCTTAGACGGATATCATTCGTAGCTTAGTTTTACACTACACAATTTATATCCGTTAGTGGGTTATATTGAAAATGAAATAATTCTTGGTACACTTCCATTAGTTTGGTGATAGGTCAGTTTAGGACTTACATTTTTTTTTTGTATTTTCTTGAAGATTAGCTCTAAATTTTATTTTTGGTTTTGTGCGTAATCACCAACGCTTTATCGTATGTGACGATGTGGTCCAAGATGGCCAACATGCTATGTTTAGAGGAACGGACTCCTGATAGATGCAGCCGGATTATTTTTAAATTTGAGGGTGAATATTCTTAAATGGGTTACTGTTTTTTGAATTTACTTAACACAATTTGACCTCTTTTAACTGCTTTAAAAATTAGTAATCTACTAAAGATTTAGTTTTAATATGTATGCTATTATGTAATAATTTTAACACTTTATAGGTGAAACCTCATTGGAGAAAGTTGCAAAGTTCAGATGTTTACTTATATCTTATACTTATTACAAAATAGTTACTTGTACAGAGATTATTCTGAGTATGAAAACAATTCGCCTTTTTCAATTGTATGTCCTTATTAACCCCTTGAGCACTTACTTGGCGTTTACGCCAGCCTTCCATTGTTTTCCTATTGTCTTTCTATTGTCTAAATTTTACGGGTACTCGACACAGTAACTACCTAATAGGGGTGTGCGAATATCGTTCGAATCAAATCGAATTATCGAGATATCACTGATTCACTGGATTTTCTATTGTTTCCAATTTGAATTCCATTACATCGTGTATCAAAATATCTACTTACGAATAATATAACTTTTAATTAAAAATCAATTACTTTTAATTAAAATTTTTTCGAATAATTCGGGAATTTTCGATTCGAATCGAATATTAATATTCTATTCGGAACGAATAGTTTGTAAGTTCGAATTATTCGCACACCCCTACAACCCAACAAAAAAGGAGTTGCGAGTTAAGGTTTGTCTCACCTTTACTCTTACTATGTCAATGGGAAAAATACATATTAATAAGTAATTTCAATAGTAGACTATAAGGATGTATGTATTTTCCAGAAGAGTTGGATTAATTGTTAAACTTGTAGTCTCGTTAAATACAATAGACCGCTTAAGACAACCACAGAATATAACTGGAATGTAACTGGAAAAAACACCACAATAACAAATAGTAGATTCAAGGTTCGATTGTATCTTAGTTGTGTGTTATTTAACATAGAGTACCATAATGTTGAGAGTGTTATACGACATTTCAAAATGTCAAATTAAAAATGTATCCTAATGGTGACTTATTGTTTCAGTTCTGCGAATGCGAAGAAATGGGAAGTCGAACTTGCGACACTAAAAAGCAACAACCTTCGACTGACGGCCGCTTTACAAGAGAGCACTGCTAATGTGGACGAGTGGAAGCGCCAGCTTCACCAGTATAGGGAAGAAGTCGCACGTGCCCGACATTACGCTGGAAAGGGTTTTGTTTCGTCAATTCTCGCTTTTCTGAATAGATTTAGATGATTTGGAAATAGAGCTTCCATACTGGTTCGATGATCCTGAATTCTGGTGATGTGTCTGCGATTAAATAGCGTGATTTGAAATTGGATCCACCCTCGCCTTGTAAATTTGTTTCGTCAATCTTCTTTCAATAATCCTCTTCACGTGTCTCAAACAACTTCAGCACCCTCTTTCTCAATCTTTGTCACTACATCCTCTACCAAATCACAATGTTCCCTTGTTATTTAAATATACATTACTATCTATACTAGTTACAACGGGAAAGGGCAGAGGGCAGAGGAGCGGCTATAGTGTTGTCAGTACACATTTATTACTAAGATATCACACTCTCCGACACTTTTTTATTAATGATATACTTAAGATTAAGCTAATTCTCGAAGATATGAACAAAATAACATTTGATTCGAACATGCCATTTCCATCTACAACCTCTATCTATACTTATTCATAGAATAAGTAGATATTTTTCTGAAATAGATTTTTCCCAGGCCTTCCATCCATCAGTTATGAATCTTTATCTCTTTTCCACTAAGGTGACTTCAATTAAATTGTGATTTTATTATCGCTATTTTATTTTAAACACCTCATTTAGCATGAAAATGGAAGGTGAACCTTGCAGTTTTTAAATCGAAATACATCGAAAAACACCGTATTTAAAGAGAAAACGGGCTGACAGAGTTACCTTTCCACAGTTGAATCTTTAAGGGAGGGGTCTTAAATTTTACGTGTATGTTTTATAAATGTGGTCAGGAACTAGTTAAATCGTGATTCATTGATGGTTACACATTTCAGCCGGTGAGACCAACGAGGTGGAGCAGCTCAGGCAGCGCGTTGCGCAACTCGAAGCTGAATTAGCGCAAAAGAACGAGGAACTTACACAAATCACCAAGTCCAAGAAAAGCGAACAGGTAAGTGGTTTAGTTTAGGGGTTGTTTAAGTAAGCACAAAGGAGGATGGCAGAGACTATGTTTTGCTTAATTTTTGATAGCATGAGCATAGACGTGGCGCCGGAATTTACTTTTTTTTATGTTTACAAAATCATGTCAATGTTTTTTTTTATTAGCAATACATCCTTTGGTTTTGTGTTATATGGATTTTTAAGAGTGTCGAGTAAGGCGTGGGTGACCATCAATAATTACACTGGAATACACGGCGATTACTGACTATACATTATGTAATAAGCCGTGTGGTACCGGTTAAAAGCCGTATCCATCCACCCAACCGTAAAGGCGTCCACTGCTGGTCATTGGTATCTCCCAAAGATAAGGGGGGAATTTCCATAATCGCCACGCTTAGCTGGCGGGTTGGTGATCGCAGTAGGTTTTTGTGGCGCTCAAAAAATGCTGTTTCCCATCCCCTGGTGTATCCCTTAGTCTCCTTTTACGACACCCACGGGTAGATAATGGGTGGTACTATTCTTAAGCCGACACCACTCATAAGCCGTATGGTGCTGGCTAATGATAGTAGCACCCCATATCTACCAGTGGGTGTCGTAAAAGGTGCCTAAGGGATAAACTAGAGGATAGGCAGCAGCATCCTCTCAGTACCATAAACACCTATTGTAAATGCCAACCCAAACGTGGCGATTATAGCAATCCTCCCTTCATTGAGAGAAACCTATGTCCAGTAATGGTCAAGATCTTTACTCACTGCTAGGCTTATAAGGGCAGGAGTTAAAATGTGTAAAATTTTCCTTACACAATACTTTAACGGCCCTTTAATTTAGTAAAATAGTTGTATTTTAAATATCTGTTGATCTGTATGGCTGTTCGGTGTATTTGATCTGAGAAGTTTCTCTATTAACTGTGATTTTTTTGGAACTAAGTTCCTTATGGAGCGTTCCGGGGGGTACACTTTTTTTTTTTTGACGGGGGGAAATGCATTTACGCACTACCCTTACCTATTGTATTAGTGAGACCGAAGTCCCACAATACAATAGGTAAGGGGGCACGGAGGGACGAACTCCATGCCAGTGTGGGACTCGCCCGGGCGTGAAGCGCCCGGAAATACCCACTAAAACCCCCCGGGGCCGTCCGCTGCATTTGGGATGGGGGCGACACGGGGTGGCTTTCGCAAGCACCGCGTCGCCCCCTGCAGCGAACCCACCGGGCCTCGTCCGTGCAATGGCCCAATGGGGATGGGGGAGAATAATTCTCCACCACACCTCTTCGCCCGCCTCTTAAAAGAGGCATGACCAAGGTTCGTCTACCATCCAGGATATACTCCCTACCCCGGGGGTACCCTAGCCGGCAAAAACCATCCGTAACGTTAAAAAAAAGCGTAATAAAAAAACTGCTTCGATGGCGCATTGTATTACAGTACGACTGTCGTTCTGAGGTCTCAGGTTCGATTCCCGGGTCAGTGATATTGAGTTTTTCTGCTCAGTATCATCCCGGAGTGTGGAATTTGTGCCCGATATGGCGACAGGCTCGCCCCCAGTCACATCTGGGACGGAACTAAGCTCGGCGGAATGTGGGTGGTGTAGTTCGCTATTTCACCTCTGCCTAACCCTTGTGGGATATCAGGCGTGAGCTTATTGTTAAAAAACAGAAGAAGGTATGGTATAGTAATAATTTAAGATCTTTTCTTCACAACGAGGTATTTCTAATTATTACATGTAGGACTGTTTTTAACTAAGAACTTCGTTCCTGGCGAGGGTCCCCCGGCCGTCCATTTTTTTATTATAGAAGCTCGGTAAAATGACTATACATTACGTGATGGTTAGTGCTATAAAGTCCATTTTGGATTGAATTTCAGGATGCGGAGGCCAAACTAGCACAAAGCCAACTGGAGCTGGCCATCGCCGCGCAGGAGGGGCAGCGGCAGGTGATCCAAGCGCTCAACGACCAGATGGCCAGGCAGCTCGATGAGCTGGTGAGTTGTTACTATATTTCATACTAGCTGTGCTCGCGGCTGCGCCCGTGTTTCATATATCCTTCACTGTATTTTTTAAACGGAATCTTAATTTTTGTTTAGTTCTAATAGTAAAAATATTTCTCATAAATTCAAGAAGCACTTGCCCGTAAAATCGGATTTTATTCAATTTGTTATCATTTTTAATTTTTACACGGAATCCTGATTATTTCCGAAAGTTAAAAGTACCCTAAGTTATCCGGAGTAACCTCAGCTATCTACCCAAAGTCCTGTCAAAATCTGTCCAGCCTTTTCGGAGATTACCCGGAACAGACAAACAGAATAGTTTTTTTAAAATTGCATTTTTGGTATAGGTGTCTTGTACAATCTATTTAATAAAAAATAATAATTTTGACATTACTAACAGATACTTTAATTTTATTTGTTAGTATAGATAAGTATATTAATACCATAGTGATAAGTTTCGGCGAGTCGTGTTTTCGGCATGAGCAATAATAGACCATTCGCTTTTGTGAAAATTCGTCATAATTACGTGGCTTTTCTAGACCAATAAGTGTATATTCAGAGCTCCCTAGATACTTCACACATGGTAGATGTAGTCCTGTATGATGATGCCGACTGTCAATAGATTTTCATCAGTCTGCTGTTGTCATTATTCTTGTAATGTATTTTATATGACATCGGATGTAACGCAGTAATTTTGCCGAGCTGGAATTAAAAGAAAGTTTTATAGTTGTTATTACAGATGGGCCGAATATTCGATATTCGGCATATCCGGCAGATTTACCTAACATTCGTATTCGGCCGAATATTCGGCGTAATAGTGTAATAATCAAAGTTTTCACTGTACTTTGCTATATATAATTGAGCATGGTTAATAAATGCAATATTTTAAAAAGTCTAAAGTTGTTTTATGAGGTTTTTAATAAATCTATCACAAAAACTGCAATGTTTTTTTATGGGATATAGGCTCAGTGCTTTGACCACAATCTCACCTGTTGTTAAGTGAAGATGTGGTCCAGGATGGTAGACACACTAAGCCTAGAGACATTGTTCTCAAGTGATGCTGCCGGAACACACCTATTGATATTTGGCTACAGGTTTTCCAACTTGCGGCTGATAGCTACTCAGGCAGGCATCCCCTACCACCATGCTATAGGTTTCCTCACGATGTTTTCCTTCACCGAGAGCTCAGGATGATTTTATGGTTGGATAGGAGGATTTGAACCTGCGTCTACTGACGCGGAATCTGTCCGCACTATCCATTGCGTCATCATCGTTTAAATCAATTCCATTCAAAAGATTTTGTAAATAAAAAGTGACCAAGACAAAAAAAGCACGCTCGTGACTAAGTTTCGATGTAAGGCGGGAGGGTTCAACGCCGAACTAAACAGTTACTATATTATTCGGCCGAATGTTCGGTTCGGTCAAATATATACCGAACATTCGTATTCAGTGTAGTCCATGTCCGGCGCATCTCTATTTATTAAGCTATTTTTAAATGAATTCACCAGACCACTATCCATCGCGAGATTAACACCGCTTTGCAAACATGAGACGCGGCCTGCGCTCCGCCGCCCGCTATATACGCGTCGGTCTGCAAGGAGCTGAGGTTCGATAGGCCCGAACAACGGGGCGAGAGGCCTGACCAACGGAGCGAGAGGTCCGACCAACGGAGCGATAGGCACGACCAACGTTGCGAGAGGCCCGACCAACGAGGCGAGAGGCCCGACCAACGTACCGATAGGCGTCTCCCTCTGCTCCTGCGGCACGACGCTGACGAGCCCACCTACGTAACAGTTAAAGCCAAGAAATGAAGAGTGCTCTCGGTATTTCGCAAGGTGCACGAGTTTTTTTAATTTAGAAATGTTTTCGGATTAAAAAAAAAAAAACAAAAAACTCTTTCTAAGGAGATGTAAAAGAAATCCCTTTTCTCTAATTTTAAGAGCAACCTTGTTGAAGTACACCACACTATTTCCACCGATAACGAATCTTGTATTTATATCAAATACCATGAAACGACATGTTTTTTTATTAGTATTTGATGGTATTTAACTACGATTGATAGATCTATTGCATTTTGGTTATATATGAACCTTTGGTATGTGATAGGTATTATTATGTATCTCATATCGGATACTCGAATTATTTTTTATTTTACTTTTGTTAAGTTTAACATTCTTCGTATTCTATATTTTCCTTAATATAATTACTTATTATGACGGCATCGATACATTTAACTTAAGACCCGTATTAAATCATTAAGTGTTTGTGGATAAAAAAATTGCATAAAACTGCCTTTTTAAAGAGTTATTGTTACTTTAAAAACTGGTCTCAATTTTTTTAGTAAATGTATTGTAATATTTTTCTCGTAACTATATTATTAATTTGCCCCTTATCGTTGATAGTCGGTTTGGAATATTACGAATAATGAAAATCGATTTATTAGTTATCGATGATTTTGGAATATAAAGGGTTGTCAAAAGTGTCATTTTTATCGATAAAGGGGTAACATCATTCGAAATCTATCGATAGTCTTCAATCTCTAATCTTGACAAAGGTGTTGTTATTCGTTTTCCTTTTGGAACTATTTTAGATTATGTTTAGATAAAATTCGAAAATGTTTTTTTTTTTGTTAAAAATTCGAACCTTGGACAAATGTTGTAATCTATGTCATATCTCTATTTCTAGGTAGATAATAGTCTCGACAGATACTAGACGATTCTCGATTCTGAAATAAGATTTTGAAGGGATTTCATGTGTGACGAAAGTGTACTGATTTTCCAGGAATATATATGATGAGGAAATTATCATTTTTCTTTTTAATTCTAAAGTAATTTGTTTCGTTTTGTTTTTATAATTCGAGTGATATGAGATAGAACCCAACAATTTGTGTCACATGTAAATAAAATATGTCTCATATCGTGCGATTTCACGACGAAATGCCAAAAAAAAAGTACGTTTAATTCTTGTGATTATTTTTTTTAAATTATACTTGGAACAAAAAAGAAGGTGTAGTTAATTATATTGTGTAAGTGAAACTGTTTGCACGGTGAAATACCGATATGATGTTGTTCTCCTGGTTTCTTATTACTGTCGCCTGAAGTATGGAGTTGAGACGGTCGTACATAGCGGCGCACGGATCACCCCCCCCCCCCCCCTCCTAACACTTTGGTTGCAAAATATTACTTCTTTACATCACACAGTTGAAGTGATTTAAACATGAATTCATCATATCTCATACTAATGATGACATGTATTTATCTACGTCTACATATACGCGAAGTTAATTAATAAATCTAATGTGAAATAAACGTGTAAGTAATTAGTAATTTAAGAAATATTCCGTGCGCTGCTATCGGCAATTGCCCTCATGTAGACAGGCCGTGCCATGTCATAGTTATATTTAATAATTATTCCCTAATTATAACTACTTAATAACAAAAATAAATATATGTATATTAATAATTTATAAAGTAAAAGGTAAAATATTAAATCAAAAAAAACCTGTTCCCTTGAACGGATGGGCTGTTTAAAAAAAAAATTAAAAAACTTCGAATACACTATGATTGATATAATAACGTGTTACTGAAGTAACGCATAATCTGTTTATGAAAATGATATTAAATAAGACAAAAAAAACAAATACTAGAAAACTATCATATATCAATTTCAATGATATTAAAATATTTACTTTTTTCCGTTTTTATGGTAAGCTTACATTCCGCGCATCAAACACATTATTAATATTAGCTTATCTTAATTCGAACCTACGAATTATTCGTTTTGGATCGAATATTAATATTCGATTCGAAATTCAAATCGAACAATTCGAATTATTCGAATGTTCCCGAATAAATCGAATAATTTAAAAAAAATGCTCTCCGAGTTTTAATTAAAAAGTATATTATTCGTAAGTAGAATCGATGTAATGGAAACAATATAAAATCCAGTGAATCAGTGATATTTCGATAATTCGCTAATTGTTCGAAATTATTAGAAATTTTTCGAATTATGCGATTTTTTTTAAATTATCCGATTCGAATTTCGAATTGAATATTAATGTTCGATTCGATTCGAACGATATTCGCACACCCCTAATCTTAACATATTTACTTTATATTCAATTTAAATTTATTATTAATTTTTTTTTCTAATGGAAAGTTTTATATTGAATAGAGAACGTTTTCTTTCGATTATATTTATTGATATTGATAATCGAATATGTTATCGATATCTACTATCTATTGCGCTATCGATAGGGTATTACAATCGTTTGTATTATAATTGTTTGTTGAGTGAATTATCGATATATCATATCGATGTTTATGCATTATTTCAGTGGCATCGGTATATGTTCATAGTTGAATAATAATTGGGTATACATAACATATTTAGTAAAAAGAAACATATTTATTAGGTTTTTCAATGTTCTCATAATGTTTGTACGTTTGAATGTTTTTAATGAAACAAATTTTCTGGTTTTACTGTTAGGTTTATTACTTATTGGGTGCATTTGACCTCAACCCCTCTTTTTACCCTCTTTAATTAGCATGCAGACGATTGTTAAACACAGTTTGTTCGTACGTTTTACAAAGTGTTTTTTTTTCAAATTCTAGTTAAAATGGCGAGTATCTAGTAGGAATAAATCAATATTGAGCAATGGATCCAATTCACTTTCTCTATATATTTTGTCGCGTAGTTTACATAATTACGGGCCTTTGACGAATTTAATTATTTACCGATTACTTACATGTGATAGTTAAATCGATATTTATAATTCGGTTGAATTGTGAAATTAACAGATACATAAAAAGGAAGGGGGAGGGATTTGATCCAAGCCCAGAGCAACGTTGCAAATAACCGACTTCAGGATGTTGGTTTACCAATTCAAAATTGGTCATCGATTGAATAAGCCATTGTCTTTCAAGAACCACCCGTACTTTTTTTTTAACGCGGGATACACATTTACGCTCCTCCCCTCCTATTTCTAATCCGGAAGTAAGAGTCTGGGCTAGCGGCAGGCCCACAGAACGAGCCATTTCCTTTGTCTTTCATCCGGGGGTTAGCAGCCTGGTACCAACTACGCCCACCCCTTTCTCCAACCGCTAATCAAGCAAAGCCCATCTATTTCCTCCTTGCAATCTTGTTTTTTCGACAAGAAGTCAGGAGAGGGAATAAGGCTTCCTGATTATTAGCTGAAGGAGGTGAAAAAGGCACGAAGACAGGATCCGAGTCGTTATCCCTTCTGCCCCCCTGTGAACCACCCCTTCCTGAGTTAACCCTAAAACACTCAAGGTATTTTACATACCAAACTAAACCATACCATATAACCCTGAAACTGCTACTGCCGTCTGAGCAGTTAAGTCCTGGGTCGATACGGACAGTAGCAGATAGTCAATGTCATTAAAGAAGTTTTTTAGAATTTTCCGGAGAAAAAAAAATCGTTTTTATTGAAAGAGCCCTTCAAGACGTTTATAGATAGTTCTGTCCCTCTTTCCTCTCCCCCTGACCCCCTTTTAGTTATAGCTAGCAAAGTTCCCAGTCATCTAGTAAATTTAATTCTAAAAATTAGATAAAAAATAAAATATTCCTAAAGGGTCATTACGTGGTATAATAGGCTTTCTCCAATTCTTTACATTTTTCCTTGTTCTGTGCCTTATTATGCCATACTTTCCTAACCATTCTTCATATTTCGTCATCCCACCGTTCTTTAGGCCGTCCTCTTTCCCTGTTTCCGCTTGGGCCTGTCCTGATCGTGGTCCTTATGTGCCCAATATTATGTGTAGTTAAATGTATGACAAACCAAACGCAAATAGAATCTTTGAACTAATTCCAACAAATCTTTTAAATTATTAATAAAATAAACTAATATGTAAATTTGTTTAATTAAAAACGTTACGTAAATTTTAATTTGGCCGAAAAAAACAAAACGTTTCCATGACCAGATCTGTGAAGTTTTCCCATTTAATTATCTGCATTTTTCCTTTTTGTATAAAGTGTTTTATTTTTATTTTACTTATTACTCACAAAACTGAACATTCAGTTTGACTGCAGGTCATGGTATTTACGTTATTAGGTGATGTTTTTTTATTAGTATTACCTACTGTGTAGGCTACGTGAGTAAGATTGACGTTTAAGTAGTGATTCAATAATTTATAACGTATATAAATCTCCTCCAGATATAACATTTTTAAAGAAAAATGTCCTTATAAAATGGTCATTATAATAATAAAGACCTGAGAAAAAAAGAGATTTTTTTGGGTAAAAAAATAAGAATAAAATCATCATTTATAAATATCTAATATTATATTACCCTTACATAATAAATTATAAACAATACTTAAACGTCCCAATTAATACTTAAATATTATAAATGTAATATATTCCAGTTTAAATCTACTTTCATTTACTACTAAATTAAATAAATATATATTTAAAAAAAAATATATCCCTTATCTAGATTTAAGATGTGACAGTTTTCATGGAAACTACATGCTGTCATATGTTTTTGAAAACGTAAGACATTGTCTAAAGAAAATGATAGTGTTTAGTTATCCTTTAATTGAAAAAATAATTAATAACTAATCGATATTATATTTAAAAATATTGAGAAAATAATCAATTATGATAAAATATATATTGAATAAAATATCATCAAACGATGACTTTACTTAAATGATTCGTCGAATAAATAAATAAATATCATCCTCACATTATTCCTATAATACGTATTTTAAATCATTTATTATTATTATTATTTCTAATACGTTTAAAAGCCCTGTAATTCATAGAACCCCTAGCATTTTTTTGTTTACCTTTTCGCAGGTAATAAATATTAATTATAAAAAAAACATTCTTTCTTTCGTTTTAAAGTTTAATCTATGGTCGGGATAATTGTCTGTGTAATAGTACATTGAAGTGATTATGACTGATTTTTGTTGTTAGGAAAATATCTATTATCTGTGAAAAGGAAATAAAGAAAAAATAAAAAGAAGAGAAATAAAAATGAAACCAAATTGATATCATTGAAAAAGGCTGAGGACGCAATTTTAAGATATACAATGTCTTTTAAACAGGGTAATTTCTTTTAATGTTGTGTAACTTGAATAGTGACATTGTTATTCGATTTTTACTAGGGATTGAGTAACGAATATGCTATTCGGCATTTTGTCGGATACCGAATAGACGGTTAATTTCTTCAACTATTATTTAACATGTTCTGTCAACCGTGAATCTTCTACATTTTAATTGTGAAATAAAATACATAAAGTTGTTGGAAAATGTTTTTCTGTTTTTAAATCGTAGCTATAAAAGACTATGAAATTTTAAATAGAAAGAAAAAAGTAGGTTATGTTTGAATCAGTTGCGTGATATGGATATGGAAGTCAAAAATTAGATTGGTGATAATATAATAAAAAATATGAATAATTTATATTCAAACAACAGATAAAAGATAATGATGTGTGGATACAAAAAAAAAAGTTTATTTAATAAATTACCTTTTGGATCACTAACTTATAAACGGATATTCGGTCGAATGATGTAAAATGCCGGATAGTTTTTTCGTAACGTTTGTTACATCCCTAATTTTTACTCTTGTCTACTTATAAAGCGTACATTTTCGATTACATAGACATTTTTGCTTAAACATTGCAGTCGTTGAACGCTTTCTGCGAAAAGCCGGGTGTTATTTACTAGGGTAATACGCTAACTTGATTTTAAAATAAATCTTTCTTTTTTACATAAAAAAAAACATTTTATTTATTTGTATTTTAATTTGATACTGCTCACTTATAAAGTCTGCACAAAAATATCCAATCATATATTTTGCAGCTTTTTATACTGTAAGAATCAGAGTTTAACCACAATTTCACATGATCTTAGGTGTTGACACAAACACAAACATCATCACAAATGACCTTTATTCGCGCAGACATCGATTTTCAGATCTGGTTGGTCGCCGCCAATCGGTAACTTTCCGTATCTATCGTGTGATTGGTTAGACGAGTTATCCGAACTATGCCTCACTACGCTGGTTTATGTTTAAGATGATTGTCGGTATTTGTATTTTTTAAAAGGTTTAATTATCTTGTTAAAACGTTGTCAGTATCAAATTAAAATATTTATGTGATATAAGGATTAAAATGCTTATAAAAATGTATCAGCCTTTTCAAATACAGATTCAATATTTCATGCTTAAATGACGTAATTTCTGTATTCATTGGGTAATAATGGTTTGGATTTGCATTGATTGCCGTATCTATAGTATTGTTCACGTTAACGTGTAAACTATATTATATACTCTGTGGTAGTACATGCTGGGCAATAAATTAAACCACAATAATTTTACTAATAAATGTTATAAAATAGATTATTTTAATATTTAGTAAACAAAGTTTTTTTATTATAAAGTTTCAATTCTATTAAGTCTAACGGCTCTTTTTCTTGTTGGTCAAATATATGTGCCAATTGTATGGTGGTATATTGGCATTTTGAAAATGTGAAGTCGGATGATCTTTTAGTTTACAATAGTTCAATCCAACATGCGGATATTTAGAAAATGGAAAATGGATATTGAAGTGTTAGGACCTTTTTTTTTTTTTTGTCGAGGGGAAATGCATTTACGCACTACCCTTACCTATTGCATTAGTGAGACCGGAGTCCCCCAATGCAATAGGTAAGAGGGCACGGAGGGACGAACTCCGTGCCAGTGCCGGACTCACCCGGGCGTGAAGCGCCCGGAAATACCCACTAAAACCCCCCGGGGTCGTCCGCCGCATTTGGGATGGGGGCGACACGGGGTGGCTTTCGCAAGCACCGCGTCGCAAAGTGTTAGGACCTGCTGTGGTTTAATTTATTAACTGCATATAAACGTTTTTTAAAGTATGATTAAAAAGAAATGGAAGGCGATGGAGATCATGCATGAATACTTGTGATAAGAAACGCAACATCATTCGCGCCAATATTTGGGCCAACGATCCGGTAGCAACGAAACCATAAACCAGCCTTCTACATGTTGACCACATGTATTGGCAGATGTATTGGCCAACATTAAAGCTATTAAGTTAAACACATTGGCATCTGCTATCACGTTATTTGACATCTTATTCGATTATTATATACATGTATGTTATTTAAAAGTAGCACTATAGCAGTAATTATGTTATTGCGTTTTAAATTATCGTCCTACAATCACTGTATATAATAATATTTCAGTCCTTTATAATGGGGAAAAAGCATAAATTAATGCATTATATTAAATTGTTTTTTTATTATTTAAATAAGTAGAGTTTATATATTATAATTATAGCAAAAGAGTGTTGATAAACTTTGTATTTATTTGTAAATGCCAATCATTCGTATCACTTATTATACATAGATTAAATTACTTAGATTTATGAACCGGTTGATCTGTTAGTACTATATTTACAAGAGATGTATAAGATAATTGATATTTTAATTGTTATTTTAGATATAATTTCCTTTTTATATATTATACGTGTCGATGTTGTTTAGTGTGATTACAATATGACGGATGTTGGGTTGTTAGTTTAAAAGATTTCCGATTGATCAGAAAATTTGGTTTACTATATATATTGCGTTTACTTCTTAGTAAATCTTATAACATTTTTTTTGTAAATAATTCATGACATAGATACCCAGGCCCATTGGGCACGGATGTGTGGAATGACAGCTTTACACTTTAGGCACTCAGCCTAGTGAGTGGTACATAGTTCAAGGGGACCTAATTGCTGCGGATCTCGGCTTGGGTTGTGTTACCTGATACGCAAATTCTTCTACATTTGCCTCGCGTTAAACCTACTGTAGTTGAAGCTACGGACCTCAAGGTCTCCCTTATATAATCCTACGTGTAGTATGCAGGAGTGTGGGGGGTAGTGTAATGCATATAATGCGTATGAAAGTGCCCGTCCTGGCCCACTGTTGGGGTGCAAATGTGCAAGAATATGTCTTATTCTCATAGACTCGTTTCCTTTCATATATCTTTTATATTGCTTTTACTCTTTCCAAATTAAAATTGCCAAACTTAAGTGCCAATGGTCTGGGCACATAACTCGTAGAACCGATGGCCGATGGAGCACATGGCTTTTCGGAAAGCTGCCGCGTTGTGGGTGTGCGCCCACAAGGTGAAGGTCGCGGGAGTACGCTGGATGCGGGTGGCTCAAGACGCAAGGTCGTAGTGGACATCTTTAAGGAGACCTATTTCCAGCTGTGGACGTCTTTCGGTTGAATGGATGGATTTCTTCGCATTGTTTCGACTGCTATATGATTAAATATAGCCAAATTAAAACAACCGTGTGGTGGCCGTTGAAGTGTTACGTTAGGAAAATGTTTTTTTTTGACACCCTCCCCCCCCCCCCCCCCCTCCGCCTTTGTCAGCAATTAGGACATAAGTTCTTACCTTCCCCCCCCCGTTATTACGAAAGTATCGGCATAATTTTGAACAAAAAAAAAAAACAAAGATTAATAAGTAAATGTTGCTTACGTAATCAGCATAGAAACACTCTCGTCCTCCATGTCATCAAACATAAGTAAACCCTTATGGTTTGATGGGTATGTAATATTTAACAGGTATATTCCATTATAAAATAAAAATATAGTTTTTCTAAGTCTATTCTGATAAAGTCTTTGAACATGACTCGTTAAAAATAATCTAGTGTATATTTTCAAGGAAAATATATAAAATTAGATTATTACGCTTTAATTCGAGGGAGTCACTTTGGAAAATAGTGACTGCATAATTTATTTACGATGACTGATATAAGAAAACCTTTTACACTAACAATCTAAACTCACATAAATTCTAGTGTATCATAATATTTACTACGTCTATATGATTGATGTTGCTATAGTTAAAATAAAAAAAACTACAGAATTTCCGAATAGGAGAAATTGTATACCCATGTATTGATAGTTAAAAAAATTATAATTTAGCTTCGTCAATGATGACAGCCCGAGGTTCATCGCCCACCGATTACAGATATGTCTATGATTTGAATTTGTTAATTATGTTGCCACGTGAGAATAATAAATCGGGCTTTCGTGATTAAACGCTAAAGTATTAGGAAAATAATTCTATAAATATGAAAAAAAAAATGTTGTATTGTAATCGCATTATAGTAGGTAATTTATTCAATTGAAACTATTGGACAGGTCCGCGTTGTTCAGTGTTGCAATAAAATTATGATTAGTATTAATTTTTTTTAAGATTACTGTATGTTATTACCTTTTTTTATTTATAACTATTTACTTCACGCTTATACATTTAGGTGACAAGCAGGATTGTAACGATTACTATTTTTAGTTTATTAGGAAAATTAAAAAAAAATGTTAATCTGTTTCAACATTGATAAGTGTGAAGTTTTATGAGAAGCAACGCGGTCCCTATGTGTATGTATGTACGTACGTGTATTACATATATCTTCCATTAGAATCGTAGTCGCTGTGAGCTGCCGTATAATATTAAACATTTATTGAAATTTTTCATTTTATTTCGCACTGATTATTCCTTGTTGGATAGGCACAGTGTTACTTGCATAAAAATGAAAAAGAAAACCCGGATCTGCTCTTTTTATGATTTTTAAAAAACGTAACGACCTACAATAACAATATTAACTAATATTGAAGTGAAGTTGTTTTTGGTATAAAATATATCAAAAAATCTTTAATTAATTTAGGCCATAAGAAGGCGCTTATGAAATCACGAAAAGAATAACACTACCACCGGTTCGGAAAATAACCCAGTCGAGAAGAGCCGGCAAGAATCTCGATCAGGTTCCTTTTTTTGTAAATATAAAATATACATTATTTTTTATATAAAACTATACAAATCATAGTCATAACCAAAGTTGGCGGAAGCACAGAGATGTGTGTAAATTCCAGACATCACTATCGTTCACTTAATTATCCACTTGTAATAAACTTTTGAAATTATGACTGCCTTGACACAGTACTTGAACATTTTCTCAGGTAAATCAGTACCTAATGCTATTTGGGATCTTATTGTAAAACCGAATACTATTATCTAAAAAGTTTTTATTAGATTTAGACTAAAGCGTGGTACAACCAACTTGACTTTATTTCTAATATCAAAATTCTGACTATCATTAACGCTAGATCAAGCTTGTCTAAATTTTTATGAAAATATATTAAGTTACTGAAGATGTATTGCGAGGGCAAAGTTAAGATACGATATTCTTGAAACTTGTTCTTTAGAGATTCGCGAGGTCCCATATTGTATATTGCTCGAACATCTCTCTTTTGTATCGCAAAATGGTGTCTACCTCTGCTGCTGTACCCCACTGCAAAATATCGCAAAAAAGTACCGTATACATTTTTAATTACAAAATTTTATGAAACTTTTACAAAAGTATGGCTACCTTTGTGACATACAAATGATTACGGAGTATACTTAAATTTAGGTGGTTATTCCCTGGATTTAAGATAATTTCTTCCATTGAACGAACAACCACCATAATTCGATATATTTTTCGTAAAAACCTTATATTTTATTTATTATATAGAAAACATGTTATTCCCTTTTTGATGATTGTCCGTTGAGGAAGAATGATTAGATCACCTTAAATCAAGTGAATAAAATTAGTAACAAAATTTTGAGTTTACCGTTTATGCTCAAAGTCATCATCTCCCTACCCTTAGTCCATTCTCATTTCAGGTTGGCGCAAAATGTCTTCCGCTTTTATTCATCTCTATTTCGGATCATATCTACATTTACGCCCTTTTCACACAATCCGTCCATCTTTTCTTTGGTCTTCTACTTCCCTTATAACCGTCCACATTCGTCCCCAAGGTATTTCTCAGAACATCCTCTTACTCTCTACGTATTACCTGCCTGTACCAGGACGTTTATCCTGCGTGGTCCTTAACTTCTCTGTAACTGGTGCCATTTTAAAACTTCCTCTAATGTACTCATTATATATAATTATGTTCAAAGTGTTTGAACAAAAGAGACTGCTATAATAGTACGTGGGTACTTACGTGCTAAATTCTAAAACCAACAATAAATCGAAACCTGTTATAATGAAAACAAAAATGTCATATAGTATGTATTAGTAGTTTGAAAGTGGCGCCAATAACAGAGAAGTTAAGAGGCGGTCGTTTGTCCTGGTGTGGACATGTGATGCGCAGGGAGAAAGAGGATATTATAAGAAAGGTAATGGATATGAATGTGGCGGGTTATATGAGAAGGGGAAGTCCAAAGAAAAATGGAAGGACTGTGTGAAAGATGATAGATAGGACATGCTTAGAATAGGAGTGAATGCGGAGATGACAACAAATGGAGAGGAATGGATTTGGAAAACATGTTGCGTCAACCTCAAATCAAAATGGGAAAAGCGTAGGGAGATGATGAGTATGTATTAGTATAATTTTGAAAAAAACAAGAAAGCGATTTTGAATTTAATTTGAAGCGATAATGGCGCAGTGTATAATACGGACAGATTCCGCGTCAATGGACCCGGATTTGACCCAACTATCGAACTCTAAAATCAGCCTGAGTTTTCGGTGAAGGAAGACATCGTGAGGAAACCTTAGAATGGTGGTAGGGCATTTTCTAATAATGCCCGCCTGAGTAACTACCGCCCTCAAGTTTGAAAACCTGTCGCAAAATACCAATAGGTGTATTCCGGCAGCATCACTTTAGAATTAGTACCTCTAGGCTTAGTGTGTTTATCATTCTGCACTACATCGTCATTTAACATCAGGTGAGATCGTGGTCAAAGCCTACTTAAATTTATTATGGATAAATACATTGTGATGAAGGCATACCATAAACAATGTCCGTCTGTCTAGCTACCATACTCAAGCTTGGTCATGTGTCACTAGACACCAATACACTTCTTTTGGTAACATACCCTGAGAGCAACTACATCACGGTTGAACTTAAGAAAGATGTACTGGGGTTTTAACCACCATAAAATGCTAATAAGAAAATAAGTTTTTATTCATGAAACGCTGGTCATAGGATTCCGTGTTTAACGGTGATGAGTTTGAATCCAGACAATGGAACTGTGAAAAAATACTTTGCGATGAAACAATATCTACCACTTAAGTAGTTGAAAATCTATTTTCAAGATATGTTCCAGTGGCATTTCTTTAACGCCAGTCCTACTAGGCTTCGGCCACAGTGTCACTTTACATCAAGTTATAAATCAAAGTATTCAGGCGCTAGGACTTCCTAAACTTTCTCTAAAGAACAAGTTTCAAGAATATGGTATCTTAACTTTGTCCTACCAATACATCTTCGATAACTTAATGTATGTTCGTAACAATGTAGACAAGCTTGGTTTAGTAAATGACAGTTATAATTTGAATATTAGAAATAAAGATAATTTGGCCGTCTCACGCTTTAGGCTAAGTAAGTCTAATAAAAGCTTTATAGGTAATAGTATTCGGTTGTAGAATAAGATCCCAAATGACATTACCGATTTACCTGACAATATGTTCAAGTACTGAGTCAAGCAAGTATTAATTTCAAAAGGTTACTACAGGGTAAACGATAGTGATATCTGGAATTTACACACATCTCTGTGCTTCCGTTAACATTGGTTATGATTATGATTTGTATAGTTTTTTTTTTATAAAAAAAATGATTTTGATTTAAATCCGCCTATGGGCGTAATGCCCACAGACTGCTCATGTGTCGGTCGACTGCGTGGCTTCGAATTATATACTTTGGTTAAAGAAATGTTTTAAGGGATATCGTAGCGGTACTTATTCCATACAAACGTAGTCCCCAGTTTCCTCCCTGGACAATTATGCCGCATTATGGTAAATATTTTTATACCAAATAATATATATCCACAATCGTGATGTCCGTAAGTTTCGATTTTTTCCATAAATAAACTAGGAGCCTTTGAAAATGAAAAAAAAAATGCTCGATTTTACCGTCATTTTCAGACGTTCGTCAAACAAATTTGATGGATAAAATTTAAAGAAGCAGGCATCGCCTAAGTATTTTATTATTCTAAAAATAAAAGAAAGTAAAGATTGGTTCTGTTTTGGAGGAGGAAACAGGGTACTACGAAGTGAGGTTTTCGTCTACTTTGCATAGTTAAATCAGCCCGAGCTGAAGTTGTCCCTTTCATGTTTTATAATTCTTTCTTTGGGGCGCAACGCGATATCAATAGGTTTATGAAATACCTACTTTTCCAACCATATGTCCTCTTAAGTTAAAACGATTTAATTAGTACCTACTAATCGAATATTTAAAAAAGCTCTCTTGTGGATTAATTACAGATCTCGATATTCAATTTATGTGTAACTATATAAACATTAATTTTATATTTATTTAATAATGTCCATCTATTATTATTATTATTATTATTATTATATATCAATTTCTATTTGTTTTTTTATCTATTTATTTATTTATTTCTATTTATATTACCTATATTTATTTATTCTTATTAGGTAATCTAGTAAAAATAAATCCGGCTATAAAAGACGTGACAGCTGAAAATCATTTGAAGCGAAATTAGCAAAGTAACATCAACCATATTATTTACACTTTTCGAGCAAAAAATTTTAGGCAAATATCAAGTGTTAGAAAAGTCGAAATAATGCTGTTGCGTTCACGTGGAGCGTAAAAAGAAATAAAAAAAAAATTAAACTTTAATAACATGCTTTTCGTCATGAAAATACAACGATTATAAATATTCATTTTCGTACAAAGTCACTGGCTATAATTTAGTAAAATTGGAATTATGTTTACATATTATTAAAAAAACATATACAATACAACATTCTTTATAACCTAATCCAATTGATATGTATTAAAGCGATCAACTTCTTCACAATTTAACTAAAGACTAACCTAAAAAATGCTGACTGGGCGAAATTTCTGAAAGCGACCATCCCACGGGCTATTCCGCGATTGTTCCCATCGATTTCCCACAGCGCATGTCACATTTCCCGCCATTTCACCAGTACCGCGCATTCTTCGACGCGATATGCACGTTATGGCAGTTCCGAGCGACAGCCTTTACTAAAACTAATTAAAAAAAAATTAAACACAAAACAGTTGACTTTGTATTCGATTATTACAATGATATAAGTTGTTTACAATCTTTTTATATTCAACTGTCTTCTTTTGGAATACTATTTTTGAGGTAAGTTTATTTGTTAACAATCGATAACACTGAAAATTATAAGGATAAATTCGAGAGAAATATTTTTTTATCTTGTTTTCCTTAATGAGCACTACAATAATTGGTACTAAGTAACAAAAATATGGCCAATAATTAGGTACAATGTTTTGCAAAATAAAGTAAACTATAAAAAAAACTAATAGTGATATCTAAAACTGTAGATTTTCTTTTGTATACAAAATAATACAAGGTATTGAAAATAAGCAATCGTTTTGAATGATTTTTTTTTATGTTTTTTTTTATTTTTATTTGAATAGGAATATTTTCATTGCATAAAACCTGTATAGAGGCTAATTATTACTGACAATACTTGAAACTCGTAGGCTAGATATAGGTATCTATGTATCAAAAGTGAAGACTATAAATAACATCTATTTGCTAAGATTTGTCAAATATATGCGCTGTTGTATAGAACCTTTTTGGCATTTTAAAAGCTATAGTACTTTTTTTAAACTTCGGCCACCGTATTCAGCAACATTGTTTATTTTTTTTTTTACAAATAAATTAAGATTTATAAATTATGTATTATAGCTGAAATATGCACATAGAGATAAAATAGTAAAAGTAATTTTTTTTTTGTGATTTATGTTTCAAAATTTATTTTACATTTTACTTTTCACTTTAACTTCGTTTTCGATTTTCGTGCAAGTTGTAGTTTGGGTGAAGCTTTTGTACGTTTATCTACTTATACTAATAAATAAAAAAACTGAAGTGTCTGTTTGCAATGTCAATTTATGTTTTTTTTTACAAATAGATCTGTACATACGATACGTAAGGTAGGTGCGGGTAATAAGGCCTACCTAAGGGAAATTTGAAATTAAATAAAAACTATGTATCCGAATCAACAAATTTTATTATTAATTAAACATACACATTAACTAATATAAAATATTTAACAAAAATGGCACCCTTTGCTGTAAATAAACATAAAAATAAACATTTTTAAAAACCTTGTCAGTAGGCCTATGGTAGGATAATAAGGCCTGAGATTTAAACACTCATAAATAATCAAAGTAGGCTTCTAATATTTGGTAATTGAGATCAATTATAATATATATATTCATTAATCATGATTAGTCTTCAAAATCACAACAAATTTCTTTGTTTAACAGCCACCAGGGCACTCAAAATTATCTGTGTCATCTACTGTCAAACTGACACATTCCTCATGATACCACTTGCCGCATTTTGAACATGGTCCTATGTCTTTCTTCTTATCCTACTCACAAGTGTGACAGTACCAACTTTCTTTGAGGTTTGACATCTTTTTTAGTTTCTTCTCTTTATTGTTTGTTAAACAGGTCTTTGGTGACTGGAGTTCCCCTATAATTAATGGCTTTTTTTATAACAGTTGGCATTTTTTCAATATTCTTCTTCGCCGGTGTAGGCATAAGCTCCTGAAATGCTGTTCTTTTTAATGAAGCGAGCGCCACATGGTCTTCTTCATCGAACCGAACTAGAGCTACCGTAAATCATTCGGTAAAACCTTCCAGAAAGTGTGTTCACTTCTTGGGTACTATCAATTCTTTCTTCTCGTGCTGTTGACGTGGAGGGCCTTGAGGTTATTGGCCTTTAGGAGATGCGAGGTGGTGAATTTTCTTTATCAACTGGGTCAACTACTGCAGGAGCTGATAGTTCTGTTAATAAAGACGGAGCAAAAGCTGTATCTGGAATAGCCTGTGGATTCAGTGGATATAAGCCAGTGGCTGTACAGCCACTTGTAATGTTACTATGGGTAATGCATTTAGACCAGACACTCGAGAGGATAACATTGAACCGTGCCTTTGTGATCTTTTATTGTGATTTTGTTCCATAAAAGACAAAACTTCTGCATTCCAGTGGTGTTCAAATGATTAGTAGACGGCTTTATCTAGGGGTTGTAGTTCGTGAATAGTATTTGAAGGTAAACAGTACAATTATATGTCGAGTGAATCTGAAACTTCAACAATTGATAAGTCTAAGTGACAGGCTGCGCCATCAAATATTAAAAGGGATTTTCCTGCACTTTTATATCTGGCTAGGTGCTTAAGGAATTCTTTAAAAAGTTCATTAGACATGTAACCCTTTTCAGATTTTTCTACCAAAAAACTCGGTGGCAAATTGTCATATAATTTGGGTTTCAATCGTTTTCCTTTGAATGTGATCATTGGGGGTATGGCAGTACCAAGAGCATTTACGCATTCCAGCTATGGTAACACTTTCAGCATGTTCTGTGGATTGTTTGGTGGTGAATTGTTAAACGGCAACCTTTCTCATCCATATTATAAATTCTTTCAGGATGACTTTTCATATCGAGATGGCATAAATTTTATTCAGTCTGTTGATCATTAAAATTTATAGACCAAGCGACGGAGAATCCGTGGTGTCACAGGCAATCCTACTTCAGCATGCCTCATCATTCTGTTAACAAGATCAGCTTCCTGGTCCTCACTGAGAATAGATTTTCGCCCTTGTGTTTTTTTTCAACTTCCGGTCTAAAGATGGTTTCTAATAGTTCGCCTACGAACATTATACGTTACGGCAGCTTTATATGTGCTCAATATTCATCTCCTTACTGCTTGGACATCCGACACCAAGTCATCTTCAGACCATAATGCTCGCATGGGGGGCATCCTGATGTAGCCACTGAAATAAGAATAAACGATTTAGTAAATAGCCGCAATTACTTGTAAATGTCGATAACATTTCGAAAAAGCTTTATAGCTGTAAAGCTGACAAAAATTGTTACAAAAAAAGGAGTATAATAAGGCCGACAGTCTAATTTTGTAGGCTTTAATAACCGCTAGCATCGTTTATAAAGAATTACAGAAAAATACAATAATTGGTTGATAATAAATTATTTAGATATAATGATCGATATAAGCATGAAAAACAAAAAAACCGTAACGCAAAATTATACATAAAAGTATAATATTACAAAAATTACTTCAATGATTCAGTCGGACGATTTTTTATTTTTTGTACCGCACAACCTCTTCCCGCATGCAAACCACGCAGCACTGACCAAAACAAGCAAGCAGCGCGTCGCCACAAGTTTGAAGCGCCAGCTAAGAGTGTTAGCAACTTACTAGTGTGTCCTTGAACGGCAATGAACATTTTAAATTGTATTTTTGTTACTTAGGCCTTATTAGCCGACAGGCTTTATTACCCGCACCTACCTTATAACAAAACCACAATAATAAAAAAAACTCTATTCCTGGTAATATCCGGAACGGCTGGACTTATTTTGACGGGGCTTCTTTACTTAGATAGCCGTGTAACTTAGGCTACTTAAATTTTTCGAAAATAATAAGAGTTCTGCGTACAATAATTCATAAAATTGTGAATAAACCCCGATTCAATGCACAGTTTTACTGGCAGGTATTTATAGAGAAATATCTTTGCTTAATGTTAGGAGCAAAAAACATATGAAAACTACTTAGAGGTCCATATAAAAAAAATTAAAAAAAACTATATTACGCAATGAAAATTTATATCAAACGCGGGCGCAGCCGCGGCCACACGGCTACGTAAATAATTTTTTTAACAATAAAGTGTTAAAATGTGAAAGTTTTCGTAAGATGTTTCTTTTAATTTTGAAGTCCAAAATGAAAAAACTTATCGGCATTATTACCTATATTAATGTGGAAAATATCATTCTCGTTCATAATACGTTGTACTGTTGGATATTGCATCGATTTAGATAGGTTTTAGGTATGACAAATAATCTGTGCTTTTGGCAAATAAACATTGTCATGTACAAACTATAACATGGCGGCGTGTTATATATTGATGGCTGAATGTATTTCCTTCTTTTAATTATAGATCTATTACCAAGAAGGACCCTAGATAGATTTAGATAACACATGTGACGTTTAGTGAACGAATAGTAAATCTAATAAACTGCAGACGTTCTGTGATATGTATTTTTTTTAATATAACTCTCTCTCTGCTAGACTATTCAACATGAATATTTCTTCCCGAACAATAGGTACAGCACTACGCGGGTATTGTGTTCTATCTCGAATTGGATTTAAGTGGAAAAATAATCTTTCTTTTAAATTGGCTTCTATTCACTTTTGATAAGAGTTTTTACTCATAATTCTTTAAGTTGTGACAGATAACTACGTGTTTTTATGCGTAGGAAATCTTACAGTAAGGTTGGCTAATTGTTGGAATGTTTAGAAGTCACGTCTATTGATCTGCTAGGGTTTTAAAAATACCTATGTCATCAATCGTTACGGTGGTAGAACATCTAAAACATGTTACCTATAACCTAATCCAAAGCCTGTCAACAAATTTGTTATTTTTCCAACTAAATGCTATTGACCAGAAGTCCTCGGCAGCTTTATCGAACATTAAGGATGAGTGCTTAAGACAATGCCAGTGGTACATAGCGCTAGGGCACCAAATAGGTACGGGTAGGTAAGTTTAAACAAGTTTATTTTTATTTATACAGTATGGGCTCAGTGCTTTGACCACAATCTCATCTGATGTAAAGTGACGATGTGGTCCAGGATAGTAAGCACACTAAGCCTTGGTACTGGTTCTCAAGAAATGCTGCCGGAACACACCTATCGGTATTTGGCGACAGGTTTTGTTACATGAGGGTGTTAGAAAGCCAGGCGGTCATGCCCTACCACCATGCTGTTGGTTTCCTAACGATATTTTCCTTTACCGAAAGCTCAGGACGATTTTAGAGTTGGATAAGTGGACTCGAACCCGTGTCCATTGACGCGGAATCCGGCCGCACTATCCACTGCGCCATCATCGCTTCAAAGTGCAGTGTAATGTGTGTTGGTCTAGTGCATACAACTGCCTGTATCACCCTAGTGTTTAGTATAAGAACCTTCCGAGTTGGAGATGAATTGGACAGAGTTTATTGTTAAGCCATCTTCGGTTCCATGTTTACTTCATATCTGATGGAGTTGTAGGCTAATTATAAATGATAATAGTATTCGTCAAACCTGCGTTTTTGTTTATGTCAAGATGATCCTTATTCGTTAAATCTTAAGACTATATGTAAAATTACATTTAAACAATTTTCTTAGTTTTCAACCTTAAAAATAATATCCACAATTTATTATGCTGATGCAGATTAGATGATGAGTGAATTCAAACCGAGAATCGAACATTGTGGTCTTTGTTTTGATTCCTGTTTCAATTGTTTAAATTCATTACACAATATTCATTTTACTTACATTTAACTGCCTCGGTAGCGCAGTTGTATTACATACGACTGCCGTTCTGAGGTCTCGGGTTCGATCCCCGGGTCGGGTCAAGTGATATTGGGTTTTTTCTACTCAGTATCATCCCGGAGTTTGGAATTTGTGCCCGATATGGCGACAGGCTCGCCCCCTGTCACATCTGGGACGGAACTAAGCTCGGCGAAATGTGGGTGGTGTAGTTCGCTACTTCACCTCTGCCTAACCCTTCGGGGAAAACAGGCGTGAGCATATGTATGTATGTAATATTCATTTTACACTATTAGGTACGTGTTAAAATCTACATTTATTAAGGGTGCGCGTGTTTGTCCATCCCTACGAATAGGTTTTCCATTAACTTCGTTCTTGAATATTTAATGAACAGGGTTGTATCAAATGATTGGATTTTCCCTTTGTATTTTATTTATTGAACGCAAGGTCTGTCTATCTGTCTCTCCGTTAAATGGTTTATTGGTTACTATGGAACCGATTAACATATGTTTCTGGTTTTTAATATAACCTAGACTCTAGACCTATCAACTAGAAAAAACCAGTCATAGTCTGTAAATGATCCGGGTTCGATGATGGGGAGAATGAGTTAGACAGAATTGGATTTTAACAAGAGTTTTATTACGATACTCTTGACATTAAAGAACAAACTATGCCGTTTCTAAAAACTTCAATGAAATACAATATAATATGAATTACGAGCTGATAGTGCGGCGCATCGTCACCGATATTATGCGGTAAATAATAGGTATTGTATAGTGTGCCTAGGCACCACTTGCAGCGCCTAAGTTACGGTACTGTATACAAGAACTAGCGTTGAATTTACAATAGGGGCACTCGGGGTTAGAGGCCAAGGGGGCAAAATTCGGAGGGTGATAATTTTTTTTTACAAGTAATATTTTTTACAAATATCTTGTTTCGTATTTTCCAAAAACAAATAATTAAGAAAATGTAATTAATGATTAGCTTTATAATTGAATAATTTCATTAATTATAGGTAGCAATTTATGCGTGATCATAATCTTTAGTATAAAAAAATAATACTTCTTATGTGTTTAAACTTAATAAATTTTCTGCTATAAATTAGCCATTATGTTAAAATTGCGTATCTCAAAAAACTTGTGTCAAATTTTTTACAGTGCCCAGGGTACCTGCATTTTTTCAAGTGCTCAGGGGCTGTACAGTTTTTTTTTTTCTACAGTTGCCAGATGCGGCACTAAGGTTAAATCCGGCACTGGGAAGAACGATCATTAACTGTTATTTCTCCATCTTCAGTTGAACTGCGACTCACTCTATCAAATAATTGAATATCGATTAAACAAAACAGAGCATTTGTTTTTTGTTTCCGTAGTTCCTTGTTTCCTTTCTGGATAATAGCATTATGGTAAATATTTTTATATCAAATAATATATATCCACCACCACCAACCGTACTTTTTGATTTTTTCCATACATTAGTTATTGTTGAAAATTTAAAAAATGCTCGATTTTTACCGTCATTTTCAGACGTCCGTCAATCAAATTAGATGGATAAAATTTAAAAAAGCAAGGTATAGCGAAATTCATTCTTATTTTATAACTGAAAGAAAATTAAAAATCGGTTCAGCTTCGGAAGAGGAAACAGGGCACTAAGAAGTGATGTTTTCGTCTATTTTGCATAGTTAAATCATCCCGCGCTGCATTTGTCCCTTTCGTGTTTTATAATTCTATCTTTGGGACACAACGCGATAGCGATAGATTTCTAAAACACATACTTTTCAAACCTGTCGCCGACCGCATGTCCACTTAATTCTGCTTACTACAGTGGGGATATCGCTTTGATGAGAAATGGCTCCTATTTTGACGACGACAAAAAATCGTTTTAACTTATGTACAGACCTACAGTTGAAAGTCCGTTCCGTTGAATCCGCAAGGAATAGGATATATGTGGTATGTATTTTATTATATTGGTATCTATGTATGTATATAATATTATATTTGTGTACAAGTATATAATATTATTATTTAGTTTTGCACCTACCTTTGTTGCTTTCTTCACCACCCTAAGGTTGACTGGTAGAAAATGCCTAAGGCATTAAGTCCGCCTTTGTACATAAATGTGTGCAAAAAGTGTTAAATAAAATAAATAAAATTTATATTTCGCGTTTCTGTTATTGTTTCTTATCACTATTCGACGAACGACGATCCCCGTGGGAATGCCCTGAAGTAGCTACTGGCTGTCAGCAGATATTTATCTCCATTATGATTCTGTTCAAAATAATCTATTTATAAAATCATCGATCATTGAATCACTTGGGTATTTCCAGTTTCCTTACCAGTTACATTTAGAAGGCAACGGACTACGTTTTTCCCCCTTTGTTAGCTTATAAATCGATGAACAATGAACCGATTTTCAGGATTATTTTTTTATAAATTCATAGATGTTCTATCTTATATAGTTTATTTCATTCAGTAATATGTAAACAAGTTAATAAGGGTTATAGTCATTTTAGTCGTTAAAAATTCATTGTGTGTTATTTTTATTTTGCCGAGCTCAAATAACAAGTAATATACGTGATCCCATAATCAACGTAAAAGGCGAAGATGTAACATAACCAGAGTGACTGGCTAAATACGAGTTCTGAATAAAACAATTCTTCAATAAACCTTGTACTTACGACGAACGTAAACGATATTCCAATATCGCGTTATTGGAGCCGTAGTGCGCGCAATTTGCTTTCCCTGCTCATCCCCCTTTCATTATTTGTTTCTACTACCTACATTTTTATAGCGTATATTTTTTTTATTTTTCATGTAAAATATCAGTGCATTGAATATTAAAATATCAGTATGCTCAAATGAACATTAAACATACAGGGAACACTCTTAAATAAGACATAAGTTTTGACGCACTCCCTAATACAGACAATGCATTTTACATAATTGCAGGAGCAGGACGATTTTAGAATACATGTGACAACCCTTCATATTATACAATCTTTTACCACTCAATACTGCTTGATTTAAAAGGGATTTTGCTTTCATAAATGACTTATTTTTCCATCTTTTGAGAATCCAGTAGTAGTCGAATTGCAAGAATGTACTTTTATGGATAACTTTTTACAAATGTTACATTAATTTATCGTCACTGGTGTATTCCTTACGTTAGCCAACGTATATGTATGGATTTGAAAGTGAACGCCTATATTGAATAAAAGTTCAGAATTACATACAGGCAAGTAAGGGTTGCGTTTTTGACGTGAAAACTTATTTAAGCGTTGATCGGTTCTCGGTAGGGGAAAAACTTATAGATTCGCGTTATCAGTTCTATGACGCCAGCCGTCAACATGCTACATTATGTCAAGTAGAATATGGCGTTTAAGTGCTGGTGCTCAGAGATAAATAATAACTTTTATACTTACGCAGCCTATCGTATGTTTTGATTATGAATAAACTCTATAAAAATGTACATATTTATTAGCTCAGAGAGACAATAGATATACACACTAGATAAATGATAGGTTATTGTTAGGTGTAAATAATTTCAATTAACTAATTATAAAATTTTAATTACACGTACTATAATATAAACATAAAAAAAAACAATTGTCCAAAGTTTCGAGTTGTCGTTTCAATCGGCAGTCCTCATGTTTGCCAATATTTTTTTTTCCAATTTATAACAATGTCATTATTTCTTAATAGTAGCATAGATAAATTATATAGTCTTTGATAGTAGGTAATTTGTTAGTATCATATAATTGGAGAAAAACAATAATAACAAAGATATAAAAGTTAAATGAAGAGATAAATTTGTAATAAAACTGTTCAACGGATATTTGTCCCGTTATAAAAAACCGTCGACAAATGGCCTTAGTAGTGGCCTCCCGTCGCTATCGTGAACGAGGAAAGAATACAAATGAACAAAAGACATCTTTCTACCTCGACCTAACCGATTTGCTTTCGCTTGTACATACTAAATTATGCACTCGACTCCGGGTGACATGATGTCAAATCCGTTTCGTAATATTTGGAGTAGGAGGGTTGCGATATGTACTATTCAATAAAACATCGATATCGATTCAACCCGATATTAACAAACCATCTGATTTTGATATATTTCATCTGATCTAAATAAATTAATTAAAAGTTCACTATTTCTACTTTATTTTGATGTAACTTCTAACAATGTTATGTTTCAAATAATAGATAATTTTTTGAGACAAGGGGAAAAATATCGACATATTCGTTCGATATATCGCATAGTATCGATACAACATTGCGATATATCACAACGGAAATAATATCGATATTTTTCTAGACTATGGATATGCCATAGTTTGGAGAGACTTGTCTTGTTAGTGCTATGGGGCCTTTAAAGTAATCAAAATTTTGTACAATTTTGACACCTTCCTTCCGTAAGGACGTAAGCATTGACATAATTAAAAAAAAAAAACTAAACTTAATAAGTAAATATTACTGACTCCAAGCCCCCTATATAATTAAATATAAGAAAACCATACACCCCCCACTCCGAGTGGTAGCTTGATGCTTAGAATAATTTTTGAACACGCACATACTACTGGCAAGCGACTGGGATGGTACAGTGTGACACCTTTAAGCAATAGTCGTAGAATTATTTATTTCTCTTAATTTTCATTCCCTTAGTGCTTTGGCCACAATCTCACCAGATGTTAAGTGAGAACGTGTTTTAGGATGGTAAACTTACTAAGACTAGATGTACTGGTTCTCAAGTGATACTGCCGGAATGCATTATTTGGCATTATCGCGAAAGGTTTTCAAACTTGGTTTGTAGCTAGCCAGAAGTGCAGTATTAGAGAATGTCCTACCATGTTTCCTCACGATGTTTTCCTTCACCGGAAGCTCAGGCTGATTTTAGAGTTGGATAAGTGAGCTCGAACCCGCACTATTAGGCTGCGTGATCATCGCTTCAATGTTAAGCATATACACAATTTCAGCAGTGTAGCGATTTAACATTCTAGGAAAATGACGGCCATGATACAACAACTTTGTATGTAGGTAGTTTTTATGGTTTATGGCTGTCATCCCATTTGGTCGGGTCTGCTGATGGGGTGACGCAGAGCATGTTTTTGAATCCCCTGTCGCTCCTCCAAAGCGGCGGATAGTACCGTGGGTTTTAGTGGGTATTCCCGGCGCTTTACGAGATTATACTCCCGGATTAAAGATGGCGGGGATATGTGCAAATGCATTCCACACGTAAAAAGGTAGTTTTTATAACACCTGTTATTTGTTATAATTTCTAACGCATTTCACTTGAGCACAACTGCTACATACAAATCTCCCATAGCAAAAAATTAGGCTGAAGATCAGGGCTCCAAATAAAAAGAGCTCCCATAACTAATGACTGCAATAAACTAAAAAGAATAAAGCCACAAAGAAGCAAACAAAACTCGGATTATGTCTGAGATGAAAAAAGGACTAAATAAAAAAAAATGACTGCAGTAATAACTAAAAACTAGTTTCCTTTTAACATGTAACTTAACTAATTTAGAACGTGTAGAAAGTGAATGGCGGTTGGGCCCCAGAAATGCAGAAAAACCACGACCTGCCCATGACAACAACCATATAATATAATGTAAAATGTCACCAATATTATACAATATATTCGTATAGACAGCCAGAATATTTGTAGTTTCTTCAGCTCTGTTGTGTTCTTCTCTTCTCTGTTTATACTGTTTAGGCTCAATTCTTTACCACAATTTCACCCTGTATTAAGTAACGATGTGGCCTAGGATGGTAAACGCATTAATCCGAGCGGTATTGGTTTTCAAGAACTGCTGGTCGAAAACATCTATTGGTGGTTGGTTTTTAAACTTGCAAGTGGTGGATACCCAGGCGGGTATTAAAGAAAATTTCTTCCACCATGCAATGGTTTTATCACTGTGCTTTCCTTAACCTAACACTCACACACATTTCAGAATTAGATAGATGAGTTCGAATCTACGTCCATCGCCGCAAAATCAGATCACACTAACTACTGAATCATCATCGCTTCAATATTTATATTCACCACTAGCTGAGTACCCGCGGTTGCGCCCGTGTTTTATATATATTCTTCACTGCGTTTTAAAGGAACCCTAATATTTTTTTGGACTAAGATAAAAAAATATTTCTAATGAAGTAAAGCACTTTCCGGTAAAACTGTGCATTGAATCGGATTTTATTCATTTTTTTATGAGTTTTAATTTTTTTTAACACTAATTATTTTCGAAAATTAAAAGTACTCTAAGTTACCCGGAGTAACTTCAGTCTTTCTACCAAAAAAAGTCCCGTCAAAATACGCCCAGCCGTTACGGAGATTACCCGGAACAAACAGACAGACAAAAATTGTAAAAATTGTATTTTTGGTAAATACATTCATATCTCATTTGTAAAAAAAAAAAAATTGACATTACAAACAGACACTTCAATTTTATTTATTATATAGATCTGGTCAATTAGCCAGTGCCCATTTGTCACTCAAATATATGAATGCCATCTGCTAGACCTGTGTAAAAGCTTTAATATACCTTACTTCACAATTAATGTTAGAACTGTCTCAAAAAAAAACTGCGTTTAAGTGCAAAAGCGTTATTGTCCGGAAATGATAGACAAAGCAGTGACTTTAATGTTTTAATTTGATTTTAGAAAGATACTGTGTAAAGAAATGGACAGGATGAGGAATAAGTATATTAAAGGGAGTGTCAGGAGGGAGGGAGGGACAGGTGTCTGTCTTGGTATGGGCATGAGATGCGCAGAGAGGAAGAGGGTGTTGTAAGAAAGGTATTGGATATAAATGTAGAAGGGTAAGACCAAAGAAAAGATGGTTGTAATGTGAGCAAGATCTTAGAAAGAGAGTGAATGTAGATATGATCCCAAATAAAGATGAATGGAGGAGGAAGTCATGTTGCGCCGATCCCAAATAAAAATGGGATAAGGGCAGAGAAATGACTGTGTAAACTGTGTGTTACGTTACAAAATAGAGCTGTTCGAGCAATATACAATATGGGACATCGCGAATCTCTAAAGAACAAGTTTCAAGAATATAATATCTTAACTTTCCCTACCTAATACATCTTCGATAGCCTAATGTATGGTCGTAGATATTTGGACAAACTTGATCTGGTAAATGATCGTCATAATTTTAATATTAGAAATAAAGATTGGTTATAGTATTCGGTTTTATAATAAGATCCCAAAGAACATTACCAATATACCTGACAATAAGTACAAGCATCATGTCCAACAAGTCATAATTTCCAAAAGTTATTACAGGGTGGATCATTACGTGAACGATAGTGATGTCTGCAATTCACACCCTTTTTGTGCTTCCGTTAACATGGTTGTAATTATGATTTGTATAAATTTTATTTAAAAATAATATTTATTTTCTGAATTAATAAAAAAAAGGAACCAGATCGTGTCTCTTGCCGGCTCTTCTCGACTTTGTTTTCCGAACCGTTGGTAGTATTTTGTCGTTCATAAGCGTTTTCTTAGGGCCTAAATTGAATAATGAATTTTTTTATTCGATTGATTTGATTTGATAAAGATATGTGAGTTATTCTGAAAAAAAGACATTATTATTAGATTAGTTAGGAAACACAACAGTAACTGAATATCATTCAATTGATGCACAGTGGCTAAAGAAGCGCTTTCATACCTCAACTATATATACATAATTTTTGTTATAAACATAGGCTGGTGATATTTATCGATAAAAGAATTATAAATAGAGTGTATAGAGATAAGTTGACGTCTATACATTATATTATAGTATATGGCGGTCATTATCTTGTTTTTGTCAAACGGCTCTTGACTTTTGCGTCATAGGGACTGTGTCGTATTCGGATGTTTGTTTGGGGGGTAACACATGTACTCAACATATTTTCTTTTCCATTTCGTCAAATATTGTTTGAAGTGATGTAACTCTAGATTAGCTATTTGAGTACTTTCAAACGTTTCGTTGTCTATAAATGGGTAAAAATCTTTTTTTTTGTTCAAGATCAATAAACACAAAAAAAGATTTAACCGATTTTAAATTTCTTTTTTCACCTTTTAGTTCACCTACAAAGTTAGTCATACATACTTAAAGTACATTATCACCGAGTAACGTATGCTATATTTTTTCAAGATGTCTAAATAACCATGCGAAGCCGGGGCGGGTCGCTAGTCTATTATATGTCACAACTTCATAAAGAATGTGAAATTACTCAAAAAATTAAGTATTGAGGAAAGACGTTTAAATGTCTTGCGTTTATTCGTCAATATTTTCTTATAGATTTAGTAGCGGTGTGCCCGTGGGAGCGCCTGCGTTTCACATATTCTTCACAGCATTTAAGTTTTTATACGGAATATAATCTTTAATTTTTTTTCAAAAAATTTTTTTGCTAGTGACATAAATCAAAAATATTTCTCACAAATTTAAATACCTGTCAGTAAAACTGCATTAAAGCAGATTTTAATCACACTTTCATGAGTTTTTTTTTTTTTTTACGCGGGCCCCTAATTATTTTCCAGAAATTAAAGTAGCCTAAGTTACGCGAAGTAACTTCAACTATGTAACAAAAAAATTACGTCAACAATCGGTTCAGCCCTTTAGGAGATTACTGGCAGCAGAACAAACAGCCAAACAAATACAGTAAAATTTAAAAAAATGCTTTTCTTGATATAGGTGTCGTATTTATACATTCATATCTATTTAGTAAAAAAATATTTTGACATTACAAATAATTTCAATTATTTAGTATAGACAATCAAATATTTGAACTTTTTTGAACATGAAATTAATATAGCATAGTTTAACCGTTTCATTTGGAGTAATTTTAAGCACGTATTTCTCGATTTTTTAACTTAAGTCGGTTTCATTCTGAAGGTGCGTTATTTATTTATTATCATCCTTTTTAGTGGGTACGATAATTGAGTAAATTTGTTGGTTGACAATTTTTTATCACTTTCTTATTCTTCTCAATATACAATTATGATAATATCACGTGCATTATACCTCATTATATTTTTATACTGTACATACAATCCAGTGGCAAACGACGGTTATTTTGTCAGAGCTTTCCAGGGAGTTTTTTTGTAACACCTCCAAATCCATATTTCGTATTATTATTTCTAATACACTTCATGTATGTACACTTTATTACGTGAAATACCACCAACTATACATCAAATAAAATCAAATACCGAAAGTTAGTAAATACGAAATAAAACTACTACATGATACTGATAGACTTAAATCCCTCTAAACACTACCAATTTATCAAAAGTTACCGAATCTCTTTTGATATTAGGGAGCGATGCCATCGAAGCCGGTAAAGTACTAAGATTAAAGTCTAGACTTGGTTTAACAACACTGGAAAGAACACTATCGGGCTGATTCTCGAATACATCGTATTTGATTTCAGATTCTCTGCATGAAATAAATAAATAGCTAATGATTTAGGTGTTGAGTTAGGATATTCTACCATATAAGCTTCACTAATAATATAACAATTTTGCTAGGGATTACATTGTTAATTCTATATAATTAAGACTGAAAAGTATATTTAAATTACTATACCATTTGTTAAAATATCATTTGATATGCGAATATTCTGCTCTGATTGTTATATAATTGGACTTTTCAACTAAATATGATATATTTATATATTTTTACTTCAATTTTAGTAATTGTGCTATGGGATTAAAGTATATGTAGAAACGATACTTTGCTTCATCGGAATGCTAAAAAAATCAGGTAGACATTTTAAAACAATTACAAAACTATAATTCATAACGAATTTGGTTATTCGATACACACACCCGATGTTGATGTTGAGACAAATTCATGACTTAATCTTGATTAAAACAAAAATTTCCTTTGTTCCAGCGTCCTGTAACAATATACAACGAAGTAATAATTACCTCAAAAGTGTCGTGTGTTGTGAATTAAAATATAATGTGTTCAGTGAGGTTAGAATGCAAACGACGTGAAGTGAATTCTGACGTATATGTCCTTTTTAGTGTCTTCTGTCAGTGAGGACACAAGATGGCGGACAAAATCAGCTGATCGGAAGTTTTAGCGCGAAAGCCTCCCAGTAAAAGGCGAATAAAGCGCATAATGGTAAATGTTAATGTTTTTTAATAATCCTAAATATGATTTTTTTAAATTTCTTCATAAGATATTAAATAGCATGACTGGTATGGTATGTATGGGGCATTTCACGTGAAGCGGACAGCGAAAAAAGTGAGGTTCTAGTAATCCGCGTGTCTCTAGACGGTACGACTGAAAGGTCGGAGGTTCGAAGCCAGGGTGAGTAACACATTTTTTTAAGGTTTCACTTCTACCACGTGTGAATTGCAAAGATTTTTTTTTTTTTATAAATGGATATGAATGTACATATGATACCTATACCAAAAGTACAAGTTTTCAAATTTCTGTCTGTCTGTCTGTCGGTTTCTTTCTTGTAATCTCTGGAATAGCTGTACCGATTTTAACGAAACATATTTGTTAGATAGCTGAAGTTGCTCCACGTAACTTTTGATTTCCGAAAATAATTAGGGATCTGCGTAAAAAAATTAAAACTTATGCAATTTCGAATAAAATCCGATTAATATATCGATTACCCATAAAAATAAGACAATAGGAAAACAATGGAAAGCTGGCATAAACGCCAGGTTAGTGGTCAAGGGGTTAAATGCATTGGTAGTTTCACTGGCAAGTTTTTTAATTTGTGAGAAATAGTTTTACTTTCTTAGTATCGAAATATTAAGGAGAATAATTAGGGTTCCGTATAAAAAATTAAAACGCATTGAAGAACTTATGAAACGCAGGCTCAGCCGCGGGCACACAGCTAGTTAGGTATAAATGTGAAGATATTCTTTTTAAAGTAATTTTTCATGTTATGGGCGTATAAAAATTGTCATAATTCATTTTTTTGGAAGCAGTCTATCAAATCTTAAGAAATTTGTTTTGATTACCGTGTAGTACAATGGCGCTGTTATTAATGTTTATATTTTTTCGTACATATATATTATAATAGGAAAATAATATCGATGTTTTTTCTCTCCATTTAACTACAACTGTCAATAACGCAATCCCTAAGTGTAGTTATATATAGGTACGCTATATAGTATCTATGTGTATTTCTATAACATTCATAATAAACAGCAGGTATTCGGAGAGTGGGCGCAAGTAGAGGTGGTGGAACTGGTCAATGATGGATCTGGTCTGGCGTTTGGTATCGTTGGCGGGCGGTCTTCAGGTGTCGTTGTCAAGAGCGTGCTGCCTGGTGGCGTCGCTGATAGAGTAAGCAGAAAAATTTTATTTTCTTTGATATTAAACTTTGTTTTATGGTAAGGCTTTTTTACTAGACCTCAATAAACATGGTCAAAATTCCGCCATAGTCACATGTTAAGCCTTCTTGCGTTCCGGGATCAGCAAATGTACGCCGATAGCTAATTAGAGGCTCTAGTCGTGGTAGATCTAGCCTGGTCGTCATCGCTGTTGGACTGTATTTTATTTAACATCAGATGTAGTTCAGTCACTCAACTGATCTTGAATAAACAAAAAAAAAATCATAGAAATCGGCAGATTTCATCGACAAATAGTTGCAACTCTATCATTAAAAGACGAGTGATTCTTATTCTTTTTTTAGTTAATCTTGTATTTAACTATTCTTGTGTCTTGTATTTGTGAATACTTCAACGCTCTAAAACGGCGGTTAATTTGCTAGGCCATGGAGTTTGTAGTACCTCAGAATAATCATTTCGCAGTTATTTTTTTCAACTTTCAACGTTAGACTTGTACACAATAATGCACATAATATCACGAAAATATCACCAAAATTACATAATATGTCTTCAAACAAGAGTTAAATAATAAATTAAAGATAAGAATGTATGTAGTAGACAACATTACCATATTTTTAATTCATTAACCTGGAGTATATGACTCTATATTGTGTAATTTTGTTGGCGATTTACGTAATAAAGTTTGATTATTGTGCATAAGTGTAGTGTATTGTGAATCCTATATGGATTTTAGAATAATAGCTTTAACAAAGTGCCGCCATTTTATTAGAGAACTTAAGATTAGTAAAATAAGACGAAGTTGGACTCAAATAACTTGTATTCATGACCTTAAAATATTTAAAAAGAGAAACTCAGTCGAACCGAACATTTATTCGTTATATTTGAAAACTGTCAAAATTAGCTGCGCAGGTGCATTCACATTCTTGAAACAGCGTAAACAGCAATGCGATGCGAGCTTATTATAGAGTAATAAATCATAGAGAAACTGTTTTACGTGCCCGGCTCCTAATTCCGTTTGTAAATATCCACCGGATTTGTTTTGCGAACGGTTCCTAATATTAAGATTCGCACGTCATGAAACCAAAAGCCGGTACAGGAAAGTGCTATAGAACTAACTCTATTTCTGTCAATACTCTATGATTCATATCTTAATTTATCGTCTACATATCTATCATAGTTAAGTTAATGCAGAGTGGTCATTTTCGGATGTTGACTAAAAATACAATAGTACAAAGATTACGATGGAATTACAGACAGTGGTCAATTTACTAAGGCCTGTAATTAATTATTTTCTTGTATTTTCCGGTTTACTTTATTGATTGTAATATTTGTGAAAAATCCGTAAAGACAATGACATATTACGTGATCTACTAGTGTATTTTTAGACCTATCTAGATTATGTATCCGTGCTAGATGCACTAGTAGATTGATTCTTATCTATCGGGTGTCATCTTTGTTGAATTCAACTTCATTAAACATCAGAATAAGTGCAGTCATTTTACTGATATTAAATTATAAAAAAAACGTTAACAAAATATTTGCAAGTGATATACGCATGATTCAAATTGAATCTTATCTTTCACAAACCTCAAACACGTGAAATTTTGAATATATTACACACAATTTACACATGAAATTAGCTATAATTTACATTATTGTAATATCTACTGAAATTTATATTTATTATATGATTATAATCTGACTTTAATGTTTTTATATTTTTATTTCCAATATATTTTGGACTTTAACCCTTTGGGTTACGCCGGCATAATTGTACATTTAAATTTTATGTAAAGTATTTGGCAACTAAGTTGTATACCAACAGGGCGTTAGCACTGTTAGGCTCTGAAATGTTTCCGTGAAACGTACCCTGATACCAGATATTGAGACCAAGGTGTGCCTACAAGTCTATAATTACATAATATAATTAATGATATATACTTTACATACAATATAAAGTTTAAAATCATAAAGTCACGTATCGGTTCAAATTGTATACATTAAATACAGGATGGCCGGCTTCGAAGCGGGGATATGTTGCTCAGAATCGGCGCTGTCTCCGTTGTCGGAATGTGTGCTCGTCAGGCCGCCGCAGTCCTGCGGCAATGTGGTGCGTGCGTTCGACTGTTGGTGGCTAGACCGGCTGCATCTAACGCCTTACCTATGCAGGTAACCTATATTAACTATATGTATTTATAAGCGATGATAGCGTGAATTAGAAAATCCCCCACCACAATGATATGGTTTTCTGACGAAGTTTTCCTTCACCTTAGGCTCATTATAGAGTTGGGATAGGTTTGTTTGAATCTAGATACGTCTAATGAAACGGAATTTGACCACACAAACAACTGATCAGTAAAGAAAGAAACAAAGAAGCATGAATGTAAGATTAACGGTGTGGAAATGAGAAGTACAGCTGTAGTGAAGATGATTGAGAAAGTCAGGATTAGTATGATAAGAGAACGCTGTGGTGTAGTTGAGGATGTAACGACCAAGATAGAGAAAGAAATGCTTAGTTGGTTCGGGCACGTGGAAAGAATGGATGACAGAAGATTGACGAATCAAATTTACAAGGCGAGGGTGACTAATGCTATGTATCTGATATATTCGATGCTATGTATTTATGTATGTAACAACTTAACCATCATAGCTTCTTATATTAGAAACTTATATAGAAAAAATAGTGTTATGTCTAGTTGTTCATAAGAGTTAATAGTTAATTATAATATTAAAAAAATCTCTAGTAAAAACTAAGAATGTTCTAGAAACATCTATAGAAATTTACTTGTAAAGTCGTGACCTATTTTCATTTCACACACCAATTAATTGAACAAGTTTCGTGTGCGACTTTGTGAAGAAACTGCCGTCTCTCCTTGAAGTTTTATATAAGTCGCCATTTAGTGAAAGAAGCCGGACGTGAAGCTGGACTCGAAGCTTAGTCTTAATTAGACTTTTACGTACGGACTTATTTTTAAATTTATTTTAATGTTTTTGTGATGATTGTATACGAATTTATAAATATTACTTGAATATTATTATTCTGGCTTGAACGAAATGACATTGAATAGAAACGTAATTGTTTTAACTAATTATTTATTGGATTATTTGGAAGTAATACATTCGATTACTTTTCTCTAGTGTTCTTCGAGCTATTGTTAAAATTTGTGCATAATCATTACCTACTGAGATTTTCAGAAAAATTAAAACTGATTCTAAGATTAATTGTTAACAATAAAGTTCATAATAGATACTGTTAGCTTTATTTAAAATCCAATTTATATTTACTAAGACTTAGCGCTTACAACGGGAACCAATTGATTATTTTTTACTCTTTCTTACACGGTATAGGCTCAATGCTTTGACCGCAACCTCATCTGAGGTTAAGTGACGATGTTGTCCAGGATGGTAAACACACTAAGCCTAAATATACTGGTTCTCAAGTGATGCTTCAGGAACACACCTGCTGGTATTTGACGACAGGTTTTCAAACATTTAAACAGCTAACCAGTCGGGCATTATTAGAAATACCACCAAGCTATGGTTTCCTTACGATGTTTTCTTTCACCAAAAGATCAGGCTGATTTTAGAGGTGCGTTTGAACCCGCATCCATAGACGCGAAATTCGACCGCACTACCATCTAAACCATTATTGCTTCGCTTCAGTAAAACCTTAATGATATAAGAAATCAAAACATAATAATCAATTTCGCAAAAATAACGAACTGTATAACATACAAACGTAATGGAGAACAGGAAATTTTTAATCCTTTGATGCCGTTTAAAATTATATTTCTAAGCACACCATGTATATAGTAATCTACTGATTTGTAGTAATAGACATATATACATTTAACATCTTGCATTTTTGGCACATAAATGTATGGGTTTACAGGATATATGGAAATATTAACAGCCAGTTCACGGATGTATACAAATATCGTCGAAATAATTATATTTATATAAAAAAACACGAATTAATACGTAGGTGAGCTTGAAGATGAATGGAAACTTTTTTCACAGTACAAACAAATACAGTTTTTATGCGTTCGCCTATACATATCTACATTTTACGTAAATTGTAACGATGTTGATCTCTTGAAAGATAATATTTTTATAGTAGTCTTATTATATCTCGCGTTCTAGTTCTCTCCGGGTTGTAATAAAATTTATGTAATCTATACTAATAAAGAAAGTTGAAGTGTCTGTTTGTAATGTCTGAAATTAAATATTTTTTACAAAATAGATATGAATGTATATACGGATACCTATACCAAAAATACAAATTTTCATATTTTTGTCTGTCTGTCTGTTTGTTCGGGGTAATCTCCGGATCGACTGGACGGACATTGACGGGAATTTTTTTGCTACTCAGCTAAAGTTACTCCGGGGTGGCTTAGGATACTTTTAATTTTTGTAAATAATTAAGGTTCCGCGTTAAAAAATAAAACTTATAAAAAATTGAATAAAATCAGATTCAATGCACAGTTTTACGGGCAAATGCTTGAACTTATGAGAAATATATTTCATTTATTTCAGTATTCAAAAATGTTTAAGAACATAATTAGGGTTCCTTATAAAAAAAACTAAAACGCAGTGAAGAACATATCAAACACGGGCGCACAGCTAGTTTAATAAATAATCAAAACAATTTATAATATAATAATATTTTTGCGTACTGTTAATTTTGAGGTTATGTATACAATGGTTGGTTCTTGAATATTTTAGAGTGTTTGATGATTTGTTACATAATTTAAATATAAAGTATATGCGTTCGCATACCTTTACACCCATGAACGCATGCATGCACGCACCCACGCACTAAATTCTGGCATTATAACCAGGCAGAGGTATTACAAGTACTAATGCACCACGTGACTGTGAATAGCGAACGACAATAATTCACATTCCAATATACATTGAATGCTTAGCATCGAAAACGTTTGATGATGGACGGTGTAATATTGCATTGAAAACATACGTTTCAGATATGCTGTCATATATAATTAGTAATGTAGGAGAAACGAAACTAGACTTTATTTGGTTTTTGCTTTCTGTATAGATCTTTTCCCTATTTTTATAATATTGTGTATACAAAGATCTAAAGAATTGAGCATCTTGAAATCTTTTAAATGGATCTAAAAAGTAAAGTACCTACTATATTCCTAGATCTTTTTCTATTTATAAACTACACTGGATACTTATTTTTATGATTCTTTTCATAGAGTAATAACTCTAAGAGTGATAGTTTAATACATAATCTCGCATAACATTGAAGCCAAAAAAAATATATGTATGTGTGTAAGCGAAACGAAATTAGCAGTAAGTAAGGAAAGACGTACGTGGCCTTTTAATTTTTAACAATAACTGAATTCAGGAAAAGAGTAGCATAATTGGTAACACAATACTACTCTGTTTAACTTTGGGACTCCATCACCAGATTTTATGCAAGTTTGAGCAACTGATGTTTGCAATAGACATGGGGGGAGGGAAAGGGAGAGGACAATTGAGTTTCCCTTTTGCATTTGACGAATCAGACGCTGGTAGAGAGTCGTACAAGACGATCTGGTATACCTATGTACACACTCATTGTCATACGCATGCATGCACGCATGAAATTAAATGCGCTGGCTGGTACAAGCGAATTAGTATTTTAGTCGGTAAAAATCTGACATAACACTCCATTTGGCAGGGGTGGATACTTTATGCAGGATTTCCCCACTTTAAGAGAACCATTACGTAAAAACAAGACAATTCGCAGACCCAATATTAGACGTTTCCAGTAAAAGTCTTTTGACATATTTATAACCTTTTTCATTGAAACCATGCATATAAAACAATCCATCATTGCCTTGTTTAATTTATGTATATGTTTGCGTAGATTAAAATATACGTTTTTCTTTCTTGAAACAAGTTTTATTATGGTCACGTTTCGATTCTTTGGCATTTTTATTGGTGATCTGGTCATTTTTAACTGTCTAGTCGGAAATATTGATCACGTTCGAAATGAGTTAATGTGGTTTCGAATAAATAAAGTAGTTGATTTTGATGCATCTGCTTTGATTACTGAAGGTTTTAAATGTACCAGGTAGAGGGCTAGATTTGGAGGGCAAATAGAGCTTATACAAATGTTTAGACAAATAGAGAAATAACATTTTCTTGATATATTAAAAATAAAATAAAGTACCTATTTACGTATAAGAAGAAAGGTTTTCCTTTCTTTAACAGCAACAGTGTAATTTCATCGTAGATAAATAATATATGAAAGCCAGTTAATAAATTACATTGAAGAATTGTAGCGTTTTATGTTGACATATAACAACGTTAATGAATAGTATGTGACTAAGTAAATGTCGGGCAATTACCGTACTTTTAACGCATCTTTTTAAAACATTTTAGCCTCAGTATGTTCATAATTCTTAGTCGAAATTCTTTGCGGCTTCCACGTCTTCATTGTTTCAGGGCCTCTCAAACTAACGTAAAGACTGTGAACTGTAAGGTTATTTGATAGCTATGACACCCCTAACTTTTGTCGACAGTCTTTGGGAGCTTCACAAGGGCCGGTGATACCTTCGCGGCTGTTAACTGATCCGATTGAGCTGGAGAGAAGACTGGCAGAGGCAGGTCACGATGGCTTCGGAGCTTTATGTGAGGATACGACACCTCCATCGCCGCCTCCGACGATCATAGAGGAGCGGTTACATCACAGGGTATGTCTTTAAATATATTTTTATATTGTGATGAAGATTTAAAAACGTGTATCTAATATCTTCTGTACGTTTGTAGCCGGTAGCCTCAATAGTGGCGGTTGTTCCTCGAGGAGCTTTGGCTCCATCACCACGTCCGCCACCTGTCATCACGAAACAATCTCCACCGCAGCCACCTCCATTGAGGTAAGCTTTTATACACATATGCTTGTCTTTATCTGGTCGGCTAAATTTCACCATAATCATTATTGCAAATACGAGGAAAAACAACAGTTCCCAAATTTTCATCTACACTAATATTATAAAGAGAAAGGATTTGTATTTTTATATGTAACATTGTATGTAACATTTAATTTTTTTTACGCGGAAGCATAATTATTTCTGCAAAATTAAAGTATCCTAAGTTACGCGGTGCAACTTCAGCTATATGCCAAAAAAGTCCCGTTAAAATATTATAGGTCCTGCTGTCCCGGAAATTACGTGAATCAAACAGACAGACAAAAGCTTTAGAAATTGTATTTCTAGTAAAGGTATATTATATACATTCATATGTATTTAGTAAAACATTAATTTTCTATTACAAACAGACAATTCAATTGTATTTATTTGATATTATAGTTTACTATGCTCATTTGGAGAATTCGACTTCTGCGCAACGATGATGGCTCAGTAATAGTGTGATAGGCTTCTAAGTCGATGGATGTAGGTTTGAATCATCCTATTTTATTTAATATTGAACCTGAACCTTCGGTAAAGGAAAGTATCGTGATAAAGTCAAAGTATTATGGTAGGGTATTTTCTACTAAGGGAAGCTACGCAATTTTTTTTTCTCTTTATTTATTTTAAGGAACTTTAGTCTTATGAGACATGCCAGTCCCATCGTAACTAATATTAATCTATTCATAAATAGTTTAAAATACAAGTAGAAAAATAAATTTTAATAAATTATCAACTAAATTTAAAAGAATTGCACAGCATTCTGGCAGACTCTGATGTTGGATCTGCCAGAATGCTGTTTTATGCACTTACATTCCGGATATTAATATTAAACTTAGTAACAAGTGTTATAATAGACATGTGAAATGGTGACATCATTAATCCTGTTACACTTGATACATAAAGGAGAATCTGTAGTTTTCATGAGATATCTAAACTTTCTTCACGGAATGTGTCAAGATCTTAACCTTAACATTGTAACGACAGAATCACGGTCCATGTTGATTTGTTTAAATCAGGGAATAGGTGGAGGCTGTCACTGAATGGTTCGATACCAAATTCCCTTCTCCTTAGATACTGAATCAAAATATTCTTTCCACATGTCACGACAAATACTCTTACATTGACTTCTGAATAGTACAATGGAATGCTTATTTCTATACCTTTTACTAAAGCCAGCTTTGTTAAACGGTCAGTTTTCTCGTTTGCTTCTAAACCTATCTATATGAGACGAGACCCATTGCAATTTTAACTTTATCTCAGAATACGCATAATCTTTTCGTCTAAAATACCGCAGTGTCTCAAGACGAAAGTCTTCGATCAGTGTGTGTTACCAGTGATGACATACGGCACTGAGACGTGGTCGCTTACAATGGGCCTAATAAGGAACCTCAAAGTTGCTCAAAGGGCAATGGAGAGGGCTAAGCTTGGAGTTTCACTGGGCGATCGAATCAGGAGTGAGGAGATCCGCAGAAGAATCAAAGTAACCGACATTGCCCGAAGAATTGCTAAACTTAAGTGGCAATGGGCTGGGCACATGGCATGAGGAGATCTTTGGGGGAGACCTATGTCCAGCAGTGGACGTCTTTCGGTTGAATGGATGGACCTGGCTGGCTACCATCTACGAGTTTCAAAATCTCTCTTAGTACCTCTAGGTGTTTGCCATCCTCGATCACACCATTTTGGAATAAAAAACTTTTTAAATTCAAAAGTAGTTGATTTCATCTAAAAAATAATTTTTAATTCCCATCTAGATTACCATTGGATATGGCTGTGAGAGGAAACGGAACTCCGGAAACTCTCAGTTACGAAGTGTCTCTAAATAAGGACTCAGCTCTTGGACTTGGTATAACCGTTGCTGGATATGTCTGCGAGCAAGGTAAATATTCTGCAAGTATGTTCTTTACATTTATTCATGTTTTATTCTTCCTGTGTTCTTTTGAGCCTAAAGTTTTTTTGACTTTACCAAACAACACGTACAACGATATCTTGTGTTTATACGGAAATAGGTAATTGTGGTGGAATGGTTAGGATAATTGGAATATATCTGTGATGTTTGCTAGTTTATGATTCGGCATTTACTAAGCGATTTCTTAGATTCTAAATTGAAATTATTTGAGTAGTACCATCACGTTCAGAAAGAAGATAGAATGTTATAATTTTTTGGTACTTGAAAATGTGATATATTATAAACTAGCGTAGGTTAATCCGGGCATGGGTTTTTGTCAAGAATTGAGGCATTTGCAGGATGACATATATTGAATTATAAATTCATAAATCAGCATTTTTCTGGTAAATAAGAATAGGAAAACATAGCATAACATAAGCTCACGCCTAGTATCCTGATATAAGGGTTAGCCAGAGGTGAAATAGCGAACTACACCTCACTTACATTTCGCCGAACTTAGTTCCGTCCCAGATGTGATAGGGAGTGAGCCTGTCGCCATATCGGGGACAAATTCCAGACTCCAAGATGATACTGAGTAGAAAAACCCAATATCACTTGACCCGACTTGGGGATCGAACCCCAGACCTCAGAACGACAGTCGTACGTGATACAACTGCGCCACCGAGGATAACAAAACACTAAATATGCATCTCCCTGTCAAGTAAAATCTTGCTCCATTTCTTTTTAACTCTTTCCTTTAATCGCGTTATAGAAAAGAACACATGAAATAAGTTTTGTTTACACCATGCTGAAGAAATAAAAATCTATTTGAGGCTATTCTCAATTATTATAACAGTTTTTAATAATATTGAATTTACCATAATTGTAACCATGAAATTTGCATTAAATGGAAAGTGGATAGTTCCAATAGCTCAGTCTATGTACGTAGTAATTTGATTTACTGTATAAAATGGAATAGATTTTATTCATGCAAGTCTCACACAAACTATTCGACCTATATGATATAACGAAAGTATTTTCAAGCAAAAAGTTGGCGGAGACACTAGCCTCTACCACAATACGATCAATTTAATCCTAAAACTGCCCTCCCGTGCCAAATAGACTCCGATGACCTATATTCCGCGACAATAGAAATACGGGAGTTCATTTCTGGAATACAACCGAATAAGTATGTCAGATAGTTTCAAATATAACTGGTAATTTTAATAAAGGTAAAATTTTACTTGTAGAACTTAGAAATTAGTTTCGTGTATTATTTGATTTATGTGTCTATGTTTATGATATACATGTGTGTGTATATGTGTGATAATTTATACTAATGATTTGTCGTTAGTCGATGAAAAGAGATTATAACAAAATCGGTGTTTGCAGTCATATTGATTGTGTACCAATTTAAGTAACTAAACACTTCTGTTTTTATTGCCTTCTGATAATTCGCAAGAATCAGAAAGTCATACGAGTATAGAGACTAATTAGCAGTACCTTAATTCAAAAGACTTTTTACGCAGTTTGAAAAAAAAAAAAACAAAATTTAGTTTTGAAGCCATGAAGGCGCAGCGGGTAGTGGGGCCAGATTCCGCATCAATTGACACGGGTTCCATCCCCACCTATCCGATTCTAAAATCGACCTTAGCTTTCGGTGAAGGAAAACATCGTGAGGGAACCATAGCATGGTGGTATGGCATTTTTTAATGATGTCCGCCTGGGCAGCTTCTCAGGTTTGAAAACCTGTCGCCAAATACCAATAGGTGTGTTCCGGCATCATCACTTGAGAACCAGTTGCTAGGTTTAGAGTGCCTGGACCACATCGTCACTTAACATCAGGTGAGATTGTGGTCAAAGCACTAAGCTTATACCGTGTAAAAAAGAAGCGTTTTAGGAAATAGTGTTAGGTTCTACAACATGTTTCAAAGGCACATTATCGATTTACCTAACAATAAGTTTAAGCTCTATGTGAAACAGGTTTTAGTGTCCAAAAGTTAATTTAGGGTGGATCATTACGTGAACGATAGTGATGTCTGGAAATGTCACCAATCTCTTTGCTTCTGCTAAAACCGTTTATTGTTATTACGAATTGTATAATATATTATACCTTAAAAAAAAACCAGACCGAGGTTTTTCTCGACTGGGGTGATTTTTTGAACCGGTTGTTATTTTTTTTTATGTTTATTAGCCTTCTAAGGACCCTAATTGACTAAAGAATTTTTGATTTTGATTTTTGAATATAATTTTAATATCTCAATTCGATTATTATCATCGTTATCACAATATACTTATGCTTGGTCTATCTATATATCACAGGCAGCGCAAATCAAAGTAGAGAGAATAAGAGGTGATTCTCGTTGATAATGGTTTTCCTTCCTTTATTTTGTTCCCATTTGATTTACTCTAAACTTTCCTTTTCTACTAACGATTGCAATTTTGGACAATATGTTTCTAGTTTTAGTTCCGAATTCTACAATCATTCATACAATATCAGGCTTTTTTAAAACATTTTATTTAATTCATTATAGTAATAAAATATTTATAGAAATAGTTGGTAAAGATATCTCTATCGAATACGGTAATATCTGCAAATTCAATCCTATATCAAGGAAATGGCCTATATTGAATCGAGTAAGCTTACTGAATCTGCTCTAGATCTTTCCTTATCCTAAATCGATTAAGTGACCGATACTCACGTAGCTTCTTGTGTAATAAGCCATAAGTTATTTTCTGTTTGAAGAACATTTACGAAAGTGTAAATGAATTTTGGATAGATTTTATCACTTTTAAAAATAGCATTACCTGGTGTTCGAATTTCGATAATAATCATTAATAAAAATGAAATTGTTTTCAATTTGTATTTTATTAAAGCTCATTAATTGCCACTGACAAAACTAAATTTAGAAAATCTTGTAATAAACAGTGCAAAAAATGTCTTAACCCATTTTAGTAATTCCTTTGGTAGTAATAACAGTTTCATTTCAAACGCTATCTATATGAAACATTTTTAGGCAACTTGTACCTGATTTCAGTTCTAATAAATTATTATGATTCCGTAAAAGTTCTTTGCTGTCAATAGTTTCTGCTAAGGCCACTCTACTCCACTCCACTCAATGTCCGATATTATTTTATTTAGCTGTAGGGCGTCCTATACTACATTTTATAAGATGATATCCACTTAAAAATTCTTCTCCACCAACTCAAATATCCATAGTAATGATGGTTAATTGTTTGAATCTCTATCGCTTATCACTCATGGCAATAATAAATCATTTAATGTAATATTCTATTGGGTTTCGGTTTGATGACTCTGTTTAACTTCTATATTTAGTAGTAACATAACCTTATCAAGAAGTAGGCTATATATAGATTAGAATTTATGTATTATACATATGACTTCTATTCATAAAAGTTTTGCATCTCCTCTTTTGTGTGGTGTTTTGCAATTTTTTTTTTTCAAATCCTGTATGTAAAATAGTAGATGTGAACTACTTTTTTTTATAACTAAGACTTTAAATACAAAATTTTATGACCCCACTTTTACTTTTGGTATTTTTGTGTTTTTTTTTTTAATACTTGTACCTATATAAACTAACTTACATGCGAATTTTATCAATATGTATCCGGTAGTTTTTTGCGTGATGCGTGCACTGACGGACAAAAATCATAAAAATGTGTTTTTTTCATTGATTCTAAAGTAATTTAAAGTTGTTTTTTTTTATCTAATATATGTATAGACTTTCTTCTTTTAGAATTTTATAAGTATAGATTTTATTCGTCGTTTTAATTTAAAACATAAAACTGATCTCTACATCCTGATATATTTAACAGTAAAACTGTATTAAGTTTATATTGTAGGCGCACGTATCTATATATTATATTCTTAGCGATTATACGAAGCACTTGTGTTACAGACTATTGTAAGTACCGGACAAACATTGTCGGCAAACGATACAATCTCCCAACCAAGTCTCGAATCACGTGTCACCTAAACTTTCCCAATATTATATCAGCTATTTATGGATTTCACAAAACTATCTTGGGTTTTCCCTCGTTATTGAAAATATTTATTTTTAATTTGATGTTTATATAGGTACAGTAGGTACGAAATATCAAATTATCCAGAATTAATATGTATATTATAGTATTTCAAAATTTTATAGCCATATTAAGTCCGCGATATGGGTGGCGCAAGACCGGTCGTTGTGAAGATCTTTGGGGGAGATTTATGTCTTTCGGTTAAATAGATGGATGGGTATTAAATTGATTGACTGATTAAATGTATTGTTTATTCACAGAGGAATTGAGCGGCATATTTGTGAAGAGCATCAGTGAAGGAAGTTCGGCGGACCTCTGCGGGAAAATACAAGTCAATGACAGAATTGTTGAGGTTAGATAAATTATATTTAGCTTTAAGGGCATTTACAGCTATACCGTGGCTTTGGGGGCGAGCGCTGAAAGCAATCAGCCGTAAAAAGGTAACTAGCACAAAAAATCGCAAAGGTGGCTTGACCGTTCCCTGAGTGCTTAGAATTGGTCAATGTTGTAATCGAGAGATCATACGTGTACTATATTTTACGTAAATTAGAAATTTGCATTAACACGACTGGCTTGTGTATATCCAGCTGTTAGCTGGGAGGTGGATGAAACGAGCCTAACTTCAGTAACCACCCTACAATTGTGAAAAACACGTCATACATCAACAAGGATATGTTCTGAGCTACCTATGGCCTTAACACGTGGTAGATTTCAATAGATTCACATCAATCAGGTCTCGTCATCGTTCTTAAAGAGTACTTTATTTAACATCAGATAAAGTTATTTAAGCCGAGCTTGTATAAAAAAATCACAAGTATTTCTAGAAGATTCTTCTTTTCTATGATTAAATTAAGTAATCAACCATATTCATTATAGTTCACTGACCGTGGACTGCATTTACGATGGGGGTGAAATGTGGTCATTTTACCGCCATAATCCATTATGCAAAGTAAGACTCCTTTCATTTTGAGTTATATAGTACCCAGTTTATAAAAGAATTTAAAATAAACATTTAAAGAATAAGAAACCGGTTATAAATTAGTCTCTTATTTACATGAACTTAAAGTTGATATTTGAAGAGCATAATAGAAAAACATGTAACCTTTTTACTTACAAACCGGATGATAAACAAAGATATAATTGGGTTACATCGAGGGTTCAATTGAACGCATGTTTGTCCGGTTCTAATTAATTGTCGACCGACGGTTTTGCGTCATACGGAATGATGTAGTATAGTTAAGTTAGAGGGTGCGTCGAACGGTTTATGTATAGATTATGTAGGTTACATTAGTATTTAATTAGTATATTAATTAATGTGTCCGCTACAGTCAGACCAACTTATCTACACGGTTGAGCGAATCGGAAAGTAACGACGCCATTTAAAAAAAATAAGCATACGGTATGAATTAATTTTATGTATATTAATTTAAATGAGATAGACTCCACTGAAATACTAAGTAGGAAGTTTCATTTCGCATACATATTATGGAGGTTCATAAAAAAATAACTTGATTCGCCATATTTGGGAGTTAACAATATTATTTTTCGAATGACGTCATTTAGTTCGCCAAGCATCGTCATGAAAACTAAACGTATATGCAGAATTTCAGCTCAGTCTGCCCACCTATCCAATTATAAAATCAGCCGGATATTTCAGTAAAGGAAAACATCGTGAGGAAACCATAGTATGGTGGTAGGGCAATTTTATAATATTGGCCGCCTGAGTAGCTACCACTCTCAAGTTTGAAAACTTATCACCAAATACCAATAGGTGTGTTCAGGCAGCATCACTTGAGAACCAATACTTCTAGGATTAGTGTGTTTACCATCCTGCACTGAATCGTCACTTAACATTAGGTGAGATTGTGATCATAGACCTGAGCCTATAATGTGTAAAAAAAAACTATATTAAAATACAATATGCTAGATACTGCTAGTGTAAGGATAACGTTACATTGAGGTTTGATTTATTAAAAGCTCCCAGGTGATAGATATTTCATTCGAAATCGGAATGGAGCGGCATTATAATGTATTCAGGGAGCAGAATGCTTGATATTGTTGAGTTTTATCGTCCATTCAGTCGTTTGGATACGGCTAAACGATGTTTACAGGTCAGTGAGTAGGTGGAGCGAATGTTTTTTTCGAGCGATTTTATCGACTGTGCCAGTGAATCCGTAATTTCAAAGAGTCTCCTGGATGTTAGTTTTCTTTTTTTTCGGCTTAAATAATTCTGGTAACCCCAATATTTTAACCCTATATCGCTATGTCCTATATGGGAGCTCTATGTCTAGCAGTGGACGTCTTATGGTTGAAGGATGGATGGACGTCTGTTGGCTGGAAGGGCCATGACAGCTTCACTGAACTTTGGGGATGAGCGCTAAGGCGCTCGGCCAGGAGTGTGGTGGTTAGCGCCCTTTGCACCACAGTGGTATAAGCCTCGGTTTCTGCTGCTACATTATCGACTTCTTTACCTTATCTTAAATTAAGTAGGATCACCACAACATGTTTCCTCCTTCCACTCTCCTCTGTCATTAGTTATCTCAATATTCACAACTTTTATAAACATATAACTTAGTAGTCCACAAACACTAAACATAGGGATTATACTCTTGAATCTTCTATATAACCTGCCGCAGCGTATGTATGTCGTCTACGGTACTAAAACCTTTTCAGAAGTCGGCTTTTTAAGAAAGATGAAAGTCGTCAAGCTTGCGCACTACTCGGTTCTTGAGGATTCTCGAAAACAGCTTACAGACATGACTCTGATGGACTTTTAATTTCTTTTTAAAGGGAGAAAAATAATTAGAGTAAAAAATTTAAAGTAATGAAATTGTGAATAAATTCAGTTCACTTTTCACAGAACAGATTCAATGCAGTTTTACTGTCAATGGTTTGGAATTGATGAGTAATGGTTTTGGTTACCGTTAGTACCTTAAATAATTTAGGGCCTGTAAAGAGGATTGGATCCACTCTTTTCCAATGACTATTTACGGATATTAATCAGTGAACATTTGTGCTGAATAGAAAATATAATAAGCGATTAAAGCTGCCGGAACAGCTAGTCAGGTTATAAACATAAGAGAAAAGAATTCGAAAAAAATCGTAAGTAAATACGAAGGACGTATGTTGTGCGATAAAACAAAACCAAGACGGAATAACTCTCGTAAAGAATGACGCATTCCATGTTCACACTCATAAACGATATTGGTTCTGAGAGTGAAGTCATAAATCATGGCTGTTTCATATCAGCCTTTGCCACTAAGGGGATGTGTTAGAGGAGAGATAGGTGTCTTTGTGTTCCGTCATTGCCCTGACATTTCCTATTTATATGTATCTATTCTATAATAATTCTATATTCTAATAAATATGATTGAAGTGTCTGTTTGTAATATTAAAATAATAAGTTTTTACTAAATGCATACCAAGTTATATACGTGACTTATAACAAAACCATCTGTTTGGGGGTTCATTCCGCCTAATTTCTGGAACTGCTGGTCCGATTTTAATGATTTTTCTGGCAAATAGTTGAAGTTACTCCTCGTAATTTAGGCTACTTTTAATTTGGTATAATATGTCAATTCTTTTCAAATGATAAGGTTTTAAAAACTAAGTTATGTAGTGAATAACAGTGCGTAATAGAAAAAAAAATACACTGGCGGAGCTGCGGGAACAGCTAGTATATAATACGTAAGAAATAACTATTTAATTGAAAGGCATATAGTGTGTGACTTTTTGAGCAAATTTTAGGATTTGATATTTGATTTCTTTGCTTACACAGAAGCCATCTTGTTTCGACTGCATTGCAGTGTCATAAATTCCGTACTTTATATCTCAGTGGTATTTATTGATGTCATTGTACCTTTCCACTACGAAGTAATTGTATATCAGTTTTTTTTTTGAAGTCCGCTTTTAATAAATTTTCTCGTAATGGAGATTTACAATCAGATTTTCTTTGTTTCTTGTCTGTAACTTGATTTAAAAGGTTCCAGGGGTTCTCTATAATTAACATTGTTGACTTTTATTCAATAATTATTCGCTATATTGTACTTCTAAAATATTCAACATTTTACAGAAAATATTGGAAATAAAGCAATGCTTAGAAGGTAATTTTTGTCACAAACTACTTACAACTCTTTTACGTGTGGAAATCCGTCATCGATACCCAACGCCGGTACACGCAAAAACTTGGCCAGATAATTTAATCCATGATTTAAAAAAAAATGTTCCTTGTCAATGATACTACTTTAAAGTTTAACTTGATATCCTTTTTTCTTTTATTCCACTTTGATACATTTACTTTTGCATTGAACGTTCGTATTTATATGTTACAATTTCATGTCTCAACTACCAAACCAATCATCATGAAATTTTGCTGACATGTTGTCAGAGGGATTAAAAAGAACATAGGCTTTACCTTACCTTAGACATACCTTTCGTCCCTGAACTGATATACAAAGTTTGTATTAAGCTGAGCGAAGCCGCGAGCAAAAATTAGTAATAGTTATTACGTATTATTTTAACCTAATTTTAAAGGGAGGAAAATTTAGCGACCGTGAAAGTACATTAAAGAATCATTCTTCAAGATGGATAGCGTTAATGAGCACGGTGACCCAATTTCAGGTAACCCTACTTCAACAGTCGACCTGTGAAACAAAAGCTTTTACGTTTTGATAACTTGAGACGAAGAAATGCTTTGTACTAGCGGCTTTAAAGTTTATGAGGAGGATTAAAATAAAAACATTCAATGCATCATATACGTAGACATATTATGGTGCATAGGAGTCCTAAAAAAATTGTTGTCGAAATTAATCAAATTTAGTGATACCGCATTGTTGGACATACATAGGTCCCAATCTACCTATCCGGTTCTGTCATTAGTTTGAGCTTTCATTAAAGGAAGTTATTGTGACAAAAATATAGCACGGTAGGGCATTTTCTAAACATCTCTAGACTAGCTGTCATCCTCAAGCTTCAAAACCTATCGACAAATACATATGGGTTCCGGTAGCATCATGTACCATGCGGTCTGCTTCGCATATGATTACGTCCAATGGAGATTATTCATACATGGTCGCGATCCTCAGTAGTTAGTAAACAAGGAAAAAGAAGCATCGCTTGAGAGCTTGCATTCTTTTAGTTTCGTCGTGTTACTATTATCAAAGACTATTATTATTATTATGGCCAACGAATTTATTTTATGTACAGGTTGACGGAGTTTCACTTCACGGCGTCACGAATCATAGAGCGGTCGCGTTATTACGAGATGCTAAGGGGCCTATAGTTCGTCTTAAAGCACTGAGGTATTTAAACAAATGAAGGTGATATCTTCATTTACGTCTTACCTTGAGGATCGCGTAGTTAATAAGGTCGCGTTTAAGTATTCAATCTGGCTTAAAGAAGATATTATATTACCCGGTACTTATCTTACTACTGGGTTGCTAATTAATTTTTTGGGCGATGTTTGCTGTCACCATGAGCCGTGGGGGCTATCAAATTAAAATGTATTAATTGTACTCAAAAGAAACGTGATGCAACTATTTGCCTTACTAGATCGCTCTACTTGACAGTCATCCCTTACCTAGTTTTAGCATTTTATTACTTATCTCATCGATGATTATGTCTAGATTTTATTTCCCTCACGTATGTGTGGTATTTGACAGTTACGTATTCTTTAATAGATGTATAAAAGAAAACAAAACCTTAGTTCGTATTTGTCTACCCAAATTTTAGCATATATTTCAAATTGTGGTGAATAAGTGTTGTTAAAATTATCGTATATGATTCGACAGATATCTGCGCGGGGTGGGGTTTGAGAAACTGCAGAAAGCTCTGGCAGCACAAGGTGGCAGGAGATCTCCTGTAGCACCACCGAGTCCGTCAGTCACCTCTTTGGCCAAATATAGTTTCAGTGTGGTAAGTATCAATAATAGGATAGATAGAAAGAATGAAAAATTAGTTCTATATACGCTTGCAAAGATTTAATAATTTAAGTGATATTTGTATATTCAGAAATTAGCCAGCGTATTTTAAGTAACCTAGTCTGAGTAATAATTTTAGTTGAAATAATGATGATTGCAGATGAATTTTATTTTTTTTTGTTGGTCGATACTAATTTGATAAGTTAATTACTTATAACTAGATGAAGCAATTTCATTGGTTTTGTAAAGAACCTTTTTGCATGCTCGGCTAATTATATTTTGAAAATTGTCCGCAATTGCCATGGATCAAGGAGATGTTTGTCCGAATAGGGTGCTTTTTTGCTTGTTACTATGCTCGACTGTGCAGCTCTCGCCATACAAACTTTACGATACTATAAGGGTCTTTCAGTTCGATTACTCAGTCAGTCTGAACTGGATCAAAATATTGTTTAATAATTTTGCAGTACGACGAGTCAACGGTGATAGAAGTGGAGGCAGATTCGGAGATACAGCCGCATCTTCCATCTCCCAATTCCCCTTCGGAGGAAGCGGAGATAGTCATCGGTAGAGATGAAGACGTGAACGAGAAACAACGCCGCATTCAGGACAAATGGCGGGAGACATTAGAGTCCGAACAGGATTGGCCCGGTCATAACTATAGTTACGAAATTATTGTAAGTCAAACGTATTTTGTCCGAACGTATTAATAATCTAAAATAAATTACACTAGGAAGAAAGAAGCTGTTTTAATATTAATACTGACGATATATACTCGTATGTGCTTAGCTACTGACTTAAATAGTATGTCAATAATTTCATTAATGAGGACATTAATTGAAAATTGTACATTGGTTTTTAAACAAATTATACTGCACAAACCCACTGAAACAGAATTCTGATTATATTGCTTTAGGAGTAAGCGTAGACACTTTTTGCCAAAAAGATACTACAGTATGTCCATATTGTAGGTCTAAATAGTCAGATTTAGCAATCAGAATAGATCTAAATAAGTTGCAGGCACAAGAGGCCTATCAGATTAAAACACTGTAATTGGTATAAGCTACAAATTAGTTGAATGCAAAATATCATATTATATTGGGTTCCAAAAAATAGGTGAGTAAATCTATTGTTGACCTTAAATTTATGAATATACCTACACCCTTAGAATGTTGACGAACGGATAAACCGTTAAGAAAAGATAAATAAATGTTTGGCCAGTGACAAACATTGTTAAGAAAACCGAATGCTTTTGAAAGGTCCTTAATAAACGTAATTAAGCCGGTAAATACCAAACTATTACTGACAATGGACAAAAAATAAAGGAGCGTTAATTTAATCTAGTCGGTAAAAGAGTTATTTCTATAACTTTGTTTAAACATGTATGAAAAAAGAAAGTAAAAGAGGAACTTTATATTATGTAATAATACAAAAATATACTTACAAACACATGTTTAATTGACAGGTGGGAACGATTATTAAAGACAAGGATAGTGGATTAGGCATCTCCTTGGAAGGTACTGTGAGAGTGGTCTGCGGGAAGGAAGTCCAAGCCAGACATTACATCAGGGCTATAGCACCGAATGGACCAGTAGCTAGACTGGGTATTTATAAAGTGGGCGACGAGTTACTTGAGGTATATGATACTTAGATTTAATTGATAACTTCTTATAAATATAATATATTCTTAATTTCTTTATCGTTATTATATCTATTCTTATCAGAAATAAGAAAGGTCCTAAATAGAGCCTTGAGGTATACCTATTTCACTTAAGGATTTTGATGATATTGCTCGATTAGTTCTTTAATGATTAGATCTGATTGATAAAAATTCCAAAACGAATCTTCTACATGAATTAGCGCAAGCAATTATTGTGAATTGTTTTACAAAGTTTCTAATAATGACCTTTACTTCTTATTTACTCCAAGAAATTCAAATCCATATTTTTCCAGTAGCCTATTAAGTGCTTGAAATTCAACCATTATGGTTACTGAAAATTTGAACTATTTAAAAAAAGAAATTCTATTGATAACACTAAAACTTCGTCAATTGCTAAAAATGTCTAGAATTGTTTTTTTTCGTTGTGTATTTATACCATAATAGATCCAGTAATAATACAGTGTTATGATAGAAAATTCAGGGAAATTCCATAGATAAAATATCTACTATAGATATCAACCCAGATAGAGGCTAGATTTAATAATAACTTTAATTTCCAGGTAAACGGTTGGCGAGTACTAGGCTCGCATCACGTCGAGGTAGTGACGAGACTACGCGCTGTGACGTCACCGGTGTTACTTGTCTGCGTCAGAAAGAAAGATCCTCAGACACAGGCGAAAAATGAAGCAAACTTTGCCAGGGTATGATTGCTTTTATACTTTGTAGTATCTTGCAGTTATAATCGAGACATTTTCTATAATGAAGATATATACAGACATATTGAAATCAGCAAAGATGTAGATTACGGGCTGCTTTGAAAAGTATCATGTTTATAACAAATTGTGATCATGAGGAACTGAATTTCTCAAGCACATACATAGAGATATTATTTTTATTTTTTTATTATCTATATTTAATTTAGGGACTTGGGTTCACCAAGAACATGTCAGTCCCATCGTAATCTTAACTTAAAAATAACAAACTATACCTTAAAATTACTCGCAAACTTCCACAAAATTTTGGCTTCTACACTTGCAGGTAAAGCCAAAGTTTCGTGAAAGGTTCCTAGATTTAATATGTTAAGATTCAGTTGTTTGAGTACACTGTTTCTTTCAGTCCTGTTTCGGCCACATTCCATCAACAAGTGGTGTACATCTTCAATCATTCCATACGATTCGCAATTTGGCGAATACTTTTTTTCATAAGAAAGGCAAACTTGTTGAGTGGCATATGGCCGGAACGTAATATAAGAGCTGCAACTGTTTTTGATTGTGATTTTGCTCGCTTTGGAGTGTTTTGTACCAAAAACCTTTATCTTTAGATCTTTCATCAAAATACTCTTTCTAATTTGTGTGGCACTTATATTTAATTTTCACCTAGTACAGCATAAGCTGTCGATACACCTCTTTTGCCAGAGACGCATCGAGCTAAATGCTGTAACGCACTTTTGCTGTCCATAAAAATAACAACAGTTTTATAATCTAAGGAACTCTCATAACATAATGCTTTAAAGATAGCAATGAGTTCCACAGACATAATGGATATGTTTGCAGTAATTTTAAACTTTTTGGTAACATTTCGAATCGGGTCGAGATATTATTTAGAATGCCAAACATTTATTATTATCTATGTTTGTATGTGTATATTCATTTGTGCCTATGTTTAGAAAAATGAAATGTTTAAAGCTTTGTTACTATTGAACCTTGAAGCGTAAGTGTCACGACAGACCATAAAGTCATCTAACACAGATAACTGATGCCTGTTAGTGTGAATCCAACTATAATCTCATTAGATTACTCCCGTGGAAACTTATCAAAAATAGTCTACTCAATCATCGTCTTCTTCTTAGTTAATGAAAATCTACAAAAATTACATATACAATTGTGTAAGTTTCATGTGGATAATAATATTTTCGAATCCATAATACTTTAACAAAAAACAACGGCCATCATGCTTAAATTTTCCAGAGATTTTTTGAGGTATATTTCATAATTAACTTTCCAAATTATTATTTTCAATAAACTTCACTTAACCACACTCACGTAAACGTTATAAAATTACATAATATACTATCGAATTGGCTAGTTAATAAATTAAAGACTGAGTTTGAAAGTGTTTGAAATAGACTGAGGTGCCGCCAAAAGTTACTAAACCATCAGAATAATTATCAAAAATGTCCAATATTTTTTGGTTTCAGAACAGCATTTTAGGTGGTAGTTTGCAAGATCTTCTAACTCCACCACAGAGACTCATCAAAGCCAAATCAGAAAGTTCCGTAGCCTCGTTGTGTAGTACAACTACTGTCATGTCTTCTGGACGTGATCATGATGGTGAGTGCTTTCCCAGATTTAGAGATAAAAATCTGTTTCTATTTTGTATTATATTCTAAAGCCAAAATAGTTTATTTATATTGTTTTAACAAATTTTGCCAAAATTTCTTTACAGCATTTCTATCTCTCAATAACATTACTCTATCTGCAACTTCGTTCTACAGTTTTGGAAGTAATTTCCGCAACCACTTTGAAATTTACAATCATTGATGAGATACAGTATTGACATCATTTTTCATTGCAAAAATTATTACCAGTTTGTAGCTGGTAATTGATAATCAATAACTTCAACATTATTGCGACTCATTCATTGCGTTTCATTCATTCATTCAACTTCATTTCATTGCGAGCGATGGCAACCTATAATTATGGAAGCATTAAATGGGGAATTCTTATCGTGATTTTGGTTTGTCATGTGACTCTATATCATTTAATTTTACGTGATACAGTTTGGTATCGTGCACATATAAAGCGTATTGTAAATAATGAAATGGAGCTTGAGCTCTGAGATCCCACAACAACTCCCATGAGATGCTTTTACCAAGGTTCGTCACTTTGTTGGATTACTGATGATTAGTAAAATAATATGAAGTTGGGCCTAATGGGCTTGTCGTAATAAATTATAAAGGAAAAGAAGATTTTAGTTCGTAAGAAGAGAATTGTTATTTTTTAAGTGTTTTAATATAATTCTTATTGGTTGTCCTAATAAAAAAGTAACTCGAACGTACACTTTAGCATGAGAGTTCGGAGCTAAATTTCTGTAAAACACCTTTAATTATTATAAACACCTTTGTTCAATTTTCGTAACAATGATTCGAAGCGATGATGGCGCAATGAACAGTGAGGCCGGATTCCGCGTCAATCGACGCGGGTTCGATCCCCCACCTATCCGACTCTAAAAATCGGCCTGAGCTTTTCAGTGAAGGAAAACATCGTGAGGAAACCATAGAATAGTGGTAGGACATTTTCAATGACAATGATGCCCGTCTGGGTAGCAACCACGCTCAAGTTTGAAAACCTGTTGACAAATGCCAATATGTGTGTTCCGGCAGCATCACTTGAGATCTAAGTACACCTCTAGGCTTAGTGTGTTTACCATCCTGGACCACATCGTCACTTAACATTAGGTGAGATTGTGGTCAAAACATTGAGCCTATTCAGTGTAAAAATAAAAAATCTTCTTACTGCGTAATAACTAACAACCACGTAAAAACAATATTTATCTTAAAAGCTAGTGATAGAATAGCATTATTAAGAGAAAGTAAAAATTTATGCGTTCAATTTATGCGTAAGTTAATTTTTAAGCCCACATACGTATCAATCTTTTCGATTTAAGAAATATAAATATAATTTCGAAACGATCGAACATTGTTGCAGAATTTTGCAGTGACGATCTCGAAAGGAACAGATCGAGGTCGTTGGAACCACTCAGTGGGCTTGCGATGTGGAGTGACCACGTCGAATATATACAACTGCTGAAAGAAGATAGAGGATTGGGTTTCTCAATTCTAGATTATCTGGTGAGAAATTTCACATAAGTACAACTAACAAAAGAATAAATAAATAGGGATACTTTCTAAGCAAAATATAAGAAATTCCTTTTCAATTTACACCCTAATGAATTTAGAGCATTATCAAGAGAAGTTGGTTGGATATTAAGTGCCATTCATATTTCTCCTACATTTAAATGTTTCGGAAGCATTATTTAAAGCACAGGTTCTCACACCTTATTTTGTTTATATTTTAAATAGTCCCTTCTAAGTTCTAAATGGTTTTTGTGAAATTTCCCAAAAATCAGCGTTTTAGAGTTGGGCCAGTCTATTGTTAAGCGTGCGATATATGAATTAGGTCTATTCTGGTTTATGATTAATGCATATATAAGTTTATATCTTCATATCCGTATTATTTATACCAACTTACTAACTAACTTAAAAGTTTTAGTGAAAATATAAGGAAAAAAAGCTACTTGTAATTTTATTAAATTTTGCATACGAATACTCTTGCGTTAGGTAGGTTTTGTACATTCGTTCTGGAATGTATGTATACATTAGCGGCGAAGCGCTCATATAACCCGATTCCTTATAGGCTTGCTAAAAATTCCCAAAACACATTGCACACACCAAAATACCATCATTATAACCACAAGCCGGTACAAAATGTCAAAATTGAATTCAAACACCCATCCACATGTGAAATAGTTAACACGCACAAAAATAAAGCATTAGTGAAATTAATTTGGCATTTTGTACTTTGCATGCCAAGTAATTATAGCAATAATTCTCAAGTTTAAACGAAATTCAAACGGCTGCTTTCAAAGTCACTTTTTAAATGTTGGCACAAAGTCAAGTATGGTGAAGGTGGTTAACGCTAACTACATCTAGATAGATATTTTATGTTATACTAGCTGTATGCCTGTGACTGCGCCCGCGTTACATTAATTTTTCACTGCGTAATATAGATTTTAAAATAGAACGCTCATTATTTTAGAAAAAAAAAATTGTTACTAATATTAAGCAAAGATATTTCAATATCATTGCATATTCAAAGATATAACAAATTCAAATACCTACCAGAAAAACTCCATTAAATTGAATTTATTTCACAATTTTACAAGTTTTATTTTATTTATCTTACGTCTTTTGCTAACATTTAAGTTTGTAGTCCCTGCGTTTTTAAGCTCTGAGTTGATCAATCAATCAGGACTTTATTTTGTATTATACGAGTATAGATAGATTTCGAACTTTCGAAAAACGCCTATATACTATATTTATTTCTAGCCAGAAGCAGTTATACCTATGTATCTGTATGCCTTTTACTTCAAAAATGTCAAGCATCCCGTTCAAAATTGCAACCCCTAATTTACGTTCTTAGGATCGTACCATTTTGAAAAAAATACGTGTTGTTTACTTCTAACCAAAAGAAAATTTATAAAATAAAACTAGAAAGCTTCAAAAATGTCGAACTTTTCATATAAATTTGCAACCCCGTATGATCGATAGACTGATCGGCGGACTGATCGGTAGACTGATCGGCAGACTCATCGATAGACAGATCGGTAGTCTGACTGGCAGACTGATCAACAAACTAATCGATAGGCTGAACGGCGGACTGATCGACAGACTCATCGGTAGACTTATCAATAAACTGACCGGCGCACTGATCGACAGACATAACGGTAGACTGACTGACTGAAAAACTTATGTGTTTATTTACTTCTAATCAGAAGGAAATTTATAAAATTGTATGCTTCTAGCTTCAAGTATGTTGAACTTTTCTTACAAATTTGCAAACCCTAATTCATCTTCTTAGGGTTGTAATTTTGAAAACCCCGATATACGTATAGATTTATTTTTGACCACAAATATGTATATTAAATTTCGTAGCTCCTTTTTGAAAATGACTGACATTCTTACAACGGTTCATCCCCTATTATACTCCCTTAAGGGTAAAATTCCTAAAAATCCTTTCTTAGTGAATCCCTACATCATAAAAGGTACCTACTTCCAAAATTTCAAGTTTATAGGCACTCGGTTTAACGTCTGAGTTGATGAATCAGTCAATCAGGACAAGTAATTATATATGTATGTAGATATAATTTTATATATAGTTATTTTAATATTATAAAGAGACAGTCCAGTTTTATTTATTAGTATAGATGAACACCAACTACCTAGGGATTATATTTAACTCACTCTTTGGGTACCTTTAGACTTGACAAGTGAGATTGATAAATTAGAGTTAAATGTTAAAACTATAGGAATGATGGTTGGGTTTAGGACCCAGCGGAAGCTGGTAGCTCGGTGATAGTGGTGCGGTCGGTGGTAGCTGGTGGCGCTGCCGCAATCGAGGGTCGACTGGCTCCGGGCGATCGGCTGGTCTCTGTGAATGGACTCCACGTGGCTCGGAGTCCACTCGCCATCGCCGTTAACGCTATCAAAAGCGCTCCAAAAGGTGAGAATCTTCTCTACATGTCCTCTAGTCTATGATTTGAACCTTTTAATTTTGCCCGTATATGTAAAGCATTATTCTCCTCTCAAATTTATTAATTTCGATTGACAACTTTAATTCAATTACAAAAACTGAAATTGTATTTAATATTTGGTTTTATTTGTTTCTTTTATCAATTACTACATTATTGTCTATTTGTAAATTGTTCTTTCGTCTACTCATTACCTTTTCAAGTTCAGTTCACGTCTCTTCCCTTCTCTGCTGTATTTCTCTTAGCCATATCTTTATCTATGGATAAATATGAAAATTCTACTGTCATGTAAAATACGACTGTTTTTTTTAACTACCATGAAAAGAGTATAGTTAATATCCTAACTTAAAAGGAGAAAGTAAACATTGCGTATTTAGAGCCTATTTTTAATCTATTGATTGTAAAAATAAGGATTTTATCGATGCAAAGTTGCTAATAAAAAATAATTATTTTAACTGAATCAATTTCTCTATATTATTTAATATCCTTAGTTGTAAACATTACTAATAAATATAAGTGGAACACGCGAGTGTTTATTTCAACAATTACGAATGTTATCTTATCAAACGTCGAGGCAAGTTCATTGCGATTCAAACTTTAGACAGTGCAAACAAGATATACTAGTCGATGATAACATCGTCCTAGAGTTACATTTGTTTTGCAATGGATGCGTTATTTTTTATTTTATATGAGGTCTATAAAATCACTAATCTCCATATTTTACCCATAACATAATTACTCATAATGCCATCTCTTAGATCATTATAAACGCTTCCATTTTAGTCTTTTTGTTTAAAAATAATGTTAGAACTATCCCATTAAAATAATAGTTTTAAAACTATTCTTAAGTGCAAAAAGGCTACTGACCTGAAATGTTTAGATATACAAAGCCATGCCCTAGTTGTTTTAATTCCATTTCCGTAAGATACAGTATCTGAATATAAATTATAAATATAAACTCATTAGATTATTACCTCGGAAACACGGCGGCCAACTAAATATCATTACTTTTGTGCGCTCTACATAAAGGTCAGTGCCGCTTTTGAATTTATACCCCTCTGTATAATAGTTTATTTCCCTTTTTAAATATTCTTAATTAATAGCGAATAAAAGTATCTAATTATGAGTATAAAATCCTTTTTATGATACGATCTAGCCAAAATGGTTATTTTTTTTTTACAATCATTCAGGGAATTTTTGTGACACCGTAGAATTAATGTTTTGTGTTATTATTTACAAAATACTTGTACATGAAGGATTATGGTGTTTAAATTGTAACAAACATCCTGATAGCTTGTGATAGTATTCAGAGAAGAAATTGTCCGTATGCACCATTACAGAGTTGGAACAGAATAACGTAAATTATATAACATAAAATGCCAGTAATATGTAATATGACATAATATAAGGTCAAGAACCGAATAAAAAAATGGGAGCTATTATATAAAAGACTTATATACCGTAAAAATATCCTTTTGAATTTTGAGTCGACAAAACTGATGCAATTAAGATCAAAATTAAATATGGTTGTTTGGAGTTAAATTTCCTAGATCGTTTGTTTGAAGGACGATTTGACATATTAAAATATCTCTCTTCATACTTCAAATATGAAATATAAATAACATGAAGTGGCGGAACGGACTGCTTGGTCGATAGTACATTTTTTCGGAATATAAGAAATTGCCCTAATTATTTTTTCGGACTAGTTTTTAAAGATGCTCCTTATTGTGCCTAAGTAATTCCAAAATATAAAATAACAATGGAATAAAATCCGTATAATATGTATTAACCTTTAATATTTCAAATGTTAAATACTGACGTTAAAACACATTGTTATGAGTTATACGTTCAGGCTCGTTTCTACATATAGTTTAAACCTTTCTTACTCTACTCGATGGTAGAAATATACCCTATTGTCCATAATTTAAGCCGTGTGGTGCCGGCCAAGATTAGTAACACCCCATATATTCCCGCGGGTTTCGTAAAAGGCGACTAAGGGATAAAACCCAGAGAATGAGCAGCAGCATCCTCTGAGAATCACAAACACCTACTGCGATCGCCAACCCGCCTGCCAGGCGTGGCGATGATGGCAATGCCCCCCTCATTAGGGGAGACCTAAGTCCAACAGTGGACGTCTTATGGTTGAATGGAGGGATGGATGATGCATAATTTTGACTAGCACATGATTTACATTTTATCACGATCGCAAGAAACATATTTGCCAAACTAAATATAATTTTAGGAGTAAAATTATTCAAGTCAGAATAACATATCAAATAATTAAAATATACAACTTCAAGAGACACTATAGAAGTTTTCAGGTTACCCATACACATGTGAAATAATTACAAACTGCTATTATTCGTATGATTATTATTTTTGAAAATCACCTTCTATTCTACTATTTACTTTCTTAACTCCATGTTTAATATAAATAATGAATAGAGATGGGGGTGAAAGTATTTTGTGTAAATCGATATTTAAATATACTATTGAAAACGCACACGATTATGTTTTATACTTAGCGCATCTATATCATGTAATAGAAAAGTAGGACAAAAAGTAAGAAATATTCGATTTCTATGTCTATATAACAATTGTAATTAAAGTAAAATTCTCCTTGTTTGTTTGACAACCAAATTTGTTTCCAGTAACTATCAAGGAGTTAGTAGTGTTAATAGAGTTAATTTTGGTGCAGTGGGTAGTGCGGCTGGATTCCGCGTCAATCGACGCGGGTTCAATCCTGACTATCCAACTCTAAAATCGACCTGAGCTTTCGGTGAAGGAAAACATCATGAGAAAACTATAGCATGGTGGTAGGGCATTTTCTATTGCACACCTGTGTTGCTACCAGTCTTAAGTGTCGAAACCTGTCGCAAAATACCAATAGGTGTGTTCCGGCAGCATCACTTGAGAACCAGTATCTAGGTTTAGAGTGTTTACCATCCTTGTCCAATCGTCACTTAACATCAGGTGAGATTGTGGTCAAAGCATTAAGCCTACATATATCGTGTACAAAATAATAGTTATAAATTGGAAATATTTTGGTAACAATAATTAGTAGAATTAGAATAATAAATTAATACTAAGTTATTTTTATTGGTGAAAAAGTATACATTTCACTTACAATTTTGAGGGCTTATGATTTAAAATGTATTAATCCATCCCTCCGTCCATCCATTCAACCGAAAGACGTCCACTCCTGGACATAGGTCTCCCCTAAAGATCTCCACGACAAACCACCATGACCTTCACCAGATCGTCGGTCCACCTTGTTCTGTAAGTAATGTGTCCAGCCCACTGCCACTTAAGTTTAGCAATTCTTTGGGCAATGTCGGTTACTTTGGTTCTTCTGCGGATCTCCTCACTCCTGATTCGAACACCCCCAGTGTGAAACTCCAAGTATAGCCCTTTCCATTGCCCTTTGAGCAACTTTGAGCTTTTTTATTAGGCCCATATTTACTAATAAGTATTGATAAATTCTGATGTTGTGTAAAACTATTATTTGATTCACTTAATTGAGTGTATGTTGACTCTGATTGGACTATAGAGTTAATTTATTGTACTAGGTACGTCTCTAATAACTATTTTATTCTAATTGCAAATATGAATACGCGTAATAAGTACTTTATAAGAGATACACAATTATTACAAACTAGATAATTGAGCTTACTCAAGATATTTTTATTGTATTAGCGTTTAACTAAAATTACAAGAATAAGTATGAGATTGCGACTACCATATACTAAGTATAACAACCGCTTAGTGGTATGCTAATATCGATGGATGACTGTCGATGAATTATTGATATTTCTCCCATTTTATTAATTGTATTTATTTGATTATAGCTTGTAATTTACCCTACGATTTTCATCCAAAGTTCATTCATCTAAAACGACAGCGACATTGGCCGGGACATAAGGAACAGGATAAATGCAGGGTGGATGAAATGTACTGGATCCTGTCTATAAAGCTGCTGTAGAGGCTCAGCCTTTTGTTGGACCACCAGCTAAGGGGCGTCGCGGATCTTGCTTAGATCGATACCGGGACATTCTTCCGGTGCATAGTAGCCTTTCGAGAACCCGTTGGCCCCATCGGGCATCGGTACTTTGAGCAAAGTGCACAGCCCACTGCCACTTAAGTTTAGCATTTCTTCGGGTAATGTCGGTTAATTTGGTTCTTCTGAGGTTCTCCTCTTTCATGATTCGAGCACGTAGTGAAACTCCAAGTATACCCCTCTCCATTGCCCCTTCAGCAACTTTGAGCTTTTTTTGTTAGTTGCTTTGTGAGTGACCACGTCTCAGTGCTGTATGTCATCACTGGCAACATACACTGGTCGAAGACTTTCGTCTTGAGACACTGCGGTATTTCAGACGAGAAGATTCTGCGTAGCTTTCCAAACGTGGTGGAATGTGTATATCTATTATATATTAGTATATGTATTAGTAACATAAGTTATGCATATATTTTTTTTTGAGGTTCCATATGCCTTCATAATGCCAGAACGAATCGCTAGTTCTATATGTATGCGATCACGTGCTTAATTTTACATCGATGAACGTAGATTCCAATCCTACAGTTTGCCTAAGCTTTCAGTTGAAGAAAATATTGTAATTAAATCTTATATCACGGTACGAATAGTGGGCATTTTAGGCTAGCCACCATAGTAATAAAAACTGATTCCAAACATATATAGGAGTTTCTTTCTCATTTCCGTTTACTGTTGCTTCGTTGGTTTTCTTGTACCGTGTGAGATAGCTGTTACCTTTGACTTGTGTTCAATTAACATTAAAAAGAAAACAAAATATAATCATTATTGTGCTAAGTCGGTGACAGTGTCTCGAGTATTTGTGTTTATTATAGAAGTTATAATTTTAAAAGAACAAAGAATGACTTCATACGTTACCATACAGTTTTAGTTAAACAACCCGAGTGAAATATTTATATCTTGGGTAAGCTCGGACTTCTGTGTTAGTTTCATATGTTTGTGGAAGGAAATATGTTGAGGAATTTGAATGAATTTTAATGGAAGGAACAAATTTGCATATCTACATTAATTATAATTGCTAAGTAAATAGTGATGTAATTACTTGTGATTTTTTTAAGTAAGTATTTTTGTTAGGTTTATTCGTTAGTACTAAATATATTTTAAAGCCTTTGTAATATATTTTGTCTTGGATCGTCTTCATCTTAACATTTAAAGATTGATTTAACTGATTTTTTTTAAGTTTCTTCTTAGGTTCTAATCTGTTATTGTTTTATTTATAATATATTGCCAGAGCCTAATATTTATATATTGTTATACTGAATGTTACAAATAGGGTTCAAGAACCATATATAATGGAATCACTTGATGATATAATAGTTACACACAAATATAATAGTGATGCCTTTAATCTTTTTCGCTACATATGTAAAATCAGAATTCTGCCAGTTTTAAATGGATATAATGTTTTTCAATTTGAAAACAATACTCTAGTAAAAGGGTAGCCATCTTTGAGTACTTTTCAGTGTTTTTGTGGCACCCATTATAAAGGTTTCATGTTATTATTTTTAATACAGTTTATTTTTAAACAATAAACAATCTATACCACGATAAACGTCTTCAATATTACATAGCATATAATTTGAAAACGCAAATTAATGAATTGAAATAATAACTACTACATGATAGAGAGTGAAACTGCCAATAACTCTTGATGTAAGTGTATTGACATAAGTAAATAGGCAAACTTCACCGGTCTCGTTCTAACATGTAGCTAAAGAAGACGTAAAAAGAAACATGATGCTAGTGCCTAAGCTTGTCTTGACGGAAAATGCTGACTAGAAATGTATTGTTGCAGGAATAGTAACTATTGGTATATCGAAACCTTTGCCCTGCAGCACAGTAGTTGGGGGTGAGAGGGCCAGTGATCACAGTTTCCAAGGAAGTCAGGTCAGTATTAGATATAATACAAAAACATTCGAATTAGATTTGAAAATTTCCACTGATTCCTTCGGTAATGTATACATTTTCGTAATGTAAATGATACAATATATGAGATTTACCGTGAATAAAAAAAGAATAAGATCCTTTAACCCCTTGAGCACCTTCCCGGCGTTTACGCCAGCTTTCCATTGTTTTCCTATTGTCTTATTTTTATGGGTACTCAACACATTAAGAACAAATTCAATATTACATGTTTAGGGAGAGAGTTTTTCTGAGTTACCTACTATAACATAAATTATACAGTCAAGGAAATATTTACCTATTTATCAAAATTAAAACGCATCCAATTTCGGTGGCTTCGATTATTATAAATTTTAAAGGAATAATTTATTTCTCATATACTTACAAGATAATATTTATATCTTGTTTATTTTGAGTAGAATTTGTATTTAATTCGAGTAGGTAATGTTGCAAATAATTCCATAATTACGTATATTATAATGAATCCTTTGGAACTGTGATTGAGTTTTGCTTGTCCAGTGATTATATAAAATTCAATCAAATTGAATAATTTTTTCTTAGTTCTCCTGACAGGATATTTTTGGCCACTATTGCCTTTTGTGTATTATTTTCTACAGTTAGGCCATGAAAATGTTATTTCATGACATATTCTGATTTTTCCGTGACTTATCTTTTATTACACTATATTCAGATAATCGCGTCCGATGCGTAAATATTTATGTGGTCTAAGATGCTAACGCGATAAGCTTTGAGAGTTTGCAGATTATATTTTCAAACTAAAGGATGATAGCGATCGAGGAGGGTTTTATAAAATCCCTTACCTATTTCATCTCAATATTTACCTTCACCGAAAGTTCAGACTTATAAAGAATAGGATAGTTACATTAGAACCTGCAGTCATTAACAGAAACTCCTATGAATAGATTTTTTTCTTGCATTGCATAAAATGATTCCAAACCTAAATACTAATTTTGATTTAAGTGTTATGTGTAACTGCACATTAAGGGGAACAAACGAAAGTAAGTTTTGATTTGAATTTTTTTAAAAGCTTAATTTTGCTTAGAGCAGTATTTACTAACGCATGCCTTTTATATGAATATAAAAAATATGTTATTTATTTGTGCATTAAAGGGAATAGTTTTACCGCTCTAAGAATTTATATTTTAAATATATTAAAAACTTAAATATATATATTTTTTGTTACATTCTGTTCCCTTTAGTGTGCAAGGCATGTAAATCTGAGCATGAAAATTTTCAAACGAATAATTTTCTTTTCACAGAAATTGGAGTATTTTACGAAGATACTACGATTAATAATGTCGTTACATCGAGATATAATGGAACTGCAGTTACAATGTAATGAGAGTCATAGGCGAATGAACGTGAAAGCGAATGATAAAGGCACCATTTAGTGTAGCGCCTAAGATAAAAGCTGAAATCACAATGAAATGACACAGAAATAAATTAAATTGTACTGTGACGGTAGAAGTACCGGAAAATGGTGATTGTGCAGAGGAAGGCTTTTTCGATTGTGATGAACGTATTTAAAGGATATTCTGTATTTATATAATTCTTCTAAACATAAACCTCTTTCAAGTATTACTATTCCTCTTAATTAATGGATATGAAGTACGATAATTATACAAGCGTATAAGGAGACTGTAAATATTCCTTACAAATTGATCCCTATCTAATTAACTATAAATTCGCGTTTTTTTAAGTTTTCTAATCTGCCCAGATAACTAATCAGCTTTTTGTATCGTTAATATATAATATCTAAATGTAAACAACTTATTCTTTCGTAAATGTTAATTGTGATGGATTCATAATTAGTTTTCGTTAAGAACTATTTCTTTACTAAATAGCAAAGATGCAAGGAAATTTTACAGTAATTCTTTTGTAATAGAGTAGTATTGGTGTGTTTTATTAAACCGGGCATTCATAATTAATGATTAACGAATAGTTTACTAGTAATTAAAGAAACATTTTTTTTAATTTTATGAAATAAAAATAATTCTAATAGTGTTAAAAATAAGCCCGTAACGAACGGTAAACAAGATAAAAAGGTTTCAAAAAGTAACTAGCATGAAATTTTGGAGAAAAAAAAACGAATTTCAAGAATTCACTTCCTACCGTACAGAACTAGTTAACTGTTTAATAGACGGATTAGATAGTTGTCGTGAAATTTGATGTGGTCTGACGTAGTTTAATATATAAAGTAATTTTGTAGTACTATTAACTTATTAGACGTCCAGAACTTTAGAAAAAAAAACATTTATTAAATTTAATTTTAAGTTTATTTCATTGAAATTGTACTAAACGTTTTGACATTAGTATTTAATGTTACTTTAAAAGTTAAATTACGGAACTTATCCATACATTATAAGGAATTTGTCCTTTTAAATTAATACTTATTGATTTCATTTCCATTAGGGTCATTTAGTAATTTCGATTCTATTAGTAGATAAATAATGCAATATTTAGAATTATAGTCCTTGCTGTTGTATCACTTCACTTCAAATACCATGTTTACTTTCAGTTTATTCTCAGAGCTGCAAGCTGAGATTTGTACCTGGACTATAGAAATTTTTCTACAGCTTTTTCAGCACTCGCTTATCTACGGAGGTAATTTTATGTCTCAAAATAGTTTTGTTGATATACACAATATATGCTTGTTTGTCTGTGTACATAATAAAACTAGATTCATAATATAACCTCTTCTCGATCATTCTAATATAATATAGCATTCTTATCGATTGAAATTAATTCAGATAGTGTATTCATATTAATAAATAAAATGTGATTTTAGAAATTGGTGTCTATAGGTTGTGTAGTCTGGGTGTGTGTTATTAAAAATAAATAAATGTTAGTCAATTCTATTATGTGATAGGTATAAATAAAGATTAGACGTTATTTAATGTATTAATTTATTTATAATTAAAAAAATAGGCTTAAATAAAAAAAAATTGATTGAAGAATAATACTATAATTCACAAAGCAATACTTACTTATTACTTTATTTTATACTTACTTATTTATTAGCTATTACATATTTATTAGAATTACTTATTTATTAGCTTACTTTTTGAGTTTTTGAATACTTATTTTATCTAACTAGCTATAAGCAGCACGCGTTGGAATGCTACGAATAGATTTTTTGTTTTGTGTTAGGAACCTTCTCGAACGTAGGTAGAATAACCTCCAAAACTTTAAAAACAAACGGATAAATAACTTAGGCAAGCATAAGGGACATGCATACTTACATTCATTTTTATTTATATAATTGCTATTACGAGAGAATTTTTTTGTATACAAAATCGGTTTTGTCTGAAATTGCTCCATCGATTTTGTTAAATATTTACCTTCTAAGTGTTATACATTAATAACTGCTTTTTTTTGTAATCGGTGGAATTATAATGTTTATTTTGATTTAAGATTAAATTTGATTTAACTATTCAAATTGTTATACGCTATTTATTAAAATATATACTTGCACTCAATATTAAAAATACCTTAGTGGGTTACATTTAAAACATTTAATACGAAACTCCGGCCATATATAGAATCAATTATATATATATATAGAAGCGTGAATAAAAACTATTTAATCTACAGGTAATTCTTAACATATCATAGATCGTAAGTGTATGGAATTGTTATGAAAATGTATATTTAAAATAAAAATATAAATTGCTATTGATTTTATTGTAAAATGTCTTAAATATGATAAATAGATTTGAATGAAAATAATTTATTATGTCATAATTTAAGACACATAAATGGCTGCAAATTTGTTTTAAGATATTTCAATCAGAATAAATAATATATTTAAAAAACAAAATGTTATTACAAATATAAATTTTATAATTTTAACTACATTTTCATTAACATATGCAATGTGTTACCAAATTTTAAAAGTGATATTCCACTGGGTTTCTAGTATTTTCTATTTATACTGGACTATTTGATAAAGTCTTATGTCTTATCAACTTTTAATTAAAAATTTCAATAGTAATTCTGCGTTTATCACTTGTGATTTTCATGTCAGTAATGAAATAGGTAGAGCTAGAAAACACAAGAAATTTAGTATTGTCTTTAATAATTTTGATCACACATTGTACATCTAATTTTACGATTTAAAATTAATAACAAAATTGTAAAAATATAGATTTTCAAATCACGTATGTTACTTATTGACTGATCATTAATTAAGTAAAATTAATGAAACAAGAAATAACTATTACTTGGTTAAAACCGTTAATATGATTAAATAAATTAGACTTAATTCATTTTGTCCAATTTTAATATTACCACGGGTTTTAATCACATCCTCTTTGTCGAAAAGCAGCAATTAATGCGGTTTATTAAAAGTATAAATATTTTTTATAATAGTATTTTATGATATTACTATTTTTATTCGAATAAACCACGAAATCATGCCATTATCATAAAGAAATCATAATTATAATAAATAGAATTTTCAGCATTATTTCATGACGTTATAATATACCTAAGATTGCAACATATTATTCTATTTTAAACATAATATTTACAAATAAATAAAATTGACGGTCTGTTTGTAAAATTAAAATAAGAACTTTTTACTAAATACATTTAACCAATACCAAACCACATATACCAAATTATCTTTTTTTAAATTTTGTCTATATGTCTGTTTATACCGGCTAATCTCCGGAATGGCTATACCGATAATGACGGAATTTTTCTGGTAGGTAGCTGAAGTTACACGACATAACTTAGGGTACATTTATTTTTTGGAAATAGGGATCCGTGTAAAAAAATTAAAAACCCATTAAATTGTAAACAAAATACGATGCAATGGACAGTTACACTGGCGAATGTTTTAATTTATGAGAAATGTCTGCTTTCTGTTAGTAACAAAACAACTTAGGGCCAAAAATAGTGACCATCAAAACATTATTTTTCCAATAATTATTTTAAAATTATATTACCTAGTGAAGATTTGTGAGGAATAGAAAATATTATAGGCGAGCGAAGCCGCAGGCATATAGCTAGTAAACAATATAGTAACGAGCGTGCAATTTTACAGTAAACTCTTTTTGTGTTTGTCTCAAAATATTTTTTGTTATTTATGTAAAAGTATACAGGCTGCTTTTACAAATAAATTTGAATAAAAAATTGAAGTAACCAATTTTACATATTGCACTAATTGGAAAAGAATATAATATATTATGAAAGCTGATTTAAAAAAATTTAAAGTTCACTTTTTTTCACAAGCTCACGCCAGTTATTCCCGAAGGGTTAGGCAGAGGTGAAATAGCGAACCACACCACCCACATTTTGCCGAGCTTAGTTCCGTCCCAGATGTGACAGGGGCTAGCCTGTCGCCATATTGGGCACACTTGACCCGACCCGAGAATGTAACCCGGAACCTCAGAACGGCAGTCGCACCCTAATACAACTGAAAAATATGAATAATTAAATGTAGGAATTAATTAGGAAAGCTAAACTAGGAAAGATAAAACTAAAATTATTGTGAGAATGTTTGCAAAATATTAAACGCATCTATATTTATTTAATAAAATTAGATGAAATGAATGTCTAATGTTTTAAAATTGTCTGTGTTAATGTTGTACGCTTTGTTAATGTTGCAATAAAATAAATGTTGGTGAAAAATATGTGTCTTATTTAATTACCTAATTATTTAGTATACTAGTTAAGTTGTGAGTGTTTTAGGTAACATTTCTATAACGTAAAAGGCAAGTAATGACAAAAAAGAAAAAAATACCTTTGAGCAGTATTCTGTTTTTTTTTTCATTTCAACACTTTCGTCTACATATCTGAGGATGGTCTTTTTTTTGTTTTTTTTTTTAACATGTGAATTGCATTTACGCATCCACCCTCACATCTCTAAACCAGAGGCAAAATCTCCCGGGTTAGAGATGCCAGGGGGATGTGGGGCTCGCCCGGCGTGTGGCGCCAGGAATACCCACTAAAATCCACGGTACCTTCTGCCGCCTTTCTGGGAGATGACACGGGATAGGGTGAGATGCTTCGCATCGCCCCTGCGGCTGGCCCAACCAAGGTATATGATAGGTAAACAACCTATCATGCCGAGTCAGGCTCCTTCTTATCTTCCGCTCAGAGAGGAGTTCGGTACAAAGCAGCCCCCCTCTTTCCTGCCGCCAGCAAAAATGTCCCGCGCCTCTCTTCTTTGGGTTCTTGTATGAACAAAAACTACGGAGAAGAAGGACTTGGGACGGTTGGCCGACTCAGGGTGGCAGAATTGCACGGGCGAACCGTGCCCTTCTGCCACCCACCCTCCTGCGGCGAAGAGGATCTGCAAAAGGATCTTTCTCTCGCTCCGTCTTTGCGGATTTATGGATGGCCTATTAAAAGTTTATATTTATTCTACACACAGTAGTAAATGTAATTTCCTAGTAAGGTCTATATAGCATCATCATCGTCCTCCTTGACGTATTCCCCAACGGCGAAACGTATCTTTTCTTTTACACATTATAGGCTCAGTGCTTTGGCCACAATCTCACCTGATGTTAAGTGATTCTTCCGGAACACACCTATAGGTATTTGGCGACTGGTTTTTTCAAACTTGAGTGCAATGAATGCATGGTTTCCTCACGATGTTTACCTTCAATTGAAAGCTAAGGTTGATTTTATAGTTGTATGGTGGGTTCGCACCCGCGTCCATTTACATCATCGCTAGACCCGGTCATGGCCTTGAAGATTTCTGGCAAAACCAAATTTGTTTTTAAAGGTTCTATTGCAGAACGCACCATACAATTGACCATCATTGTCATAAGTGTAGGTATAGAAAGGCTTCGGTCGGATTTTAACAATAAGGCTCTTCGAATCTACACATCGTGCAATCACAGTTTTTCTGAGTTATTAACTGCATTTTCAACAGATTCGCGTCACTCTGGTCTCTGTTTCACGAGCATTTGCCAACCCTCGCATAGGATGTGGCATGCGTAAAGATGCTGTTTTAAGACATACTTGTAACAAAGAACTGGCTTCCAAGAGTGCGTTTTCTTTAACTGTGAATAGAAAACTGGCTTTGGAAAGTTTGGAATCCTCCATATGCATAAGATGTCTGCGCCATCTGAGTTGATCATTTTATAAGTAGGCATTTCGTAAACATTGGCGTAATTAAAAAAAGAGAAATAGAAATATAAACAGGAAGGAATACATACATACATACACGTATGCTCATATATTCTTACAGAGAAAAAAATAATTCTGACCGAGTTTCTTGCCAGCTCTTATCAATAACTCAGTTGTTCTCTTAATAAAGTATAAACTATTCAGATTCTTAAAAATATTTTTCTTACAGGAATGTATTAACTCTATAGCGTCAGATGACCACACAGGTATGGATTCCTTTCACGAATGTCTACAAGAATATGGCGAGGGATTAGAAGTTGTACAAATATGCTTGGAGCCAGAAGATTCCTCGATAAAAGACGACGAACTCTCCGCATTGGCCGATTTAAGTTTCGACGATTGTAAAAAGGAAATTAAAATTATTGACGATATTATAGATAACAAAACTAATGACGCAAAAGTGAATGGATTAAAATCGTCTAAATCAGATGAATCTTTTGATCAGGATGATGACATGACAATAACAGAGGATGATGTTCTTATGCCTAGAGAACTTAAAAGAGAAGACGTAAGAAGTAAATCAGCTGACATAAGAAAAGAAAGCGATAGATATTTGTCCAAACAGCATAGCAAAGACATTTCAACTTCAGATGAAATGGTATTTGCCGTTACTCCAACGGGTTTTAGAAAGGATAAGTTTTGATAAATATTGGAAAGAATGTAATATGAAAATGGATGAAACATCTCTTAATAAGAGTATAAAAGATGAAAATAAAAGTGAATGTACAAACTTACAAACAAAAGATACGAACTTTTGTAAAAGAATTACCGTCCAGGAAGAAAGCAGTAACTTACTATACATCGACCATGAAATCGACGGATACGAAACGTGTCTCGATGAAGACCAATCATTAAAATGTACTGTAAACGGTCGTAAAATCAACGGAGAACGTGAGATCAAAGACACAGGTGAACAGAATAAAATAGCTTTTAAAAATAAAGACAACGATGTAAGTGCCAAAGATAACTCACACACACCCCCTTCCATTGTCGCGGACGACGTTCCGTCCCGCCTTCCTTATTTACATGATCACATTATAAAGCAGATGAGATCGCTGAAGATCGAACCTATAAACGTGATCAATAAAAAGAAGCGTAGTCCAACAAAACCGTCGAAAAATGAACGTATGCAGTGCGTAGAGTATTACAACGATCAAGCTGAATGCTTAAAAGAAATACGTCGGAAGAAGCTAGAAGAAGAGAAAAATCATAAACAAAAACAGAAAATGTCGCATAATACATTCAGTACTTCGGAAAAGAAGCATCTAAAGAAGAAAGAAGTGAGCGAAGAATCGACAGATTTAGAAACGAGCTATGTTCCTGGTTGCCATAAATGTTTTTTAGAAAATTATGCGTATGCTATAACCAAAGCTTATATGGCACAAGCGAACGCCTGTAAATACTGTGAAGTTATAAGGGATATGTTAGAACCGTCGAAGACTATACCAGAAAGGAGACTGTCAGCTCCCGCGTTAGTGAACTTGGAGAGTGGTGGATCAGAGACTGAAGATGAAGATTTACTTTTAGTACCGGTTGTAAGGGGTAGGAGGAAGTCTGCGGGACCGTTGAAGTTTTTAGTGCCTTCAAGACGACCGAGGTAAGTGTCTTAATCTATACGAACAAATAAAATTGAAGTGTCTGTTTGTAACGTCTAAATTATTATTTTTTTACTAAATAGATATGAATGTAAAACGATACATTTACCAAATATATAATTTTTAAAATTGTTGTCTGTCTGTTCGTTTCGGGTAATCTCCGAACAGGCTGGACGGATTTTGACGGGGTTTTTTTTTCGGTAGATAGCAGAAGTTATTCCGGGTAATTTAGGGTACTTTTTCATTTTAAAAAATCATTAGGGTTTCGCGTAAAAAAAATAAAACTCTTAACAAATTTAGTAAAATCCTATTCAATGCACAGTTTTGCGGGCAAGTGCTTGAATTCATGAGAAATATATTTACTTTATATTAATACTAGAAAAAAAGTTAGGGTTTCGTATAAAAACGGCGGGCGGTTAAGGGGGTAGCTTTTGAAAGTGACCCGAGATGATAACATGTCGGGTCTGCCGCTGGGGCGACACGGAGCATGCAGGTATGATACCGTGTTGCCCCAGGAAGGCGGCGGACGGCACCATGGGGTTTTAGTAAGTATATCCGGCGCTCCACGCCGATCAAGCCTCACATACCCCCTGCCAACTTAACCGGGGAGAATTTACTCCCCGCTTAAGTTGGTAGGCGGAAGCGTAAATGTATTTCACCACGGGAAAAAGGGCTCCATATAAAAAAATTAAAACGCAGTAAAGAATGTATGAAATGAGGGCGCACAGCATTTTGCGTTTCTTCAAAGAATGGCTTATAATTAGATTAATTAATGGATAAAGCACTTCAGATCACTAGTTTTTTGGAAAAATAAAACAGAATAACAGATTAGGAAGGAATACAGATATAATAGTCTAAAACTCAAAATAAAGTCATCCTATTTTTAAATGTTTCCAGTAAAGATTAGAGAAAAGGTTAAATGAAGTATTCGTTAAAGAATTGCATAAATGTAGGACGTCGCATAAGCTACGGATAACTAAATAATTAATTGTTTAAAAAAAAAAAAATATATACTTTCTTTTCGCAAAGGAAAGCTTTCCAGCAGTGAAATATTCAGAGACCGACAGTAATATTGATTTCATTTCTTTTAGACCCTATATCAAAAATGATTATTTATACATGTTACGAAGTCAATAAATAAAGGTACTTTTAGTATAAGATTTGTAAACCAAAATAGAACAGAACAAACAACGCAACTACATGAGATTTCCTGTACAAGTGATCTGTTTAATGCGATGAAGCCTCGCAAATAAGGACGGTCTTACTATCTTCATCTATTTAACATGTTTTACAGTCAAAACACAACCTTATAATCGATAAGATAAGATAATTTTTTTATCGGTCAGCGATGACCTTAGTAATGTAGATGACAGGTAAAGGAATTTGAAATATAAAATTTATAAAAAAAAAAAAGGTTTTACATTATCTCATAAACAATACTTCTGTGCTATCTTTCATTACAATAAGTTCTACCGTTTGTCTCTGATAGAAGGACAAATCGAGGTAATATCAAATATTAATAAGATTCCTCGAGAACATTCGTCTGGTTTAAGATATTTTTTTGTTAAATATAATATCGCCTGTTACATTTAATTTTCGACTTCTTATGACGTTCTTCTAATTAGTTGAGGTTGGTAGAGAGTTCTGCATATTTTGTCTTGCCTTTTGTAAAAGTGAGACAGTAGTCACAATCCCCCTTATTTTTAATACTTCGATTACTTTTGATTGAAGGATTTTAGTTATTGATAACAAAACATAACGTAACGTTTGTGTATGAACATTGTAAACTTTTTTTAACATTCTTGATTGTGTAAAGTAGAAGTATTTGCTTATATTATAATTCTTATAAAGATTCGCATCTCCATTAATATGAAATGGAATATAAAACAATAGAAAGTTGCCGTAAACGCCAGGTTAGTGCACAAGGGGTTAAAATGAAACTTCTTTAATGATAGTAAAATTTAAAGTCGTGTCACGCGATGAGCATCTGAATTAGCGTCTACGATTTTTAATATTAAAGAACAGATAGAAGTTTGCAGTGATCTCTCACTCGAACACAGAGATCGAAATAAGCACGCTATATTTTATCTCCTTTTTGCTATAGTCGTTCCCGCGAAAGCGTGCGCATGATTGCGTTTTAGAAGTAAAGTTTCTGATATATATTCCTTAGTATAATTTGCCTTACAAATATAAACTAAATATTATCAAAGAAGTTTCGTGTGCTCTGAGTCGCTCTCTCTTTTTTTTCTCGGGTCGTATTCCTAGTCACACAATTAGTACTATAATGTACCTTATATTTAGAATGTTCACCTTCAAGCTAGGCGAACCTTGCAAAAATCCCCATCATCAGATATTTGCTCTATTGCGATGCTTTCCTTTATCAATCTAAAAACGTGTCTTTTCATTGCTTCAATATGTTTGCGTAATATATGTCCTTTAAACAAAACATTATTTTAGTAATATAATAAGTAAGGTTTCTTGTAAGTAATCTCATCGAAATTTCTATTTCGGTTTCTGCAATACATGCATTCTTGATCGCGGTTCGGATGAAACTAGAACTTAATTCGAACAAATTCACTCTTTTCTACCGTTTATTGAGCTTGACTTAAGGTAATTTCTACATTTACAAAGTAACTTTCTAAAAAAAATATTAATCTGTTATCAACCTAGAATTATACAATGTTACAGGCTGTAACGAAAAATAAACACAATTTTAAGTTCCTTATAAATTTATAAAGGCAACGTCGCTATTTGACTTTAAATTCGAAAACCATTGAAGCAATTAACGTGATATTTTGTATCATTGATAATTTCTCAGTACACGTTTTAATGTATATTTTGTTACATTAAATATAATATGGAAAAAATGTGTATTTTTTACAGCACTTTTAATAAATTTTTCCTATTAGTTCATTTGGTTTAAATAGTCATTGATATTTTTAGAACTGTAAGGTAGGGTCAAGGTATTAATTTTTTGATAGCTGGTCTAAAAAGCAAAAAACAAACCAAATATTCTTTTACATTTTAGACTGGAAACGTTTTTCGAAGGACATTATCATTGGTATCTACGTACTTATAAGGATTAATAAAGTGTTATAATTAACAGGATAATATCACACCTTGAACGATTCTCGAAGAACTTACGAAGTCATTTGAAGGTAGTCGAAGTTATGGAAAATATTTAATAACTAGCTGTGTACCCTCGGCTGCGCCCGCGTTTTATATACTCTTTACTGCGTTTTAGTTTTTTTTTACAGGGAATCCTAACTATTTTCTCAGAATTTTTTAGTACTAAGATACCGTAAAAATATTTCTCATAAAGTCAAACACTTGCCCGTAAAACTGTGCATTGAATCGGATTTTATACAATTTTTTTTTAAGTTTTAATTTTTTAAACCTTAATTATTTTCGAAAATCAAATATATCCTAAGTTGCGCGTAGTAACTTCTGCTATCGACCAAAAAAAAAGTCCCGTTAAAATCGGTCCCACCGTTCCGGAGATTATTCGGAATAAACAGACAGACAAAAAAAAATGTAATTTTAAAATAAGATATCGGATATTACATTCATATGTATTTAGTTAATAAATGTTATTTTAATAAAATTATCTTAATACAAACTATTACAAACAGACACTTCAATTTTATTTATTAGTATAGATATATAGGGTACCTTGACTTTAACATTCAAATTTTTATTTTAAACATAATGGAACTGTTTACTTTTTAAATATTATGTAATCTTGCATTTTTTTTACAGCGAAGCTTAGTTTCTTTACATTTTGCGTTGCGTGTATATGTATGAAAGAAAACGAAATATTTAATGTAATTTAAATCGTACTCAAATTTTTAGAAGATTTCACCGCGTATATTAAGATTTCATAACATGCCTAAAAAGGATAATCACCTTTGCCTATCACTATGTTGAAACTAAATTTAAATGAGGTTCTTAAAGGTAATTTGATCAGTTATACAGTATTATTATATTATTTTATTTAATATAATTTTAGCCGGATTTATGTGACATTATTTGTTTAATATGCACATGAAATAATATCTTAAAATAATGTATGTTTTTTATAAGAAAATCATGCATACACAGAGTCATTTCGAAATGCACTGGAATTATTACTTTTACTAAAAAAAAATGATATATTGACAGTGGCATATGCTTTCGCGTCAACAATTGACGTAAATAAAAACTATGTAGTTCGACGTACAAGCATTCAATTTACCCAAGGGATTTGTTCGCAATATGCTAATGTAATTGAAATAATATGACCGGTATGAACTCCCGGGGCTACTATTACAAATTTACAGACTTCATTCACTTTGATAATTACAATCGATCGTACAATTACATATAGCAAGTTTTTTCTGTATTCTCTTAGCATTTGCCAGTGTCAATGTTTTCTATCGCAAGAATTTCGCTGACGTTGCATATATACCCGAAAACGTTTTATCTGTGTAATGAAATGAAATTAAATTAATACTGTTTCAGTGGTTCTCGAATTAAAAGCCAACAAATGCTGTTTTTAACAGCAATTTGTTTTTACAAGCAAATTTACTTCTTTGTTACATCCTTGAAATAATTCAGTTTAAATAAGAAGAATATCGGATAACTGAAAATAATATTTTAATGTTATTATTTTTCCACGTAAAGTTAAAAGAGTTTTATTTTTTTCCTCTACATATTATAATTAAAAAGACATTATAAAACTTAATGAAGAAAACAATCGTGGCCTGGCACCGCCCGCCCTCGTAGAGCTAATAAGGGATTATAGAAAACAGAAATTAAGGATGTAATACATCAATATCGATAATTGAGTTATTTTATTTATATTACGTAGTTATTTCTTGTTTTCATACAGAAAACTCGGCTTGGCCGTTACCTATTTAAAAAACTCCGCGAAATTTGATACTATGTCCTACATTTTTTTTTAATAAAAAAAAAAATACCTTTCTTAAAGAATAAGAAGAAGTCAGTAAGTACCTAAGTGTTATGTGCAGGTGTGTGTGTGCCGTGTTGTGCGTTTCACTATATCGTGCTGGCGGTGGCGTGAAGAGTCTCCCCATTTGGGAATCGAGGCACGTCTTGGGTTTCCACCGTGGTGTGAGTGCGTGACGAATCGCGATCAACACGGTAGCGATCTTTTATAGGAATTCTGTATAACATATAATAATTTTATTAAAATAAACTGTAGAATTATAAATAAACACACCTTTTCCCTTAAGTTCTCTCTTTCTTGTTGTTTCCCCTATCTAGTAGTGTTTTTCTTATTATCTGGATAGTTCACAATAATGACAATAACATCACCTGGGTACTGAATTGTAGTAAAAAAATATACCGTTTTGCATATAAACACGATCGGTAATGTTTTTTTTACAAATTAAACGATCATTCAAAAAGGCATGGTTTCATCTTAATATGCAAAATAAAGATGAAATTATATTTACATTGCACATATTATTGTCACATAAATGATCTCGGTAGATTAACTGTTGCCCAACATTGTATAGTAGATTTCCGATTTGCCCTTAACTCTTTCGAATACTCTTTGAACTAGAGTTAGCCTTTTACCGTCTTTATCTAATAACCCAAGTAAAACACTCGGTCTGGGTAAACGGATGGAATCAGTTCGCGCTGGCTTAAAAATAGTAAAACAGTCTAAAACGCTTCGTGTCTTTTGGACAGATATTTTGTGACATTCGTTCTGCTACTTTCGTGATATTCTAAACGACTTATCACGCTTTATGTAAGTTTCAATTAATCATTTTCAATATCAACTAACAGCGCCCCCTAACCAGTTATGGTTCAACGTATATGGTAATTATGGTCGTGACCACAAACTTTTGAATAGTTGTCCTCAAAAATATGCAATAAAAATATATTTATAAGATAAATAAAGGACAATTAAAATAAACGATTTGTTACTTTTTAATAAAGAAACGACATTTTGAGTTTATTTTTTTACAAGTCCAAACTGAAAATACAATTATGAATACTATTACAATTTATCACATATTTGACATGTATTCAAATATCATAACGGCCAGCATGACCTTCTTAACCATAGAAAGTATACTCTTTACGTTATAAAATATAATAATACATAATTAAAGAAATATATTTTCTTTACATATTTATACGCAAATCAATATTGGTTGATTATATTCGTTAGTTCGTGAAATGACTTCATTTCTTCACTTCATTAATGTGTAAAACATATCTGAAGGTTAGATCCGCGCCTGCCTGCATAAAGACTTGCTGTAACTAAAGTTATCCGTTTAAAAATTGAAACTACGACGAAAATGAATTTACTTATAACAAAACCCAATAAAAAATATCGATATCGATAAAATCAAACTGCAAAAACATCTCATCACTATTAGAAAATTGCTAATACCCGTAATTGAGTTATGGTTGGCGACCTCAATGCTCCATTAAGGATTGTCACCGCACTGCCTGTAAACGTATCCACTTTGTTTTACATTCATTTCGTTTTTCATTTGTAATTTATAATTCTCTCCCGGGACCATCACGTTGATTAATGCATTCTATGAATATGTAGCAGTAGCGGATATTGCTTTGGCATTTGTCTTGTACTGGTGAGTCACTTTTTGTAAAATGTAATTAACGTGTTAGTTACTAAATATAGGAAGGAATCTTTAAGTTTTATTGTCTCGATATGCACTTGTATTTTTTACATTATAAAATCTTGCATAAGAAGTATGTCAGATTCTGATCGATTAAATGTCACCATGTTCTTAAAAATCTAATAACTTTAAGTTTGGCGACGAGTAATGGCTTTTGTATTTTTTTTATTTCTTTGCCAGAGAATTTTGTGTGAGTAAACTCTACCTGCATCGGGGTGTGCTAGTACCTACACTTATGTATGGTAGTGAGTGCTGGCAGAGAAAACATGAAAGCAAGATTAATGCAGTAGAAATGAGAAATCTAAGAGATATAGCTGGCATGAGAATGATAGATATAGTAAAGAACACAATAAGGGAACGTTGTGGTGTGGTCTAGGATGTAGTGGCAAAGATAGAGAAAGAAATGCTCCATTGGTTTGGATACATAAAAAAGATGGATAGAAGAAGATTCGCTAAACAAATTCACAAAAGAACCCGTAACTGAAGAGCATGCGTGAAAGGGCTTATGAAAGTAGAGGAAGTAAAAGAAGTATGTCAGAGTAGCAGGTGGAAGGACGTAGTCTCTGCCTACCCTTATGGGAGAGAGGCGTGACGTTATGTATTTGCGTATATAAGTTCTACTCACGTGTTATCACTTCAGCTAATATTTAACTTATAATGATTAAGATTTATTTTGTAACTTTACAAATAAATAAAAAATATTTTACAGTAAATAGTTTTTCGTAAATTTTTACTGTACGATTAAAAACAATTGCCATTCGTTTTTGTTTCGATCAACGACGCCATTTTACGTTTTACTTTCATAAATTTTAATATTTAAATGGTGTTCTTTTTTAATTTATTTAAATAAAAATAATAAAACAGTGTTTGTTTTTTTTAACTTTAAGTAGGGTGTTAATTTCCATCTAATTTTAACCTTGTCCTTGATCAGTAAATATCGATTGGTGTTTGTTTTCAGGGTTTTAACTTGAGAAAGGTCCATTTACCGTTTTTTCCTTGACAGACGAGTAATGACATCACATTCTTGGTAATGATTCCATTAAAAGAATATCAGTTTTGAATATGTAATTAAAAAATACGATAAAAAAAATATTTCCAATTTAGTTCGTACTAAAGTTTTTCCTAAATTTGATCTGATTAGATTTTGAAGCGATGTGGACGCAGTGGTCGCATTCTGCGTTAATGGACGCGGGTTCGAGCCCATCTATCCAACTCTAAAATCAGCCTGAGCTTTCGGTGAAAAAAACATCGTGAAAAAACCGTGTAAAAGACTAGAGCGTATAAATAAATTTCTTCATTTTAACTGACTAAAATTAAAACAGAGAGATGAAGGGCCAAAATAAATAAATTTAGAAATATAGTGCATACTGCATATGAATAGGTGGAGTTTATCTGTTTGTTCAGTGGTCTGTGAACGTTATAGAATACCACGGTTCACTGGACCGGACAATAAACACGATTCAAGTGGGTATGTATATGTATTGTTGAATAGAATTAAAACTGTCTAACGGCCGGTTTCATTATACCGATCTCAATCTGTTTTACCTACTGAAACTTTTTGTTTTAAGTGTCAGAGCAGCGTCTGTAATCAGTCAGAAAACCTATATTATTTTGGTTTGATTTCAATCTTAACTTAAGTCTTCAGTCTTAGGTTAATTCGATATTAAAACCCGCCATAGCATATATCACTGTAGGTGGAAACCAAGAGCAAACGAAACAAGGTGTCGTCTATTATTGATTTATTTTATTTATCTAATACTTTATTTTAAACCAATTGAATATATGTTATGTAATACATTTTATGTAAAGTACAAAGTGTGGCTTCATTGCTGCCAGTAGTTTCTACTTGTTCTAGAGAAGTTAATAGCGACATGAGAACATGTCTTCGTAAGGACATGTTATGAGAAAAAGGGAAGCGCATTTGAATAACATAGTAATGAATAGGAACGTGGAAGGATAGAATAGTTGCGGAAGACCAAAGAAGGTGTGGACGGATTATATGATAGATACCATGAAGGAAATGAAAGTGAGTGTATAGATGAAGATTGAATTGGGACTTCGCCCTCACCCTTAACAGCAAAAGTAATCATGATAACATAAGGTAGAATGATGCTAATTATCATTTTTAAAGATTCTAATTAAAAATAAATAAGTGAATTTCGCTCACGTAATCACTATTTAGAAGACGTCTTTGCCCCACATGTCAATAAAAATAAGGAGAGCATAGACCAAAGCATAAAGAGGGTGACTACTTAATACTTGAATACCCCCAAAGTAATATACCCAAAAAGTTATTAGTGTCACATGATTGCAAAGCACATTACTGATTTACCCTTTTTTTCGCGAGGAAATGCATTTATGCATTCCCCATGCCATCCCTAATCTGGAGGTAAGAACCTCCTGGATTACTGATGCCAGAGGGGTATGTGGGACTCGCCCGATGTGAAGTCAGGTATACTCACTAAAACCCCACGGTATCATCCGCCGCTTCGGAGGGGCGACACGGGATTCGCCGACTCCGCGTCGCCCCAGCGGCAGGCGTGAAAGGCATAATCTGCCATACCGAGTAGGGACCCTTACTAACTTTCGTCCAGGAAGAAGCTCGGTGCAAAGCAGTTCCCCCATCGTTCCCGTCGCCAGACAAAATATCTCGCTCCTCTCCAACCCCTTGGGTTCTTTTAGGAACAATAACTCCGGAAGAGAACGTCTTGGAACGGGTGGCTGAAGGTCACGGGCGAACCGATGGTAGTTTTTGACGTTTCATGCTTATGTATTTACAGGGACCAAATTGAATAAAAACAATTTTTGTAATTAATTTTCGATGAGTAAATTAATCAATCAATAAGAAATTTAGAAAAATCTAAAATCAACATGTTCAGAATCTTCATGCTTCGTTAGGGTTATATTATGTTCAAAGTTGTCACATAATTGAATTGGAAAACACGAACGTTTGCTGAGAAATTAGATCTAATCTGATTTTCCAGCCAACCGAGCGCACTAACCACTCTCCTCTTGGTTTTGTGCAATTCGTGGTTGAAAACTTTTAAGTTTATGCCTTTAAATGTAACTTTATAATTGGAGCAACATGGTGGGATTACTTTGTTTTAAATTAAATCTTTTATCATGTACAATACTTTGACATGAAAGCGATTTAACTCAGTGGCCTTATTGTCTCTAATTTTGTAATGATTTTTATATTTTCTGTGAGAGAAAAATTGCGGCGAAACATTCAAATTATTACATGGCATGTCCCAAGTGATGCAATGCTTTTTATACTATATTTTACGCGCTTTGATCACAATCTCACCTCAAATGTAGTTGCCGGAACTCATAAATTGGTATGGAATTACCCTCCCAACGCTATGATTTCTTCTCGATGTTTTCCTTCACTGAAAGCTCAGGCTTATCATAGCGTTGGGTAGGTGAGTTGGAACCTGCGTCCATCGATGCAGAATCTGACTACACTACCAACTGAGTTATAATTTCTTCATCGTCTTTAGATCAATATTGGGATTGTCGTGATTATGTAGCGCTTCTGGTATATCATCATCGTAAATTCATTAGTTAATTAACAATAAATAATAATATTATTGCAGTTAAACTCTTTTAGCCGCGATACAAGGTGTAATTCAAAAACTTTTCAGACGTTAATTCAGTTCAGTAAATATAGTTTGTTTTTGTTGTTCTTACTGTAAATAAAATATTACTAAAATATATATTTTTTTTCGTAGTATTGTGTATGAATGTGGAAGACGGGTATAGGGGAAGAGGTAGACCGAAGAAAAGATGGATGAACTGTGTGAAAGATGATATTATACTTGGAAAGAGAGTGAATGTGGATATGACCTCAAATGGAGATTAATAGAAGTTGCGCGGACCCTAAATAAAAATGGGATAAAGGCAGGGACATGATATTTTTTTTGTAGTAATTTCTGCTACATCAGACAAAGAAGTTTTATTCTTAATTTACTTATGATTTATCATTAATGTAATAGTTTATTACATTAATGTTAGCCTTTGTTGTATACAAATGAAATTGAATAAATTATCTGAGAAGGCTGCGAAAGTGTTTCCACAAGGACCTGACGCAAAACGTTTATTCGATAGTCTGAATTGCAAATTTTTAACCCTTTCTTGCAGTAACTAGGAATCCTTACCGTTAATGAACTTAAGACATTTCTAGTCGTATCCTGGCTACCTCATAAATTAAAAATCTATCTTCATAAACTAATTGATTCCAAAACAAAATTCTTTTTCTTATAGTTCATCGTAGAATTAAAGGTTACGTTCAATACACAAAACAATTTGCAGTCCTTGACGTCACAATCATTATAGACACGCGATGTTTAAATATCAGCAGACTTATTGGTAAATGACTTTACCATCATTGGCTTAGTAAATACGTTCATTTATGTATGTGTGTATGCACAAGCTGTGCTGTGGCTCCTCTCGCATACAATTATTATTGTTCACGCCAGCGTATTACCAGTTATATTACATCTATACTAATTAAATAAAGTTGAAGTTTCTAATTGTAATGTCAAATAATTTTTTTTTACTAAATACATGTGAACGTATGTAAGATACCTATACCAAAAATACAATTTTGTAAAATTTTCGTCTGTCTTCCGCTCTGTTTGTTCTGGGTAATCTCCTGAATGGCGGGAATGATTTTGACTGGTTTTTTTTTGGTACATAGCTGAAATTACTCCGCGTAACTTACGCTACTTATGATTATCGAATATAATTAACGTTCCGCGTAAAAAAATTTAAAACTACAGTAATAAATGTAAGACATATACTATCTTTTTTAATTCTTGATAAACTTACTTGGTTTTTACAGTTAATAGAATTTGATCCATAACGAAATATATCCAAAATTTTCATTTTAGTCCAAACTGACAACAATAACAACACGTTTGTTTTCTATTTGTCAATATTGTTTTTGACATTTTTAACGATGTTACCATACATAAAATATTCTCCTTAATATTTATTAGGAGATTGATGTATCTTTCAACTAACAACCCTTTTAACTTTAAACCTTACTAAAAGTTGGGTTGTGCACTCGAAACTTTGCTACTGCTATGGTTAAAGATTAAGTTTAAATTTAAACTTTACTATAACTGGACATTTCGTGCACTCCACCCTTAGCCAGAGGATATGCCTATGATTTAAAGAAGAGTCTTGTAAATCTATTCAGCTATAAGCTATCGTCTTAAATGTTTAGTTTTGGTAAAGTTAACATGTTGGCATTTTTTTTTGGCTGTTCACTGTTTATTGGATGTACTCTCGTCTTTTACAAAAACAAGTGGGGATTTGTTATGTTTTTTATTTTTTATTTTTTTACAGTGCTTTGAGCACAATTTCACCTGATGTTAAGTGACGATGTGGTCCAGGATGGTAATCACACTAAGCCTAGAGGTACTGGTTCTCAAGTGATGCTGCTGGAACACACCTATTGGTATTTGGCGACGGGTTTTCAAACTTGAGAGTGGTAGCTCTTCAGGCGGGCATCCCCTACCACCATGCATGGTTTCCTCCTGATGTTTTCCTTCACCGAAAGCTCAGGCCGATTTTACAGTCGGATAGGTGGGGATCGAACCCGCGTCGATTGATACGGAATCCGGCCGCACTACCCGCTGCGCCATCATAGCTTTGCTGTTATTATTTTTCTAGTATACGGATGTCTATCAAGTGACGATGCCAGCATACAGTTGTAGAGTTTTTTTTTATATCATGAAATCATTAGTAATAAATAACATACGTAATAAATAAATAACAACAATAGTGGTAGAATGACAAACGGGAGCGCGCTCGTCCGGTCGTGTCGGTTTCAACTGACAATTGATTCATTTGCCTCCTGTAACATCAAGGCAAAAAGTGTTTCATATTTTCACCCTGTATTTATACTACTGGTTCCGTTAACAAATAATATTGTCACTAATACAAAAAACTTATATATTAGCATTAGTAAGTACATCTACAGGCATAGTATAGTAGTAATGAAAGGAATGCTTTATTGGTTTGAGCGAAAACAACTTTAAAAGGCGAGGATGACTGGCCAACATGATAAAGGTCGAACTAGATGAACGTATCTTGACTAGATCGAAGACATTCTGAAGAAAGACTAGGTGAAACGTACTCGTAATGGAAGAGCGTATATGAAAGCGATTATTTAAGTAGATGAAGCGAAATAGGTGTGTCAGGATCGTAGCAAGTGGAAGGATGTAGTCTCTGCCTACCCTTATAGGAGAGAGAGGTGATGATATGATTCTACAAATAACTTATATATTATTGTTAGTAAAGCTTTTACGGAATCATAAGACACAATATTTCCGCTTTATAGGCTAAGTGCATTATGAATACACATTCAGGATTGTAACCGCGGGCAGTTGAGTAATAATCACTTGCAAGATGCTGTTCGTATGACCTCTCATCCAGATCATCACAGATGCAACTCTCTTAAACGTGACTGTGTAAAAGCCATCCGTTATATTCTATGTCAACATTTGCGATGCCCTGAAATATCTGACTGCAACATTACTGCATCATTTATTTTTATAACATGCGTGATTGGTTAACAAGTGGTGCAGCCATTAGCCCACGTATCTGATTGGCTGATGAAAAAGAGGACGATATAGTATATATACTTTTAAACGTCTTCGAATTTTGATTTACAAATATTTTATTATTCTATTTGTTATTCGACTTAAAACATTACTTGAAAAAATATTATAATAAAAATGTGCAAAGAGTTTTATGTAAGATTGTACACGCAATTACGTCCGTCGAATCGGCAACTGACAGCAATATCCATTATGTTTTCAATATCGTGGGAGATGAGAGCGGCATTGTAGACACCCTTCTGTCTCTCTGCACGTTGCAACTGACCACTGGATTGTGTTCAATCAACTGTATTATGAACCATTTGTAGTTTTTTTATCACTTTCGAACATAAAGCATTTATTTTGCATAAAGGAACATAGAAATTACAAAGACTAGTATTCAACTTTTGTTGAATCTCAATTATTGAAAATTTTTAGACAAATAACTGTTTCCAAAATCTTTGGTTATAGCGCTAAAATCCATCAATAACTAAGCAAAAAATGAAAAAAAAAAATCCGTCAATAAGCAGAAAAGAAAAATATCTTAAACTTTTTTTATCTCAGCCTATTAGTAAATATCTAATAAACATTGATAGATTGACGATAGTTTAGATATTATATAATTTTTAGTACTTGTCTGGGTAACTAAATATTTTAAGAGCCTCACGAATAAATTAAGTTTGGTTTTTAAAGGCACATCGCACAACATATATCGATAAAAGAATGTTAAAATTGAACTTTTGCTAATTTCCTAACTACCAAAAGTAACAATTCGATTTCATATATACTCTTACGTTTGCTTTTCTAAATCATCAGCAGTGCGTAAAAAAAATTACGTGAAAGAACTCAAAATTTTAGTTACCATTTTTACCTTGAGCCGTATTTCTTACTTGTTTCATACATGCACTTTTAAACTTGTATATTGATGACAGCTTCGCACCACAAGCCAGTATGACGGTGACCGTTTCCCCGGACCGGCGGGCCGATGCACTGGTAGCTAAGCGATGGGGTCCACCGCGTAAAATCGTCATCAAACGCAGCCCTGGCGCGCCGCTTGGCGTCAGCATCGTCGGTGGAAAGGTATGCTTTTAAATAAATCACTCCATCTTACATCATACTTAGAAAGATGTCTATTCCTAGAAATAATTGTCCCAATGATCGTCACATTGGAAGATTCTACGCTTTAAGCATCTAAAGCTTAGGTTTTCAACGTGGGCGATAATGTCTCCTTGTGGCCCTAAAAGGCATAGAGAAAATTAGGGGGCATTGAGATAGTGCAGTGGGGGCGTGGGCAAATTAAAAATATGGTCTAAAAATGGCAAAACCATTAAGTTTCTAAAAATATTAATTTTTAAAGCAAAATAAAGAAACTGTGTGATCTAGACCCTGCAAACTTCACCAGGTTGCCCACTACGTGCAGAATTTACTCTTTAGAAAACTTTTTAGAGAGTAAACGATTATTAGTGATTTATGATCCACTATCGAACAAAGACTTCATCTGGTCATTTTATTTTACAATACGAGCTTTGTTTACAGAAATATGAAAGATATTGACACACAAAAGCAAAATGGTGGTGATCGATCATAGGATAAGGAATTGGGAAGAGTTACATTAATTAAGATTAATCGGAATTTTATTTATGAACCTGATGGCAATATGTTCTTGGTGCCAATGCATCGCTAATGGAGCTACGCGATATTCAATAAAGATTTGGACATCAAGGTTTATATCTTGATAAAGAATCTAATAATTCGTATTCCATTTCCAATGTAATTGGAGCTCTTGTATGCGCTTATGATTTAAATACAATAGAACAAAACTTTTTATTAAATTTGAATTGAATCACAACTCCCACAGTATCTCCTAATATCAAATGATCATGTAATAATAGTAATGGTCAGATAATCTTATGGATTGTTGAGTTCGTATTCAGTATTTAAGATAGATATAAAAGCATCAAAAAGTGCCCTAAGTACCGTCGGCATAAGCAACAATAATACACTCTGGTGATCAAGAAACAAGATGCATCAGAATTAGACAATTTAGATTGAATTTCGACTTCTATGTGAAAATGAATCGAATCAGGAAATATTGTATATTACGAGAATCTCCTTATATTTTTTATATACACAGTTGAGATTATTATTTAGGTCGACATAATTTCAACACAAGATGGAGATATCGATGAAGATAAAGTTATATTTGGAATCTTCATTAAAAACGTTGTTCCTGATAGTCCAGCGGCCCTAAGTGGAGAGTTACAGGTAAATTATTCAATTGCCACATTCAGTTTTATTTGTTCTAACGTTTTGCTAAAAACTATATTAAGATAACACGAATTCTATATGTTGCCACAGAAAGGGGATTTAATCAGTTCAAACTTTTCAATAATTTTAAAATATTAATGGTACACCTATATTGATTTACGCATTTTCTATAAGATCAGATAAAACTGTTAAAAACGTTTTCTCCTGTATCAACCGATTTTCTTCCTATTATTTTTCTATTTTCTAGACAATTTTGTTATCATTTAAACATTTAAAATAGATATTTATTTTTCAACTTTTCTACAAATGTGTTACCATTGGCACGCAAAAGGATAGCCGAGTTAATATTTTAAATTATTTTGACAACTTACCTCTTATTCTGATAAAACAGTGGGCTCCATTTAAAATACACATAGATGACCAGAATACTTTTTTATTTTATGCTGCATAGACTGGTGATAGGATTTTGGAAGTGGACGGTGTGTGTGTCAGGTCAGCCCAACACGAAAGAGCCGTGCAGCTAATAAAAGCTGCTGGAGAGAAGGTCGTCCTAACCGTGCAGAGTTTATTGACTTGGGTATGTTTTATTTATTCTCCTCCTTTAAATGAATCCTGTGATACATCGTCATGTGTGAGCATTAGCAGATGTATATTATGCTTGTGACGGTTATTGAAGGATATCATTATTGCCATTGCAGTAAAATTTGTCAACTGTTACATATTACTAATACACAATTTACTAACATCTTGCCAGTACGGCTATAGTCACACTGTCTAATTCATCAAGAACTTCAATATGTAAATAATTAAATATTTTTCAAAAACGCCTTTATTTTCACAGAATACGGACTCTTCGGACGTCGAAACCTCTCCACCACCACATGTATCTCCAGCACGTTCAGTTAGAAAATCACCAGCCAAGTCAATTCTAGTAGAGAAATCAACAGAACATGAAATAAAGGTATTAATTTAAACAATCGGTCCTTTCATGTATGTTTTTTTTGTAAATAAAAAGTGCAAGAAATTAATATATAGAAATTTTTTCTCGTAAAACCTATAAGGTTAAATTTACATAGGTGGAATTAATTGGGAGTTCTTATTAATTGAAGTAGCTACGTCATTGAGATTGAAATAAGATAGCTTTATAGCTGCTTCTAGCTGTAATAATATATAGATATATATGTGGTAGTGATACCTTCATAACATTTCCTTACTCAAATTCTAAAACTTCGTATCCTTTGATCCATCCAGTCAAAAGACAGACGTCTACTGCTGTACATAGCTCTCTTCTAAAAATTTCTACAACGACTGGTTTTGTGCTACCTGCCTCCAGCAAACTTTTTGTAACATTAGCTAACCGAGGAGAAGCTATCAATTTCATTCAAGTTCGCCATTTTCCCAAAATAATTGTTATACTTTTCCCAAATAAATTACTTATTACTTTAACTCTTAATAGATAACAGTAACGTCAGAGCCTGATATTCAAGAAGATAATGAAGAGACTAGTACTGATAAAGAAACAGTAGAAGAACCGAAACCCGTTTACTCAGATTCTGAAAGCAGTGACGAAGAAGACGAAAGAGAATTACAAGGGAGAACTTACTCAGACAAAGGTGTTGAAGTAAGTACATAATTAAACATATTAAAATTACTATTAGGTTATGACAGCTCACTCTTATAACATTAAACTATGTAAATATTCAACTTTTAGGTATTATATAAACTAAAAATGTTTTATCACAATAAAATTATAGTTTTCTTCAATCGAATTAGAGTTTCTATAAATTGCGAGCAAGAAAAAATGTGATGTGCTGATATTCTTGTGAATGCCACAGCTACTGTTCTTAAATTATCATCATTAAAATGTTATATTCGAGTGCTTTCTTTCTTCGTATATTAGCTATATAAAGTATTTGTACAATACATTTAGGTAACTGCGGTGTAGTTTAAGATTCAGATTAAGATTACATTGTCAGTCACTGGCTTTGCTAAAAAGCCCCTTCACACTTCATGTGAAAGACTATATTTGATAAAAAGTAGAAATCCAGCACACGGATATTTCGGGCGCTAAGGGCGTTTGCCCATACTGGTATTGGTTATAACTAGGTAAACGCTTTCATAAAACCCATGTAAATCAAGCAACATGTTTGCAAAGTAGTAGTATATAGTAAAAATATTCTTAGTAGGTAAGATGACATCAGTTATAGACTTTTAAGGTTATTCCAAAGTGAAGTTTATTATGAAACTGCAGCTATTTAAACCAGGCAGCAAATTTGTAATACTTAGAATGTACCACGTAAAATACGTAGTGCTATCGTACCCGACTAGGTTACAACCACCATAGATTTGTAAAAAATTCGCCATAGTTAAAGGTTAAGGTGCGTCAGATTTTAGTATCAGAAAATGTAAATCCATAGTTACCTAGAGGCTCTAGCCATGCTAGATGTAAGGCGATATGATAATGGAAAATTTCATCATCTATAGAATATCGTATTCACTGTTGGAATTTTAAATCGAACGAAGGCATTTAGCCTAATTGAAATTTAAAAAAAAAGTAAGCATTGTAAGCAATGGGTCTTTTGTACTTAATTACTAAGTGGACTGGAGGTTCAAGATAATGAACTTTCCCAGATCGATCGCGCTTCAGCTGGTGCTATAAAACGCAGCAAAGAAGAGAAGGAGGCAGACCCGGAGCAAGAAGACGACTTCGGATACACGACAAGTGAGTGGAAAGACACATTATTCACGCTAATTAATTTCTCCTTTTATATAATCCACGTATATTTTTACGTTTGTCTGATTGAACATGACAAATGAGGCGGTGAATTTTGCTATACGAGTGTTTTAATATAAATACAATAATTCTGTGAAATCTTCAGAAATAAATAAAATGTTATTTTTCAAATTTTTATTTTCTTAGTCTTAATAAGTTGTACAAGGGATTAATGAAGCAACGATAAATTGTTGGCAATTATATCTAACATGACGTATCGATGGGCGTTTCGAATACTGATATATAATGAATTTGATTTTTCGTTGAAGTAAATCATCGTGGTAAAAAACAATAACAAAGGGTTAGTACATATTAACCTACAAGTTTCAAATTCAAGCAATCATCTAATAATTCATTTCGACAGTATCACTTGGAGTTTAAACTCAGTTTGTTTACCATCTTAGGCCATATCGTCACTTAGTATTAGCTGAGATTGTTTTTAAAGCGCCAAAACTATACTATATAAGAAATCGTTATTATGTACATACTAGATTGAAACCCGGCTTTGCTTCGGTGAAATGTGACTCATAATACACAATCTTATACAAAATATAGGTAGATAAGAACTGTAACTTCACTGATACGTGTGAATCGACCTTAACAAACTCAAGTGGCCAATATGGCGACTACCATTAGTACCATTAGAATTTAACAAAATACTTGACAATAGGAATTTTGCGAAAATATGTTGTCGACTCGAAATCATTTTTTTATTGTTTTAAAATTCAGGTGAGGTTTCAATCGAGTCTTCCGTACCCCTTGACCGAATTATTAATACAGATTTCTTTTCCAAAAATAACTGCACTTAATCTGATTTTAATCAAAGATTTGAGAATAGTAGTGATTGGTAAAAATGTGGAGGTCTATCGAGAGTCGCGATAATAACAGTATAATCGTAGGAATAAGGTTGATTTTCCGATGAAACTTCTAAAAGACACCAGCCACAAATACTTTTGATGGTACACTTTCTATTTGCAACTTATAATAATCGACGTTAATGTAAATCGTCATGTGCAATTTTCTAGGACGTTAATTTTATTTACCATATTTCAATGTAAAAGTTTTCTATATATTTGACATTTTAACAGATTTATAGAAAAAAAAAATACTATGTTTTATATGATAATTTTATTAAAATTAAATCGTTATAAATTCCTTTATAATAAATTGTAACTAACACAAGCTGGCAAGATTTCGGAGTTTTAAAAATATGATATTTTATTATATTGTATATATATACAATATTATTCTGATGACCTCCGACCACCTGTTGGATGTTTCATGGTTTATTTAAAACCTATTGTATGTCTGTGAGTGTTTAAAATTCAAATTTACAACGGCGACAATTCTAAGACAGAATTATTACAATGGAAAAACTTTATTTCAACATTTTTGCTAACGTTAACGTTTCTTGGTTGTAATTGAAGGAAGTATTTTGATTTAGTTTTTTTAAATAACGAAATTACATTGTACTACTTCTGCCAAACAGCATGTTCATTTATTTTTGGATGTAACCTCCGATTCTATACTTTATAATAATAAATAAAATTGAAGTGTCTGTAAAGTCAATTTTTTTTTACTAAATAGATATGAATATACCTATACCAAAAATGCAATTTTTAAAATTTTTGTCTGTCCTCTACCACAACACAACGTTCCCCATCATGCTATTCTTTACTTTATCTATCATTGAATTAAGTTAACACAAAAATAGACGCCATCCTATTCTTTGCTATTCCTTGCATTATTCAATTCTATGTGAAAACGTGTTTTTTAGAAAATTGTAATTTATAGACACATTATATCAACGTTAAAGTGGCGTGCACAAATTTCGAAAAATTAATTTTTAATAATTTTACAGACGGATTTTGATAGTTGTATTCCGCACGTCAGAAAGTATTTCAGGTTACCCTTGAATCCACCGGGGCACTTCCGAACGTGGATGTAATAAATCTATTTGAATAATAAATACGTCGGCCGTATGTTAATGGGTTTGATGAATTAATTTAATGCGGTCGAATCGTTTAAACGTAAATTAATTTTGAATTCAGTTTCATTTATGATAGACGAGTTTGCTTTTAAATTAATTTGATCAAAAAAAAAAAAAAATATTTTTATTATCGAGACTTGAGGAGAGGTAACTATCGCCATGACTATAGTGCCATTTCGTACTTTGACCACGATCTCACCAAGTCCTGCTGCCGGAACACACTTATTGGTGCTTTGTGACAGGTTTACAAACATGAGGGTGGTATCTACCCAGGATGGCAACAATACAAAATAACCTACCACCATCCTACGGTTTCCCCACGATGTTTTATTTATTCGAAAGTTTAGGCTTATTATACAATTTGAATGATATATTTGAGCCATCATCGATTCAAAATTCGCTTTATTATCAACATGAGTTTATTATGTAAAGGTCTACGCTGATTTATGGATGGATTTTGTGAAGAACATATGTGTGTAACAGGTGTGATTTTATTTTTTCGATCTGACTAATGCTGTCGACTTGAAGGCCCTTGACAGCTTTTACGAAATTTGGGACCAGCGCTTAAAGCGCTCAGTCGAAAATGATAAATATCACACGGGGTACCAAAATGGTACTTAGCAATTACATGAATAAAAATTCCGAGAAATTTGCTCCAGCTTAAATTCTATGATATGTAAAAAGAAAATAATTACTTTATTAATCTGGTTCGTTAATTTTAAAATCGGTGACAGATTACAGATAATAAAGTAATGTAAATATACGTCGCTAATTACATTCAATTTTGATTCATTATTTTTTAAAATTACCCAAATTCCTTATTTAGCTTATGTGTAATTGTGATAAAGATTAGGCAGTTATTGCCATTTGTAAATGAGTAGGTATATTGGTTAATTCTAGCTGGCATCGACTCCAAAATTAACGAACCAGATTAATACAGTAATTATTTATTGACTTTATAGTGCATTCTGATAGTTTATTCTTTTGATTTCAATTTTGTTTATAATTAAAAAAGTTTTTTCTACCTTTTATTTTAATTATGTAGTGTTAGGTACAGCTGTGTGTGTACCCTACACCGTAGCTTTGGAAACGAATATATGAAACACGTGTAAGTTACACACACCTATAATATCGAGGTATTTCTCAATTTCCCTGTGTTCCACTGATCAGATCCTGATCTGGTGCAAATGGGGCCACCTTGGAAATTTTGCATATCCGTCCACAAATGACTGAGAAATAGAGTAACAAGCATACAGAAAAAAAAAAACATACAGACGAATTGATAACCTCCACCTTTTTGAAGTCGGTTAAAAAGTAACAAAGGAGGTCCCTTACAGAACCTATATATTTGTGTGTGCAGTGTGATGTGTGGTATGCTAGAATGTGTGCCATGTCAATGAATCGCGCAGGCGGCAGCTATAAGAGACTCCCCAGTTGGGCTCCCAAGCATATCTTGGGCCGCCACCAGAAGGTGGGACTGACAAGATGACAGAGGAGTGTAGAAGAAGACAGCATGTTGTACCGAGCCTACTTAATGTAGAACATGGTAAACGTGATGATGATCGGTATATTTAAACATACATCTCTAAATTCCAACTCTATAAAAATTGAAATGTTTATGTATTGTTTTTTATACAAGTTTTACGTTATTCCCTTTGTTATTACACGCAACAAGATGGCGTCTTAACATATCAACTTCTACACAATTCTGATTATTATGAGAAACTATATGAATAAGATATTTGAGCATAGATAATATTCTGTTTACAAATTCTAGCAAGTGCTGCATATAATTGTGTAAACAATGTTGAAAATAAAACAGAAAACAGTCAATCAGTTGAATAATATTTGGAAAATTGTTTATAGTGACAAATTGCATATTATTCACGCGAAATGACTGAGTACAAAAAGTACAGGTAAAAAATAAATTACTCTGTCATATATTATGTTGGAAAAGAAACAACGGGAAGGTATTTGAGTGTAACAAACGAAATAAGATCTAGAACATCTGCCATCTCATTTCTTAGAATATTGAGGTCGAAGGAAAACAAGAAAGTTGTTGAAAAGTATATCCTACATAAGTTTTCTTGTTGTCTCACACATTCTGTATTTGCTTCGAATTTTCTCGGAAAATTTATAGGTCATAATTCATCTGTTGTTACCTTCATAGCTTTGTACTAAGGTTACTTATTATATACATACTGTCAGTAATATTAACGTCTGCAGTAAATTACGAATGTTTCATTTGCGAATTCTTTGTATTATTTCGCTGGTGGAAATGTATTAAATATAATTTATTTGGATAATAACGTAAAGATTTCGTATTTAATTAGGCACTCGAATCGATATTTAATTAAATTCTAAGACAAAGATTCGTATTTAGTTAAATACGAATAATAGAGCTGTTATCTAATTACATTCTAGAATAAAAACTCGTAAATATCTACATGACTTCTAAGTATAGTATTTACTTAGATTCCATCACAAGCTTTCTTATTTAATTACATGAGAGTACTGGGGTTGTTTTTTAATTAGGTTCTATAAAAAGTATTCATATTTAATTAGATACGAGTGCTATGGTTCGAGATACGGGTTCTTGAATGGAAATCACGCTCCAGGAGACCTAGCGTGGGTAGGCCACCCCACAAGGTGGACCGACGATATGGTGAAGGTCGCGGGAATCCGCTGGATGCGGGTGGCGCAAGACCGGTCGTTGTGGAGATCTTTGGGGGAGACCTTTTTCCAGCAGTGGACGTCTTTCGGTGGAATGAATGGATGGATGGACTATGATTAGAATGTAATCAAATTCTAGCGAAGTATTCGCATTTAATTAGACTGTGCGCATGTGTTATTATCGTTCAAATTTCGCTATAAAGTTATCGCCAGAATCTTTTTGTTATAAAATTGTTATATGTAATACATAATAAGGGAACGGAAACAAATGTTATTTATTTTAAAAAATCGCATTGCAGCAGTGGTTCGTTTCATTGTTATCAAATCAAATAATGAATTATTAAAGTTCTACGCATTCATTAAACGTTTTTCGATTTTTTATCGTTCTATATTATAATTGGTAATTAAATAATGTATCTTTTCATTGCTTGTTTTTTTTTATTTTAAATAAGTGTACCTTTTTTTTTTGTCGACATTATAATTTTCTTTTTATAAATGATTTTATTTGGTTTAATTTTAATTACATCGTTGCAGAATATGTTACAAGTTTAACATCATTTTTGCGTAAGTACGTTGTTTCTTTTTCTATATATTTCAATTAAATATTTAAGAAGTTTTAAAGTGCAATTAATATTTGTAAGAAATAGAGGTTATACGTGAGCGGAGTTGTGGGTACAACTTAGTATGTAAATAGGTAAAATAAAATAATGACATGCAAGGTACCAGGGTCACATAATGACCTGAACACTTTACGTGATTATAGACAAATACGACGGGTACATAATCATCGGGTAACACCTGCGTATGAGTACCTATTGTTTGTTGTTCGTCGACCTTCGCGCCATCAGAAATAGATTCCGGCTCACCTATTGCAACGTTGTTTATTGATTTCTCGTTTAGAATGTAACACTGCGATACACTGTTATCTATCTATTTACTCTCGAGAGTTGGTTCTGACCTATATCCACACTCAACCGATAGATTTCACATCCTCATACCGATAGACATCATCTATACATAGGTTGGATAGCCATAATAGCTGGTAGGTTGGCGATCGTAGTCGGGTGTTTGTGTACTCAGAGAACGTTGCTGTCCATCCCCTGGTTTATCCCTTAGTCGCCCACGGGAAGGTACGGGGTGGCTATTCTTAGTCCACACCACACGGAACTACATGAATTTGATATCACAATACTAAACTATTCCCTCTGACTTTATAACTCAGTATCCTTAAAGATGTTGTTATTATTTCCAAAGAGGGCTTTGAAGTAGTGTTACGCAAATTATGTCCGGGAGCGGATTAGACACGGAAAGGTTTCTTTTATTAAAGGAACTAGGTGCAGCAAACAGGTTCGTGGAACTAATTCCGTGCCTTCGATCTTAACACTATCTTACAGTACCTCGATTCTTCCGGACAGTTTTAATTTAACGCTTATAGTTTGATAAAAATCGTACATTGATTTAAATTCGTGCCTTATGCCTTATTTGGAGTAGCTGTGCGCCCGCAGCTGCGCCCCCGTTGTAGAGATACTCTTTACTGCTTTTTAACTTTTTTACATGGAACCATAACTACTTTCCTAAAAAAAAATAAGTATTAAGATAAAGTAAAAATATTTCTCATCAATTCAAGGACTTGCCTGTAAAACTGTGTATTCTATTCCAAATTCTTTGAGTTTTAATTTATTTACGTAAAATCCTAATTATTATCGAAAATTACAAGTACTGTAAGTTACGCGGAGTAACTTCAGCTATCTACCAAAAAAAGGCCCGTCAAAATCCGTACAGCCCTTTCGGAGATTATTCGGAACATACAAACAACAATTTTAAAAATTGTATTTTTGTTGTAGGTATCGTACATACATTTATACCTTTAAGTAAAAAAAAAAAAAAATATATTACAAACAGAAACTTCAATTTTATTTATTAGTATAGATGTAAAAGGACATACATCATGCGACGGCCTCTCTTATGGTAAATAGTTACCGTCGCCAATAGGCAAATGCAACACCAAGAGTATTTTCAGTGATTTACCGATCTTAGAGAACGTCTTTAAGTCCCTTTTTTAAGAGTCGCACGTCGTAGCCTTTGGTAAAGACTATGCTGGGTAACCCATTCCATAGAGCTAGCGTACGCGATCAAAAGGTCCTAAACTACTTTTATGTAGGTGCGTTATGACTGATTATGGTTTAAGAGTGTGGGGATGACTAACTAGTCACTGGCGGAGGCTACGGGTATGGAATGACGACGAGGGTACTATATTAAAAGGTTTCTCTGGTCGCATAAGATTCTAATAATAATACGGTACAATGATGACCGCATATTAATTCGGTATCATCATTGGCCAATAGCACGCCTCTGCACGGTATGAAGTGAAGTACAATCTCAAATATGTAAAGAAGTACTCCATGTGAGGATTTTAGCATTACACAGCATATACACTCCTGCACTGAATACGCAGGTATTTAGGTTTGTTAGTGTCTTCTTTTTTTACTAATGATAGGGATTAGCGAGGATATATTCCATGGATTTTTTTGCTCAAGAAATAGGTCAAGTCTCTTTAGAACGATGATGGCTCAGCGTTAGTATGATCGTATTCCGCGTTGACGGACATAAATTTGAACCCAACTGTCCAAGGATATAACGAGTCTGAGGTTTCAATAAAAAAAAACATTATGATAAAACCGTAGTATGGTTTAGGTCAATTTCTAGTAATTTTATAAAGTATACTTACGTAGCTTCAACCGTCAAGTTTGAAAACCTATCGCCAGACACTTATAGACGTGTTCCAGTAGCAACACTTGAGAGCTAGTACCTCTAGGCTTAGCATCATATGATTTAATGGTCAAAGCGTATATAGTATAAAATGCCATCAAAAATCTTTATAACACTGATCGCTAATGAATCATATGCAAGGTACAGATAGAAATATGTCGTTTTTCCTTCATCACTGAAATATTTAGGCGTAGCAATACCATTAGCCATGCCATAGAGATGCCTTGAGAAGATTAACAGCCCTGTAAAACTTACGAGGCATCCATTGAAATATAGTTTTTTTTTAATCATATCTGAACATACAACGTTTAGAATAAAAATATTTTATTATATCGTAAAAGCGTTCAAAACTAAATGTAAACAGCGTACGCTTAGAATCGCCTCTCTATTTTTGTTTACGTGACACACTGACATCGTGGTCATCGAGTCCTTTTGTTTTCGAACTACCTTGAAAGTTTCATCGAATTATAGGGACAGGCACTTAAGTACTGCAAGACCACCAAAGGGATTCACATTTTGGCTTGATATATTTGCTGAGACCACCATTTTGCTGAATTTGCACCACGCTAACTTACGGCACTTAAGGGAAACTACGGATCTCAAGGTGCCTCACATGACCTCTGTACCGTCTGGAGTGTAGTGGCATAGCTAGGCTGTGAATGCAAAAAAATTACTTAGTCTGCAAATTATAATTATATTTTTATTTAAGCACTAAGTATAAACTTACCATCGGACAAAACTAAAAGGCTGCCAACTTTGAATCCAGATAAGAATACAGCGGAACACAAAAATCATAACGTAGACAAATTAATTATTCAGAATATTTCTGTCAACTGAATCAAACGTTTATATGGAAGAAAAAAAACTTTTTAAATTAATAAAAAAAACTGACTTCATCAGAATAAACTACAACAATGTACCAAAAAGTCAAATAATTATTACTTTATTAATCTGCTTCGTTAATTTTGAAATCGGTCCCAGCTTTTTGATAGCAAAGTGATGTAAATGTATATCGCTAATTATATTCATTTTTCATTAATTGTTCTTTAAAATTGCCATAGTTCTTCATTTAGCTAATATGTAATTATGATAAAAATTAGGCAGTTATTTCCATTTGTATATGAGTAAATTGATTAACTCTAGCTGGCACCGACTCCAAAATTAACGAAGCAGATTAATGAAGTAATTATTTATTGACTTTTTAGTGCATTTTTATAGTTTATTATTTTGAAGTCGGTTTTGTTTATAATTAAAAAAGTGTTACTTTTTAGTTTCAACATGTACTTTTAGGTGTTATGAAGCATACTTCATAGTTTTACAAACGAATATTTGAAACACGTGTGTCTATAACATTCGAGAGTTTTTCTAAATTTCACTAAGTTCCATTGATCAGATCATGATTTGGTGGAAATGGAACCACATCGGAAGTGTACTACTTCAATTTTTAAAAAATGCAAATCGGTCCACAAATGAAGGAGAAATCGAGTAACAAACATATAAAAAAAGAACATGCAGACGAATTGATGTCCTCCTACTTTTGAAGTCGGTTAATAAAAAGGGATGGAATTATTTTTGAAAGGATTGTGTGAGATGTGAAGAACTTTATTATTATGATATAAAATGAAATCTGACTTATTTAATTCATCTTAACTTATACCTGTTATTATTATTACTCTCTACAATATCTTGCAGACTGCATATATATTACCTCAAATTGTAAATTATTCCTAGTTTTATGTTCATCAATCGTACCAACTGTGTGTCACTTCATGTTTCTTTTGTGATTTGAAACAGTAATTTAACTATTAAATCGTTATAAAGTTGTGACTGATGCTATCCGTTCATTACAGCAGTGTGTCCGGTTCAATGCCGCGAAGTGAAACAGATATATACCACCTGAATTCATAAGTCTCTAAATTCGCGAATAGTTGTGATTGAAAAATCCCAGTTCTAGAATTTTAATTTGATCTTGTTTTTTCCAGATCATTTTAGTTTGTTTCAGAATCTTTAGATAGTTGTGAATAAGCTGTTATACCTATGCATTATTTACGAATACACTTAATTTAAGTATTTATTCAGTTCGTGTTTTTTTTGTGTATTCTGTGGTCCGAACACATAAATTTACTCTATCAAAATCTATGCAGGTTAAGATATAGAAAAAACATGTTACAAGATTTATTTAATTGATGACTGATTTCCTAGCCCTCAAATAATAAACATAAATTCTACTCTACCTAGATTCTAATTGGAAACCTAAGACGTTCAGCGTTGTTGTATGCATCGAAATTCACAGAATGATTTTCATGTACTTTTAAACTAGCTACTTTATTTAATGAAAATAAAACGAGCCGGGAAAATACCGAGAAAATAATGAGAATTGCTATTAATTGTGAAATACAATTGAGACTGATAAGTCTTTAAGGTCGATATTCCTTTAACGTTTTCAAGTCGCTTACACCTTTCTCGCGAGTTGCAGTGCCACGTGTTTCAGATTTTTCAGTGTCGCGAGTTGAATGGTGGAGGGCGGGCGCCGGGGTCGCCTCCCGCGTTTTGTCTTACGTTTTCCGTGATTAAGTTTTGTGTTTTTTGAAAAACAAACAAAAAAATTGCTATCGTCGTACTATACAATAGTATTTTACTTTTATTGTGTGTGCGTTCAATATTTGTGAGTTAGTAAAGCGGCTTGGTATTAAGAATTTTATCCTAATTATTTTGTTTTGTGTAAAATATTCGCTTTTTTCACGACTCTGCTTATAATAACTATGATCCTTTACAATTACTCAATTTATATATAATGGTAAATTAAGTGTTAATTATTAGTGTTATTAAAGTCTTTTTATATAATCCAGCAGTAACTTTTTGGAGCAACTTACTTCGTTATTTTCTTAAAGATTTGTTTCATATATTAATTACTGTAACAGAACATACGAATGAACTAAAAACTAGTCAAAGAATATATGTCTTTATGATTTCAAAACGGAATTTTTGGAAGGATTTTTAGTGTATCATGTAGTAGTTATTCATAAATATGTCGTTTTACTCTACAATATGGCACTAGCTGTGCCCGCGACTCCGTCCTCGCGAGATTTCGTGATTTCGATATGAAACTAAACATGTATTATGATTTATTTTCATACAAATTTACATCTCTTTTTTCACCCACTTTGGGGTAAGTTTTAGTCATACAGTTGTAAATACTCCGAGATTTTAAAATTTACTTAATTTACATGTACATATTTGCATTTCATTTTTCATCTACTTTAGGGTAAATATTAAAAAAATAAAAATCTTTCATACTAAGTAAATATACATCCAGACATAGACAGACTACTTATTTTATTAAAAAAAGATCTAAAATACAATGTTTCAGAACTCTAAAAGTGACTGAATTCCTATAAAAAAAAACATTTCATATCTTTTTTCAGCCACTTTGGGATTTTAGGAAAAAAATATATTTTGCGCCAGGATATAGACCTCTATATATCAATTTCAACTCCTGTCAGAATGTAGCAGCTTATAAGTTAAAAGCAATAGAATTAAAACAATAGAAACGTTAGTATAATGTTACTTACTGCTAGTAATTGTGGACTGTGAATTAATGATATAAATTGTTAACTATGTTCCGTCAAAACTAAAATCTTACACAATTTTTTACTTAATTGGTATCGATACCCGGGCTTTTATCTACATTTTATTAAAAATGCATTTGTGTATATATGTAATCTCTCTGCTTACATTACTATGTAAAACATGTCAACAAATCGTACTTTTATTATATGGTTTAAAATCTATGGAAATTAAGTAAGGTGCAACGAAATGAACTGTCGCATCTGATGTAATAATCTTTGTCAAATGAAACCCTCCCCGCTCGATTCATGCGTCTCGTTTATACTATATTTTTTTGTATAACTGTACATAGATTAAATAAATTAAAACGTGTACATACATAGTCTCACACTTACGCCCTTCCACTTGCTATGATCTTGACACCCTTCTTTCGCTTCTTTTACGGTCATTAGTGTTTTTATAATATGGTATATGTTCGTCAATTACATGTACTTTTTACATGACCTTTCTTTAGGACGTCTTCGATCTGACTGTGATACGTTTTCCTAGGTCGACTTATTAATGTGTTTTGAGCGATGATGGCGCAGTGGGTAGCGCAGCCGGATACCGCGTCAATCTACGCGGGTTCGACTCCACCTATCCAACTTAAAAATCGGCCTGAGCTTTTGGTGAAGGAAAACATCGTGAGGAAAACCATAGCATGGTGGTAGGGCATTTTCTAATGATGCCCGTCTGGGTAGCTACCACCCTCAAGTTTGAAAACCTGTCGCCAAATACCAACAGGTGTGTTCCGGCTTCATCATTTGAAAACTAGTAACTAGGTTAAGTGCGTTTACCATCCTGGACCACATCGTCACTTAACATCAGGTGAGATTGTGAACAAAGCACTGAGCCTATATCGTTTAAAAAGAGAAAAAATGTTTCGTCGATCTTCTGTCATCTATACTCTTCACTTGGCCTAACCAACTAAGCATTCTTTTCTCTATCTTTACTCCCTCTTTCACTACATAATGAACCACAGCATAACGTTCCCTTATCTTACTAACCCTTACTTTGTAAATAATCTTCACTCAGCTTCTCACTTCTCATGTCTACACTTTTTATCTTAATTTCATGCTTCTTCTGCTAAACCCATCTCTCATTACCATATCTAAGAGCGTTGTATAAATTAATTATATTAATTATAAGAAACTTGATTTATGCAGTTAAACATTATTTAGTGTTTATTTATGCACTGTTTTTATCTATTATTTATAGTTTAATGAGTACACGTGATTGCTATTATGTTTTTACTAGTATACGAATATTATTTTGTATTTTAGTAATAATCATAAAAATTATACATAACATTTCAATGAGATTGATCATAGAATTAGAATCAGTAGTTCGTAATTCACGATCTCTTTCCACCGTTCGTTTTCTTTCAATGATTATTTTTACGGTGACATTCTAAAGAATCAATGGATTAGTGAAAAATTTTCTAGACATTTTAACACGTAGGTAGTTCAAATGTAATAGGTAGGTAATTCAATAATTCTGATTCAAACGCATCAGCAATTTCTTTAACGACAACAATTGACCTCAATTAATGTGTCTCGAGACAGTTACCGTTTACCTCGTTCGCATGGGAAACAAGCGACATCTATATATTTTAAATAGACAAGCAATTTGGCAATAAATCTACGTTTTAATTTCTGTATATTACTTTAAAGCCTTACGAGTATTCGTTGAATCAGTACTATGGTGAGAATTTCATTTAAAATACCTTTAAAAACTTTATCGGTAAACAGTAGTCCCTTGTAAAATTTAGAAAGTATTCGTAAAAAGAAACGTAACTTTAAAACTCCGGTACTGTTTAATAATTTAAAGTAATTTTCGCTAATGTTAAAGAGTAAACGAGATAGAAATAACAAGGTATCTGCGTATTTTATTATGAATATTCCTTTTATCGTAAACTATATTGCACACGAAATGAGTACTGATGTCTTCTGTAATGGCGGCTACTAGCTTATGTTGTGTTGTATACCGTTTCGTAAGGGAACTCGGGCAATTTGTGTTTATTTAAAACTTTATTATTATGTTTCTTTTTCATAAAATTGTGTTTCAGTGTAATCATTTGTATATAAATGAAATGAGTGATATTTTCCAGAGATTGTTGTGTTTATATTAATTGTATGATATTAAATAACCTGTATTATTTTATACGTGATTATTAAATATTAATTATGTAGATAGTCTGTTATGTATGAATGTCTCATTTTCAGAGTGTAATATCGAGTCTAGTGAAATATAGAAGTCCTTGAGAGTAGCGTTAATTTTTTCATCTCGTTCATATCAAGTAATTCTCTTTCGATCTTGTTATATCAAGGAATGCTGAATATACTTTGCTATACATATATTTCGTGGCTTACATGCTTTTATGATGAAAGGAATGCTTTTATCTATCCCTTTATATAATAGTAGCTGCGTGCCCGCGCCTGCACCCGCGATTTATATATTTTCCACTGCGTAATACAGTTTTTAATTTTTTTATACAGGACACTAATTTAACTTTTTTTACTACTTTTTAATTTTTTTAAGCAAAGATATTTCTGAGAAATTCTAATACCTGCCAGTAAAAAACTATACAATAAATCAGGGTTTATTCCAATTTTTATGAGTTTTCCTTTTTTTACGCGGAACCCTAATTATTTAAGAAAAAATAAAGTAGCCTAAGTTACCCGGAGTAACTTCAGCTATCTACCAATAAAAGTCCCAGAAAAATCCTACCAGCCGTTCCGGAGATTACCCGGAACAAAGAGAAAGATGGACAAAGAATTTAAAAATTGTATTTTTAAATATACATTCATATGTATTTGGTAAAAAAAAACTATTTTGATATTACAAACAGACTCTTCAAATTTATTTATTAGTATAGACGACAACAAATGCTTATTTTCTTTGAACGATTCTACATCGCGCTATGGTTGTGTTTGTCTTCCATTGTACATATATGTTTCGAAACAGACTACGCTTCAACCTTGAGCTAGTCATCTTATTGCGGCTGAGTGCCTTCAGCACTCGCCCCAAAGTTCGGTGAAGCTGTAAAGGCTCTTCCGGTCAACAGCATTAGCTTGGTTAGAAAAAAAAACTACGCTTCAATTTCATTTATTAGATAAATGAAAGTGGGCTATATTATTCTCAGTTCTGTATTTTTATTATAGTTTGTTTGTAGCGCTTTGACTACACGCTTACCTGATGTCAAGTGATGATGTGGTCTAGGATGGTAAATAAGCTAAACTTAGATGTAATGGCACTCAGGTGACGTTGCCGGAAGACACCTATTAGTGCTTGGCGACAGATTTTCCAAATTTGAGGGTGGGTAGCATTATTACAAAATGCCCTAGCCCTCTGCTATGATTTCATAGCGTTTTGTCTTATTAGAAAAATTAGGAACCTTCAAAAATAAAAAATGCCCGGATCCACTGTCATTTTTAGATGATCATCAAACAAATTTCATGAATAAAAAAAAAAAATCTCTTTCTTATTATATAATTGGAAGAAAAATTAAAATCGATTCTGTTTTGAAGGAGGAAACTGTAAAACGAAGTGATTATTTCATTTATTTTGCATAGTTATAATAAGTCCGAGGTGCAGTGGCTATTTCGCGGTTGATAACTATTTCATTAAGTGCAACAAGATAGTAATAGTTTTCTGAAATACCTAATCTTCAATATTGTAGTCAACCGAGTTTTCTCTTAACAATGTATAAAGTATTTTATCGTTTCACCATTGTAAGTAAAGTTTAATAGCATCGTCTGCTTTTAAGTTAATATTAAGTAATGATAATACCTAAAATAATATTGTAATCAACTTTGTATTTATTGTATTCTGTTTTGGACGTATTAAACGTTTGAGTTTCCTTTATTTTCAATGTAACTGCAGAGAGAAATAACATTTCAAATTGTAATATATAAAACAGGAAGTATTAGGGCTGGCTAATATTCCATAAATTGGCTAATAAGATTTTATACACAGACTACGCGATACTGAAAACTGCCGATTTAATATAGTGCATCAATAATATTAAGGAAAGTTATGTTGGCCTAGAAATTGAGAGTTTTTGAGTATTTTAGTGCGGGAGAAGAACAGTAGAAGAAAAGAAACAGTTTTGTTGGTAAAAAAAATTAACACAAACCGGTGTAGATGTTAAATAATTCGAAAGATTTTTGCAAGGATCGATAGGCAATGCCTTTGTTTCTTTCTATACCTAGTACATGGTCTGTGGCGTCACAGATAATATTATCAGTTATTGCACTATAAAAATATACCCTTAATGTAGCTATGGAATATTTATAGCGTTATTCACTACTAGGATATATATATGTATATATATATATATATATATATATATATATATATATATATATATATATATATATATATATAAAATCACAGGATCGATTTGATTGCGAAGGATATAGGAGGTTTCATTCAAAATATCTGAAATAGTATACTTTCAAATAATTATTATTATAAATGTGACTCGAGCAACGTTGCCAGGTGCAGCTAGTTTTTTTTTTAAATAAGAAATCATTAGATATACATATATTTTCTAAAGGTATTTATTAATCAGTTATTTAGTATTTTGTTTTAAGATTTTACCAACCCTACCCACGATTTTAAATTCTAAAATTAATTACGCGTGTCTATTTGTACGTTGCATTCTGAGGTACGGCGTACAGTGTTTAACTGATTGACGTAAATATCTGTGTTCGTAAATTGGTAATATAATGAACAGATGTTATCATTAAATATGTATATAAAATTAAATATTTAATTAAACTTACATATTGTTGAGAGTTTTATAGAGTTTGTAGAGGATATAGTGATAGTGATAAATATAGCGACATCGATATAAGTATCCATGCATAGCAAATAAGTTTGCTTTAGGCACGTGGGGAGGACGAATGCAAGAAAATTGACAAAATAAATCACAAAGGGAATGGTGACTGGGCGACTCGGTAAAGATCGACCTATGTGAACGTATCTTGAACAGATCAGAGAAGTTCTAAACATAGGAAAGCGAAAGGCAGGATCGTAAAAGTGGAAGGATATAGACTCTGCCTACAATTATGGTACAGTTTTTGTTTCAAATAAATTTTGTAAGTCATAGTTCTAGTATTTCGCGATCCGGAATCAGCTAATTTGGTTAGAATAGTTAGCAAGGTGCTTAGGCAGTTGACCCTAACTGGAGCGCGACCACCGTACACTTATGAAAACTTATTGGTGACACGTTAAGGCGTGTCAAATTAAAGATCTTCAATTGTATATCCGAAACACAATATATGTTCTACGACTTTGCCAGTATCTCCAGTGCTCTGCCAATAAAATTTTGCGGGAGTGCCCCTACCGGTATGTTCCGAATTTCGATACCTCGGGTCACTCATATAAAGTGACGGTGACATCGACCGAGAAGTGAGGCAGAGAATGAACTTAGGTTGGATGAAATGGCGACAGGTCTCAGGCACAACTTGCGACTGTAGGATGGCCGTTAAACTAAAGGGCAGAAAATATAAGTCTGTTATAAGACCTGTCATACTATATGGATTGAAATATTGGTCTTATAGGATGGATGAAAAATGCATATAGCAGATATGCGTACGGATGTGTGGGAGTGACTAGAATGGATACAATTATGAATGATCATGTTAGAGGAAGTTTGATAGCGGCTTCAGTGATTGAAAAGATAAAAGTGAGTTGCGAGGACAATTAAATTAAAATTTACACTAATAAATAAAACGAAAAGAAACTGAGTATACATATATATACAACGGAAAATTTTCTTTAAATGAAGTATATATAAAAATACAACTAATATAAACCTGGCCAGCATAGAAATCCGTTTAATATAGCACTGCAGTACGATTACCTGAATTTGTTGATCAGAATGTCAATATCGGTAATAGTAGTTTTCCGTTCGACTATGACCTTACTTGCCTCATCCAAAAGTCTGATCGGTATAATGTATAGAGTTGCCGGATCTTTATTGTCCATCAATTCACTATATTCAATAAAATGCACGTCGAGTGCCGCTTAATCTTCATCACCCACAGTATGTCTGATTACATTATTTAATATACGTAGTCTTCTCAAAAATTGGTGGAGAGACCGATTTTATCTTCCTTTACGTCCTCTTACTTTCGATCCCATTGTCTTAACATAACATAACATAAGCTCACGCCTGTTATCCCCAAAGGGTTAGGCAGAGGTTAAATAGTGAACTACACCACCCACATTTCGCCGAGATTAGTTCCGTCCAGAACTACAGGACCTTTTTTTTTTTTTTTTTTTTTGACGGGGGAAATGCATTTACGCACTACCCTTACCTATTGCATTAGTGAGACCGAAGTCCCCCAATGCAATAGGTAAGGGGGCACGGAGGGACGAACTTCGTGCCAGTGTGGGACTCACCCGGGCATGAAGCGCCCGGAAATACCCACTAAACCCCCCGGGGCCGTCCGCCGCATTTGGGATGGGGGCGACACGGGGTGGCTTGAGAACTACAGGACCTAAAGAATGGATCCGTGATAGATGTATAATGGCATAATGATGCCAATTGTCAATAGATTCTCATTTATTGAATGTTGTCAGCGTTTTTTTTACTCTAGCTACTGGAGCTACTTCATGTAACATACTATCAAATTAAAAATAATTCTTTATTAGATCAAAAAAAAAAAATACACATACATTATAAAATAAACACAAAAGTATTGCAAACATAACATATTAAATCTGCCTGCAAAACTGGGATTCTCTGTATCTTGGCATTAGATTTAAATTTCTTCCATTAAGGACATTTAGTAATTACTATCCTAGGCTCTAGCTTCTGAACTTGAGACCAGGGAAACCAGAGAAAATTAGGGGGGGGGGAGGGCAGAATAAAAAAAGGCAAAAAATATTAAGATGGGGGACTGTAGAAAAAAAACATGTTCTCAAACTGGACAGTGAGCAATAAGGCTGAGAAACTGTGGCCTAAACGTTGTCCTAAGTTTAGCGCTATATTTTTCTGAAAACTATATTTTAATTAGTCTAGTAGATTTCAAGGGATTCGTGTTCATATAAACATACAAACTGACATAACAGTCAGAAACTTATAATATGCCTTTTAATCGTTTGCTTTTTATAGTATCAATGATTATTTCAAATATAATCATAATATAGACTCTGGAAATTTCTGATTTGTCTATAAAAATGTAGGTAGGCTAACGTTTGATCACATATTCAGATTATATACTCAAAAATAGGTGTAATTTCTAACAAAGAGATCGCTTGTTAATAGGTTCACAAATTGGGAATATTTATTTAGACAATTGAAAATTTCTCACTGCAATAATGTATAGTTGCTACAAGCTAACAAATTGGTACAAATTAAAAACATTGCACACATTCTGTAACTACGGTTTTTTTTTTTTATTTTATTTAAATGGACTTTTCTATCCTCTAATTTTTTTGTGTCACTTTCCCCCTCAGGCGGCGACCCAAGACGTGTCTCTTTCCCCAACTGGGGAGGCTCTTGACGTCGCCGCCAGCGCGATACAGTAACACTGCCCATGCATTGAGCAATTACACGCACAACACTCCATACACACTCTTGCACATAACATGCAGGTACATAGGTCCTGTAAGGAACCTTTTTTTTATATTAATATAAAAAATGTAGGGATAGCTAGGACACAACTCGCGAGTGAGTCTTGAGTACTCAGGTGACGGCCAAGCCGAGGTTCGTAACACTTTGGTAACCCTTGAGCTAGTCACCTTATTGCGGCTGAGTGCCTTCAGCACTCGCCCCCAAAGTTCGGTGAAGCTGTAAAGGCCCTTCCGGTCAACAGAATTAGCTAGGTCAAAAAAAAAAAATAATTGTGTCACTTTGTTGTTCACTCGTCACTGGTTTGTACATTATTCAATTTTTATAATAGTAACGAATGCTATGAAATAAAACTTTTTTGTACAATATAAGTTGGAATCGAAAAAGAAAACTTGCAATTTGTAACTTTTCTAAGATATCCTTGTAAATTGTTTTTTTATTGTGAATTTTATTTTGCAAATTAGATAGCTTGTAAATACATACAATTAAATTTAAAATGAATCGTCCTATAAATGAATTCTTTATTGTACCAAGAATCTGTACTATGCCACAAGGCATTTTCTACCAGCTAACCATTTAATATATCATTTAAATCATTAATTTTCATTTACACTTTCGAATCTTACACTTTCATTTTTATTAAACATGTTGCAAAAGTTCGACTTACTAAGGTAAAAAAAAATCATAATATCAAAAAAGAAACATCCAAATACTCTTGAGCGCATCCGGTCTGAACATAGTATTTGATATCTGGTGCTAACTTTATATAACGTACGTGGTACAAAAATCAATAAGCGAGTAGACACTTCAGCCTCCCGGTGTTAATACGAGTGTATCCGCTCTTATAAATCGAAGGCAAGGTTTTTATATTTTACTAGGTAGGTCTCCCGCCGAACTTCTTTTCGCCTCAGAATATTTTTTTATTTTTATTATTATTATTCCATCCACTCTATTCAACCATAAGACGTCCACTGCTGGACATAGGTTTCTCTCTTAAATATACAACTACCGGTCTTGTGCCACCCGTTCCCAGCGAATTCCTGTGACCCTCACCAGGTCGTCGGCCCATCTTGTGGGCCTACCGAGGCTGCGTCTTCCGTTGCGTGGTAGCCATGCGAGAACCTGTTGGTTCCGTCGGGCACCGGTTCTATAAGCAATGTGCTCAGCTCACTGCCACTTAAGTTAACTTCTTAACTTTAATTCGATTCTGTTTTTTCATCCAATGCGGGAATTTCGCAATGAACAAAAATCTTCATCAAAATCAGTTCTCGAGAATTATTTTTTTCTGTTTTTCTTTTTGTGATTTTTTCCCTTGTATATTAATAGTTATAAAGGCAACAAATTAAAGTTCATAGAAATCTTTCAAGCCGTTCTTCCCCGACTTTGTTTGATATATGTATATATAATTAGATAGTTATGGTATTGGATATGAATGTGGACGGTTACATGGGAAGGGGAAGACCAAAGAAAAGATGGATGGACTGTGTGAAAGATGATATGCTTAGGAAAGGTGTGAATGCGGAAATGACAACAAATAGAGAGGAGGAATGGAAGAGGATGACATGTTGCGCCTACACCCAAATAAAAAATGGGAAATGGGTAGGGAGATGATGATGAGTTACGAATTGTTCTTAGCGAAAGTCGAGACAGGGATGTCATTTTCAGACTCGACTGTGGTTCAAATTATACATATATCTTTAGTGAGTCAATAAAAGTGATCGTTCAATATTCCTATTAGAAAAAACAATGACCATTGTACCAAAATATATGCTATTGCTAAATATATGCGTAGCCAATTGCTACGAAATTAAAAGAATATCCTATCATGGAGAGAGAGTATCAAAACGTTACTCAGTTTCTCCGATGTAGGATTGTGTTTAGCTTAGTTCATTAGTTGACAGGCAAAATATATTATTTTTCATGCGTTCTGTTATTTACAAATAATTAATAATTAACTCCAAATTCCTTGTTTGCAACGAAATAATTCAATGAAAAATTATATTCAATCCGCTATGAAAAACCATGTTTACTCACAGCGAACGCGTAGGTCGCTACATTTGCCGGAATAAATTACTTTATTATTCAACTACATTAGAATTTCAGATTATTAATGAAGAAAAAAAATGTTTTTTTTTTTGTGTAGGAAAAAAATCCTAATCTCTAAATTTCTTTCTTTGAAAATATTATTGTCATAAGAGACAAGTCTCAGCGCTTTGAACATAATTTCACCTGATTTTATATTACAATTTGGTAGTGAACTCACTAAGCCTAGGTAATGGTTCACAAGTGATGCTGCCGGAACACACCTATTGGTATTTGGCGACAGGTTTTCAAACTTGATGGTGGTAGCTACTCAGGTGGGTATTATTAGAAAGCGATCTACCACCATAAAGGTGGACTTACCACCAACTATTGCATAAGCCAATAATTTTTGCGATCAATTCAAGCATTTCAAGTCATTTTTGACCCTTTCTCCCCCTTGTTAGCAAAAGTAAACAAAGTTCTTACTCCTCACCCATAATTACGTAAGAATTAGTATAATTTTGAACAAATATTAGTAAGTATTTTACGTGGTGTGTTGGAGCGTGCGGACCTGTGTACGCAAGTTGTTTGTTGCTTGACAAATTGTGTACGGACGTAGGGCTTTTCGTGCGGTCTGATGTCACATTTTATTTTATATAATATATATCTACTGATTGATCTGTGTAGATATAGCATCTTTTTTGATTTTTTTTTTTAAAATTTAAATTATAAAAGTTATGTTATATATAAAATAAGCAAAAATAAAACATTACATTTTCTCCTCTGTTTATCAAAATGAATTCGGTACTTTATTGTTTTTCTTTTGTTTAGTTTATTTAAATAAAAACGCTGGTCATTATTTTATAATTCACAGGAGCGGTAGACACTGGGTTTTGTTAGTACTTATAAGAAAAATGAAAAGAAACAATAACTTTATTTGAGAAACAACATTTCGGGAGACTTTAAAATCAATGACAAAACACATTTCTATGATTTTTGTCTGTGTGTTTGTGCAGGCATCACGCAAAAACTAGCAGATGGATATTGATAAGGTTCGCTACAGAAGTAATCTATATTTCAGGGTAGCACATAAGGTGACAAAAATGGAGGAATATAAAAATTATCATGGGAATAAGTCAGTTTTAATATCCGTTTTAAATAAAAGTACACATCCGTGTACTTGAAAAAAAGCTCATATGTGTTGTAATTTTACAAAACTTGACTTCACGGGGACAGAGTCGGGCATAGCTAGTGTTACATAAAATTAAAATCATGGCTGTTTAGTATTTAGAAATAGAAGTTTAAAATGTGAAACTTTGTTTACACCCCGGAACCGCTACTCTAGTGTTACGACCTAATTTCCGATCAACTCAACATTTTAATTGCACCAATAATGTATGTATCAGCGATAATCTTTTTTATTACTACTCATTAAAAACGTTTTTTTTATTACATACTAGTTTGAATCGTTGGTTTTTCGTTTGTATGAGATTTATTATTAAAATGTTCGTGTTGGAATTATATTCTGACGCGATAATGTTGTTGGTCTATGTATGTACATTCGCGTACTACATTAAAGCCGTAAAAGACTCGTGGGCCGGATTCCGTACGTAGTACAGCGGACGACTGAAGTTGTCAGTCGGTTACCAGACACAGTCAGCTAGAGACATCATGTCTTAAAGAAATGTTGGCTGATTTATTTCTTGATTGATTCAACCGACAGACGTCTACTGCTGGACATAGGTCTCCCCAAAAGAAGGAGGGAATTGCCATAATCGCCACGCTTGGCATGCGGGTTGGCGATTGCAGTAGGTGTTTGTGGTGCTCAGGGGATGCTGCTGCCCATCCCTTGGTTTATATCCCTTAGTCACCTTTTACGAAACCCACGGGAAGATATGGGATACTATTCTTAGCCGTCATGATAAGGCAATTAAATTATTTTTATTGACTCATAAATAAGGCTAATAAAATAAAATTAGCATTTAAATAATTTTATCTTATACCACTCATTTAAAACATAAAACAGCTATCAACTTTTAGTTTAGTTTTTATTTTAATACTAGCTATAAACCCGCTGCCGCGCTCGCGTTCCATAATTTTTACACTGCGTTTAAATTTTTTTATACAGAACCCTAATTATTTTTATTATTTTTTTCGGTACTAAGATTCAAGCACTTGCCAGTGAAACTATGCGTTCAATCAGATTTTATTTGAAATTTCATGAGTTTTAATTTTTTTTACGCGCATCCCTAATTATATTCATGAAACAAAAGTATCTCAAATTATGTGGAGTAACTTCAGCTATCTGCCAAAAAGTCCCTTCAAAATCGCACCAGTCGTTCCGGAGATTACTCGGAACAAACAGACAAACAGAAAAGAATTTGAATACACATTCATATGTATTTAATAATAAATTGTTTTTTTTTAATAGTATAAACAGACACTTCAATTTTATTTATTAGTATAGATAACCGAACCTTAGTAATGTATGTACACCTTATAAGGTAAGGCCGTGGTAATACAATATAAAATTCACGTTTCCTTTGAAGTATCGAATATCAAAGAGTTTAAAATACGCCCGGGAACTGCTCCTACGTTAACATCCGGCCATTATTAGATAATTAACGGCAGCTACGTACAAATTAAATTATCAAGTTCCGCCTGTACGTATAGCTTTCTTGATTAATTATATTTTATATGCTTATATATGAAGGTCATTTAAGAAAATATTATTTAAATAAATTTACTTACCGTGAGTCTATTTTAACGGTCATTAAACTTTTCGCTTGTAATTACAATATTAAAAATTAACTAATAATTTAAATTAGGTTTTTTAACTTTACAATTTTATAATTCGTTAACGTGCGTGCTATGATATATATTTGTCCACCCATCTACGTTCAATAGATATTATAATATGAAAAAGTAATTTTTTTGTTAACTTGCTGAACGGTTCTGGGATTAAGCCCGTGATGTTATTTTTTTGCTTTTAGTGCTGCCGCTTATTGATTTTGATTTTGATAGGGAAAGTAGCATCAACAGTTAGCTTTGTGGTAGATCACTCGGATATTGTGTTTCAACTGTTATAATATAAAAAGTGTGAGTGTGAGCTTTCAAAGAATATGTTGTGATATATTACTGGCACGGTAGTGGGGAATGTTTTCTATAATGGAAAATTCTTTTTTCAGGCGTCAATGATTACATTTTTATTACTGCATTTGAGAGGCAGTACTTTCTTCTAGATCAATGTTACCGTATACGTGAAATAGGTGGTAATAACCTCATACTTGTGTAACTAACTATAAAAAGCTGCGGATGCTATAAGAAGCTTCTAATTAATTCATGTAAGATCTATTTTGTTTTTTACTTTACGTGCTCTTAAAGGCCTAAAACACACCCAAGTTTAGATAGGAATTAAATTTGCTAGATCGAAACAGAAATAACATTAGTACAGAGAACGTATTACCGTAGGTTGTAATGTTCAAAGATAGGATGGATCATTACGTAAATGATAGTGATGTCTGTCCCCTTCTCTGTTCTTCCGCTAAAACGTATAAAGTTTATAACTATGGTTTGTATAGTCTAAAAAAATAAAACATGTTTTAAAAGACCAGATCGAGTTTCTTGCCGGCTTTACTCCCCTGTATTGACTTCCGAAGTATATACGCGCTTTTTCAGCGCCCATATTGAAGAACAAATTTTTGATTTTTACCACCAACTTGTGAGCAAAGCTTTTATTTAACCTCTCTTCTTATTATTGAGTAAGTATTAACATATTTTTTAATATTAAAAATGCAAGATTTTTATTTAATATCTATAATACGAAGCTGCTTCATTTAAATTTTTTGATCGTACAGTGAATAAAAAAACACTTTATGTTAGTGTAAATAAAGTTCCAAGTGTAATAAAACAGAAACGCCAAATGCGTTGTTATTATAGTCGCGTATTAGTGTGAGTGAAACAGTCAAGTTGCACGGCGCATGCGTCGAGTGCGCGCGGCGTGCGAACCGCACGCGATGCACGCCCGCGCGCGATCTCGACCCGGGCGTTGAACGTGTCATGGAGACCATTTCTGAAGATGCTGAAAACGATTTGGAATTCGGTAAATATCGCTCGATTTTGATGATCATTGGATAATGAGTATGAGCTTCTTTGAAGGTTCGTTGATGGCGCAGTTGCTAGTGAAGTCGGATTCCGCGTCAATGGACAATTCTAAAATCAGCCTAAGCTTTCTGTAAGATATTGTCACACTAATGCCCTTCCACTTGTTATGATCTTGACACCCATCTTTCGCTTCTTTTACGGTCTGAGTGCTTTCATATAATATGTTATATTATATTATAGGTGTGTCCACTATACAATCCACTGGTGGTCAACGTAAATACAGCGCTTGAAAATATTAAACCTTACATTTCCATATAATTAATAGTGAGAGGAAACAACTGACAAGCGGATCATGAAGAAAGTAAACAGACAAACGCCATTTTACATTTCTATAATCATAGTGCCATAAACAAAATTGTGCTATCACAAAATAAATAATGTAGGTAAACAGAAAAAATACACACCCAACACAAAAAGATCACGTCCTCTATTTCTATATACGATTACGGACACGGGCCATTTTAATACGCCAGGTGTTTCTTTCTGAATACACAAAGAACCGTTCGGAATATTACGGATCGTGTATTTTTAGATTCTCGATACTTTACTCCTGCTCTCGAAATAATCGACGATTTGTTAACTAAATTAATTATATTTTCGCGTTAAATCGTTTCGTCAATTTCCGGAGATAATTTAGCTGGAATTTTTTGTTGTTTGTTTTGATTTTGAAGACATCAGGAAATGGTGTTAATGAATATTTTTATTAATTTGTTAGTAAAATTCTGATTACTAAATTAAAAAAGATATATGTAAACATGTATAATATTAGTTATAACGAATCTGAAGTTTTGTCTGTAGATTTTAATTACATTTTTTTTTACAATTTTGTGACGGATATCTAATTTAGCCGATAATAATCTCAAATATTAATTTTTTTTTTAGAAAATATAAAAAATAAATATATCTAAATTTGAATGAAATTTGGTGCGTGTATCGTTCGGCATCTCATAGGCCAAACAACTCAGGACTTCCCCATATTGAATGTAGATAAACATGTAGACAAAGTCGCGGGCGCCGACTGATAACATACAAGTTTTTTTGTTAATAAAGTAAACAGTTCAAATAACAAAATTCTAAAGTATTATTTTCTTAGTCAATAATATAATAATAATAATAATAATAATAAGTGTTTATTCAGTATCAAACATACATTTTTAATTACAATTAATTACTTCTGCCAAACTGCATAGCAGTTTATTGGCAGGTGTAACCTCCGTTTTTAATTAAATTTGTCTATACATATGTAAACACTTAATAATAAACATATTTAAAAAAAAAGAGCATACATGCAATACATACATTTACAGTAAATATAAAAAGAATGGAAAAAATATATAATTAACTTAAACGTTTACTCACACTATCTAATAGAATAAACTGACTGGTTTTGTTTTTAAAAATTCGTTTTGTTAAATTATTGCTTTGTAATGAAAATGGTAAACTGTTATATAATTTAGGCACTAAGCACTTTCTATGTCTTTCCCCAAAATAATTGTTATAAGCAGGTACCTTGAATGTATCTATTGCCCTACTTGGCCTTGTATGTGTTATATTTATTTTAAACTCGTTACTATCGAACTGTTCCACTGCCCATCAATAGCTTTACTTTCTCATGGACTGGCAAGATTTTACAACACGCGAACAGTCGTTCATAGTTTATAATTTTACACAGGCGCTTTGTATTTTTGTTTACTAAAAACTTCATGAACCTAATCTGCAAAGACTTTAATTTATCTAAATAAGTTTTAAATGTACGACCATAACTCGTCAATCCATAAGAAAGTAGTGAATCCACCAATGCATAGTAGATTACATACAAGGTCGCCCTGTCCAATACACTGCTCAGGTGATGGAATTTCACAAGTACTACCCTTAATTTATCACATAAAGTTGTTATATGTGTTTCCATGAGAAACTACTATCTATGATTAGGCCGAGGTACCTGTATTCTCCCACCACATCAATACATGCGCACGCACAACCATCTGTGTCATTGTGCAGACATTCATAACTGTGACCTATAATGCGCGGCGCACGATAATTTCCTTTCAGATATGGGGAGTGAATATGCATACATTTGGTTTTACTTAAGTTTATTATTATACCATTATCATGGGCCCACTTTATAATATTAGTAAAATCTTCTTGAATTTTGTTTTCTATTAAATGTAAGTTTTTGTCCATATATAGTAAGCAAGTGTCGTCCGCATACATATAAATTCGACAGTTCTGCACCACATTGCACATGCTATTAACGTGGACTATGTACCCTATGGGGCCGAATACCGAACCGGTAGGCACACCACAACTTATATGTGTGGGGTCGCCACTGATGCCGTCAACGACGGTCTGTAATTTTCTATTAGTAAGGTAAGCACGGAGCCACCTGTTCATTGGACCTGCGACTCCACACTCTTCCATGGCTTGAAGCAGTTGGTGGTGCTCCAAGGTGTCAAACGCTTTTTTAAAATCAATGAAGACAGCCACCACATGCTTTCTTTGGTCCAAACCCTCATTGACATCATCAGTAAATCGCCCTAAGACTGTTGTCGTGCTCCGCTCCTTCCTGAACCCGTGCTGTGCGTCATTTAATAAACAATATTTTTCTAAAAATCCACTTATACGACTAACAATGTATTTTTCCACTATTTTGTTAATTACCGATAATATTGCTATTGGCCTGTAATTAGAGTAGTCACAATGTAAACCTCGTTTAAATATAGGTCTTATTAGAGCTGTTTTTAACATGTCTGGATATAAACCCTTTTCAACGCACAAATTTATGAATAGCGCAAGTACTGGACTAATGTCATTTTTAATCAATTTTATATCTTTAACTCTTATTGCATCTATTCCTGGTGATTTATTACAGTTTAAAGTGTTTATAATTTTAATTATATCTATTGAGTGAGCTTTTTGAAACCTTAAAGATACATCACTACGTATAACATAGTTAGATCTGTTGAGAAACTTATAGTTACATACATGTTTAATATCACATATTTCCTTAGTAAATGAGTTAGAAAAGTTATTACATATATTAATTGTACTGGTTATTCTACCCAAGTGATTTAAAATTACCTCATCTACACTCTTTTTTTTTTTTTTTTCATTTCCAATCCATGAGTTAATCTTAGCCCAAACCTTTTGAACATTTTTGCTACATTTTAATATCTCCTCTTTTCTATAATTATTTTTAGCTTTATTTATACATTTGTTCACCTTATTTCTATACCTATTATACTGCAGTCTTAAATTCATGTCATCTGGTTTACTTTTCCATGATCTAAATAAACTATCCCTAATATTAATCATATTCATAAGTTTTTTGGAAATCCATGGTTTACTTTTTCTTTTTTTACGCACAGATATAGATGTTTTAGTATCATTATACACTTTACTAAATATTGAATATAATGCATCATATAAAAGTCTAGGGCACTCATAGTCCATAAGGTCTTTCCACGATACTTCCGAAAGTTTTTCAGCCAGTTTCTTGTCGCTGATTAAAGTAATGCTAGACTTACCACTTTCAGAAAATTTTATTTATTATCTAAGGACAGACCGATAAGATAGTGATCTGATATCTTGGATGTTAACACGTACGTCGAATAGGTTGACCGTTGTGTTCGAACCCACACGTGGTCAATACACGACCGTGTCACTATGTGACCGTACACTTCTTCTCGCGTTACGTCGGTTATCGCGCACTCCATTCCTAATTCACTCATATTGTTTATATACTCACTACTACTACCGCCGCTACCAGAACTGGCTTCGCACAATAAGTCTATGTTCGTGTCACCCATAAATATTATTTCACAGCCGTTAGAGATCTTATATAAAAGTTGATGAATCTCTTGGGCAAATACGTATTTATTTGTTTTCGGCGGCCTATATACAATAACTATATGAACTGGTCTTCTTCCGTCTTGATATAGTTGCCCATATATTATTTCTGAGTAATTAGCATTTATTGTTTTCGCGGTGAAGTTTAGCTTGTTCTTGACATATAACAGTACCCCACCTCCCCTAGTTGTTTCTCTTGTATTTGTATATATCTCGTAACCTGGTAACTGATATAAGGGCACTTCGTGTTTTTTTATATTTATCTCAGTTAATGCAATAAAATCTAATTTATGTATACAACCCTGTATAAGCACTTGTAGTTGATTAAAATTTCGCCTCAGCGATCTTATGTTCAAGTGAATAAGGTTCAAACTTGTCTCATCATTTCTCAATTCTCCTTGCCATGTATTTATATCTATGTATTTCTTGTAATTTGCTATATTTTGTATATTTATAGTTTGGTCTTCGAATTTTATATAAGTATCTAATCTAAATAGTTAAAAAAAAAATGAATCCTGAACATATTACTCAGTCTCTGAATATGTGTTAATGTCCCGCAAAGTACGGACTACTTTTACTCTGGTGTCATTTGGGTCATCTTTCTTTATTAGGACTCTGCCGTTTTGAACCCAAATGTACCTATATGTGGGTCTAAGTTCATTTTTTGCTGTCCAAAGTAAGCTACGCATATATCTAGTGAGATCTTCATTTATATATATACGTTGTGAGCTTCCATTCTCATAGACGATATCGTTGGTTAATTGACTGTTTTTTCTAGTTGCCAGCCATTGGTTCCGTGCGGCACATGAGCTCAGCGTAATAGTAACTGGGCGCGGTTTGTTCGCGCGCTGCTGTTTATTTGAAGCGACGGCGGCGGTTTTTTTTACTTCGCCTACCCGGTTTACCTCACAAATCTTTGTGGCATCCACCCCCAGTTTTTTGGCTAATGTTTTAATTGTAGCCTCCAAATCCTCATTTGTATTCTCTTCTAGTCCAATTATTTCTACATTTTTTTCTTTCTCCTTATTTTCTAGATACATAATCCTTTCTTCCAAAGCTTTATTTTGGGTTTCTAAGTGAGTGTTTTTCTGTGTTCTAATGCCTTAAATTTGGTATCATTTTTCTGCTTTTCCTCCATTAACTCTTGATATTTTTCGGCATAAAAGCTAATATCATCAGACATATCTTCTAGTGTTTTTTTCATCTTAAAAACAATGGCTAATTTTTCGTTGATTTCTGATAATACTTTCTCCGGAGTTTTAGATACATCAATTACAGCGGATGTAATTGTAGCCGGCATAATTTGGCATTCATCACACAGTCCAGTATCATTAAACGATTTTATTTTCGCTGAGCATTTTTTATGAGGTATGCCCCACATGAACCGCTGCATCGAGATATATTATCTCCTTTCACTTTAGCTAATGACAGTTTACATCCTTTACATTGCACCATTTTTACTTCTACGTGACCTTATGTAGATCTTTATTATTAAAATTTTCACTTGACAACATAATATTGCGCATGCACATACAGCGCCGTTAACGCGTTCACCCGTCGGAGGTAACTGCTGAACATAATAATGTAATTAATTATGTTGTAATTATGTGTATAACATTACAGTCATTATTTTTTTTAATTTTCATACAACGTTCCAGCTAAATGGCAGCTGTTTTGCTAATATTATCCAAAAATCTTTGTGGTACCCCAGAATTCATGGTACTGCTTACATGCTTTTATTTGTAATATACTCAACTTGTGGGCAATAACCTCAAATATTTTAAGTAAAATATTGTCATAAAATTACATTAAATGCAATCAAATAATGCAAGTTAATGAATAACGTAAAAAAAGTAGTTGAAATTGGAATCCAGCCAAGAGATTTTTTTTGTGATTCCATTTATTTCTTTTTAACGAAAAAGCCAAGGTACTAGTAGACCATGTAGCCAAGTCAGACGTTAGGAACACTATCAATAAATGAATGGCGGTAACAGAATGCTGGCCTTCTGTTACGACCACAACGCCAATGATCGGGACATTTCAGAATTCACGCTCCGTGTCATTATTTTCACTTCACTACACTCGTGTATCATAACTTAACTATATCACGTAAATGCCACCAAAATTACAGAATATATAGTCAAATACTGCAAAATAATGAATTAAAAACAAGTACGACAACATGACAGATCACAATCACGCCAAGCACCCCTCCCCCTCGCCCCAAGCCAAAAGATTTTGTTTTTGTTTCATTTCTTCTTCTTAGTTAATGGCAATCTGTGTGTACACACAATTTGTGCCAATGTCATGTGGGTAAGATTTTCAATCTTGTATCAGCGTTACCAAGCTCCAACAGAACGGTGGCCTATCCTGCTCGAACTTTCCATGGAGCTTTGTCGGCACCTCAGAATGTATGCTACGCGTTGTCTTCTATAATAAACTTAACTTGAACACAATAACTAAACTATTTCACACAAAACGCCACCAAGATTACATGATATAGAGTCAAGTACACAAGTTTAATGAATTAAAGAAAACAATTGCTACATGTCAGACTGAGATCCTGCCAAAAACTCCTTTTGTTTCATTTATTACTTTCTAAGAAAGAGGCAAAGGTACTTGATCATGCATCCAAGTCTGACGCTAGAAAAACTTTTAATACAACACTCTCACAAAATGGTGGAACTTTGTTAAAGATGAGTCATCTCATATTTCACGCTCCATGGCATTATTTTCAACATACGTAAATAATCAAACTATATCACCTAAAAACTAGGAATACTAAATGATACACCAAGATGCCATAAAAAAAAGCCCCGCCAAAAAGTTTTCAGTTTTAAACTCATCGTTATAAATCCTGTGTTTATAGTCTTTCTTTTTGTATGGTTTTGCAGTCACATTTGCCAGTGTCAATGTTTTGTTCTGAAGAAATTATCGTTGATAACCGTGAAATAATTTCGTTCTTTAAACAAAAGTTTAAGTTTCCGTACCTTATAGTAAACAATAAGTATGTTTGCTTTGTAATCCATACGCCTTGTCTTTCCGTCTGTCATTCAGTCCAGACCCTTTTCTCTGAAACGCTTTAAAGCATAAGTTACAATTATTAATCTTAAATGTTAAGTTCTCGTACGGTTGTAAAACAATCAACTCTCTAGATTAACACAATAACGATATAATGTTCTTCATTCTAATAGTTCTAGTTAGTACTCGACTATCACAGCCTATGTGATATTTCCCAAAAGTCTACGAGTCTTGTAATTTGGCACAAGCCGAGGCCTTACGGCAGAAGTTCCGGAATAAATGAATTTCTAGTCCCGTGTGGAATTAATACGCTATAAAGTTATGTCTGTTGTTAATTACATAGAGCATAGTATGAGAGTACACGTAATAAAAGTTTGTTACTTAAACTTGCATGATAGTATCTAGAATTTCTGATTCTGATTAGAGCGTGACCATTACTCGTTATTTGTTTTGTTTTTGTAATAAAGATAACAAAACTGGCCTTAACATTGTATGGCATGGGTTACCAAGCACGTCTTTCTCCCAATATTATGACATGAGACTAGAGACATGAGACTAGAGACATGAGACTAGAGACATGAGACTAGAGACATGAGACTAGAGACATGAGACTAGAGACATGAGACTAGAGACATGACACTAGAGACATGAGACTAGAGACATGACACTAGAGACATGAGACTAGAGACATGAGACTAGAAACATGAGACTAGAGACATGAGACTAGAGACATGAGACTAAAGACATGAGACTAGAGACATGAGACTAAATACATGAGACTAGAAAGCGCTTTCCAAGGTCGGTCACACTACAATAATGCCCCTGGTATTGCAGTTGTCCATAGGCGATGGTAGCTATTTCCCAACAGATGGCCGTTTGCCATTTTACTGTATAGCCATATACAAAATAATGCACATCACAGAGTTTTTGGACCTCATATTATTTAACTTTCGGTTGCAGTTTATTTGATATACTTCTTGTGTACACAATTGAAGTTTGTTGAATGACACGAAACGTAAGTTTTGAGATGTAAAAAACGCATCGAAACATCTAATACAGGACTGCCGTTTTGTTGGAATAGTGAAGAATAGAAAAATAACACAAAGTCGGCCTAAACAACTTGTATTCATGGCCGTAATAAATTAAAAATAAAATTTGCGCAACATACCCACCATAATAAAGATACATAAGCGATGTTTTGTTCTTTATATTTTTGCAAAATCGCTTTTGATTTTGCAAAATTGCATGCTAGACATTATGAGTACACTGGTTTGTACGATTTTGGAGCTTTAGTGGCCGTTATCAATTCCCAGCTGTGTGGCAAAAGCACAAAAGCCACAAAAAACAGCAACATTTCTTGTGTATTTTTATCCAATAATGCTTTATAACTCAAGAAACACATTTCGATTCTTTTTTTAATTATAAGTTTGCTATTTGACTAGGCCATCTATCTACCTATACATAAAAGGAAAATGGTTTGAGGCATCATCATCTCAAAACTACAGAACATATATATCCAGATAGGACTCCATCGATCCTTTCTCATTTTTTTTTTAATTTACTCTTATGTACATTTTTCCGCTAATAAAACAAAAGACTCTCATTTTTCTTCATTCATTTGTTTTTTACTCCCTCCTAAAGGACATATGAAACGCGCGCGGAGCCACGGGCACCAGCAAGTGTTATATACAGAGAAAGTTTTACGAGTACAATAATGAGTTAATTCGAAAAAATAAATCACGTAAAAAAAACATAAATAATACTTTGAATACTTGCGAAATGTTGAAAAGCGTACAAAACCGCGGGGTAAAGCTAGTATGGAATATTAACTTACATAAGTTAAAGATGGTAGGTTAAAAGCTTCGCTTCCGACGACCCGCTTAGGTCAGTAATGATGGATTGCAAGACGTATTAGTGTTGTATTTCTTGATGCATTACAATACTTCAAGCTATTATCGACAAAGAAAACTTTCTGATTATGTTTATACAGTTATATTTTCTCTAGCAACTTCCAGTAGAAATTATTTAATAAAGTACTTACATCTCAAAGATCAAAGTACGTTAAAAATACGAATACATAGATATTCTTAACGTTACAAGTCCCACCCTTTTTTGGCTCAAAAACAAACGACAAAATCAAAATATAGGCAATAAAACCGTTATGTAAAACTGGTCAATCAATGCTATGAAGTAATTAAATAAATTGTGACAGACAATGCTATTAAACTATTAAATAGAACATGATAGATGAACAAAGCCATTAATTAGATTGTTGTGGAAATTTGTAGTTCTTTCTTCATCGTGTAATTATGCAGACCGTAGATCGATCAATGTCGCAATTCTATTTGGAATATCGATGCAAAAAGGAAGCCGGAAACAATTTACTAGAAGAATGATGTGGTGTTTCTAGTTTTCTTTTGTGTTAATGAATTCTTTTCCTGTAGTCTTTCTGATTCGCCAGAGTAACAATATCTATAAATATAAAGTAAAATAGCATTTTACGTTTGACCATCTAATGTCATAGATTTTAAAACGGCATTCTTCCTCAAATATTTTTTGAAATAAGGTTTAATGTATATTAAAAAAAATTAAAAAAACTTAGCAGCCATGAAGACTGCAGACAGAAGCGAAAACTCCAAACTTTGAAAAAACTATTTTCTAATGTTAATAGAGCATTAATTTTTTCATACAGTTTTTTACGAATGGCATTTTGATGATATCTTAAGACTGCATTGGAAGATTTTGATGAATTTCATCTCTCGGATTTGAAAAACTTTCCGCGCGTTGGAGGAAACACGATTAATTTAATTCAGCTAATAACACAAAAAAGCTCATCGGAATAGCTAGTATATAGATAAATAAAACCAATATGATTATTCGTATAGATGTGTCTATGAGGATAGAAATCACCCTGGAGCAAGATGAACGATCTACAGACGATGAGCTCGATACATAAGTAACAATACTGCTTGTTCTCTGTAATATCGCTTGAAAGGTACGCGCAGTGATGCATTCGAAGTGGGTACAAACGTGTACAAAATTCATTTATATCGAATTTAAGAACTTTTGATAGATAAAATTATAGAGTCTGTTTGTTATATGAAAATAAAAACTTTTTACTAATTACACATGAATTTATATACGGTACTTATACCAAAAACACAGTTTGTTTACACAATTCCAACGTTTCACTGTCAAGTGTTTGAAATTGTGCATCTACTAATAAACGTTGTAACTATTGCTTGTAAAGTTCCAAAAAACATGCAGTAAAAATCAAAAGATAGTTTTTTGTCAATTCGTCTTGATGACTGGAATGTTTCCGAACCGGTGGCGTTCATAAACACCTTATCAAAGCCTAAATGAAATAGAGTATCCAATAATAATTTAGGGCCTGTACTAAACGTAGGGACCATTATTTTCCAATTATTATTTAAAAACTATAATTAAGCAGTGAATAATTGTGCAGAATAGAAAATATGATACGCGGACGGAGCCGCGAGAACAGCTTGTGACCAAAATAAATTTGAAGATTACGTTAAGATGTTTTGGATTTTTACGTAGTTATTGAAAGTTAAGGTGAGGTAAGTGAATTTTCGTTGAATACTATTTCAATTCCACGGTAAAATTTGCACATAAATCAGTACTTAACGCATTTATAACTTTAATGTCACAATAGATACGGTTACTGTTACGGTTTTGGTTAATAGATGTGCTACTGTTCGTACCACTTTGGTGCTAGTAAGCTCATTCGGCTGAGTCCCTTTAATACTCACTTCATTTTGAAATGAATTTGTCAAAGCTTTTCCGTTCAACAGCGCGAGTCAGTTCGAAAAAAGGCTCACATCAAACAGGAGTTTTGTAGTTAGTACCGTTTGTTACTGACATCCGTTTTTTAAGATTTTGAGATGGGATGTCAACAATCTATACCAGCACGTGTGCTCAAAAAGGTTTTTATAAAAGCAACCCTGTCTAGATCGAAAATAATAAAAAATAATACTACATAATTTTAGATGAAGACATGAGAGAAAACCGCAATCCTTATAAATTTAAACTTACCTTTTTAGGGCCAAGTGTTTCGTTTCAAAATATTACTTGAAACGATAAAAGGTGAACCTCTAACGTAAATATTGTTTTTGTTTTACCTTTTCCACTTAAATAACGTTTTGTTGAAACCATTAAAACTTTTAATAAGGGTACGGTACGTAAAGTTTTAAGTAACGGCGACCGCTGGCCAGATTTATTTACCTTTATGAATGGTGAAAATCTCAGATTTTTTTACCTCTAGAGTGATACATGTTTATTTTTCATTTGTTATGGTAGCTTCTATTAATATTTTTCAATAATATTGTACTTAACTAATGGATTTAGTTCCTTCAAAATTAATCAATATAGATTATTTAATTCTGCTCACTTCTTTTGTCTATCCTATTTTGCTCGACGTAAGCCTCTTCTAGTGCATGCCACTTCGATTGATCTAAAGTAGGCCTTATGCCTTATGCCTTTCTGCTACCGTCACCGTCGGTCTATCTCACCGGTGGCCTACCCACGCTTTTGTAATAGTTTTGGGTAGATCTTCTTCTCACTACAATCTCTAATTACTAAGTACAGCTACAGTACATCTAATGTGATAGATAAGGAAGTACTAAAAATTCGTTATCAATTTGATTCGTTAAATTTAAATTTGAACTACAGACTGATATTTATGATGCTGCATAAATAATATTAAATGAATTTTGGGTACTTTTAAAACGTATATGTATATTTTCATAGAAATGCTTTCGTGTGCACTTAAAAGATTAAAGAGCACCAGTAAGCATACTATAGCAGTTTGACGGCTGACGTCATATCATTGGTAACGAGAATCTATAAGCTTTCCCCTACCGAGAATCCCTCAATGTCGCTAAAGAAGTTTTCACTTCAATATTAATGTATTTTTAAATATTGCCAGACATTTTTGTACGCGAGTGTATTATTTTACATCGGGTAATGGAATTGAGACGAGCTTTGGCGTCCATCGGCGATTGACTTATCAACCGGGGAGATCGGTTGTACGTACCGCTTGAAACTTTCATAGCATTTTTAAACGCCCACAGCAATATAATTCATACGATAGTGATATTAATGTTCTTGATATGTGTGTGGAATTTTGCCAGGTTTGTAATGACGTTTTTTGCGTTTGTTATGAGTTTTTATATTCTTGAAACTGAGGCGAAAGCTAAGTTGAATTGTGAAATTGTAAATAATTAACGTTGCTTTAAAACCCATCTATAATAATAAGACAGGAATTAGGAATGAGGCGCACTGTAGAAGAGCCAAAGTAACCGACATTGCCCGAAGAATTGCTAACCTTAAGTGGCAGTGGGTTATTCAAATTGCTTGCAGAACCGATGCCCGATGGGACCAACGGGTTCTCGAATGGCAACCGAGCACCGGTCAGATGTAGCGTGGGTATGCCACCCACAAGGTGGACCGACGATCTGGTGAAGGTCACGGGAATCTGCTGGATGCGGGTGGCGGCGTAAGATCGATCGTGGAGATTTTTGGGGGAAACCAGCAGCAGTACACGTCTTTCGGTTGAATGGATATTAATAAGTCTAATGTTGAGGAACTTAGTCGATAAAAGTTTTTCATTACGAAAGTCCATCACTCCAATTTGGTATTACTTTGCTCACGTTCAAACAAATTGGTAAATGCTATAAATAAAAATTTATAATAGCCAATATTAATCCGGTTTTAATATACTGTTATCAATCTTCTAATGTCATTTTCAAGCTTGTAGAGCATTTTTAATGTTTACTTCACAGGTTGATAATCTGTTATGTATTCTGGTAACATCATTTAAGAAACCTGTAGACTTAACATGTTATTTTCAGACACACGGTCACTTAAAAACAGCTGGAATTGCACTTAAACGCATAAAGCACATTTGAACAGCATTTACCAACATCCCACTACTGAAACAAAAATCTCTCTTCTCAAAACATAAGATGAACATTATAAAATAAAACCAGTTTATATGCAACAACAATCTTAATTTTTGAACCTGGGATCGATATGCCACTGGCATAACCATTTGAACACCAGCACGCCATACACAAGGTGGAGGAAATTTAACTTGTTTGACACAATTGCATATTTCGTTCAGATTTGTTGGTGCAAAATGGAATGACCATTCACGATACAATGATGCAAATTTTAGTGACTCTAAATTTTTTAACGTTTTAATTTGTCAAAGTAAAATGTATTCTTCACATACATATTACTAAAGCACTCTATAGAAAGTGGGCCTTAGACATATTTAGATAGAATACAGTTTAGGACAATGAAGGTTTTATACTGAGCGCTGTGTCGCATCTTGTCCAAGACTTAGCCAAGTAGGTCACTCGGTCAGTCGTCGTGCTTGTTTTGATTCCACAAACACTTTGGACTCATTTACACTGTAATGTTTTTTGTACTTCGTAAACGAATTACTTGTTGTGTACTTTGTTGTTTTCTATATTTTTTTACTGATTCTATCTAACTACCTATCTATATTATTTTTTTACACAGAATAGGGACAGTACTTTGGCCATAATCTCATCTGATGTTAAGTGATGATGTGATTCAGGATGGTAAACGCATTAAGCAAAAACTAAACTAAAACTAAGCTAACATCTATTGGTATTTGGCGAGAGGTTTTTCAAACTGGAGGGATATAGTTAACCAAGCGGGCATTATTAGAAAATACCCTACCACTATGCTACGGTTTCCTCATGGTATTTTTCTTCATAGAAAGTTCAGGCTTATTTTAAAGTTAGATAGGTGGGCTCGAAACAGCGTCCATTGACGTGGAATCCCACCGCAGTAACCGACTGCACCATCATCGCTTCATTTGTCCCATAAATGACATTCGTAATTGGGTAAAAAGATTTGTGCCAAACTTCTTGTTTGTCTTACAGCAGATTAATTAAACACTTAATGCATCCAATAAGAGAAAAATTGAGGTGTCATCTTTTTACTTTTACTAGAAGATGTTGATCGCAATTGTGGTTTTATAGGCGTTACTTATAATAATGTTAGCATTGAACTCGTTTCTAATAGAACTTTTAATCTACACACTGTAAGAGCTATTGGCAAACAAAATATCACAACACAAGATACCATGAGATACGATGTTGCCAATGTAATGACAAAAATACACTTTTAGATAATTATAATTCGGAAATAGGAATAGAACCCACTTTATGTCAGAAGGATGCTGCTGGCTTTTTTATAATTGAATCTGAATGACAATGATGTGAGGTCTTCTGAAAGCTTTTCTGCATTTGGGTATACACTGGCTGCTTCTAAAATGCGAATAAGTCTATGTCACTATGAAATCAAGTGTCTGATGGCCGTAATTGGTTTATATGTAATCATATTCTAGTTGTTAATACAATTTTAACTGCAATGATTCACATGACAGTATAAATTAACTTAGATTCTTTCAAAGTTAAACCTATGCACCCTTTACTAACACCCGAACGATCACAGAGATGAATCATAATAAGTTATGCTTATAATTTAAATCTTGCATATTCGTCATAAATCTAAGGAAGAAATTATATATTAGGGTTTGCACAATCTATACTTAAAATAAAAGGCTAACGAGACGAAATTTGTTCAAGATATTTAAGAAAAAATACTACGCGCTGCTTCAGAATCAAATACAGACACATTTTTTTTTGTCTGTCTATCTGTTTATTAATCTGTTCGTCAATCACGCAAAAACTACTTAACTGATTTCAATGAAATTTAGTATGGTAGTTCTATAGTTTATACTCTATAGTAATATTTGGCATACTTTTTGCACTATCAGAAATCATTGAAAATAAATATTTTCAACAATTAATCACAATATTATAGATACGAGTGAAGTCGGCAAAAATATTATGGGGTGCGCTGCCTGAACGGTTTGATCAATGCGTTGCTTCAGGTATTTGGCCTGTGTCACACTCTCCCAGTCTGTGTTTCGGGGTAGTCCAGAGAGGCCAATGTTTTAGGTGTGCAGAGCAGAGCCATAAGGCAGGAAGCCATTGAGGCCTATTACATCGAGGACTAACCGCAGACGGCGACTCAATCGGGACACCGCATCGGCAGGGGTCTGGATCCTGCCGTATTACCACACCAAGAGGGAAAGGGACGGGGCTCTGATCTTCCAATTCACTGAGTAGGCTGTCTGGAAGGTGGTCTAGTCAGACCGGGGAAACCTTCTACAAGGGGACGGGATACGGACAGAATAAACATAGATAGAGATAATTATATATATGTAGAGATATATTGCATCAAGAAGGATAATATAGGCTTTCTACTTGAATGTAATTGTCTAAATTCCACGCGAGCGAAGTCACGGGCACGGGTAGTTTTAAACAAAATAATAATTAGTCTAATAAATAAACATATATAACAAGTCGTTTTATGTACAATTAATTGCGTTCTTGTTTGTAAGAGAAGGACATTTCCCTGGAAATAGAAATATAATATATCACAGTAATGGCGGCGGTTCAAGTTGCCCATTAAACGGTTATAGTCCGTATAGGGTTGTCCGCGATACGGATATGAGGTTTTTAAATTTGATTCGAAATTGGAAAAGTTTCGTATTTAGAGTGGATATTTTCTTTTGATCTTTTTATGTTCTATAGATGTTGAAGGTATTTACTTTGTGTTGTACGATTGTTGACTATATAAATTTAGATAGATATTGTTCTAGACTGACTACAAATATTTAGTGTCGGGATGGTGCATAAAAGCCGTAGTGATTGGGTGTATATAACGTTTTCCCTGACCTCAGTTTGATGAGAGTTTCCGTGCTATATTCTATTGTTTTCGACGTGACTAATGCTGTTAGGCCCCAAGCGGTTTGACTAACTGTCAAATGACGAACGTGGAAGATACTCAACTAATAATTTCATTTGCTCAATCATGGACTTGGGCTGTTGCCTGGATGCAATTTAACGAAATAAGACCTAGTTGAACATATTTATTATGAAGTAAGAAAAATGTGTCCTTCACAGAACCTATGGTTACACAGTGGTCACCATGTGGTGTGCTTATATAATATGCTGTAATGTGCGTGTGTTTGTGTGTAAAGTATCACTCCATTCGTATCGCAGTGGCAGCGCTTGCAAGAATTTAAGAATCGGAGCATGTATTCAGAACGCCTACGGAGAATGTGTGGTTTGTTTATGGGGTAAAAATTAGCCGTCCGTCCTTGGCTATGGAAAATGTAGTTTCTATCCTATGTACTTGCTATACTGTTTTATGTGTTTAGCAAATTTTAAGCGACAATATGCTCAGATACAGCTTCAATGAACGTAAGTTCGTATCTACTTATACCATTCCACAATAACCTTGGACTTTCAGTGAAGGGAAAAATACTGATTAAACCATTGGTTAGGGTAGACACCAACCTATAGATTGAAAATATGCCGCTAGCACTTAGTATATGTGTTCTAGCATCACTTGAGACTCGGTACCTTCAGACTTAACGGGTTTACCGTCTTTAGCTCACCGTTGATTTAAATCGATTGTGCTGAAAGTGAACTCTTTCGATAAAGTTTAAAAAAATATAAGGACACTCGTTAATACAGTATACTCACCAATATGTTTCTTATTCAAACAGTACGGGAATACGAAGGACAGGACTGGATAAAATATGTTACTGTTACGGCATTTTAAGTACCTATTAAACAGCTATCGTCCGCTTAGTTTTGGGGTGATAAAAATCCCTGGCGACATGCCGTCCTCGAGATTAATTCTCATACGAATTTCGCTTCAGATATTCCCGAATTACTTCCCTTTGAAGTAAAAGTTCTTAGGTGGCGATTCGATAATTTTACGAGGATTTTAAAGACATTATAGTAGAGAGAAGTAAAATGTAATGAATTTTTGTTCGAACTAACTTAATAGTAACCGGAAGGGCCTTGAAATCATCAAAAAAAGTTTTAGGGCGAGCGCTAAAGGCGCTAAGCTGGGAGAGTGGTAGCTAACGCAAAAGGACCTGGTGATAGCCTTGCGCTAACTCTTTGCTACCCTTGCGCTACAGAGAAGGAGAAAGATCTATAGTTACATTCTATACTAGCTGTGTGCTCGCAGCTCGGCCCGCGTTTAATATATTCTTCACTGCGTAATATAGTTTTTTTTAAATATTAATTGGAAAATAATGTTTTGATGTGGTGCTTCCCATTGAATCGTATTTTGTCACAATTTCATGTGTTTTAATTTTTTTTTTACACTGAACGTTATAATTTTTTATTTTAGAGTAACAAAAAACTTTTTTAAATAAAAACAAAACCGGGTTCAAAAGAATAAACTATAAAATCCACTTAAAAGTCAACAAACAATTACTTTATTAATCTGTTTCGTTAATTTTGAAATCGGTGCCAAATTATAGATAACAAAGTGGTGTAAATTTACGTTTAAAATCACCCTAGTCCTTTATTTAGCTTATCTATAAATATAATAAAATTCTGGCAGTTATTTCCAATTGTAAATGAGTACATTGGTTAAACTCTAGCTGGCACCGACTCCAAAATTAACGAAGCAGATTAATAAAGTAATTATTATATTTATTGACTTGTTGGTGCATTTTTATATTTTATTACTTTGAAGTCGGTTTTGTTTTTATTTAAAAAGTTGTTTTTTTCTACTTTTTAGTTTAAGTGTGTACTTTTAGGCGTAGTTGTGAAGCATACTTCATTGCTTTGGAAACGAATTCATGAAACACGTGTAAGTGTCTATAATATTCGAGGATTTTTTCAATTTGCTTGTGTTCCACTGAGATCCTGATGTGGTGGAAATAGCACCACCTCGAAACTAAACTCCTTCGATTAAAAACAACTGTAAATCGGTGCACAAATGACAGAGAAATCGATTAACAAAAGTACAAAAAAAAAACATACAGACGAATTGATAACCTCGTTATTTTTGAAGTCGGTTAAAAAGTACCTTAAGTTACGCGGAGTATTCAACTATCTAACAAAAAAAAAAACTTCCGTGAAAATCAGTACAACCATTCCGGAGATTATCCGTAACAAGACAGACAAATATATATATTTTTTGGTATAGTTATCGTATATACATTTATATCTATTTTGTTAAAAAATATTTTTACATTACAAACAGACACTTCAATTTTATTTATTGGTATTGATGCGATAAGTTTAAGATTAAGTTTAAAAAAAAATAAATAATAAAAATTAATTAAATAAAGTATCATCTGTAAAGTATCAAATCGCTCCTGATTTATCTAGTATACCTCGCTTCAACTCTAAAGCTATTCTTGAAGAATCCAATTGACCCATATTATAGATTCTTTCAATGGATTTCGATTGGAATTTGTGACATTCGAAGCAATTAAATAACATCCCTTTTATTTAGAATCTATAATCTCTAGTTATGTACTCATTAGGGTGGAGTGGAAATATATTATTTTTTTTTTAGTCTGGGGTTCAAGTTCAATGGTCTACAGTGGTTTTATTACCCTAGAAATAATATTTTGGATATATTTATATGCTCACAATTAATGAAACAGATATATTTATAATTACAAATTTGTTTTGACAAATTAGGATACATCGAAGTAAATGAGAGGAAAAGTCGAAAACGTATGTTATATTTCCATAAAACGCCCTTTATGAGCTTTTCTTTTATTCAGGGGGCAGTCTCTTTTTAAAGGCCAGCAGTAATCTGCCATCATGTGACAATCACATCAACTCTGATACCACTCCTTCATCACTTTTAAATCCTGGTGGAACCGTTCTCCCCTGTTCCTCACTATAATTTCCTAAATTATTCGGAAATTTATCCAGATGATTGCGGAGATAGTGTAATTTGCAACTCATATTTGCTCCTAGAGGTTAAAAGTTTCTCAGTATATTTTGTGCAATTTCTTCACAATTTTGAAATTTTCGACTACCAACACAAAAATTTTCTAAACTTTACTTTCCGAAACAGTCATAACTATAATAAAAAAATTATCTTTTATCAATTGCCGTAATTGAGGACCATTCAAATTCCAACTTACAACTTTTGACAATACTAGATATTTAAAAAAAGTTTTTTTTAATGTTAGCTGTTAGTTTCCTGTGTAATAAATAAATAAATACTCATGAACTAATAGAACTAAATATTCGACAGATAAAATCCGTAAGAAGTATGCATCGCTCGGTGACAGCGTGGTCATGGTCCGCTTGGAGCGTACTCCTAAAGCTGGGCTGGGGCTCAGTCTGGCTGGGCACCGCGACAGGAGTAGGATGGCGGTCTTCGTCTGTGGTCTGCACCCAGCCGGCGCGGCGGCTAGAGCCTCGCCGCCTGTTAAAGTCGGCGACGAGATTTTGGAGGTAATACTTCTGTTATTGAAAATTTCCATTTAAAACAAAACACAGACTGTAGGATGACTTTTAAATTGAAGGGCAGAATATATAAGTCTGTCATAACACCTGACATATTGGAGTGTTGAAGAAACAACGAAGCAAAGATGTTAAGAATGTTGAGATGGTCGTATGAGGTGATAAGAACGGATAGTGATAGGAAATCGTTTGTTTGAATCTGGACATAGTTTGAGTAGTAGTGATAAATAAATGATAACAGTGAAGATTGATGGATAGAGGATGGCCAAAGAAAAGTTGGATGGAGTCTGTGAGGAAAGATATGAAAGTAACAGGGGTTAATAGAGATGTGGCGACTGATGAATGTATGGAAAGAGAATAGATACTGCGCCGAAACCTAATAACTATCAAATGCGAGTAGAATGATTATGTTGACATGAATGCTGTTTAAATATGTGCATTATAAACGTCGGTATCTATAGTACATAATCCTAATATTTTATAAAAGGTAACGTCTATCTGTCTGTTTATCCATGATTTTCGTTTTCAATTATAGGTTTTTTACCATAAATTTAAAACTTCCCGAGACTTTGTGATCAAATACTTTGACTGAGACTTGCAAGTGATTCAGTTTTTTCCTATTTCATTTAGTTTGAACATTCTCGAAAGCGGAATCTAAATCAATATATTAAATTAACTTCGATGCTTTTAAGTCTATCATTATTTAGTCTAGAAACGATTTCACATAACACAGAAATATATTTAAAAAAAACATACATATAAAATTCATCTAGAGTGGTGAAACTAAATGCGAATGTAATAAGGAAAACACAAACATTATGTTTAAGAAATTATAAGACGTTAAAACGGTATGTTTATATGTACATACGGAGTCTATTCGTAAGTCTAGTAATTTGGATATGTTCCAATACGATGGTCTAATATCTATAAGAGCTTGTTGTTCCGTAATTATGACAGCTGTATGTCACCAAGATAAGTTTGTGATGTACAAATTGTGTTTGCGACTTGGATCAAAATACAAAATACAGACAAAAATACAAAGAATGAAATAGATTACATCATGACGACGAAGCCCCACATAATTTCTAAGTATGAAGTACTATCATCATTCTCATTTGGATCTTACCACTGGCTATTAAGAACTACAATCCACCTGAAGCAACTAGAAGACAGAGACGCAATTTTTCACACACATCAACAAAGTTGAAAACAATAGCTCAACAACAAATGCACCTTAAAAACCTTAACAGGTATATACCAGAACTTATAACGGCATATAACAATCACAAAGCGGATGAATTCTACTAAAAAAACGTCTACGATATGAAAGAAAGTTTAAAAAAGATTAAAGGATCATAAAATATAAAAATCCTCTCAGAAGAAGCGCTACAGCTTATGAAAGTAAGAAACAAACTACAAAATAAGTCTAAACTTAATAAAACAGACAAAGAAAAATTAAAAACACTACAAACTTACCAACAAAGAAAAAAGAAGATGCTATGTCACCCATAGAACAAATACAATACAAAAACACCCTCGAACGATCTAGATCAGCTAAAAAAGCTCATAAAGAATTAAATGAATCAAAAACATGGATTTCATCACTTCAGCCCGGCACTAACAATTGCAAATCCCGTACAGAGATTATAAATTTAGCGACGGACTTTTACATTAAACTATACAGCCAACCAGCCATATCAAAGTAGAATAAGATTGCTTATCACCACACTGATACTTCTTTAACACAAAAAAAATTCTGAGCCAGAAGTATTGAAACAATTAATGAAACTTAAAACAGAAAAAAAAAGCCCGGGACCTAACGGGATTACAAACAAATATATCAAGTTAGCAAAGGCCCTCTGGGATGATACTGAGTAAAAAAATTTAATATTGACCCGACCCGGGGATTGAACCCCAAAACCTCAGAACGACAGTCGTACCGTAATACAACTGTGCCACCAAGGCAGGCACTGAGGTACTTTCATAACTCGCATTACACTGCACCACATACTCCTGCACCTTACACGCAAGTACATGAGTTCGATAAGGGACACCTTAAGATACGTAGTTCCTTTTACTTAGGTTCCGGTTTAACTCCATAAGCGCTCACCTCAAAAGTTCGGTGTAACTGTCAAGGACATTTCGGTCAACAACATTTAATCAAATCGAAAACAAAAGAACCTTACTCGGACTGTATTTTCAGATAAAGTGCAATTATTTTGCCAAACAAAGTTGGCTGGTACAATCTAGCACGCAATAATTATAACAGTCACGTATATAGAGATATTTTCGGACATTTACAGAATAACAGTATCGCATCAATTATTCAAGTAAATAGAGTATTTGGTTATAAACAGTTGATTTGGGACGTTTTGCCGTCGTTCAGTCTGGCTTGGAGCCAACTAAACACTAGTGTTGAGAGAGACGGAGCGGGGAAGTGGTTTTTATTATATGATATCCTAAAATGCAACATATATTTCTTTCTCTCGGTGCCACTCCGTCAAAATAAATTGTAAGGAACTTAGCAATAGAGTTCACATTAAATAATATAATCAAAATTAATTACGTGACGTTTTTAGTAACTGTTCAATTCCACCTCTCCCCTCTGGTGGTAAGTGGTGAGGTTTTGAACTAACGACCTTCTCCCCACCCTCCACACTCCAAACACAGAGGATCACATTACTACTGGACTGTCGTAGCTACAAATCAAGATATGTTCAAACAAATCAATAATTTCAATTAATAAATTGTGAACTTTAATAATTAAATTTTGTTTCCAAAGTTTTGAATTTTCATTTCTTTCCAAACTATTTTTTTATACAATATCGATAAATCACTGCCTTCTATTGTTTTTTGAAATATAAAGTACTAGCTGCTCTCTGCGATTTTATCTGCGTAGTTTCCGTTTATGTTGGATTTTCGGAATAAAAACCTATATCCTATATTACTCCCAGGATTTCAAACTACCTCCATACCTGTTTCATACAAATCAGTCCAGTAGTTTTGAAGTTTGTTCGTTACATACAAAAATACAAATCTTTCCACTTTATAACATTGGTGTATACTATTACTATTACTGATAGATGAAACTCTATAGACATAAGCCATCACAATTCTGGCCCAACATATACTACAGCTAGAGAATCTAGATAGCCCTTTAGATGTAGATTTATCTACACTCGTTTTATCAAGGAATATCCAAACATCCATTAAACCGAAAGACTTCCACTGTTGGACAAAGCTTAACGGGTTGGTGATTGCAGTAGGTGTTTGTGGTACCCAGAGGATTCTGCTGCCCAATCTCTGGTTTATATTCCTTAGTCGCCTTTTACGACACCCACGGAAACGATATGGGGTGGTACTATTTTTAGTCGGCAACACCTGGCATATAAAGCTCCGTGATGGCGGGTGTTTTTTAGGTAAATTACCTTAGCAAATTCCGCTTCCGCTTATTACATTGGCATGCATATGTTTACGTATGTTTATATGCACGTATACGCCGCCATAACGTTATGCAACTCCTAAAGCTCTGATTGAAACATAACATTTAGTATAGTAGACTTTATTAGTTAACTGGTGTTATTTAGAACATTTAGTATTCTGTGTATTGTTTGTTTAATGCGTTCACTTGGCTATTGTTCGCTGGATTACATTCTCATGTTCATCACGAGTAATGGATGGCATTGGAAATTAATATTTGAAGTATTTTTTTAGTTTGGGGCCGTGGCTATTTTTACATTGCTTTTTTGATGTTGTAGGGGTCGGAAGGGTCTTAATAGTAAGCAATGTTTACTCATTAGTATGTTTTGTTTATCATAATTATACTATTACGTATTCTTGGGAAGGCGGAGGTAAGAGCTTCGGTTAATTTTGCTGACAAAGGTCTTGAAAAGGGTGTGATTGGGTCAGCAACAAGGCTCCATTATACGTAACTAAGTAATCAATAAATGAAAATTGTACTAATATTTTATTGATTGATTATTTTAGCTATTTTATATTATCTAACTTCTCTAAGATAAATTGATTTATATATTTCTTTATATGTTACTATTTACTTAATTATAAGAAATGATTATATATTAGTGTAAACAAATCAGTTTCCAAGAGACGTGACTGCTGAAAACCATATTATTTATAATGGATTTCCGCAAAGTATCGCCTTCATCAATAAAATTTATAAAATCTATTGTTCTAATATTTTTAAATTGATTTAAAATGACATTCGGTGTCATGGCTGCCAGGACGTTCCGCCTAATCAAGCAAATTAACCAAACTACTTTACATATTAAAATTAAATTAAAGAAACAAATTTTATTTACATGTATGTAATTCCATGAAAACTGCATCACAATCCATTGCGAGATTTATGAAGAGATGGTGGGTAAATAGACAGACAGACGCGAAAGTGACTTTGTTTTATTCTGTGTATAGATTTTTAACTAACTTTGCGCCTGAAAGTAAAATAGAGCAAAAATGTTTGATACCTTAACATGCTCAATTGCATGTAAAATTTACAAAATGAATAAAAATTATGACCTTGTTTTCGAATGAAAAAAGAAATATGAACATCATAGACATTGTACGAAGTTTGAAGCGTTGATGTCTAAGTTGGTAGTACGGTCGGATTCCGCATCGACGGACGTAGGTTCGAACCAAGGAGGGTACAACTCTATAATGCACCTGAGCTTTAGGTGAAGGAAAACATCGTCAGAAAAAGTTCTGAAGAAAGGCCAGGTCAAAGGTACCCGTAACCGAAGAATGTGTTTGACAGCGATCATGAAAATAGAAGAAGCGAAAGATGTATGCCAAGAATGTGGCAAGTGGCAGGCTGTAGTCTCTACCTACCCTTACAGGAGAGAGGCGTGACGTTATGTATGTATGAATGTATCATACAAAGGCGATGTCCCACTTTTTTACTCAACCCGCCTCTGGTTTACTAGATCTCAACACCGTGTGGTAGTTATATAATTTGTCTCTACTAATAAATAAAATTGAAGTGTCTGTTTGTAATGTCAAAATAGCAATTTTTACCAAAATAGATTTTTATGTATATACGATACCTATACCAAAAATACCATTATTAATTTTTTTGTCTATCTATCTGTTTGTTTGCGAATAATCTCTGGAATAGCTACACCGATTTCGATAGGTATTTTTTTGGTAGACAGCTAAAGTTAATGCGGGTACATTTAATTTTCGACAATAATTAGGGTTCTGGGTAAAATAAAATAAAACTCATGAAATTGTGAATGAAATCCGATTCAAAGGTCAGTATTACGGGCAAGTGCTTGAATTTATGAGTAATATTTTATACTTTATCTTAGTTCCAAGAAAAATTTAGAAAAATAATTAGGGTTTCGTTACAAAAAAAATTAAAACGCGGTGATATATGAAACGCGGGTGCAACCGCGGGCACACAGCTAGTATTAAATATTTTATTATATAAATCAAAGTCAATGACGCGGCTTTGAGGTATTCAACATATTATTATCATCACAAATTACTTGTGATGATGTTTTACGACGTATATTAAAATATAAAAAGATTCAGTTATGTTGCTGACAGCGGTTGTGTTTAGGTATATTAAATGCCTAGTCATTTAATGTTAGAGGAATTTGAAAAAATAACAACATTTTGCAAGAGTTCCTTATTTTTTATCTCTTCGTTCATTTTTTTTCGATATTACGTAATGTTCTTGATCTCTTTGGCAGTTTCACCAAACTTTTGAGGTGAGCGCTTAGTATTCTAAACCAGGAGATTGGTAGCGAGCGGTACCAAAGTGGTACAGCTTTTGTCTTGGCTGCTACCTGGTACGTAAATTTCTACGTATGTCGTTTTTGTGTGCGGAAACCCTCCTAGGATACCCACCTCCGTTGGGCAACGATGGGTGGGTTATGTCGGACTTCTACCGACTAAAACCCCACAATACTTTGTACCTTAAGTCCGGAGTTGTGTGAGGCGCGTCAACGCAATCGTCGCACCACATCCGGTAAGGTCTAGCCCCTTGGTGAGGCCCCCACCGCGGTCAGAGATTTGACTGTGTGAATAAAGTCGAGGACGCGCGTAAACTATGCCACGTTTCATCTCGGACCTGCGTGCAATGCGTCGGACTCGCCCAAGTCCGATGCGAACGTATATCTCACCTCTTTAATATTATATGAGACGTCTGTCTATGAGTTGTTTACATCAGACTCACTAATTCGATGTACGTGATTATTATTAAATTATCTGCCAAGGTTTTGGTCTGTATTGTCTTGTTACATTTATTAATACATGAAACAATTTATCAAAATAATAATGATACAGCCGACAAGAAAATAATGGACAGCGTAGCTGTGGGATGTTACTTTCGATTCATATTAAACGAACTTTTTCGTAATCCCACTTCATAAGATGTCAACGTGTAGTTCTAGTTTACGTATATTAATTTGTAACTTCAATTTATTAAAAAAAGTTAGGATGTAATTCTTATTGTCATATTATTATTCCGAACTATTTCGTAATTCCATTTCAAAAGATATCAATATCTAATTCTTTGTATTATTTTCAGGTGAACGGTGTAGTGTTGTACGGACGGTGCCATTTGAACGCGTCGGCCATCATAAAAGGGCTCATCGGTCCAGTATTCAAGATAATTCTATTAAGGTAATAATAACTAATTATAAAAAGCAACAAAACAAATTCGTATCCCGCTAACGGACAGTTTATCCTCTAATACCTGCTAATATGTGCAACGGGCTTTGATGCGTTTTGTACCCTTAGTTGGATTTTTTTTTTTTTTTCATAATTAAGCTAATTGTATAAAGGGATAAAAACTATAGGTATTTTGTAACCAAGGCGCCAAAAATCAATTTTCATGGTTTACTTAACTTAAATCAGAATTATGTAATAGGAAATTAGTGTCTACAAACTTTCTAGACAAAACTTCGCAATGGTATATCGTTTGATTGGCTCATAATAAAACAGTTTCTCTCTAGACCCAATTTTAAGTTCAGCGCGTACTTATTGGACAGAGTAGAGAGGTACTAATTTACAAATCTAATTGTCTGTTTGTTAATGTTTAACTTTCATGAAATTATTATTAATTAAATATAGACTTTCTTCTACATAAATTTGTACGTAAAATAATCAATTTTATCGACTAACTAAAACTACTCTAACTATATTGAAAAGTGATAAATAATGTAATGAATATTTGTGAAGAATAGACACTTACGGGTAAAACCACGGTACATCATCTATATAATACATGCAAAACAAACGAGAAATATGCAATATTTTAATATTACAGATAAAAATGACAAATCAAATTTACCTCATATTAGAAGCGTAATACCACCTCTATATAAGGAAAATCGAGTAAGAAACATGAAAGGAATTTTCGTCACAGTAACGCTAATACTCACTAATGGGCACCAGATGTCGCTATAAAAAATGCTGATGTCAGCGAATTACATTATATCGATAAAGAGGAGGCAACCCTAATTCGCATTAGTACACGGCTCAAAGATACGCTTTCAACTAGAAGTGACACAGCGTAGAAACAAACAAAAAGTAGTTCATAGTTAAACCTATAGAAAGTGCCTCGAAGTGATGTGACAGACTAAAATCGCACTAAGAACTCCTGTGATTCGTAATGTAGTGTATGTGTTGCTAATGTATGAAGTGGTACCGTATTGCGTTGGGAGCGTGTGCAAGAACTTCCCTAGTTGGAGATTGAGGCTCGTTTTGTGCAGTTACCCGTGGAAATTTGAAAGATTTACCTTTAAATTTCGTATAATACTTTCTGCGTATAGTTGCATAGTGTGGGTATTATTTTTAAGTAATTCTGAACACTGATACAGTTTTACGTTTCTAGTACAATTATTTTAGATGTAATCTATATCGATCTATCTATATAATAAAAGAAAAATGGGGTTGCTTTGAGGCATCATCACCTCAAAACTATTGAACATATCTAAATGGGATTACTACCTAGGTAGGTGGTTATAGGATATATATTTTTTGGATTCAATCGCCCTTTTCTCATTTTTTTTTTCGATTTACTCTTATCTACATTTTTTCCGCTAATAAAAACAAAAGACTCTCATTTTTCTTCATTCGTTTGTTTTTTAGGTTAGGTATAAATGAAATCTTATTTTCACAGAATATATGAAACGCGTGCGGAACCGCGGTTACCAGCTAGTATTATTGTATAAAGAGGTAGATTGATTTCTTTGTTTCTTGTGGATACATTTAAAAACTACTTAACCGATTTTTAAAAAATACTTTCACCTGTATAAAGCAACACTATCAGTGAGTAACAAATATTTAGAGACTTTTATGTATCCGTGCGAAGCCGGGGGTGTGTTGCTAGTTTATTATAAAAATAAAAAGATATAATACAGAGTCGCATCTAGTATCTATAAATCTATTACCTACTATTCGAGCCGCGAATCGTTCTTATTAAATAAAAATGAGGGGTAGATGAGAACACTTTTCTATTTCTCATCCATAAGGGACCGGAGACGTATTTTCATGATGACGTCATTACGTAAATCCATAGAAACTCGTTCAGCGTGACATGTGGTAGCGACCACCTTGAGGGAAATTAAGTCGCATTGAATAATCGGTCGCTATTTTTCAAGGACAAACGCACGGTTAAGAGAAGTTAGGATAGCTTAGTATTAGTGTGGCTAGATACAACGTTAATGGACGTTACTTCGAATCCACCTTCCCTGTAGCATAATGAGTTTCAGTTTTCTATGAATTATACCATTGTGATAAAACCATAGCATGGTGGTAAGGTATTTTGGATATGGTGTAGACACACTGCAGTGACAGGTTTCGGCGTGTCGCATTCTGAGATTAGTCGATATAAATCAGCGTCCGCTCTAACAGTTACGTCGCCCCGGACAAAATACAAATTGCCGTCTCTTAAATATGTTTTTTTTTAAAGTGTACATATTTTTTTTAAGAAGAAAACAAAAAAAAATTGTTTAAAGTTGGTTTAATATAATAAAAAAATGTACTAATAAATAAAATTGAAGCGTAGACTATTTTTTTTTTCTAAACTAGCTAATGCTGTTGGCCGGACAGCTTCACCGTAACTTTGAGGGCGAGTGCTGAAGGCACTCGTCGCAAAAGGTAACCAGCACAAGGGTTCGAACCTCGGCTTGGCCGCTACTTATACCATAAAATTCCCGTGGAATTTGAACCTAGCTAAACCCTACATTTTTTATTTCTTAATAATACAAAAAAGGTTCCTTACAGGACCTAGGTACCTGCGTGTTTATGTGCAGGAGTGTGTGTGTAGTGTTGTGCGTGCAAGGCTTGATGCATGGACAGTATGACTGTATCACGCTGGTGGCGGCGTCAAGAGCCTACCCAGTTGGGGAACTGAGCACGCCTTAGGCTGCCACTGGAGGGGGACCCGGAGAATGTGCTGGAGGCGTAGATTGTTTAGAAACATTTATTAGGTAAAACGGAAGAAAACACAACCATAGCACGATGTAGAATTGTTCAAAGAACTGTTTCTGTGAATATCATATGACTAAGTACAAATATATATGAAAACTATGCCAAAAGCAATTTTTAAAATTTTTGTCTGTCTGTTTGTTCCGGCTAACCTCCGGAACGGCAGAATTTATTTAGACTGGACTTTTTTTGTTAAATAGCTGAAGTTGCTCCGCGTATCTTTAGAATACTTTATGTTTTCTAAAATAATTAGGGTTCCGCTTAAAAAATATAAACTCTTAAAAATTGGAATACAATCCGATTCAATGCCCATTTTTGGCGCCCCCTAATTTTGGCGCTCCGGGTAAATGCCCGGATTGTCCCACCCCCCTTCTTAGAGCGAGCGCTGATATAGCTGCAGCAGTTAGATTATCAAAAATAAGCAAATCGTAGAGCCTTTTCCTGCCATTGATACTAAGTAATACTTGGAGGACCCCTTGGTTATAGGGTGTTTGATGGTGTATGGTGTTTTATTACTGATAATTGAATGAAATAATTAATCAAATTCGCACCTAAGCATCTCGATATATATTCTAATCAGCGCACTATGAGACTTCGTCAAATGACTTTTTATGAATGTATTTCAGACGAAAATCGGCTTTAGAAGACGTCGCTGTAAAACCGTTGACTCAGTTTCCAGTTGCCTTAGAAGAAGAGGTAAGTAATAATGTAATTAAACTATTATACCATAAAAGATGTAAAAATGATTTTTGTTGTAATGGATTAACTCAAAAACTTACTTATAAAAAAATCTATAAACCAAGGTATCAACATTTCATTTATTGAAGGCATTATTTAGTGTGTGCTGCGAGAACAAAAGATTTAACTATCTATCTAATCGTGTGAAGCCGGGGTGGTTCATTAGTTTTATAAATAAACCTATATGAAACAAGATTCCATAGCTTAATGCACCATAAATGTAACCTTACAAAACTATCTATAAGATACAATTTCTCGTCTTTAAAGAAAAAAAATATGGGCTACGTAGTTCCAACTATCTGATTATTGTCAAAGTACATATTATTGGTTAGGTATATACAATTACATCATTCGTTATTATTATACTATACTTTCTATTAATTCCAGTTATTTTGTAAGTGTTAATAAAAATAATTAATGTCGGCACTTTCTTTAGACTCTTCGTCATCTCCCTGCCCATTTCCCATTTTTATTTGGAATAGGCGCAACATGTCTTCCTCTTCCATTCATCTCTATTTGAGGTCATACCTACATTTATTTTCTTTCTAAGTATACCATCTTTCACATAGTCCATCCATCTTTTCTTTGGGCTTCCTCCTCCTCTATACCCCTCCACATTCATTTCCAATGCCTTTTTACAACATCCTCTTCCCCCCTGCGCATCACAGGCCCATACCAAGACAGACGCGTTTTAAACTCAGTAATACAAGTCGTTTTTAAGTTTTGTTATAATGTTTGTTTTGTTCTACGATAAGGTCACAAAGCACATTACCGGACATTATGCTTAGGCGGCACGATGTGAGCGAATTTTAATTGCAAATTATTATTATAGGGCGCATCATTACCTACTATTCCAGTTTAAATTTAATATTTACGAGGTAGATTAATACAAATAATTTTCATTTTTGGCCAGCATGATATATCGCTTTTACTATGAGAAAAGTACGGATGAAACAAATTCCCACGAGTATCCGCGGCGTATGACGCGGCGCGTACGCCCGGGTCACAAACTAGTTTGTAATATATTATGATTATGTGTTTATTATTTTAGTTGACCTTGATCGTTCTTCCGTCTCGCTCGCACACACGAAGTGCTAATACCGTGATATCCTATTTTCCTATAGCCTCAAACCGTGATATTCTAAATTCGACTATACCAGTATTGACATAAATTCTACTTTTGCATACGTGTATTATTTTTCAGTATTTATCTAGGTATTTAATTCAAAAACATAACGAAGTGTAAATACTTGTTTTATTGAATTTAAACTTTACTCCTATTAGTTAAAGTATGTTTTTCTATAAATATAAAAGAGTTATACGATGTTTAGTTGTGCGTAATGTTTCACTCATGTTATCTTACTTTTTAGCAATGTCATATTACAAACATTGTGTAGTTAAATCGAATTATACGTATTCAGTAGAGAACGCTTCATCGCGAAATATTAACGTTTGTCTACTTAATTTTATGTTAATTTAATCAAAAAAACTAAAGCAAAACCGGTTATTGAATAAAAACATATTTTTTTAGACATTTCTTTATGTACTTTTAAATTAATTTCGTAGTCTATCATGCGTAATGGAGTGCCGTTGAAACTAATATGATAAATTAGTAATTATGTTTAGGATTCAAAAAAGTGTATTTACATGTGCGCGTGTATGTATGTGGTTGTGTTTTATTTTATAAAATTGTCTTGATTTTAACGTGGGTTTAATAATTATCATTAAGTGTGATAAAAGGTAACGTCTGCCTGTTAATGTCCTTATAATCTACACTAATATTATGAAGAGGAAAGATTTGTATTTTTGTATGTAACGAATAAACTTAAAAACTACGGGACTAATTTGGATAAAATTTGTTATGAATATTGTTTGAAATCCAGGGAGGAATATAGGATTGTTTTTATTCCGAAAATCCCACGGGAGCGGGAACTACGCGGGTAAAATCGCGGAGAGCATCTAGTGTCCTTATAAATCTCTAAAACAATTTACATGATTTAAGTTAAAGGTGTGTTCTCTGGTTAGGCTTTGATAAATGTTTTATTAGGTATATTATGCAATATATATTAGAGGGAGTTAAATTACCATTCTCATGTTTCTTACGAGATAAAATGAAGAGATTTTAGAGATAAAACGTATATAATAATAATATGAGTAGATACTGTTATTTGCAAGTGAAACTAATGGTACAAATATTAATCTTGAACTTGTACGTATGCCCATTTGGGTAAACTAATGTCTTTTTATTTTATAATTAATGAATTAACGACTTAATTGCAGCGTATAATAATATTATTTGACATATAGTATAGTACCAATTCCTAAATAAATTTATTTCAGTGATTTGTAAAAGTTATTTTATCTTATCTGTCTGCCAACGAAAGTATTTACGGGAATTTGTGATGTGGTATAATTTATTTGAGTATACTAATAACGCAACAATCGAAATATATTTATCCTTATTCAACATTGAGCAATAGAGCGGATAAAGTTTATAATTTTGATGATCGGTTGAGAACTAAAATATTATTTCTTGTTAATACTTCATATTTTGGAATAAATATTAAAAGAAGGAAAGAAATAGGCGACCAACGACTTATATATTGCACTAGACACGATGCATCTGCTATAAGATAATCAATACATAGCTAAACTTACCTACTAACTGTTGTGCCCACTGTCCGCGTAAAATTTATATTTTATACAAGTTGACCCGGCAAAGTTTGTACCGACTCTGAATCAATAAAGTCATTCCATACAAAATTTATGAGAAAATAAACTCTATTAGGGCAATTAAGGGAGGATAAATCAAACATCATAAAAATCGGTCCAACCGTTTTTGAGTTATAAATGGTGTAATTAACCCGACTTGGTTTTATATATATGTACTTAAGTAGCTATAAATAATGACGTTTTAAAAAAAAGTTAAATAAATTTTTAACAGCTCCACTTCATTAAATTTGACTCTAAATTTCTATATTATTTTAATTTTGAATTATTGAATATTTTTTAAACTGGGTATATTTATCTATTTAATCACTGAACAACAATGTATACAATTTGATAGTACTAATAATTACAATATTATTACAAAAACATATAATCTTGTGAGCAAAATTATTCATGTTCGCATGGGACAAAGTAGAGTATATTATTTTTAAATCAATTGTTTGTTTTACAAAGAAAAAAGTACAAAAGGCCAAGGTGGAATGACAACAGGTTAAAAGTAATTATAAACTAAGTGAATGCATATATAACAGACAGTACTTATTTTTTTCTTTGTAAAATAAACAATTTATTTAAAAATAAAATGCTCTACTTTCTCCCATGCGCACATAAATAATTTTAAGACCAAAATAACAATAACGAAGTCAGAGACATCTATACTAATAAATAAAATTGAACTGTCTGTTTGTAATATCAAATTTAACAACTCTTTACTAAAAAAACATATGATTGTATATACGGAATCTATACCAAAACACAATTTTTAAAATTTTGTCGGTCTGTGTTTGTTTCGGTAAATTTCTGGAATGGTACCGATTTAGATAGGTCTTTCGGAGCGGGACAGATAGTTGAAGTTGCTCCGCGTTTTTTATTTTTATATTTTTTATTATTTATATTTTATTATTTTTCGAAAATGATCAGGGTTCACGTAAAAAAATTAAAGCTCATGAAATTTACAACAAAATTCGATTCAATGCAGTTTTACTGGCAGTTTTTTTTTTGACTTTGTGAGAAATATATTAACTTTATGATAGTAACAAAAACAATTTCAGGAAAATTAAACAATTAAAATATAAGAAATTATGAAAAAAAAATACGTTTCAATGACCACCATAAAAACATTATTTTCCAATGATTTTTTAAAAAACTATATTACGTAGTGACACGGGGGCGGAGCCGCGGGCATGAAGCTAGTAATTAATAAAGCATACAATAAGGAACTGGGTTGAAGTATTTTTTTAAATCTTGCACTGTCTAGCTTAGTGGTACTTTCGTCTACAATGAAATTTGTTTATTTTGGAGAATTTATATTTGCTTGACTTGTGTGTATGTATGTATTATTTATCTGAGTAACGGAATTTTTGACCTCAATTTTCATTGACTTCAAAATATTGGATTCTGTACCTAATTTATGTTCGTGTGATTAGTTAAGCGAATTTATAACGTGAAGTCTATAGTGGGAAGACACCCACGTGATCTGATATTCCGACCGATATTCTAGTATTACATGGAAGTAATTAATGATAGTATGAATCGTTGTTAGTTTTATTCGGGGATATTTTTGATGGGATCTAAGTCTGTTATATGTAGTAATTTTTAGTTTATCATGAACAACGGGCGATATTTGGTTTTTTATTATGTTACATACTTGTATGTTATGTTTGGATTTGCTATTTGTATTGTGTGATATTATGTCATATGTTATTTATTTATATTATATGTATAAATGCCACATATTTTTATCTCTTATCACACCTATTTTATTGAAACTCTGCACCAACCTAAAGGTTTATTGACAGAGATTGAGTTCACATTTTTACACTAATTAGGTATAAAGTATAAATAATATGAAATAAGTTAGGAGAATAATAGCGTAAGTTAAGACCAACAAAATGACATCATGCGTGTAGCCGCGAAATACTACTTGTATTAAATTTATACTAATAAATAAAATTGAAGTGTCTGTTTGTAATGACAAACAGTTTACTAAATAAGTATGAATGTATACACGACTTTTATACCAAAAACGCAGTTTAAAATTTTTGTCTGTCTGTTTGTTCCGATAGCTGAAGTTACTCCGGGTAACTTAGGGTTTTAATTTTTGATAATTAATTTCCCGGAGAAACTTTATTTCTCATAAATTTACTTTTTCTTAGTACAAATTTTTTTATGGAAAATAATTAGGGTTCCGTATAAAAAAAATAAAACGCAGTGAAAAACATATAAAACGCGGGCGCAAAACTAGTAATTAAATATAAATACGGGATATAAACACGCTATTATATCTTGCCGAAGTAACATAAAATAGTTTTTGTAAAGAACAACGGAACATATAAGATGTATATATTAGGGCATTAAAAACAAAACAGTTCGTGGAACCACTATCGAGAAATTTTGTTAATATGCCAAAATAGGTCTCTGAAACTATTAGTCTAAATATGATATGATATGTTGCACTGTATTGCCCAGCGAACATTTTTGTAGAGAATTGAACGCTCTACAAAAAAGGTGTGATGTTATTTTTCGATTAATAAACTTAGTCAAAAGTTATTCGAGGTCAAAGTTGAATTCATTCTCAATTGACGGTTTATTTAGAATACTCTTAATAATTAAATGTTGCAAAACGAGCTGAAAGTTTATTTTTTTTATCTTTTTATTATCTTTTGCCCCAAAAAATTACAGTAATTTAAAATTTTATTGAAAATATTTTCTTAAATAATTTGCGCTCAAAAATATTTGAAATTTTATTCATGGCTTTGTTTTGACATGGTTCCAAGTTTGACCTCGAATAACTTTTGACTGGAGTTTTTGACGGCATTCTAGTCTAATGTGTAGTAGTTATTTTCTTTAATTCATTAAACTTGAGTGTTTGATTCTATATCATGTAATCTTGGAGGTGTTTTGTGTGATATAGTTTTGGTTATTGTGTACAAGTTAAGTTTATTATAGAAGATAGCGCTTAACATATATTCTGAGATGCCGACAAAGCTTCACGGAAAGTTCGAGCAGGACGGGCCACCGTTTTGCTGGAGTTTGGTAACGCAGATGCAAGATTGAAAATACGTTTTACCCACATGACACTGGCACAAATTGTGTGACACAGATTGCCGTAAAATAAGAAGTCGAACTTTTGACTTAGTTGATTTATCGAAAAATGACACCAGACATTTTTTGTAGAGCGTTCAATTCTCTACTAAAATATTTGATGGAATTATTTGATTAAATAATGTAGTGCAATTTATCGTTCATTAGTTATAAAAATAACAAGAGATTTTTTTTATTTTCTGTGTTATTCTTATGGGTCTGCCTCAGAAGCATAGTTGTATTACGGTACGACTGTCGTTCTGAGGTCTCGGGTTCGATCCTCGGCTCGGGTCAATTGATATTGGGTTTTTCTACTCAGTATCATCCCATGAGTCTGGAATTTGTGCCCGATATGGCGTCAGGCTCGCCCCCAGTCACGTCTGGAACGGAACCTAACCTCGGCGAAATGTTCCTTACTTAATATAGGTATTACTATATATAGGGCTTTATAAAAATCTAGTTTTGTGATTTATCAACGTTCTGTAAAGAGCGAATCGATAACAATATGTCACATATTATAACAAATGTATATGAATCGTGTAGGTGGGTGGGGGGGTTAGCTTAGATAATACGACGTACGAGTACATCCTCCTGTGTGCGCTGTTGATAATACCAGAGAGATATCTTGTCGTAATGGCGCAGTGATTTAAACCCCTCTACACATAGGACGCGGTACGGGCATTATCAAAATCTCTACTAATAAATAAATTGAAGTGCCTGTTTTTTTTTAATATAAAAATAACAAACTTTTACTAAATACATGTGAATGTATATACGGGACCTTTACGGAAAAACACAAATTTCTAAAATTTTTGTTTGTACCGTATAATTTCCAGAACGACTGGAGCTGTTTTGACGGAACTTTCTTTCGAAGATAGCCAAAGTTATTCCGCGTAACTTAGGCTACCTATAAAGGTAATAGAATAATCTCCGAAAAAAATTAGGGTTCTGCGTAAAAAAATTAAAACTCATAAAATTGTGAATAAAATCCGATTTATAACGCACAGTTTTATTGGCAGGTATTTAAAATGAGAAATATCTTTGCATAATGTTAACATCGTTTTTTTTTTGGACAATAATTAGTGTTTCGTATCAAAAAATTAAAACCCAAGAAATAGTAAAAAATATTTAATTGCCAGTTTTACTTACAAGTGCTTGAAATTGCGAGGGAAATATTTGCTTTCTCTTAGTAAAAAAGGGAAGTTTAGATAAATAATTATTCATATGTATTTTTAAGTATTGTTAAGTTCATATTGCAAACAGACAATTCAGTTCTATTTATTAGTATAGATAATCTATTTTCGATTTTGTTGAAGTTTCATAATAATTTAATAGGAAAGTGACGTATTTAACTTTTATATAATTCCACCAACGTAAGTCATATTTTGAGGATATACACGGACAAATATTGTACGATATATAACCGAGATACTAGAAAATTAAATACTTCATTACCGAAAACCATTCTTGACACTTTCATTGTTTCCTTCGTAGAATTATAACACTCAGAATGGCAGTACTAGCACATGGAGTGAAGGCGATTTGCAACGATTTCTAATTGGGTCTAAATGCCGGTGAATTTGTAATTGTATGTCGCTTAAACACATATACATTTTTTCGGCTTCAATGTTAAACGAGTTATTATATGAAACTATTGTTCTTAGCGTTATTACTCTATGGTTTCCGTACTAATATGTATATTAATAAACACAGTTCAAAAATTATCAATAATAACTGGAAGAGTGAAATTGGTAAATTAAACATAATGGAATTTATTGTTTATTAAATAAATTCTCAATTAAGTACTTTTATTAATAAACTTATTTTATTTTATAAATTGGTTAATACAATTATTATTATTATTGTTAATAACAAAAGTAGGAAATTAATAATCGTATGACATTTATTTTAATCTGAATCTGAATTTATACGTATATGGTCTACAAAATTTCAAATTACCTATTTTTTTTTTTTTTAAGTACCCACTCTGCCAAATCAATGGGCCGTTAAAATAGTTAAAGTTAGTGTAAAAATCCTGTATTTGTTATTAAAATTTTCGTCAAAAACGATATAGCCGTTTTATAGAATATTACGAATTTTATGTCAGAGGATGTTACGGATTTTTTTTTATTACTTAAGCTTTTTATAGAAATCATGTTTTAAAAATTGTCATGTAATTAAATGTAAGTTATTTAATTAATACATAATTTTACTGTCAATCCTTGTTAATCCTTGTAAAATTTAGTATGCGCCCGTGTTTGAGTTAATTTTAAATGATAATTAGTCAAAAGTATAAATCTTAGCCAGAACAATAAAGCAATAGACAGATAAGGAAACTTTTAAAATGCACGTTCGGTTTTGGACGAAAATAACTATAAAAGAACCTATATTTCGAAATTATACACAAATATTCATTTTAAATTTCAAATATTCAATTAATGTAGGCATACTTTGCGGAAATCAATATAAAAATTGATTTAATTTGCGGTTGATTTTTTTTTTATCTCTCTATTATTTAATATGACAGACAAAACAGGGTACAGTCAAATATCAATACAAAACAATGAAAAAAAAACACAATTTTAAAGCTAGGCTGAATTTTAATATGCGAGCTTATGTTATGTATTTAACTTCTTGAGCACTAACCTGGCGTTTACGCCAGCTTTCCATTATTTTCCTATTGTCTCATCGACAATCGACATATTAAGTACTATAATAATAATAATATTAAATATAATAATTACTATTATTTATATTTATTAACTCATATTACCATAAACAAATTAGATTCCAAGAGACGTGACAGCTGAAAACCATTTGAAGCGCAGTTAGTTTACGCCAGCTTTCCATTGTTTTCCTATTGTATTTCTATTGTCTTATTTTTACGGGTACTCGACATATTAAGTAAAAAATCAACCATATTTTAGACATTTCAAACTTAATTACTTGTATAAATAAATTGTTTCGTTTCCCTGATAAGAATAACAAACTTTAAAAAAAACCACTGTCAGATGAACTTTCGCCATGAACGTTCATATTATGGTTAAGTACAAAAAAATAAAAATTGCCAACCTTTTTAAAATCTCAATAGTGAATTTACCAGAGAACGGCAAACATTTGAAATATGGAACCGTTTGAGATAAGAGTAGCGTAGTAGAGTGCGAGTGTGTGAGCAGTGATGTGAATCAAAAGTGACGATGTTTCGCGTGAAGTGATGACTTTAGTGACGGAGGTGCGCGCACGACGCGCTCCAGTAAACGATTTTAAACCAGCAGCCCTGTTCAGAACAATATGGCGGCGGACGCTCTCCTTCAAGAAACGGAAGGTCTGTACGGAATTGTAATCATAAAAAAAAATAGATTAAGACGTAGTACATAATACTGATAGTACCGTGTGGTGCTGGTTAAGAATAATACCACTCCATATCTTCCCGTGGGGGTCATAAAAGACGACTAAGTGATAAACGAGGGGATGGGCAACAATATCCTCTGAGTACCACAAACACCTATTGCGATCGCTAACCCGCATGTCAAGCATGGTGAATATGGCAATTCCCCCCATTATGGAGGAGACCTATGTCCAGCAGTAGACTCTTGGTCGAATCAATCAATCAATCACGCGATATGATAGTGATTATAGAAAATCAAAATTAGCAAGGCGCAGTGGCGGTCTGAGGGGATCATAGGGTAATGACCCCCCTCTACAATACGTCTAAATGACAAATCTCTTAAATTTATGAAAGCTTAACTTTTATGCTTAATTACTAACTTCCTGCTTAAAACATCTAAACAATGAAATCAAAAATACGTAGGTATTCGAAATAATTTTGACAAATGCGTAAAACACGATAATTCAGCGCTCTCCCACCTTCCAAATATCACGCCCCACCCTCTTTGGTTGCGACCGCTCTTAACAAAGCGGCATAAAATAAAAAGCGTAATCAGTTCAGCTTAAGTATTTATTATCTGTATGTATAATATCTCGGATTAAGTCATTGTACGTTGTTAGGTTTAGGCACATCGCGAAATTATCAAATAAGCGATTGTAGATTCAGCAGTTAATACGGTGGGTGGTAAGGGGTCCTTCAAGTATTGTAGGTAATTATGAATAGGGGTGATATTTCTATTCCTTACTTTATTATGTCATGGAGGACGGGGTGGTTTGAATCGTGATTGCATAAGCAATATTTGCATCATAAATACCGTTTTTTTTTCAAAATGTTATAACTTACGTGCTGAAAAGGGCGAGGTCAAAATTTACAAATATTACTTAAGTTATACTTGCACAAGCTCTAAGGCAGTTGATCTCAATTGGATTGCGATCAACTTACAACTCTGAAAAAGTTATCCTAGTTGATTGACGGCGAAGATGAGACATCGTGAGTGAAGCAGAACTTTAGGTTTCCCGGAATAAAAGGTGCCTCTATCCAATATTATAATATTATTTTTAATTTACTATTCTGAATATTGCATGGTATTAGGTCATCTTAAAAACGCGTCTGGCTTATCACATTTCTGTTTGAAAATCTGTCGCCAAACATCAATAAGTGTGGTCCGGTATCATCACATGAAAGCCAGCTCTTTTAGGCTTAGCTTGCTTACCGTCGTTACTTAATATTAGAGAAGATTGTGGTTATAGCGATATGCAACATTAATAACACTATGTAAGGCCTCTCCTCTCACAAGAGACAAGAGTGTGGAGGCTACGAAGAGCGAAACAGCAAATATAAGAAATACCAAACAATTTTTTTTCAAGCTCGTTATAAAAATTGAATTAGTCGTTGGGAGTACAGTCTTACAACTGAAAGAACATATTAGTGAGACCTACCTGCATCTGCCTGGTGAGGAGTTTGTAAAAATATAAAAGCGGATACAAATGTCACTTGCCTTGTTTGTAAGACGATCCAAACTGTTTTCGTCTCACTATAGAGGAAAAATAAAATATCGGTGTTCGTTGTAAATTAGTCCTGGTTAAAAAAGTTCGTCCGAACCAACGTTTTTAGTAGCTATTGATGAATTTTAGTTCCGGCATCAATTAAATAAAAATCTGAGAAAGTTTTTAAAATAATTATCATTCGGTCAAATTTCAACCTCCAATCGTTCACTAATTATTTTAAATTATGCATAACGGAAACATTACTACAAACATATTGTTATACTTATCTGATGATTTTAAAATTATACTGATACTGGCTGTGTGCCCGCGGCTCCGCCCGCGTTCCATATGTTCATTAGGTGCGAGTGAAAAAGAGATGAATGAAGATAAAAGAGTCTTTTTTAACTAAATAAATGTTTGCTTGTCTATAATTTATTTATTTAAATGTAAAACTGCCAAACTGGTGACTGCGAATGTGGTAGAACCAAAAAAATAGCATAATTTGACGACGATTTTGACGAAGTTTGTCATGTTACTTGTAATATTCTAAATTGTCGCCTGGAGCAACCGGACGTATTCGCTATAAATGTCCAAAAAAAAAACTATAATTTCACGCTGCTAATCACTTTATTTGGGGCTTTTTTGGCATGTACCGTATAATGCCGGCTTAAAAAGTACCACACCATATCGATCCCGTGGGTGGCGTATAACGTAACTAAGGGACAAATAAACAAGAGGATGAACAGTAGCATCCTTTGAATATCACAAACACCTACTGTGATCGCAAACCCGCCTACCAAGCGTGGCGATTATGGCATTCACCCCCTTAATGCGAGATACCTATTTCCAGCAGAGGACGTTTTTGATTGAATCAATCAATTCATATTTTAAAAAGCTTACAGTTATATATAATAATATTATAAAGAGGTTTATTTGTATAAAAAGTTTTTTGTTTATTTGTTATCGATAAACTCTTAAACTATTGATCCGATTTTAATCGTTCTTTCACCACTAGAGAGTTACATTATCAGTGAATAATATAGGCTTTATTTTAACCCCTTGAGCATTTACCTGACGCTTTCCATTGTTATCCTATTGTCTTATTTTTATGGGTACTCGACACATTTAATTTGATTCTGATACCCGTACAAAATCGGGACAGATCCGTTAGTGAAATATAATGTTAACACTCTCTATATTATTAAACACTCTCACTATGTATTATCCCCACTTCACCACTTTATTATATTGCAATATCATGAACGTTCACTTTAGCAGAGATAGAATGCAAGTGTCCCCGTGTCGGCGCTGTAGAGCCTTATATAATACTCATTCCATGCGATCTGCGGCATTTAGCAGGTGAGAGAGCCCCACCGGATGTAGGCGGATAATATTATTAACAATAATTTTAAAGTATCAATGAAGAATCAATAGAAATCACATTTTTAAAACGATACCATTAAATGGTGCCATATTTTCTTTCTTCAACCAACGCGTTTAAAGGTATTTAGCAAGTCACCCATAACTAACAACAATAAATAAATAAATAAAATAAAAAAGCCTTTATCGCTGTACAGAAATTACATATACTATAAATTAAGAATTAAAGTGTGCCTAAGTTTATTTTTACAATTTGCGTTTAATAATGTATAATATATCGGCAAACGGTCATTATTCTGAAGCAGCTTGTCTTCCGACAAAGGTCTCCTCTAAAGACTTCCACTCTGTCTTGTCCTTTGCTGTACGAGTCCATAATGGACCAGCTATTTTCTTGATTTCATCCTCCCATCTTTTGATTTGTCTACCTCTGTTTCTTTTGCTATCTCGTGGGTACCATTCTGTTATTATTCTTGTCCATTTTTCCTTCTCCTCTCTTATCATATGGCCTGTCCATCTCCATTTTAGTTATTTGTAAGTTATGTATGCGTTTTTAAATTTGGTTCTACACTTTATGTCTTTTAATTTTACTCGGTCTTTTCTTTTAACTCCTATTGTGCTTCTCTCTATTCCGTTCTGACAAATCTTTATTTTGTTTTCTAGTTGTTTTGTTAAAGCCCAGGTTTGACATCCGTATAGTAAACATGGTAGAATACATAAATTATATACTTTCCTTCTTTCTTTCATAGGCATTTCTGTGTTTTTCATGACTTCACTAAGAGACCAAAATCTATTCCAAGTATTATTTATTCTTCTATCTATTTCTTTTTCCATACTGTCTTCCTTTGATATTAGTTGTCCTAAGTATATATATTCCTATACGTTAATAATGAGCAAATAGAACAACAATAAAAGAGAGAAATAAATATATATACAGTCCATTTAATAAACGTAAAAAGACGGTGACAATCATGAATAAACAAACAGACATTCTTTTGAAATAGTGTTTGCGGTTTAGTTTTAAAATTATTAAGTTTTCCTATTATAAAGAAGCGGAAAATTTGTTAAGAAATAATTGCACTGTTACATAATATTTCGTATTATTTTTATTCCATTATATAAGAAAAGTTATTTAATCGGAGGCCTTCCATTTCAAATAAATTTGAACTTTGGATATTGATTTGATAGGTATAAATATCGACAGACATGGTCGTTGTTTGATCCGATATGATTGCGCTCATATTAATTTTTAGCTCTGATTGGTCGCTATCGCAACGGGGACCTGTCATATCTATCGTGCGATTGGTGGATTAGTTTAGTGAACTTTTTCCTACAAGCTTATATTCAAGATGTTTGACACGATAAATTGTCGTTATTCATACATGTAAAATTTCGATAATTTAATATTTGCAGTAAATTTGTTACCTTGTTAGGGAAATCAATTCAATATTATATCGATCGGCTTAAGTTCGAATACTGTAATGGCCCGAAGGAAAATAAAGTGATAGTTTTTTTTATCACCTCGAAGTTTAAACACTTGCCACCATAGTCATATATTTGTTTCCTTTCGTTTTTTTTTTTTTTTAAAGTGTTTTATTCAATATCATATATACATTTTGAATTACAATTTGTTACTTCTACCAAATTGCATAGCAGTTTATTGGCGGGTGTAACCTCCATTTTTAATGAGATTTGTCTATAATATATAAACACTTAATAATAAATATATTTTAAAAAGAGCAATACATTTACATACATGCAATACGTATATTTACAGTAATATATAAAAAAAGAAGAAAAACAAATGAATATAATTAACTTAAATGTTATCACGCAAAATCTAACAGGAACTGATTGGTTTTGTTTTTAAAAATTCGTTTTGTTAGATTATTGTTTTGTAATGATAATAGTAAACTGTTATATAATTTAGGCACCAACCACTTTCTTTTTAAGTATTTGAAAATTGTTTCCTCTAAGATTATTGTATGTTTGCTTTTCTAGATCACCACTTAATATCGAGTGAGATTGTGATCAAACACTAAATCTATATATTTAAAACTTATAATGTTTTTTTTTCCACGATATAGGCTCAGTGCTTGGACCTCAATCTCACCTGATGTTAATTGACCATGTGGTCCGGGATGGTAAATACACTAAAACTAGATACTGATTCTCAAGTGGTGATGCCGAAGCACAGTTATTGCTATTTGACGACAGGTTTTCAAACTTCAAGGTGGTAGCTAACCAGACGGGCATGCCCTTTTTTTTTGTTTTTTTGACGGGGGGAAATGCATTTACGCACAGACGGGGATGCCCTTCCACCATGCTATGGTTTCCTCGCGATGTTTTTTTTCTTCAACGAAAACTCAGGCCGATTTTAGAGTTGTATAGGCGGGATCGAACCCACGTCGATTAACGCGGAATCCGGCCGCAGTACCCACAGCGCCATCATCGCTTCAATGTAATATCAATTGGAATTAATCGACGAATTATGTTAAAAAAAAATTCTATGATTTCTGTGGTAAATGGCCAACTGGTTACTGTTTGTTTTATCAAACATTGTAAATGGAATATTATCTCAAAGGTAATAAAGAACAAAATTCTGTTAATCGTTTAGTTACAGATGTATTAAAATATGAGGATACTAGAGAGGAGTTAGTTATTTAGCTATTGAGAAACATTTTTGTTTAAATATTAACGTCGGTTGCCGTTGTTGTAAGGGTTTTAATTATAGGCCGTGAGTCATGTTATTTCGAGGTTCCTGGTTTTATTTTCGGCTAAGCACTTATTTTTACAAATAATACTAAAGATTTCGCCTTCGAAAGATTCGTTCATGCGGTGCGGGTTTCCGCGAAGGAGACCGTACGAAATCTTGGAAAGGACGATGTTAATATTACCTACGTTCTGCTATCTCCTTCTTTGTGTACGTATTTTTCTTTTTTTCTCTATTTTTATACTGTTTAGGATCCAATACTTTGGCTACAATTTCACCTGATGTTAAGTGGCAATGTAGTACAGGTTGGTAAACTCATTAAGCTTAGAGTAATGGTGTTAGTAGGTGCACATCTATTGGTTCTTTACGACACATTTTAAAACTTGAAATTGATAATAACCAAGGCAAACATACTATGTTTCCCTCACGATGTTTTCCTTCATCGAAATCTGAGACATTGGTCAAAGCGCTAAGCCTATACGTTAAAAAAACTTGTGAAGTTACTTCGCCCATTGGCGAAGTGATGATGGCGCAGTGGGTAGTGCGACCGAATTCGCGTCAACGGACGCCGGTTCAAACCCACCTATCCAATTCTAAAATCGGCCTGAGCTTTCGGTGAAGGAAAACATCGTGAGGAAACCTTAGCATGGTGGTAGGGCATTTTGTTATAATGCCCGCCTGGGTAGCTACCACCTTTAAGTTTGAAAACCTGCCGCCAAATACCAATAGGTGTGTTCCGGCAGCAACACTTGAGAACCAGTACTTCTAGGATTAGTGTGTTTACCATCCTGGTCCACATCGTCACTTTACATCATGTGAGATTGTGGTCTAAGCACTGAGCCTATACCGTGTAAAAAAAAGGAAACTAAGCTAAGGAAATTAAGCTAGTTACACCTGAAAACTGATCTAGTAACGTGGAGGACACAACGAACAAAATAATTTTTTGCATTTTTAACATGTTAATAAAACCATTGTGTTTGGTTAAATACAGTCGAATGACCAACATTTGCACATGGGTACAGTTACGTTTGGTCTAATATTTGCACGCGCGTATTCGGGGCAATGTTTACTTAATGTGTAGACAGACATGTTTGTTTACTTTTTTGTAGCAAAGATATTAAACCGATACGTAAACTTTATTCACATCGAATTGCCAATTGTCAACTGTTGGTAAGTCTATACTAATCATCAAAAGTTGATTAAAATATGGAAAACACTGGAAACATACCCATTTTATTATATATAAATAAATAAAATAGATGTGTCTATTTGTAATATTAAAATCTTTTTTTTCATACAATGTAAATAGTACGTTAACCAAAATTGTTGTCTGTTTGTTTCGGCTAATCTCTGTTTTAGCTTCTAATTGTGTAACTTAGACTAATTAAGTTATTGATAGGAGTAACTTAGGCTTCTTTTATATGTGGTAGCTTTGAAATTTTCCCCTCTTTTGATTTCTTTCAAGTACTATGCACGGAGAACCGTTTAATACTGGCACAGAATAGAAAGCGTTTTTTAGGGTGAATTGTTCGCATCGAACCCGGATAATTTGCACCAACAAGTTATTGAAAATATTGTTAAAAGTTCGGAAGAAGACATAAACCACAATAAAGAACACATTATTAAATAATTCGATGGTAATTTTTTATGGAAAAAAAAAATAACTGCGGCAATTTAGTTGCCAATCCAATAGTTTAGCGACTTTGTTTAGTTACTAAGGAAGAGCGAGCTCGTTACAGATTTGGTCGATCAAATAATTAACATTATTATTAATTAAGTTATTTACCGAAAGCTCGCTATTTTATAATGGAGCTCGTAAAAAAACATACTGTGCCGATTGGTTTTTTTAACTTTACACCAGATCGGATTACATATCTTATCACGTGCAAATATTATTTTTTTACACTTTCGCAATTATTGTTATCACACTTTTTTTAAATGTTGTGTTTGTTTTATAATGATCGAGTAAGTTCTGGAATTCTGCATAGATTAATCCAATTCATGTCGTGTATGCCTTTGTTTCAGTGGTTAGTGCTCATTTTGATGTCACGAGAAGTTCTTGCATTTCAAATAATACATGTGTATTCTTGTAAATAAACACAAATGCTTCTAAATGAGGGCTTATATACTACTAGCTTACAACTAATCCCTCTTTTCTACACAGAAAAATCGCTTCAGGGCTTATTCCCTCTGAGTGTGTCACTTACGGATAACTCAGCTGGGTGACGCCCACAGATGCGTCTTTCGTGAAGTATCCTTCACATTGGAAGTTAATCCAGCTGTCGATCGAATTCTCAGATATATGCACCCAATCTATATGGCCTACTTCAACTATCCACTCAGCTAGGCGTCTGAAATTGAACGCCTGTGGCCTGAATGTTTTGACAATCGTTTACTACTATCCCTTCTCTATTGAGCGCTCGCATGTTGCAACATGATGTTCTGGGCGTAAAGTGCAATGATAATCCACTCTTCGGATCATGTTGGTTGCTAGGCTGCTTACAAATGTGTCTAGGCTATCTATCTATACGAAATCCGCGGTATTACATATGGCTACTTACTAGCTGCGTGCCCGCGGCTGCACCTGCGTTTGATATATTCTTCTTCTTTTTAAATAATCATTGGAAAATAATATTTTGATGGTACTGCCCATAGAATCGCTTTTTGTGTACAAGTTTTAAGTTTTTTAAGCGGAAGCCTAATTATTTTCGAAAAATAAAAGTACCTTAAGTTATGCGGAGTAACTTCAGCGGAGTACCTAATGTCCAAAAAAAAATCGCGTAAAAATCGGTTCAGCCGTTCCGAAGATTAGGCGGAATAAACAGACAGGCAGTAATTTTTTTTTAAAAAATTGTAACCGTATATACGTTTAGATGTATTTAGTAAAAAGTTATTATTTATATATTACAAACAGACACTTCAATGTTATTTATTAGTATAGATATATCGCAGTGCTGATCGTGTGAAGGGAGACATTTTGTTGAACTCTACGCTTACATGGAGTTATAAATGTTATATTAATGTGATCGCGCCATCTTTGGAAAGGAGAGAATAATGAATAGCAAATCAATTAACTATAAATATTATTAAATTGTATTTAAAAATGAAAAAATCATTTTTTTAATAACTCTGAACCTAATCTAATATTACTTGGTATGTTGAAATATGTGTACGTAACACTGCTTTACGAGAAGCAATGTAAAATATTACTTAATTAATCGTATATTTTTTTTTATTTGCAGTCCGAGGACCGGTTCGCTGGGTACAGAGGTGTAAGGGACATCACCGTGAAAAAAGTAAACATGTTTTAATTTATTTCTTACCTTTTAATTTGTTGTATCGAACTCGTGCTTTAAATAATATGCTAAATTCGTTGTATTTGTGAATCGCATAACGTAATAAGACATGTATGTAAGTCACTTGTATTTAAATCCAATAGAAACGTGCAACGTTCGATCGCGCGTCACTTGAAACGACATATTTGAATAGTTTTCAGTGATGAAGGCTCAGTGCTAGTCCGATACCGCATCGATTGACGTAGGTTCGAATTCTATTTTATTAACAGCCTGAGCTATCGGCGAATGAAAACATCGTGAAGAAATCATAGGCAGTCGTAGGGCATTTTCAAATAACGCCGGCGTGGATGGCCACCACCTTCGAGTTTGAAAACCTGTCACCATATACCATAGGTGTCATTCGGCAGTATCACTTGAGAGCTAGTATATCCAGGCTTATCTGTTACTTAATTTCAGGTGAGTTGTGGCTACAGCGCTGACCTTAATTATTATTATTATTCGAATAGGAGTTATGCCGGCTAGGACAGCCCTGTATTACCGCAACCTAATTAGACCTATTGTGAACCGAAAGCTTTTATCCAACTTTAGAGTTGGATAGATGGGCTCGAATCCGCGTCCGTTGACGCGGAATGCGGCCGCACTATTCACTGCGCTATCATAGATTTAAATAGTTAAATCTAACTCTTATATTCCAGGGTTCGTCTGGTCTCGGCATTATGATAATCGAGGGTCGGCATACGGAGGCTGGCCGTGGGATATTCGTTTCGGATTTGCAAGAGGGAAGCGCAGCTGAGCAGGTATTTTCTATACTAACTGTATGTCCGCGATACCAACCGCGCTTCAAATATTCTTTACTGCATAGTATATAGATTTTAAATAACCATTGGAAAAAGTGTTTGATGATGCTGTGCATTGAATCGTATTTTGATCACAATTCATTGTGTTTTTATTTTTTTTACGCGAAACCCTAAAATAATTCCTGAATTTTTTTTTGCTACTAAGAGTTCTAATACATTTTCGTGTAGTCGTAAAACTATTTTGAATTCCTCTGTAATCGATTTCATAATCTAAAAACTATCTTTCACAGGCGGGTCTGCAGATTGGAGATATGATTCTAGCTGTCAACAGAGATTCTCTACTAAATTGCAGTTATGATGCGGTAAGTAACATAACATAAGTTCACGCCTGTTATCTCAGAAGGGTTAAGCAGAGGTGAAATAGCGAACTACACCACCCACATTTCGCCGAGCTTAGTTCCGTCCCAGGTGTGACAGGTGGAGGAGCCTGTCGCCATATCGGGCATAAATTCCAAACTCCGGGATGATAATGAGTAGAAAAACCCAGGGATCGAACCCGAGACCTAAGAACGGCAGTCGCACCGTAATACAACTGCGCCACCGAGGAAAGTAATTGCTATAAATAATATCCATCACGATCAGTGTAGCGTCAAACTGTGCGCACTTATTAAAAATCAATACTTGAATGAGTTGCATACTTGTACTACTATCGTTCTTAGCGTTATTACTCTATGTTTAATTCTATATTCTGTTAAATTATGTGATACGTAGAACGTTATAACCGAGTAGACCGCGTATCCAGTTAGTTTTAAATCTACAGTTTTTCCACGTGCGGCTAAACAAAACCAATTGGGACTGTAATTCATTGATGACAAAATATACACACAGTAACACAAAATGGAAATAGCAAAAGCGGACATCATTTTTTGAGAGCAGTGTAGCGTTAAGAGAAAGATTCAATCTTATTTTAATAGTGTACGCAAATCACAAACACACTTCACACACACACACACACACACACAAACACACTAATATATACATATATAGACAAATACGTACACACCACACACATAATTATGTGAAGTTTTATGGCATTTTCGTTCTGATACGCATATTCTTATTTATTTCCTTCATAGTATAATATAAGTTTTATAGTTAACCCCTTGAGCACTAACCGGGCGTTTACGCCAGCTTTCCATTGTTTTCCTATTGTCTTCCTATCGGCTCATTTTTATGGGTAATCGACATATGTGAATATGTAATTAAGACCTGTTGATTTATTTTATAAATAAATAAATGCCGTGTGGTGCCGGCTAAGAATGTTATCTTCCCGCGTGTTGTTAAATGGCGAATAAGGCGCAAACCAGGGGATGGAAGGCAGCCTCCTCTGAGCACTACAAACACCTGACTGCGATCACTAACCCCAAGCGTCACACGTCTGCCAAGCGTGGCGATTATGGCAATCATCCTCTCTTTTTGGGGGAGACCTATGTCCAGCAGTGGACGTCTTTTAGTTGAATCGGTCAAATAAATAATATTTCTAGGCTGCGGCGAAACTAAAGCAGACGGAGGGTGTCGTGATACTGACAGTATGCAGTCCGAACATGAAGGATGGACAGGATAAGACTGATGAATCTGCAGCGACGACTCCAAGTACTCCAGCGGCCGGTAAGTTGGCGTATTAAATTCATGAAAACTAACAGAATAAATTTACGGTTTAAAAATACTAAGATGGAATGAAAAAACGTTTCAGTATTTTTCCCACCGTTTTTTTTCTGTAATACCCATCGCAGAAGTATTTGCCGCTGTCAATATTTATATTTGTAGCGAGAATTAAATAATGAAGTGCCTTTTTTTAAGTATACTTTTTCATGAAAATCTAAATTTATATTGTTATTAATTTTTTTTTTAATTTCATGCTATATTTATTTATGGAAAGATTTATATATTAGTTGGCACCTGCGACATCGTTCACTGGAAATATATTTTTGATATATTGTCTTTATTCGATTTGTCTCGTCTAAATTATCCTTTTGTTGTTGTTCTTTAAAGAAATTGGTTGAGATATTCTCAATTCCTAACCTAAACATTAACCTAAAAACTACATTACAATTGTTTCAGCAGCCTTCAAACGATACTCTTTCGAAGTGTTACGAAATAGATCATCCTTACATTATAATATAAAAAAAGAAATATATTTTTATATAAACGGATTTAAAGAATTGATTTTTTTTTAAATTATCAATTTATTATACAGCCAAATTATGAATTCAGTCAAAAGATAAATTTCCACTAGCAAAATATCAAGCAACCCCTTGAGCACTAACCTGGTGTTTACTCCAGCTTTCCATTGTTTCCCTATTGTCTCATTTTTATGAGTAATCGACATATTAAAATAAATCATTAAATTCTTGTAAAATTTATTTTAGCTACAACACCGACTGCTCAAACAGCCGCTTCCAGACCGTCGAGCCGAAATCAAACCCCCGACCCGACGCTCGCTGCGGCCGGGACCTCGCGCCCGCAGACACCACGACCAGTACCATCACCAATCAAAGGTAACTAACCAATCACAATTTATTTCTTTTTCACCTGGTAAGTTGAATTTGCATTCAAGCCGGAGTTAAGATGATGGACATAGTAAGAAGTAGTGTGATGAGGGAATGCTGTAGTGTGGTACAAAATGTAGTGACAAAGATAGAGAAAATAATCCTTAATTGGTTTGGGCACGTGGACATTATTGGTGACAGAAGACTGACGAAACAAATTAACAGGGCGAGTGTGACTGGGTGAGCTGGTAAGGGTCGTCCTAGGCGAAGGTATCTTGGCCAAACGTTCCGGGAAAAGGCGAGGTCAAAAGTACCCGACCAGGGGGCGACGCGGTGCTTGCGAAAACCATTCCGTATCGCCCCCATCCCAAATGCGGTGGACGGCACCGGGGGGTTTTTTAGTGGGTATTTCCGGGCGCCTCACGCCCGGGCGAGTCCCACACTGGTACGGAGACGTCCCTCCGCACCTCCTTACCCATTGCATTGAGAGACTTCATTCCCACTAATGCATATGTATATATACTAGTGCGTAAATGCATTTCCCCCTACAATAAAAAAAAAGTTCATAAGTACCCGTAACCGAAGAGCGTGTAAGAAGATGCTTATGTAAGTAGAAGAAGCGAAAGACGTGTTAGGATCGTAGCAAGTGGACGGATGTGTTCTCTGCCTACCTATATGGGAGAGAGGCGTGATGCTATAAGTGTTAAACATTAAGACTAAAATGTTGCTCGATATTAGGTGACGATGTGACGGTGATACGGTAAACCTCAAAGTAATGGCTCTCGAGTGATACTGTTAAAACACGCGACCACTGTACACATGATAGCAAGTACTAGTAACTATTGTTATTGCAATCTATAGTTGTAGCAAGCTGTAGTTACCTAAAAACTTTAGCCGTGATAGATGCAGCCCTGTCTGATGTTGCCGATTGTGATTAGATTCACGTCTGTCTGGTGTTGTCATATCCTTGAACTGTATTTTTATTTAAAAATGAAATTGATTAAATACAGTTATAAATCATGTGCAATCTTTGGATTCTGAGCAATACGGTAATCTGTACTAAAGATCTGCTGGCAAAGACAGTGATTGTCAAATGTTTTCCAGCGGAGCCCCCCGCGGATCCCGCGACCGCGCCAGTGGTTCCCAACCAGGACACCACTATAGAAATTAATTCGTCCAATGACGTACTCGGTGTCGTCCTTCTTGGCGGTAGCGATACATTAATCAATGTAAGTTTTTAACAGGCAATATTATAGCGTTAACTTCTTCAGTTATTCGGGATGCACTGAAATCTCTTTTATTTAATGGGTTAACAAAAAAATACAGCCACTCCGAAAGTATGTGTACATTTTGCAAGCTTTGACCACAAGTTAAGTGATGGTGTGGTCCAGGATGGTAAACACACTAAGCCTATAAATACTGAATCTCAAGTGAGGCTGCCAGAACACACCTATTGATATCTGGCGACATGTTTTCAAACTTGAGCGTGGTAGCTAGGCAGGTGAGCATTATTAGAAAAAAATTCTCTACCACCATGCTATGGTTTTTTCAGGGTGTTTTTCTTCATCGAAAGCTCAAACTCATTATAGATTTTGGTAGGTGTGTTAGAACTTGTGTATATCGACGCGAAACCCGGTCGTATTACCAACTGCACCATTATCGCTTTGTGATGAGTGGAAAATATCACCCGTCAATATTTATAATTCGTATATATATGTCATAATGTCGGTACTAATTGTTTTTTATATAAAAATTACCTATTATAATAATACATACCACGTGTCACTATTATACTGTCATTATTTTCTGAGATTTAAAAATACTAATAGAATCTAAAAATAAATAAGTTCCAAAAGTCTAGGTTCCTAGCTGCATTTGCATTATAAATGTATTAAATCAACGCTATCTGTAAAAAGTACTGAATAAATAAGACACCTGATGAAGACAAGAGAATCCGTTAACTGTGACTGCTAAAAACAGGACCGACAAAGAATTATGTTGATGAATCTAAATTTAAGAGATCATAATTTGCAACAGTGTATTCACAGAATTGTTAACTACGGACTCAAAAGGGCTTGAACCCAGGGTCGTTAAACAAGTTAATAAAAAAAGAAAAAAAAAGAAATCTTGTTTAAAAGAGGCCAAAAAGTTATGTAATTTAGTTTTTTAATCCACCGGAAACCATATCATCTGATCTTATATACATAATGGACTACAATGGAGCTTACAAATAAATCAGAGTAATTTAAACAATCCAGTGTTAAACGCTTTATCTTATTACATATTTACCAGAGTTCTGTTAACATCCCAGGGTTCTGCTGCGGTGATCTTAGATATATATAAAAATGGTGCCATCGGTAAAGATGGAAGGCTCAAGGTCGGAGACCAGATCCTCGATTGCAACGGTATCGCTATTACCAAAGAAATGGCCCACGAAAGACTCTGTCTTTCGATCAAACAGCGAGCTCCAAAGGTGAGTTATTTCTATGCCCCTGTTTCTACACTTCGGTAAAATTCGAATCTAATTGGCTAATCTATCCATTATACATCGCCAAATCATAAATAAATACGCGACTTTTCTAGTTTAGGTTGAACTGTTGGTGGTGATATATGATCTTCCATCGAAGAATGATGTCCAAAATGCGTAAATACTTGTCCGTGATATCGAATTCTTTGTAATAAATAAACGTCACTTGCGTGCTCCAACCCCGATGCAATGATAATAATAACTAAAAATGGCCGCAGTGTATGGGAACGATTAAAGAAACGCCCTCTATGATCGGTTCGTTCAATCGTGCGTTCAGAAATCGATATATTTTAATGGTATGATCATTCATACATAATTATTTAATTGACTGTTCCATGTATTTGTATGTCTATCATTTCATTGTGAGCAAGAACATTGCAGCTGTAAATCTAAATCCGTTCACTACTTTGTTTGTTCCGTTACTTAGATTGTTTATTTGTTCAATCTGCAATTGGTTCGACACCCATATCAAAACTTATAAATGGGGGAAAATAAAATTGCCACCGTCCATGGAAGTTAGGTGCACCACCTAAATGATATTCAGTTGTTCTTCGTGTTCCCTAATTAATCATTTAAAATGACTTGTTATATGATTATTATATCTAACACTACATCAAAATTTATCTACTTTGACATCGAATTAAAATATTGTGGGCATGGTTTTGTTACAATAAGCATGTCGGAACATTAGCGTTTTTGCATTCAAAAGCAGTTTTAAAGTTTTTTTTTTGTGTGACAGAAACATCATTTGGATACCAAGATTGCTAGCTATATTAAAGCTTTTAAAAATATTTATCAGGTAGTTCTATCAGTTACATATGTGTAAATTCTATTTTTAGTAATGTTTTTTCTTTTATATCTCTCATATAAAAATAATAATTCCCATCTGTAGATAAAAATATAATCATTTATTCAGAGGGCACTCATTTACCTATTATAAAAATTTGATAAGCATTCAAAATAAAATAAAAATAATGGGCATGAAGACCTTAAATTGTATCAATGAAATCAATATCAAACTGAATAAATAAGTACTGAGGCGACGGTTTGTAATAGTTATACATCGATATGGACTTATAGTAATATGTTTAATCTATAAAATGGACCTTATATCGTTACAGTTAAAGTTGATAGTCCATCGTCCAGATCCGATCAAGTATAATGACGTAGAAGTTGAATTGACTCGAAAGCCTGGAAGAGCGCTGGGAATCACCTGCGTCGCTCCAGTGCAAGGGACGGGAGTTTATTTAGGAGACATGGTGAGTAGATAACGGGGACATTTGTTAAAAACTTTGACAAGCGTTTGATTTTAGTGTACAGTTTGTTAAGAGGAAATGTGAGCGGCGTTTATTCCACACAAAAGTATTCCCCTGTTTCGTCCCTGGATATTGCGATCATAGTAAATACTTTTGTACCATATAATATATATACACCAGGGATAAGACCGTATTAATTTTTGTCCATAAATTATTTATTATTGATACTAGGAGTTTCGTAAATAAAAAGAAATGCCCGAAATTTATGTCCGTCCTCTTAGCAACCGGTTCAGTAGCAGTAGAAATATTCGTCCAATGGGACGGGCTAAGAGAGGATTTTGTCCATACCGCCTATTCTGAAGTCCAAACTTGTATTAACACGCTAGCCGAGACGATGGCTATCCTTCTAGAATATTCCATGGATTCTCGTGTCACCTCAGAATAAACGCTTCGTGCCTTATATTTTCAATTCACTTCAGTTTTGCACAGTACCAAAAAAAGGTCAACAAAATCACGTAATATACGGACCTATAACTCAACTCATTGAATTAAAAATAACAGCTACTACAACGCAGACTGAGGTGCCGCTAAAAATCCATCACAACGAGATATATTTGTCGCGCTATATAGTATACAACCCGTGTGCCCGCGGCTGCGTCCGCGTTTCTTGTATTCTTCACTGCATTTTAATTTCTTTTATACGGAACCCTAATTATTTTTTTTTAAACTTTCTTGCTACTGACATTAAGCAAAGATATTTCTCACAAATTCATATACCTGTCTGTAAAACTGTGCATTGAATGGTATTTTATTCACAATTTTATAAGTTTTAATATTTTTATGCGGAACCCTAATTATTTACGATAAACAAAAGTATCCTAAGTTACGCGGAGTAATTTCAGATATCTACCAAAAAAGTTCCGTCAAAATCGGTCCTACCGTTCCGGAGATTACCCGGATTAAACAGACAGATAGAGAGACAGACAGAGAAGTTAAAAAAAATATATTTTGGTAGAGGTTCTATATACATTCATATCGATTTAGTAAAAAAAATGTTGACATTGTAATGTAATTGTAAACAGACACGAGTGTACACGATTTTAATATCAGGGAGGTATTTTTTAAAGCGTGATTTGATCTTAAGCGTATTTTATAACAGATCGCTGGTTCCCCGGCGGAGATGGACGGACGTCTTCAAAAAGGCGATGTTCTAATATCAGTCGACGGTAAGGACTTATCGTCAGCGGATCTCATCGCGGCGGCGACCACATTCAAACTTTGCGGGAGCAGAACTGTAATCAAAGTGAAAAGATTCAAAATTGTTAGATAATTGAAACAAGAAAAACAAAACTTTGAGAAGCTTTGGACGAACGACTTAGATGGCGATCAAGTATTGCGTAACAAACATTTTAGGAAATTTTAGCCCCACTCCGCCTTTCCTTCCTCCTCCTAGTATGTAAACTCTTACCCCCCCCCCCCCCCCCCACATGATTGCTTAAGAAATGATTAGTTACGCATGGAAAACGCAAACCTGGAGGTCAATTTTTGCGCTGCTAGTGATATAATTAAACGTTATCTGACGTGTACCATATATAAGGCTATATCTTGTAAAAAAAGTGCTTGCAAAACAGGGACTGGAGTGGCGCAACTCTGTTAAAGAGACTGTACAAATATTCGATGAACATCGAATCAAAGACCTTGATGTAAAAGGGCCTTCTTAAAACGAACCGCCCTAAGTCTTACACATTACAACACTAGTTGGTCAGTTACATTGTGCGCCGTGTAACCTCTGCACCTTTAAGTCAAAGTTTGGTTTTGCGCGCCACATCCGCTCACATGCTCGAAGGCCATAGGGCTTGCTGTTGACGGATACGTCAAGGAGGACATGATCTTCATCATTCAGGCCTTATATGCACTGTCGACTGGTCGCCAACGCCCTCGGCAACTAGGGTTAGGAGACCAACCCAAGCGACAGTATTCAAAGTACATTCGTACAGAATCGACGTCGAAGAAGTTGCTATAGTAGCGCTACTAATTATAAAGTGAAAGAAAATAAAAGTCCTTCACTTCTAAATAATTCCACTATTTCTTCTTCAAATACCGATTAGAATGTTTGTCACTCGATAAATACCAAATAGCTATTCGGGATTGTATTTCCAATATAAATGTATCGGTATCGACAGCCTGAGTCATTTTTGTGAGTAACGTCCGGTCGTTAAGACAGTTGCTCGCGGTGTGAATGCTACCATTGGAAGCCGTGTTCTTATTGGTCGCCGGTGACCGGCAGTCGTTTGTGCGTCGCCACTACGCTAAGTGCGTAAACATCTATTTAAATTGTAGTAACTTCGGTCGCTGGCGACCAGGTGACAGTACGTAATGGCTCTTAACAAAAAAAAAACTAAAATTAATAAATGTTTATTATTTACGTAATCACTATTCAAATCACCCTCTTTCCACATGTCATCAAAAATTAGTTAAGTACCCCTACCTCCCATTTAACCTTAACAATACTTGAACCCTTATGTCACTTTCGATTTCTGTTAAAGATTAAAAACTTTATTTATAGCGGCTGTTATTTGTAGTTTTGAAATGTCTATAACAGATGGCGCTGTAACATATCGTTGCAGTATATTGAAATAATGTAAGGAAATCTGAATCGCACTAGTGAAATATTTCTTATGATACCCGGATAATAAGCATTGGTTACATAGTTCTCATGTTTAGATGTACTAATTACCCAATAAGATGCGTATATTATAGTTAGAATTGCCAAGACATTTCTTAGATATTTACAAAAGATTTTATTGATAGGTAACTAAAAAATGTAAAAAAATAAAATAAAAGAAAATTTGTCTTAAATAAATTGATAGGGGACACTTGGGTACCTTTAATTTACTTAACATTCATATTTATTATATACAGTATTTATCACGTTGAAAATGCTCAGATGGAAAAATTTTACGTTTAAAAGTACTTTGATACAATCAAGTGATATTTGCGTGCTCTTCTTACTACCTACTTAATAAAATAAGTTTCCCTTCACACGAGATCCTAATTTTTTGTTAGGTTCAAAATTCCGCAGAATTTTTTACCCTCAGGTAACGGCCAAGCCGAGGTTTTTACCACTTTGGTAACCCTTGTGCTAGTTACCTTTTCGCGGCTGAATACCTTCACCACTCGCCCCCAAAGCCACTGTGAAGCTGTAAAGGCCCTTCCGGTCAACAGCATTAGCTAGTTAGAAAAAAATATGATATCAATTTTATCAATAAGGAAAACTATATTTGTAGAACTTAATAAAAATTCTATATAATCTCAGACTCAGATAAATTTGCAAAATTAAGATTAAATTTAAAGTCCTAGTAAAATAAACATTTATTGTTATATATTATTTTAGATTTTAAAATAAGAAGCCATTACAATTTATTTTCATATTTACAGCATCAGTACAAATATCTAGCCGTATTTTTCGTATTAAAACTTAATTGGAACAGCATCAGAACAAAGTCCTAGCTGTATTATTCGTATTAGAACTTAAATTAGACAAATGTAAATTTTAAAATCAAATGATACGTTTTATTGACAATCAAAATAAACCTCGGGACGCTGGTTACACTGAATTATGCTATTTGTAACAGATTTTAAATCGTTGAAATTAATTCTAAACTCAAAGGGTAGTTCTTGGTGCGATTTTGGGTTGTCCTCATCTTTTATTCATTAGCTTACAGTGTTTTACTCCAGATTGAATAATTTTGGTGCCATTTTACGTGATATAGTTTGTTTTCAATACTTTCTTGAAACCCTGTATCGAAAGGCCGCCATTTTGTTACTACTTTGTATGAAGTGTTCCTAACGTCAGACTTGGCTGCAAGATCTAATACCTTTGCCTTTTCCTCAAAATAGGAGTAAATAGAACCAAAACGAAATAATCTCGCATAGGGTGCTTGATGCGATTTTGGTTTGTCATGTAACCGTGCTTATTTTTAATTCATTATCTTGCAGTATTTGTCTACATATTATGTAATTTTGGTGGCATTACACATGATATAGTGTAGTTATGATACACAAGTATTGTGAAGTAAAAATAATGACTCCGAGCGTGAATTCTGAAATATCCCAATCATTCCCAATGGGGGTTGTAACAGAACGCCACCATTCTGTTACCGCCATTTATTGATAGTGTCCCTAACGTCTGACTTGGCTGCATGGTCTACATGTACCTTTGCCTTTTCCTTAAAAAGTAACAAATCTAACCAAAAAAATAATAATCTCACATAATTACGTTTCATTATAATTTGCGTATAATATTATTTTAATCCATAGAAAAAAATGGACAATCATATTTGAGAAATGGAAATATCATTTTATTTCATTACAAACTATTTACTGTTAAAAACAAAAATTATCTGTGGACATTATTATTAATATTTAGAGTCTTTTCTATTTAACTCACTACCAAACAAACTACTTTGCGACTTTTCACTTTCATATGTTGGTACGCAAAAAACTAATTAACTTATTATTCTCCACTTCTTTTATTAGATTACATAGACCGCATTTAGATACGGCAGTAGATTTAGCTATTAAATTAACTATAATTAGTTTGTTGATTTTTGTTGTCAGTTTGTATGTTTACAGGCGTAAAGACGCGTGGTTCAGGCCGATATGACCCTATGTTTATAGGTTTTATTATAGGGTTACAGTATTTTTAGGCCAATATATTTATTTAATTTTAGTGATTCAGGTTTTCAGGTACCTAGTTTTTTGTTTAGGAAAAAATGTAGCATATTGTATTGAAATACTAATAACACAGTTTTTCACTTTCTGACACATTTACGTGTACAAAGAAAAAAATCTTGTGAACGAGTTTTTAAGTATATTTTTCTCGAATATTAATTTGAATATTACATAACCTATTGAAAGTTTATTTAGTTCGGACAATTGGTTACGAATGTTGGCGCAAATATTTGCGTCTCTGTAGTTAGCTAGAAAAAAAAATGTAACTCACTGACATTTATATAACAGTGCCTTTTATAATCAGATGCATTTTATATAATAGATCCAAATATGTGACGCGCATTTATCAATTTCTTCAAATAGTATACTAAATTGAGTGCCAAATATTGCATAGTGTATGGCGCTTTTGTTAACTTTTCTAAATGAATTTACACCGTATAATAAGAAATAGTTACAGTCGCACATATAAAACCTACGTAGATTCTATCTTCAGACTGGAAGTGAGAATTTTAAAGTTAATAATTCCACCAAGCGTCAAATCTCAACTCACGGATGAAAACACACTTTTTAAATATTGTCAAACGCTTCCTATCTACGACAAAGTTAAATTTAGTCTTTTAAAGGTTATTATTTTAACACAAACTTACAGAAGCTAATATACCATCTATATACATACGTCAGATCGCGAAAAATATGTTAACAACCCATTCAGCCAATAATGGTTACGGCGAACGGACAACTATTTACTTAATCCCTAGATTCTTAAATTCTTTACCTACATCCATAGGCAACAATATTAATATGAATAATTGCAAATTTGATTAAAAAAAAATTACTTTTCCTGCTTGTAAAAACCCGAACTACCTTATATATTTGTAACCGAATTTTTAATTATAAGTGCAGACAAACCTTGAAGATTTAAGTGGCATTATATAGATGTATATTTTTTGTAATGTGTTTTATTGGTAATGAAATATAAAAAAAATGAAAATAAATTAATATATACGACAATGGTTCGAATTCTTTAGGAATCGGACACACTGTCGTTTTAGGATAATAAATCGTGCTTTTTATTAAATGTTCCGTTGCAAATCAACTTATTTTGCCTCTAGATAATATTTATTAAGAACACTGAATTACACCCTCATGTGGTGATCAGAGATTTTTTTGTTACTGATATTTTGTAAAAAATCCTCAAAACGATAAATCGAAATGGTCAGTCTACCTGTGTTACCAGACTAATTTTCCAAAACTAACCTAACGTGTCCAATGTTTTTAAATTAAAGTTAAACCAAATCACCGAAACATATATTATAGTATTGATTTTATTTCTATTGACATATACCTTTTAATTTACATAAAAATAATTTTGAAATTTTAGAGTAATTTTATCTTATAGTCTTGTAACACTTCTCATTAAACTTGATAGTTTCAATCGATCGTTTTAGGCAGGTTTCGTCCTTGTCTGGTAGATATCCAAATATGATAACGTCACTAGTTCAATTTTATTTTATAAATAAGGATAATTCATTGATTATTTTAATTTAATTATTCATAATACGGTTTTGATATAATGGCATATGGCTGATTATGCCACCGTATATGGCGATAAAGGTAAACTAAATTCATGAGCATAGTTTAGTCTTATATAATATAAAGTTTCTCCCATAAAATAGAGTAAACACTCATTTTAGTTATTAATATCTAAACTTTACTTTAAAGTTACGCTTCAATTATTTTATACAAACGTAATTTCATCAGGTAGTATAATACAAACAATTATGTACAATTCATACATTTGAATAAATAATTTATTAAAAATCGTTTTTCTTTTGTTGGATTTTTTGGATATTTTATGACTATTCTCTTATTTTTTGCCATCTTTTAAAATGCGAAGGTAGAATACATAAATTCTTCATAGTTTAAATAATTTTTATTAGTTACTGTGAAATATATCTCCAATTATATTCGGTCTCTGAAATAGGTCACCTATTAAAATACTTGACAATAAATTTACATAACTGATTTTAATTATAGTATTATTTATTTTACTGTACAATCAGACTCATTAGAATAGAAAAAAAATAACAATATTTTGGTCGTAATAAGTAAGGGTAAGTTTTTCATTATAGATTTTCTAATTTATTTATGCCAGTACCTATATATTATATCAAAATTATTATTTAAATTAACACTGAAAAAGGCATCGGTATAAAATTATAATGTAGGCTCCCAGCATAACAAATATTAGGGCCAGCAAAAGCGCAGCGTGAATCGTAAGATCTTTCGGTTATTTCTTTTATACTCTGACTAATGCTGATTACAAGTATGACCTTAACAGCTTCACCGAACTTTACTCGGGGTTAATATCCGCTCTTACTTTTAACGATAATCCTCGTGAAGTTCAGTACAGCACGCAGTTTGCAATATACCTTTATATTGGAACTTGATCGAGTCCAATGTGCCAACATTTGTGACAAACGTTTATAAAGCCGACGTGCATTCTTAAACTTAGAATTTTAAACAAATGTTGTAGTGAATAAAAATACTTTAGAGATTACTACAACACGGTTGCGTAGCTTAATTCTAAAAAAAAACAAACAAAATATAATTGTAAAGTGTATGAAAAGCGCGTGTTTTTGAATATTTAACTTTTTGGAGAGGTGATTTTGTATTTTAATCAAGTAGGTTGAATCAATTAGACGCAGTCAGTTTTACGGCCTCGGTTGTAGCTAAGCCGTGCTATTATAATGAGAAAGCGTTTATAAAAAGTCTTTAGAAGTGTAAATTAAACAACGCTATGTTAGGTAACAATAAATTATAATTATTTCATTAGTAAATTAATTTCAAAGGTAAATATTTTCTTTTTTGCTCGTCAACTAAGCAAATATATACCTTTAAAATTTTTATTTTTACTTGTTTATATTATTATTTCAGTTAAAGCAATTTAAATTGTTTACCATTGATAATTTCACATTCAATAGTACCGTAAAATGATGAGACTAGTACTATGTAATAATAACGGCGATTGTCAAATGATAAAATTATTTTGTAATGTAAACTTATTTTATTATTGCTATTTTATTATTTTAAGTTAAGAAATATTGAAAGCTATATTATATTTCAACTTCTTGTATAGGAATTGAAAAAAATATAATATTTATCTGTAAAATAATATAAATAGGTAAATTTCTACTCCCCTCCTCCAAAATAAGCATTGCAAATATGTAGAGTTCGTTTTGAATTATTTGAAAATATAATTTAACAAAAAATGTTTTCTCATCATTATATATATAAAATATTTAGTTATAGAATAGAAATATAACTTCAATTTATTGTAAAATTAAAAAGCCTTGTTAAAAAATAAAAGATTAGAAAGAAAATTATATACCTACCTACTTAATGTAGATTTTAAATATTTCTAGATTTTAATCTAGTTGTAATAAATCTTGTAAAACATTTGAATTGATTACCTACCTAGATACATTATATTTATAAAACATTATTATATCTGTATCAATATGTATACACTGTGGTACGACATAGCGAGTCTGTAATAAATTATGCGCTTTTTTATCTATGTGCGTTTTATTATACAAATTTTTTGTTTCATCCCGCCTTAGATAAAATCAGCTGGTAAGGAATACCTTTACAAATAACGCGAAAGCTGTGGTGATATTGTGGTCAAATGTTTATCGTATACGGGTGAAGTCAAACAAGAGTAAATTGCATCGCGCATTTGGCGACGCGTAATTTACGTTCAGCTGGAATTCAATTAAATCGCCAAACGCATTCAACGCAAAACTCACTTCCCTCACTCCCCCGCGCCGTACCCGAACGTCGCACATGCAGACTGAAAATCAGTTGCTGTTGGACAGCACTACCCATGCACCACATCACTATATGTATGGTCCGCGGGGTGCTTGGCGCGATTTTGGTCTGTCATATCGTCGTCCTTATTTTAATTCATTATTTTGTATTATTTGACTATATATTATGTAATTTTGGTGGCATTTTACGTGATATAGTGTAGATATAACACAAGTGTAGTGAAGTAAAAATAATGACACGGAGCGTGAATTCTAAAATCTCCCAATCATTCCCGTTGTGGTTGTAATAGAAGCCACCATTTTGTTACCGCCATTTACTTATTGATAATGTTCCTAACGTCTGACTTGTCTGCATGGTCTACTAGTACCTTTGCTTTTTCTTTAAAAAGGAATAAATGGAAAAAATATCTATATATATCATGGTCTGCGTCCCTCTTGTTGTTAGGCAGAGGTGAAATAGCGAACTACACCTCCCACATTTTGCCGAGCTTAGTCCGTCCCAGATATGACAGGGGGCGAGCCTGTCACCATATCGGGCACAAATTCCAAACTTTGGGATGATACTGAGTAGAAAAACCCAATACCACTTGACCCGACCCGGGGATTGAACCCGAGACCTCAGAACGGCAATCGCACCGTAATACAACTGCGTATCTAATACGTTCATAGTTAAAACTAATATTATTTTGTAAGCTCTGTAATTCAGTAAATAACATAACATATAAAAAAATGTATCTTGCATTTACTAATTTAACAGTTGCTTCTACGTGTGTGAGTGAGTTGACAGATAATTTATTTTGCGCCGTTGTGTGAAATGAAACATGACTGTGTGAATTGCGGGACTCACAACTCACTAAATTACGCTTATTTGGCCTCACCCTAAAAACATTAAATATATATAATCCCTGTCTCTAAAAGTCTTTATTATTATACATCACAATTATATCATGGACAAGCATATCAAAAGCTTGTAAAACAATCCTTTTATTTGAAAATTATAAAACATTTTGTTTTTCATTACATGTATATGTAATATATTGTATTTTCTTCTCTATTTGTCACACTTTTTTTTGTTTTAAATTGTTGTTAACGAGCTTTTATGTTATGTTTGCGTTTCATGTATCTTGGGTCGGAATTTATTTGTTCTAGCATGTCCTCAGCGACTCTTATGCGATTGAGTTTTCGGAGAAAATTCAGGTATTTTGGGACTAGCCGAGCGGGAACATGTTTCATACCTGAGTGATTATTTAAAATTATTCGGATCTACTTATGAGAGAGGAAGTTCAGCAGCTGTCTCCTTCAAACTTGCATGAGGATATTCAGCCACTATTTCCGTCACTTTTGCGACGTTAACTTTACGTGAAGACGTTGAAGACGAGTGAAGGGGAGGTACCTAAATTCCCTTTTAAAGCAGTGGCGGGCTACTTCATCTTTTCCTTTGCCCGCCACTGTTCTGTCCACTCTTCTTTCTTCCTTTTTATGGGGGGCAGGAAGCATATCCTGCCCCCCGGACTGATGACCAGACGGTCATGCCTCTCTTTCAAGAGGCGGGCTAAGAGGTGGAGGGGAACGGAAGTATTCTCCTCCATCCCTACCGGGCCATTGCACGGACGAGGCCTGGTGGGTTCGCTGCAGGGGGCGACGCGGTGCTTGCGAAAGCCACCCAGTGTCGCCCCCATCCCAAATGCAGCGAACGGCCCCGGGGGGTTTTAGTGGGTATTTCCGGGCGCTTCACGCCCGGGCGAATCTCACGCTGGCACGGAGTTCGTCCCTCCGTCCCTCCCTTCCTTACCTATTGTATTGGGGGACTTCGGTCTCACTAATATAATAGGTAAGGGTAGTGCGTAAATGCATTACCCCCGTCAAAAAAAAAAAAAAAAAAAAAAAACGTTGAAAGGCAAATCTTCCAGCATATCTCGACCACTTTTGAACGCTTTCTATCACTCGTAAACACGTGTTTTTGACAAAGTTTATTTTAATTTCAATATACTTTTTTGACTTAATGTATAATTAAACTTTGAGAGATACTTTCAATGAGAGATGGTTTCCTCACGATGTTTTCCTTCACCGATAGCTCAGGCTAACTTTAGAGTTGAATAGGATGCGAATTCCGACCGAACTACCGACTAAGCCATCAACACTTCAAAGGACGTCTAAGAAAATGTTGTCCTAAAAGACGAAAGGGTGTGGGTAAAGGGCCTTGCGCGTGGCACCCCGAATGCTATCATTTTTTTTACATTGTAACTGCAAAAGTTTAAGATGGTACAAATTACGGCGGTACCATTATAACATTGGTAACGACAATCTATAAGATTTTTCCCTACCGACAATGACTCAACGCTAAAGAAGTTTTCAGGTCAAAAAGAAATTTTAAACGTTTGCCAGGGATATGGTTAAAAATGAAATAGCAATTATTTTTTTGTTGTAACTTATTACACTTTATTACACAACAATAACTTAATAAGTAAAGTCTTCATAATGTTAAAACTAATTCACTATTAATATTTTCACATATCTATTTATTATTAGTAATTATTTGATAATGTCAATTTATTGTTTTTATTTAATAAATATTACGATTAAATATTTATACTACAAATACTTTGACGTAGGTAATATAATACAAATATTACAGATCTTTAAGAATCGAATTTTCAATTACATTTTGGGAATCGAAATTATATACTTATGTGATGTCAAATGACTAGAGAATTAATTGAATAAAAAACTTGCATTATATACATTAATTACAACACAATTTAAATATTTGTTCTAATATATATATTTATTATAACATTCAGTTTTAACCTTAATTAATATGTCGTTTACCCATAAAAAATGAGACAATAGGAAAACAATGTAAAGCTGACGTAAACGCCAGGTTAGTGATCAAGGGGTTAAGTAAAAATAAACAAGAACTTTACTTCTGTTAGTAGTTTTTGTATCAAACATCATACAAATTTAACCTCAATCCTGCACTTATGTTACATATAAAACATACTTAAATAAAATAGTAAATAAAAAAAATCGACATCGATACGGTCTCCATTAAAATTTGAAATTTTTCTTTAATATGTAATTTAAAAACTATTTCATTGTTACAGATGGTGTTTATAGTATCAAAAAAGTTATTACCAAAAATGTTTACAGTTTTTCATCAGAACTCTTTCTTATAACTAACGGCTTTAATCTTCCTCTCAATTTAACTAATCTCTTACTAACTTTCCCAGTAGATGTTGGATTTCTAAGATCAGGCATAGATTTACTTTCGTGCACTGCTAATTGCTCAGTAGACTTTGAGGTCGTTCCGTAATACCTAGGCATACTAAAATCGTTCTCCTGGAACATCATAGCTGTCTTCTCCTTTATGCTTTGCAAACTTGTCTCTCCTTTATAAACTGGCAGGGAAGATGCGTCAGCGAAAAATCTTGGTAAATTATTACTTTTTATTATCGGCGTATCTGGTAGTTGGCTTAATTTCAATTCTTCGTGCATTGACATTACTCCTACCATTGATTTGCTTTTAATCAATGGTGGTTTCTCAGGGACCAGATGCTCCGGAATGTTTAAGAATGAAGCGCTTCTATGTGGCATCCTCGATAAAACTTTATTGATTTTGCTTGGGTCAATGTTCTTTAAGCTCTCGACTCGATTCAAAGTCGGTCTTAATTTACTTCCACTATCAACTCTTTCTAAAGTTTTAGCGCTGTTACTCCGAGGTATTCCACCTTTCTGCCTAAGAATTCCTTTGACACTTTCAACTCTAGGCAAAGCTAGAGTCGATGGTAAAGCGACCATAGAAACTGGATCATATTGGTAAATCGGGTTAGGCGTTGTTATCTTTGTTTCATCTTTTATTGTCACCGTACTTGGCTTAATGACATCTTGTTTCCTAACAGCAACGTTCATTATCAGCCCTTCTTCTGTATCCTGGCTTCGTCTGTCACTCTCTTCCTCTTCGTCTATTTTAAACATGTCATAATTAGCGAGTAGTTCATCTTTGAACATTATCTCGAAATCGGTAACCGGTGAGTTCACTTCATCTTCGAAGTAAACTTTAGTACGATTAGGCTTATCAGATAAGTAATCCGGTTCAGATTTCGTCTCTAATTCGTCCAACGAGTCTTTGCTGCCTTTTGATTTCAACTCATGTTCGTTTCTGAATATCAATGACTTGGAGAATACCTGTAAATTTATGTAAATATTTGATTTAGTATTTAAATAGAAGAGCTGTCTAGATAGCGTTTCTAATGTAAATACACACAGGCTAACAAAGCCAAGAAAAACATTGAATCTGACGTTATGGTAATTCCGTTTTAGTTTTTAGAAGATATTCCAAAAATCTTTTGTTATTATAGACTATGTGATAAATTATTATGCTAAAACACAGATAATATAGCCCGATGTAATGGAATTTGCGACACGTATATTGGTCGCTTATTTAAAAAGACGATTTCAGAAAATGAGAATAAATAATTTACATACATAATAATTGTAATTATTTTTTTTGATACTACGGTTATATAGAATTATATACTTCGATTAGGGTACATGTAATTACTTAAATATCAGTTGGATATTGCAATTAGACAGAGAACTGTGACAAATTTCCTGTTTTGTCAGTGTAGTTGCATACTGTAAAGTTATTAGGTAAAAAATAATTATCTTTAAATGACGTAATAACTGACACGTACGCGAGAAAATCAAGAAAAATTAAGTAATTTGTTTTATATTTCCTTATAAATTAAATGATCTTATAAACTAGCTTTTGCACTCGGCTTTTTTCGCACTAATGTATATTTGATCGAGATGACAGGTATGAAGAAGATATTTTTATACTGTATAGGCTCGGTTCTTTGACTAAAATATCAACTGATAATAACTGAGGATGTAGCCCAGGAAGGTAAGCACACTAAGCTTAGAGATACTGGCTCTTAAGTAATGTTCTCAGAACACACCTATTTTCGGTTGGCGACAGATTTTCAAACTTAAGGGGAAGGGGAGCTAACCAGGTGGCCAAGTGTTTAATGCGAACTAGCTGTGTACCCGCGGCTCCACCCACGTTTCGTATATTCATCACTGCGTAATTTAATTTTTAAATAATCATTGGAAAATGATGTTTTGATGGTGCTGTCAAGTGAATCGTATTTTGTTCACAATTTCATGCGTTTTATTTATTTTACGCGTAACCCTAATAATTTTCAAAAAATAAATCTTCAGTTTTCCGCCAGAAAAATCCCGACAAAATCAGTCCAGCCTATCCGGAGATTATCAGCGACAAACAGACAGTTATTTTTTAAATGATGTGTTCGGTAAATGTACCGTATAAACTATATAAACTAAATTCATAAGTATGTAGTAAAAAATTGTTATTTTGAAATTAATAAACAGAAACTTCTCTTTTATTTATTGGTATAGATACTAAAATAAAACCTTATTAATCTTATGTAAAGTATTATTTATTTATTTGACTATAATGTTCATGTATGTCAAAATTTATTTTAAAAAAAAACTACGTACCTCATATAGCTTATCAGCGTGTAGGGGCATCTCGTTAACCTCCCGGCCGTTGATCGCTCGAGGCGGTAAGTGGTTGTTGTTGAAGGGCTGCTCTGTGACGACGCTGTCAAGGCTCGCGGCCATATTTGCGAAACCATTTGTATAGACAGCATTCTCATCCAACCTGACAAAACGAGAACAAAAACATAAATGAACAAATGTGCAATTAAATGTATGTACAGAGCAGATACATGGACGACATCGTCTTAGTTCTGTTAAAGTGCTAACAGACGCAGAGGCTTGACCGCGTGTATAGTACGGCGGACGACCAAACTGACCAAAGTTATCAATCGCCTTGTGGATACAGTCATTGTTGGAAAGAAAACAAAAATAAAAACTACCATTTGTGGTTATTTATCGCGGCATAAAAAGCGCATGTGAATAAAATAGTGATGTATATGAAAGTAGAAGCAAGGAAAAGTAGAGGAAGGGTAAAGCAAATTGTGGATGGACTCGGTAAAAAATAATATGACAAAAAAATAGAGTAAATGAAGAAATGACTCTGATATGGATGTATGAAAAAATAAAACATATTCACCGACCCCCAAGTGATTTGGGAATAGGTCATGAGAATTATATTGCGGCGTTACTATCACCACTACAGTAGTAGGTAGCAATTTTTTGGTGCTTCAATAATGACGTCCGTACCTGAGTGTGCCCGCAAGGCGGTTGATAATTTCCATCATGCACCGTACCATTTACGCGGTTAGGGCCACCCGTCTGTTAAGGCATTTACCTGTCGACGTTGAGTTAATTCTTCCTAGTTTTCTTTTTAATAATGATCTTCAGACATTACTTTTACCATTTTTATTATTTGACTTAGTTTATGAAACTATTTGTTGTTGTTGTTATTGAAGGGAAACTCCTTTAGACGTGATATTAACAGTAACTCCGATGTTTTTTTTTCTGACGGAAATGACCTCCAGTAAATATAATATTTTGGACTATTTCCTTGGATATTAAATTTGACTTCTATAAGAGACGATAATAGAAATAGTTTATTAATTCAAATGCTAATTTATGAACCAGGGTTCATGGTTCAATTTCATACTACACTAGTGAAATCGATTGTGGCTTCCACGCGCAGTATTCGGTTACTATTACATTAATTCTGTTGGGTAATTTAAAACCCTAGCAAAATACGTTGAATTACGTGTTCCACCTTTTTAGATCTCTGAAATTATTTCAAAACAAGTAACAAGTAAACTAATGCACGACACGTCTACATTATATTGTATCTTCATCAACAAAGAATCTTTTGTATTATATTGTCCTGAGTGAATACAGCGAAGCAAAAACCGTTACTAATACAAAACATGATGAGTATTGAATTTAGTTGATGTTCAAATGATTTATGAGTTGTTTAACTATATTTATAGTAGCGCTCGCTTATAAAAAGTCTATTATCTGAATTACAACTTAATAAATCTATACTTATAATAAAAGGCTAACGAGGCAAAACCATTGACGATACCTATTCAAGAAAAAATACTATGCGGGGCTTCAGAATCGTATAATCGTACCTGTTTATTACTTTGTTCACCAATCAAGTCAAAGCTACGGAACAGATTTTTATGAAATTTGATAATGACATATATAGCATCCAGGGGGAGAACATAGGATGCAAATTGTTGGAAGTCCAAGCGGGTGAAGCCGCGAGTAACGCTAGTTTATAATAAAGAGTTTAAAATTTAAAAAGTTAGTCCAAGAGAATATGCTAGTTGCTAAAATAGTTTTACAGTATAGGTCCGTCACCAGCGATCTATTTTCCAAACGTAAAAGTAAGGTAATCACCCGACATTCATATAATCCCTTAGGATCCATTGATACTACTCTACTGTACGTTACTATAGCTAACTATAATTCTTGAATACAATACCTATACTATCTCCATGTATTTATCGACGCTGTCCGAATCTGCTGCTAATAGGAACACGAAAAAAATACTTTCAGGCGTAAGTACTGTATTCTTTTTACATTAAAGAAAAAAAAATTGTTGCATTTTATTTCACCATCACTACGAAACGCACAAGCGGGATGCGTGTATTGGTTGTCGTGTAAGAGTAAAGGAGAGAACATTAAGACACTGCGACGAGCGACAGTCACCGCCGTATTTTTCATAGAATATTTTATTAGTCGTATGACCTATCAAAATGAGATAGGTTGTTGGTAATTGTTAATCCAATTTCATTGACTATTAACGCCAGAACTTTTTGTATGGAAATATACATTATAAATTAGCTAGTGAGTATATCTAAAGTTCAAATAAAAGACCATGTAAATCGGATCAATGAGTTTAAGTTATAAGCATACAAACAAACATAGCGAGAAACGTAACATTTTATTAAGAAAGAATAAGACAAACTATGTAAAGACCTTCATGTGATATTGTGCTAACAATAATAATAACTTCAGGATAATAATATTAATTTTCATTATATCGGATGTCGTGCGTTACACTTATATACTGCAACTGCTATAATAATTACAGCCATGTGTAATTATTCAATTATACTTCATACCCTTGTAGTACTCACGTGCAGGAAGAAGGCTCATTCATAAATAACGTCATACGAATTTCATGAATACCGCAAGATATCTTTCCGAAAGACGGACAAATATATGAGTCTTCTTCTTAGATAATAGCAATGTGTGTACAAACAATTTGTGCCAGTGTTACGTGGGTAAGATGTATTTTCAATATTATATCTGGGTTACCAAGCGACCAGCAAAACGGTGACCCATTCTGCTCGAACTTTATCGGCACCAGAATAAATATAATGCATTATTTTCCACAATAAACATAAATTGTACACAATAACCAGACTATATCACACAAAACGCCACCAATATACATAATATAGAATAAAATACCACAAAGTTTAATTAATGAAAGAAAATAATTGCTACATAACAGACTGAGCTCCCGCCAAAAACTGCAAATGTATGGGTCGTCAAATGTTTTGAACACAGCATTATCCATCGGGAAGTTTTGTACATCTCATGAAGAATCCCCGAATTCTGATAAATGTGGGAAAGTTGACGATGTACATTACTTACTGATGGAGTGTACCAAGGATAGAACTAAGAGAGAATTTTTGATGGACAATTTAAATTGAAGAAAGCAAAACTTTGGGATTTGTCATAGTATATTAGTAAAACCTTGTTCAAATGATATCAAGAGATTATATTTATGATTTAGTCGTATTCCGCTTGATCAGAACTTAGGTAGAACGAGGTATAATGGAGTTAATTTAAATTCAATTATCTAAGCAATTATTGCTAATTTAACTATGTCAAGAAAATATTAAAGATTCCTTACAGAACCAAGGTTCTTATTGTTTAGTGTGTTGTTAGTGCGTAAAACACATTGTAACCCTCTGCTAAAGAGACAAGAAACAGAATGGTAATGATGGAGCTAAATTCGCCGTCCGTCCTCGTCGTTTACGGAATTTATAAAATGTTATATTAAATATAAAAATCTTATGTAAGTTCGTAAGGTCATGAAACTTATGATCTTGTAACCTTATGATGTCACTTTGTTGACTACTTCTACTTCTTAATGTATGACGTAATTTATGGATAACTCCTAATGATGCAGATGTTTTATGTCATCGTAAACAATTCGCGCAATAGCATTTTACAAATGCAAAATACTATTGCGCTGATAGGAATAATTCAGAGGTTACAAACCTATGAGATATAATAAAAAAGTTACTTACTTTAAATTAAATTACTTTAAATACATATTAAAGTAAAAGACTTCCTTGAATTCTTACTCGTACGTGAGATAATTATTATAAAAAAAATGTTAACCATATCAACTGTGCATTTCTATATCGTTACCTTCAAAATGTTGATATCTATATATAATTAGGTAAAGTTAAAATAATAATTGAAGACATTTTTTTCCTCTTTTTTGTTTACTAGGTATTGAAGAGCTTTAGTTTTATAATAATAAAAAAATAGAAACTGTCATCTTTTGCTCAAAATTTTCCTTTCTATACTTTATTGTTTCATATCCATAAAGTTAATAGTGACCGCAACGACTTTGTTACTTTATGGTTATTTATATCTATATCAATTATTTAGTTAAATTATTACAACGAATGTAATTGTGTTCACTTTTGTTTCGACTTCCTTTTTCTTCACTCTTCATAATTTTTTCCATACAGTAACCGATGTAACAATACTAAAATATGTCCTATGACTTTAAAAATTAATCATGTAAATCGGTTCAATGTATATCGAAATATAAGCCAACAAACGCACAGACAGAGAGAAGTTAGCTTTTTATAATTATCTAAATATGCATGTCCAATTTCCAAGTTTTCGGTTATTCCATGAATCTTATAAAAAGCCATTGTAAATAATATAGTGTTTACCATTAATGCTTCAGAGCTTTTACATGAAAGTAGTAAGTACGTTGCTAGATAATTTACGATCTGTTGATAATAATGTTGTGCACTCTGTGTGTTATTAGTTTAACTTTATCTCGAATGTTTTCTGAGAGATTATGTTTATTCTAGATAATTATTGTTACACATTGTTGTTTTTTTTTTAGTTTTATCCGACTATTCAGACATCCAAAACATTTGGATATATCTTAATTAATCTGTGTATATAAAAATTGATGTTGCAAAAATTGGCAAGTATGTGCTGTGCCGTAATTAAGTCGATGCCAGCGGTGCCAAGGCATAGGGTGTAGAAATTACCCGACCAGGACCAAGTTTTCGGTCATGCATGGTAGTCATGCATGCTACTAGCATACGTACAATACCTATTATTATGCGCATAATATGGATGTGGACTCATTTGGCTGTCAGCAAAATATATTGTTTATACATACGTACATAACGTTACGACTCTGTTCCATAAGGGTAGGCAGAGACACCATCCTTACACTTCCCATGATTCTGACACACGTCTTTCGCTTCTTCTACTTTTATAAGCACCTTCATACATCCTATTTGGTTACGGCTACTTCTCCTCGGATTTCTCCAGAACGTCTTTAATCTGGTCGAGATACGTTCGTCTAGGACATACCTTACCGAGTTTGCCCAGTCATATTCGCCTTATAAATTAGTTTCATCGATCTTCTTTCACCCACCCTATCTACATGTCCAAACCAATTAAGGATCTTTTCTCTATCTTTGTCACTACATCCTTCTACCACACCACAACGTTTCCTTATTATACTATTCCTTACTTTATCTATCATTCTCATGCCAGCTATACTTGTTAGACTGTTTATACAAAATTAAAACTCAACCTGTATTAAAATATAAAAATTATTTTCGGAGCTGGGTTAAATTAGACAGATTATTTCAGTTTAACACATTTTACACGTGTACCATCAGTGGTTGTTACGTCTCTTCATTGCACTAGGTATGTTACTAGTGTATTTCGTTAGAAAAAGTTTACTAATATTATTGTCACAATATCTAATCTCGAAATCACGATCCGAACGTAAATGTTGTTTATTATACCATCTGTTAACTTATTACGTCAGGTAAACGTCATAATTCACACTTATTCAAAATTCTCTACTGGAGTGTGACAAAAAATTATTATATTTATACGCCTAAAACATTCCATTAAAAACGGCAGTATTAAACTATAGTTACGAATTATAAACTTTTATTTTGCCAATATAAATCTTAGGTAACATGAATATCTTAGACAAAAATTAAGGCAAGTTATTACGAGGCGGTTAGAAATTTCAATCTGTTTTCAGAAAGTCTAAAGTCTTAAAGCTTAGCTAAAGTCTAATCTAGGAAAGAAACAATTAAAATACTTACTTATAAGTAGCTATTTTCTTGTCAAAACAAAATTTCTCTTCACAGCACGTCCAATACATTGTCTCCAAACAACTGTAAACAAAGAATTTTAATATAATACTCTATATCTTGTATGGATTAGAATATTGTTCCGTAAAGGTGACGGACAAAAGAAAACTGCGTGCAGATGAGATGTGAATGTTGAGACTTGTGGGATAACAAGAATGGACTGGATTAGGAATGAATTGAATACATTAGAGGAAGTTTGAAAGCGGCACCAGTAACAGAGAAGCTAAGGAGTAGTCATTTGTCGTGGCGTGGACATGTTATATGCAGGGCGGAAGAGGATGTTGTGAGAAAAATATTGGGTATGAATATGGAAGGTTATATGGGAAGGTATAGACCTAAGTGTAGGTGTAGGTATAAATGGTATTTATATTATAGAAAATATTTAACTTTAGACTTATCGGATTAACTGAAACAATTGATAAAAATGATGAATAACTGAAGGTGTATTATATGTTGTGTATGTCAAATGCTAAGGATTGTAAATTGGAAATAGGATTTAAGTAAATATAAAGATTCGACATAACCACAATGCAATAGGAACACGTAGATAAGCAATAGAATAAGATTGTAAAATAGAAATAAGATGAAAACAATAAAGGCACAAAAAAAGTAAACAAAACTCGGATCATGTCTGAGATATAAGGGTACTAAATAAAAAAAAAAGGATTTGACCAAAGAAAAGATGGATGAATTGTGTGAAAGATGATATGTTTAGAGGGAGTGAATGCGGCGATGACTGCAAATAAAGGGGAAGACATGTTACATCGACTCCAAATGAAAATGGGATATGGATAGAGAGGTTATAGTAATGACAGTATATTTTATATTTATCTATATCTATACTAATATTATAAAGAGGAACGATTTGTATTTTTGTATGTAACGAATAAACTTAAAACCACTGTACCGATTTGGATGAAATTTGGCATGGATATAGTTTGAAATCCAAAAATCAAAATCAAAAACATCTTTATTCAATTTAGATCCTAAGAAGGCGCTTATGAACGTCTAAAACACTATCACCGGTTCGGAAAACAACCCAGTCGAGAAGAGCCGGCAAGAAACTCGATCTGGATCTTTTTTTTTTATATTATATATCATTGTTTTTTTCTTTTTTTTTGACATTGACCTTGACATTGTGAGTGATTGTGAGGGAGTGACATTGGATAGTTTTTATTCCGAAATCCCACAGGAACGGGAACTACGCGGGTCAAACCGCGGAGCGCAGCGAGTATTATACGAAGAGGTAAGGGGCCGTTCAAGTACTACGCACACATTATTGGGGCGAGGGAATGGTCAGCGCTTGCTTATTTTTGAGGGCATGGAAGACGGAGGACCAAAATTAATTCATTAATTCTGTTTATTTTCTTCAAAATTATTCCAGGTGATACTTGAACGGACCCAAAAATTGTTTTTTTGTTCGTTGTGGGTAAACTCAAAAACGTCTTAATCGATTTTAAAAATTATTTCAGCTGTAGTAGGCTTCAATATCAGAGAGTTACGTAAACTATATATAATCTATAAATCCGTGAGAAGCTGGGCGGGTCGCTAGTATTAAATAAATTTATGTATACAGTAAAATATTACTTAACCTTCAGGATACAGTATCAGTACCGAAATATACTTGAGTAATTACTGACCTATCAATGGCCGACCTCGATGAGTATGAGGTAAATAAAATTAATTTACCTTATTTTGAATTTGTCCAATCAACTTACTTTTACCTCTATACAATTTTAAATATCTTAATAAATAGATTTATTCATTTAATTTTATATGGACTTATTTCATTCTCTTTGATTCGATATTTTGCTCGCCCCTTATCACACCTGTGACGGAACTAAGCTCGGCGAAATATGGGTGGTGTAGTTCGCTATTTCACCTCTGCCTAACCCTTCGGGGATAACAGGCGTGAGGTTATGTATTTTTTATGTTATTTGTTTCAGTTTTAATTTATTATAAAATCAACATATCTAATTTTTAACTTACTTGACAAATAAGTTTGTGCTCCCTTTTATATTTTTTTATATCAATCGCCCTACACTTAAACAGAATTGTTGTGAAATTTTCTTATAACTCTATGAATCATTCACATAGATTTTCAAGGTCCGTGTCTATTTATAATCTAATAGTCATTTAAGATTTTCCTCATATTTTATACAAATTAATGTAGATAATCTGGGTCTGTCTGTGTTTAGAGCAACCTATATGAAATTATCACAGACTTGAAAGAATAACTTTAAATTAGTTCTAAAAAAATGTCAAATTTAAAATATAATGTCGCTATCTGCACTGGTTACACACCGTATTGCATATATCACAGAACAATATAAAGGCATTCTTAAATACCATTGAACATAAAATTTTATTGAAATTATATCTTAAAAAGTAAATAAGAGTGTGTGTGGGTATGTATGTGTGTGCGTGCGCGTGATCGTGTGCGTGTGCGTGTGCGTGTGCGTGTGCGTGTGCGTGCACGTGTCTGTGTGTGTGTGTGTGTGTGTGTGTGTGTGCGTGCGTGCGTGCGTGCGTGTGTGCGTGCGTGCGTGCGTGCGTGCGTGCGTGCGTGCGTGCGTGCGTGCGTGCGTGCGTGCGTGCGTGCGTGCGTGCGTGTGTGTGTGTGTGCGTCTCAATTTATTACTCTGGAATTCATTTATTGGATCTAAAGTAGTTTATTTAATCGCCAGTAGTTTATTAGCTATATTATACAACTAGCTGTGTGCTCGCGGCTGCGCCCGCATTTCATATATTCTTCACTGCGTTTTTTTTATTTGATACGGAACCCTACTACATTTCCATTATTAAGATAAAGTAATAATTTTTCTCATAGATTCATGCATTTGCCTCTAAAATTGTGCATTGAATCGGTTTTTATTCTTTTAATTTGTTTTAGGCGGATCCCTAATTATTTTCGAATACTAAATGTACTCTGAGTTACGCTGAATAACTTCAGCTATCTATCAAAAAAGTTCCGTCAAAATTGGTCCAGCCATTCCGGGGATTGTCCGGAACAAACAGACAAAAATTTTTAAAATTGTATTTTTGGTATAGGTTTCGTATATATATTCATATATATTTAGTAGAAGAATTTAATTTTGACATTAGAAACAGATACTTCAATTTTATTTATTAGTATAAATAATACACACATTGAATCCTCGAAAGAAGAAGCAAACCGGGGTGTTGTATTATGGTTTTAAATTGTATCATTAACTCTTCATTCCATCTCAGGACAATATGAGCTTGTCATTTTCTGCAGGTCATCACCTTCCGAAAAATTACTTGAGAGATAAAAAAAGACGAATATTAAGAGTTATTAATAAACTAGTAATCATTTTCTTATTATGTTTATAGTAAATTTTAACTATATTTGAACAGCTCGTTAACGTATATAACGGTAGGTCAGTTCCATAAATATGACCGTTTCCACGCCAGTGACAGATTACTTCTAGATACAAAGCCACTATGACAATTCTTCCACTAACCGAATGGTGGTAGCAATTCAGACTAACTTTATTCAAATCGTATTATATAGTTATCCACAAAAGGATGTATAACATAATCACATTCTTAATGAAAATAATGGGCAAAAAACATGTAAAACTAGTTAGAGGAAGGCAAAAACACAAATCACGACTGACGTCTCCCAATGATGTCACGTTGCTGCTAACTTCACATAAATACATTTGATGGTATTTGATTTTCTTCTAACATTTTTTTACCGTAATAAGATTACAGGTTTTTGACTAGTTTATTAGTTTAAAAGAAGAAACATTATAAGGCTGTAAGCTAAACAAATTAAATACATTAATTAAAATTAAAATCACGGATAACATCTCTGTGAAGAGATAACAAGCTACATTTAACACCAAAGTCCAACGGCATATCAACATAACACTGGAAAATACGTCACATAACATGAAAGATTTCATAAAATAAAATACTAAAATTGATTTCCGTTTTAAAAATGATCTATTAACGGACCAAACATAATATATGAAAATAGAGACCCAAATAATATGAGAGAATATTACCTAACGAATAAATACTACGACAATCGCTGAACAAGTTAAAAAAACACTAGAAACTGACGAGAATGTGTATTGAATTCGATAATTGAAGAACTCTACTTTACTGCCTAACTAAAATTAGTTTTATGATATCTTTACATAAATAAGCAAAAATAAAACACTTCTGTACTTTTTTTTTTACCTCCGTCAACCATATTTATTTCTATATTTATTTAGTAACTAACCATAGACTGGCTTCAGTGTTTTCAATGAAAGAAAATTAAGAAACTCAAAACATAATTAAAATCGGATTGTTTATTGTTAATTATTTCTTCTTAATTCAATATGACAACTCACCTTAATTAATTACAGATAACTTAAATTTAAATTTAATTGAACAAATTATATTTGTTTGTATTCTGTTATTTACACCGAACATGAAAATTTAATTAAATAAAAAAAAAAAAATACATACTACGAAAATATTACACTGAAACATTACGTACAATATGAACTTATTTACTGTCTGTGATATTGTTGAATAATTTCCTATAAGAGATATTTTTCTTTATCTTGGCATGTGAGTGACACCGTTTATCGCCTGATGAAATTTGGAAATTTTGCAAGTATTTTATTTTTCATAACTAGCTGTGTGGCCGCGGCTGCGCCCGCGTTTCGTATATTCTTCACTGCGTTTTAATTTTTTTATACGTAATCCTAATTTTTTTTAGTACTAAGATAAAGTCAAAATATTTCTCATAAATTCAAGCACTTGCCTCTAAAACTGTGTTTGTTAGTTTTAATTTTATTACGCAGAACCCTAATTATTTTTGAAAATTATAATTACCCTGTGTTACTAAAAAATCCCGCCAAATACGTAAAGCCGTTCTGGAGATTACCAGGTACAAACAGACAGACAAACATCTTAAAAACTATACTTTTGGTATAGGTATCGTATATACAATCATATATATTTAGTAAAAAAAAAATTGACATTACAAACAGACTCTTCAATTTTATTTATTAGTAAGGATCATCTCTAAACAACCCTAAAACACTCTTTTGTAATTGAACTTTTTTAAACATGATTTCAATGTAAGTTTATCTTTTTTGTAATAACACAGAATAGGTTAAGGGTTTGACCACAAGTTTGGTGGCAGGTTTTCTTGAAGAATGATGCTAGTTAGCGCTTTAAAAAAAATGCCCTACTACTATGCTAAATCTCAGGCTGATTATATAGTTGGATATGTGATGTGAATGATGGGAATCCGATCGCACAACCAACTGATCCATCATCGCTTTAAAATATTATTTTCCATACAAACGTAAACATTAATACAATTTAAAAGGAAGAAAACAACTACGTGACAGGCGAATTAATATTAACCGTCGAAAATTCGAGAATAATTATTGTTCAATACTCACTATTGGCATGATTTGCATAAATTCAACAACATCTTTGACGATCACATAATGACGTCTGTCGGCAAATAGTTTCACATCTCAGACGCAATACGTCTGAATCAACTGACTGCTTTACTGTAAATAATAAAAGCATATTTATATTATTATTGTTACGTTAATTAATTCTCTGTTATTTAAAAGTTTTACTAATAGGTAAAGCGACTCCGTCCGCGTAGGATTTCCCATTTGTAAAATGACAATTTTATTTTAAAATTTTCTCTTAAATATTCGTTGGTTTTCTTAAAATATTCCAAGAAATATAATGGTGGATTTTATTCACTTTTATCCGCATAACTTTTTTTAAAACACTACATAACTAAATGTATATGAACACTTATAAAAGTGATAGATCTTTATTATTTGTCATATGTTTTACTAGGTGACACATATTTTATAGAGGTTATAATTGACAGCCATCATCGGTACAATGCTGAAGATCATAATTTTAAAATACACACAGAGAGACAAAGACACGTTGTCTTTTACACAATGTAACGAATATGTATTGTTAATATTACATTATAAAAACTATGGATCTTTTTTTTTTAATACCGTGCGCACGGAGACTTGTAAGGGTAGTTATAATTTAAGCTTATATGGAGGTAAAATGTAGAAACTTACATTTAATTTATTTGTTTATTGGAACAATAACAATTTTACAAAAAAAAATAAAAGTACACGATATTGGCTACATTAGTGTAACTGTGTCGCAGCCAATAGTGCCCACCACCACATTATTAACAAAAAGGGCTGCGTTCTACAAAATTAAAAATATGTAAAGAAAATTATAAAATAGCTGTTTCTTTTAAGTAATATTAAGAACGTATGTATTTTGCGAGTAAGTGTGTGCATGTAATTATGTGTGTGTGTGTGAGATTGATACGTGTGAGAAAAATTTGAATTGTATTCAATATTTTGCATATTATAACATTAACTATTAAAGTCCCGAAACTTTTTCTAGTTCTTTGACCACTTCAAATTTTATATTTTTATTTATTTATTTATTTATTTAGGTATAAGAACTTCACAGCACATTCACAATAGTTATAGAAAACATAAAATATAATTTTAAAGTGCCAATTAAGAAGTAATACAGATTACATTTTATAAGCAATATACATTACGCGAGTATGGATGTGAGTGTATATGTGTGTGTATAGGAAATGTTGAATGTGTGTGTCAATTATTAGATATTAAATCTATTACCTGACGTCTGCAACTAACTTTAATTGGACCGACTTTAGGAACTGATTACGACTAAGGTGGAAAATATCAATGTCATTGAATAGATTGTTATATTGTTTAGTAGATCTGTAGATAATGGAATTCTGAGCATAAATATGCTTAACAGAAGAAATCTCAAACAGATGGGGGCTACGAATCCGTTTGGTAGGTACTCTAAAATTTAATTTACGCAATAATTCTGGACTGTCTATCGCCGAATGTACGATATCATAAAGAAATTTCATGTCGTTTATAATTCGACGCTGTTTTAGAGATAAGATGTTATAACGTTTTAAATTATTGTCGTAGTCAACAGGTTCGTTCTTGCTTTTTGTACTAAGAAATTTTAAAAACTTACTTTGTATTTTTTCCAACCTGTTGTCATGTGTAATAAAACCTGGTGACCAAATGGATGACAGATATTCTAGACTGCTTCTCACGTAAGAAAAATAAAGCATTTTTAATGGTTGAACTTTATTAAAAGGCTTTGTAACTCTAAATATGAATCCTAACATTTTGATGGCTTTTTGATAAATGAAATCGTAGTGAGTATTATAAAGTAACTTTGAGTCAATCATTATTCCCAGATCCTTTACACAGCTAACAATTTGTATCGGTAGGTGAGTTAAAGAATAATTGTAATTGATTGGATGGAGTTTGCGTGTGAAAGTTATAGAATTACATTTTTTTATATTAAGATCCAACTTATTAATTTTGCAGTAGTCACAAAGTCTATTTAAATCCTGCTGCAAGAGGTTGTTTAAAAGGTATGGTAAAGGTAAGGTATGTTTAAAAAATAAGTAAATCTGATATATGTACGTACATTATTGCCTGTTTACTCATATATATTTATGACTATCTATAAAATGTGTATGCACGAATGTATTATATACTGTGTTCGCCTTTAATTAGTACCAAATTGTTATGTTTTTATGTATTGGTTTTTTTTTCGTGTATTTTTATTTATTTGTGCTCTGCTGTCGTAGGAAATAAATAAATAAATAATCAAATAATACGTTATTTACATTCATGTTGAGTAAAAAGAATATAATGCAATAAATTATTGTCAAATGGTTTCCATATGGACGAAAAAATATTTTTATTTAGTCTTTATCTGTTTGTGTTTCACAGTCAAAATTCAAGTAATTCTCTATAGACATATTTTGGGAAACGTTAGATTTATTGCTAAAATTTGTATTTATTGAGTTTACATGTGTTTATCGGAAAAGCAATCATATTTTCAGGAAGAATACCCGTAAAATTTTCTGAGGAATATTTAAAAAAAACCGCGTTAAAAAACCACGTGAAAAACTCTTTAAATTTTACCGAAGAATACAACTTTATTCAAAATTAGCTTTACGCCCGCGGCAGCGCCAGTGTTTGTATATTTTTCAGTGCGTAATAAATATAGTTTGTGATTTTTTTTGGAACCTGATTTTTTTTTATTACCACCATTAAGCAAAGATATTTCTCACAAATTCAAATACCTGCCAGTACAAAAATGACAGACACAAAAATTTCAAAAATTCTACTTCTAGTATAGGTATCGTACATACATTCACATATATTTAGTAAAAAAAATGATATTGACATTACAAACAGACACTTCAATTTTATTTATTGGTAATGGTAATTGGTAATTTATATATAGATATATATAAATTATAGATGCAGAGCAATAATACACGTTAAAATATTGGGAAAGAAAATATTTTTTAAAAATCACTGAAGTTTATAATATTAATAAAAATACCGAGGAAGAAAAAATCTCGCTAACTATGAAGGCTGAATGTGAGGATTCAAAGGTCTTTTTCGTTTTAAAAACTTAGGCGTAGAGCGGTATTGCTAGTATTGCGGTAGTCACATAGAAATCGTTAACCATTGTTTTTCTAGGTAAAGTCTACGTCACAGGTGATAAAAGGGTATTTTATTGCTAAAAACACACTAATCACTAACTAAAGCATATTCAAATAAATCAGTTTAGATAAAAGTCCATTGTTACATTCATGCATACATTATTGTTTACCGTGATGTTTGACATTGTAAAACATAGTTTGTAAATAATCAACATACATAGATGAATTATAATTGTTGTAGCAGATCTTATTATCTATTTATATTTTAATTTAATGTGTCGAGTACTCATAAAAATGAAACAATAGAAAGACAATAGGAAAATAATGGAAAGCTGGCGTAAACGCCGGGAAGGTGCTCAAGGGGTTAATAACTTGTTGATGTCGTATAGATGTGAAAATCAATTTGTTTTATATTGAGACATTTTTTTTTTAAAGAAATTATTTCATTCGTTTTTTTTTTTAATAACTTACTTCTATTTTCTTAATAATTAGACAAGATATATATATCGAATCTTATATATAATATAAGATAAGATTTTAAATATTATTTAATAAATGAACATACAATGTAGTTATTTTTTTTTGTTCTAGTGGGAAAGAAAAGCGATAATGATAACATCGACACACAAAAAAAAAGTTGTTTGTGCATTTGACAGAATCCACCTACGAATTTCGACCCGCTGAATCTGAATTCAAGGTCAGGTTGGCCCAGCTAGGTCCACGATTTGAGTAAAATGCAAAAACCCCCCAAAAAAGGAAAAATTCCGAAAAACTGCAATTGCATTTATGAAAAATGTTTTGTGGACTCGGACTAAGTGTGGTTCTATGTATTTCAATCCACTGACTCTGAATCTGAAGGTTAATTATCCCATTGAGCCGTCGAAATTTGAAAATTTGAAAAAAAAAAAATGCAAAATATTACGAAAGTACGAATTCATGGAGATGAAAAAAATATTGCGGATCCAGATTGAGTTTAATTTTTGTGAAACTTGTTTCACTCAATCCGAAGTTTATTTGGCCTATTAACAATACAAAATTAAAAAAATCTGAAAAAAAAAAAAAAAAACTATTGGGAAAGCTGCAGTAATAAATATGAAAAAATATATTAAACACGATTATTTCGATTTTATTTGCATACATTCAAACATGAGGTTTTCTAATATAGCGTTTTTTTTTGAAGTAACAAGCGAGTATGATTTCATTAATCGCCCCTATACAAGGTAATCTCTCGGATCCCATCATCACCGCTTCTTTTAAATTCCGCGATCACATAATTAAATAATAATTTACAATATATATTACTTGAAGATGTTTTTTAATTTATAATATATATGTGACAAACCGGATGACATTAAGTATGAAATTAAGTTTGTGATTACAAAATTATTTACTTTGATAAGGATCAAAATATGTCACATTTCCAAGTAAACAAGTCATGGCGCATAATCTGTAGTATATTAGTACATTTGAAACTTTTTATTCTATACCTTTATCCTTTATGTATAAAGGGCACCTTTGTTTTTCCATTAGTTTACCTACAACTCGAGAATCGCTGAATCGATTTACATGATTCTTTTTTGACCATAAATTAGTAGGTATATTGTAACATTATTTATTTATTTTTATTTATTTATTTATTAATGAAATCAACAGCTCTTAATTACATATTCACTTAACTAATTATTAACATATTAGATTAGCCAAAGACGATTTCAAAATTTACTTAAAAAGATAAACAGTAAAATCTAAACGAAACACCTACAATAAAATAAATTATTTGAATACAATACAATTGTTTTCGATATGATCTCACCACAATATTATACAACTATACATTATACTATAAAACAGAACCACATCGGAAGACTATATGCTATTACATAAAAATAAAAATAAAAAAAAATAGGGAAAATAATTAAATTGAAATAATAAGAATATTTGCATCAAAACTAATAAAAAATAATCATAATAATAGTTCACGTAATTGTTGTGTGTGTGTGTGCATGTGCGTGCGTGCGCGCGCGCGCTCGTATGTGTGTGTGTGTGTGTGTTATTGTGAAAGAACGTGTGATTGTGATGTGTTATAGACTATTAAAGGAAGATTGAATCTTTCTCTTAAACGCTACACTGCTCTCAAAAAAAATGTCTACATTAGCTGCTTTCATATTATATAGGTGTGAACATCTAGTCATCAATGAATGACGGGCATAGTTGGTTCTGGTTAGTTGCTCGTAGAAAAGACGAGGATTACGGATACGTATCGGTGTTGCCCACAAACCTATCCGCTCCAACAAATATGAACAATCGATTTTATTATTAATTAAATAATATAAAAACATCAGATCGGCTACCATACGTCTCTGTTCCAGAGGCATTAGACCTAATTCGCGGAGTTTCTCATTTTTATCCGCAGACCAAAGCATGCCTCGTCGCCTAAGTAAATTCAGGAATTTATTTTGAATACTTTCGATCCTTTGACTGTGTATATTGTAATAAGGAGTCCATATCTGCGATGCAAATTCTAATACACTGCGTACATAAGCACAAAACAATGCCTTTATTGAAGATTTGCTCTTAAAAGGTACTGAAATTCTCGTTATGAAGCCCAACATTTTGTAAGATTTTTGAATAATATGTTCATATTGATGTAGATATGATAATTTGTGATCTAGCTTGACTCCTAAATCTCTAACACTTTCTTCCCTTACAATTGGTATATTATTGGTAGTATATAGTATAGGTAGTATATTGAAATAAATATGAAGTTTTTGGCAAAATGTTAGTCTGTCATTTAGTCAATTTTGCATAATATAGTATGCAGTATTAGAAATAATAAAATGTCACATAAATTTTGAGATACCAGAAAAAAAAATCCTGTATAATCTCCTAGATAAAAGATAATCATTGTTTTGCTAGAATATAGATTCTTGAAACACAGATTATAAAATAAAGTCTGACTTGGCTGTATGGTCTAGGTGCCTTTGCTTTTTCCTTAGCTATAAACGGGAACCAAAAATACCCGATTGAATTTTGTTTTTCTGTTTTTTTTTAATAATAAAAATAAATTCATATTTCATAATTAAATCATTAATACAACACCAAAGGGCAGATTAATAATGCCGTATAGAAATATAATTACATCGTGGGATATAAAATGCCCTATTGTTCTCTAAACGGTATTAAGGTCAACCCTTGACCTTAAGAAGGTTGTAAATCAAAACGAAACCATTCTAAATGTTAACATTTACATACAATAGAATCAGTGTCGGCTTTGCATAGAATTGATCTAGATTTTTTTCTCTTCATTAATAAGGTTCTACTGAACTGATTCGTCTTGAAGGAATGTGGTCAAATAAATTGGAATAGTCATGTAGTTTTTTGTGTTTATTTTGAAGTGAATCTAGTTTAGGCGCGTTTTGATAGAGAAAAAGAAATCGTTTAAAAAAACACGCTTTAATTGAAAGCTCAATTACCAAGTACAAAATCATCTTCAATAAGTTTGAAAAAAATAGCTACGACTTCTTTATATAAATTTATTTTGTGATCAATATAACACAATATTGTCTAGTATTTTAGAAACCAGTCTACAATTTTTTGAGGGTTTTATTGATACATATCCTGTCCAGGATACTAGGGCAAACTTATAAAATAATTGTATTACCATCGCTCCTTGGTAAATAGGTCAAGTTTCAAGTCAATCCGATGTTTTGAAGTGAGTGAAAAGATTCCGTTAAATAGATAAAAGCGTGTCGTGGTGATACGATTTTTATAATGAAATGCTGTTACACTAGGCCATTACTTTTACATTATTAATATTGCGTTACGCGAAGAATGCGTGAGTATAGCTAAATTGGGTAGTACATACATAGTTACAATTTTTTACTTTAATCTAAATGTTAATTTTTGGCGGCACCTCAGTGTGTCATGTAGAAGTTGTTGGAAATATTTAATTTAATAACTTGCGTTATCTTGTGATTTTAGTGGTGTTTTAGATAATATAGTTTGGTTATTGTGTACATGTGAGATGTATTAAAAAGTAATGGAACGGAGCGTTTATTCTGAGGTGCCACGAAAATTCTATGAAACGTTCTAGAATAATTGTTATCGTCATGCTCAACTGTTGATACAAGACTGAACTTAAGAATAGGTTGTATGGATAAATAAATGTCTTCTCGCATGTCCTATAGGACGAATAATTGTACTATTGGCTACTAACTAGTTATAAATAAATAAAAGCTATAATTATGATGTTTTACAATGAACATCACATCTATTAGCTTACTAGGTATTTAAAAACATTACAATAATATATTCAAATTAATATGATAGTAATAAATATTATATATTAAATACGTTAATGACATTTAATTTGCTTAATTTTCTAAGCAACGTATTTATAAACATAAGTGAAGTGACATTTAAGCCTAATTAAAATCTTCAAGGAAATACGTAAATTAGAATTGAATTAAAAAAATAAACAGACAGAGTAAGTTTTCTATATTACATAGATTATAAAAAGGTAAAAAATACTTACCTAATAATAAAGATAAAAAATGAATCAAATTATGTGTACAATATATAATAGTAATTAGGTACTGCACCTGCCGTTAACATAGCAGAGAATGTTAAATATGTATTGATAAGCCATACTATAAATATCTTATCACGTTTATCATGCAGATAACGTCTCGTTTATACTAAATCCACTGGGTTAATCATTGATATATGTACGTATATCTACTTTCCGTCATCTGTCAGTGTGTATGTACACGTCAAGGTTTTAGGAAGATTTTGTAAGATAATTTTTTAAGCTGTAACACACGTACGGACCAGACCTCTAATATGGTATGGCGGGCGGTCAAGGCCATCAGTCGCCTAAGTAGGGATGGGGAATTCTATTTTTCAAAAAGATCTATTTTTTCATAAATTCATCAAGAATCTATTCGAACCGATTCAGAAATTTGTTTTGTACTGAAAGGATTCCCATCCCTACTTAGACGACTGATAACCTCGGTTGCTCGCAGTACCATGTCCGTGGTCCGGTCCGTACGTGTGTTAACTGCTTTAAAATACAATGTGTTTTCAGAGAAAATACATTCAAGTCGATGGTGGGTATATCGAATTTCGGACGTAAGTTAACATTAAATCCATACAGCGACACCTCTGACAATTCAATAATAACGATTGTTACTAAAAACACAACCTTACATTTCGAAGATCTAACAAAGACTGACCAACTGTGTTTTTTTTTTCTAACCCAGTTAATGCTTCACCGTAACTTTGGGGGCGAGTGCTAAAGGCACTGGCCACAAAAGGTAACTACCACAAGGGCACCAAAGTGGTACGAATGATCCTAAGTGAGGTTGTTTATACATACACACATACATAACGTCACGCCTCTTTCCCATAAGGGTAGACAGAGAACACATCCTTCCATTTGCTATGATCCCGACATACATCTTTCGCTTCTTCTACTTTCATATGCAATTTCATACATGCTCTTCGGTTACGGGTACTTTTAACCTGGGCTTTCTCAAGAAAGTTCTCGATCTGGTCGAGATTCGTTCGCCTAAGATGACCCTTACCAGCTTGCCCAGTCACACTCGCTTGTAAATTTGTTTCGTCAATCTATTTTCATCCATCCTCTCTACATGCCCAAATCAATTAAGCATCCCTTTCTCTATCTTTGTCACTACATCCTCTACTATACCACAATATTCCGTTATCACACTATACCTTACTTTATCTATCAATCTTGTTATGTATAGTTCAATCTAATATACATAGTTATATTCGTGATGGCTCAGTTGATAGTGTGGTCAGATTCTGCGTCGATGGACCTAGGCTCACACCCACCTATACAATTATATAATGGACCTGAGCTTTCGACGAAGGAAAAGGTCATGAGGAAACTATAGCATGTTGGTAGCTATATGATAATAAACGTCTAGTCATTTATGGTCTGTGGAATAATGTAAAAATTACCAATTGTGTCACGTATAAAACATGATTCAACATAACTTCCGATAAGGGGTCAAGGCGAGTCGATGTGCGACCTTGGCATTCTTCAAAAACTACCTTTATAATTACTATTAATCATATGATTTCTTTTTTTATTATTTATTAACCAATTCTCCTCGACGTGATTTTTTATATTGGTAGGTACATGTCAAATTAACCGGTGAAAAAATTGTTACTATGGAATCTGTCAGCGACTTAATACTTGAAGGGAAATGTAAAAAGGAATGTTTATCTGTCTGTCTATCGGTTAGTTGGCTTATAACACGATACTCATCAAACCGATTCAAAATAATAGTTAAATATGAAATATTTACTCAAGTTTAACATGTTGACTGTCCAACATAAATTTCTCCACCTTTAAATAACGTCCATATGTTTTTTTGTTGTAGGTAGTTTTAATTACTCTAAATGAAATAAATTAGTAAGTATTGAAAGAAATAAAGTATTTTCAAGATCTACCACATGTGATAGAAGGACGTCTAATGTATTTTCTTTTATTTTTCTTTTTAAAGTTATACTTATTATATTTTAGCGCGTTATGGAATAATGTTGTGAGTAAATTTTTATGATGCGCGAGAAACCGTCTCGAAAAACCAACACCCTGAAGTTAGCTGTAAACGTTTTAGCTTTTTTCTATTATTACGTCGAAGAAGTATAATTTCTTACGTGCGTACACACATAATTTTTTTATTGGTATCCCTAATTACGTTGGTAATCGGTTGCTTATTAAAAAAATTGACAATCAGACGTTCATACAAAGAGCTAAATAATAAAAATCATAATATTGATAAATTGTCAAATGTTTGTTTGATTAGTGAAAATGAGTTCAGGAGGGCTAAGTGACCACGAATTGCATAGAATTTTAGAAGAAAGTGATGGAGAAGATGTTTTATTGGAGTTTGAAGAACTAGTTGATATCGATTTAATTGACGAAGACATATTAAAACATTTTAATTCATTGACTAGTTTCATATTTTTATGCTGGTTTTCAAATGGGTATTATTATTATTCGACAAGAGGCTATGCAGGTTAAAATTGTCCTGTATCACTTCGACCTAATTAGATCTATTGTGATCGCCCCCATATTGCTAAAGCTCTCTCCCTATACCTAGAATCTGGATATACTGTAGGATCTTTTTGGCAGAGAGCGTCTGTATCTCCTCCGGGAGCAACGCGTGCTTACCCAGAATTCGGTTACATATGAGTATTAATGGGTTACATTCACAAAAGATGTGCTTTGTTGTTTTGTCTGGAATCTCACAGAATCTGCACTCTTTTGTGTTCTGGGCACCTATGTTGTGCATATGCTTTCCCAAACAATAGTGACCAGTTAGCGCTATCACTAATACTCGGAGCTGATTCCTACTGCAGCTTTGCGCTGAGGGAATGCCCTGATGAGCTCTTTGGAATAATTTAATTTTTATTCGGAAATTAATATAATTTTTATCAAATAAAAAAAATGAGTTGGCTCTTTCGGTTTTCATTTACCTTAACATTCCATCTAGACGTCCTTGTGTAATTTATTTACGTAACTGAACCGTCCAGACAAATTACAAATTTCGAGTTCTTAGAGCCGATTGCATCAGATGTGATGCAAGGACGTATCATTTTGTTTTAGATTGTATCTGTTGTATTTTGTAGATACAGGGACGGTCAACGTGTTAAGACTCCATTTTTGTTAACTGACCAAACGCTGTTGACCAGAAGTGCCTTGACAGCTTCACCGGACTTTAAGGCGAGCGCTTAAGGTACTCAGACTAAAAATAGCCATCACACAGGCACCTCGGCTTAAGCTGCTACCCGTGTTAAAAATTGCACGGAATTTACTCTAGCTAACCTAACGGTATGTAAACCTGCGTATGATGCGTGTGATAGATGCTAGTGCTTGCAGTGTCACTGTATCGCGCTGAAGAAAGATTCCATTATTTTATTATAATTCTAAGTACGTTTGTGAATATCATTGAGCATGTTCTGACGGAACTACGTCTGTGATTAGCATTATAAAATCTGTGTTATTACCTTCATTAAAAGCACGTGACAGTGAAAAAAAAATACACATTTAATTAGATAGATTGTAACGCTTATCATCATGTCGACAACCTAGTAAGTTTTAAATTATTATCTTTCTTACTGTTCATTAATTAATATTATTATATCGTTCACTATTGAACATGAATATTTAGTAAATATGTATAAATACCGTGTCATTATTATGGATGATGTTTAGTAACATTTAATTGTGCTTAAAGAGCCTTTAATCATAATTAAAGGAGCTGGCGACCAGAGGAAGGGCCAATATTTGGCACAGCGTATAAGCATTGCTATCCAACGTGACAATGTTGCCAGCCTTGTGAGAACTTCCCGTCTGAAGGCGAGCTGGACAGCATTCATTATTTCTAGTTTTTTAAGGTAATTGTAATAATTAGGTACTTTGATTCAGTTTTGTATCATTTAGTTATTTCATGAATAAAAAGTTTATGTTTTTTATTAAGCTTAAATGAGCTGTGTACTTGTTGTTACTTTGATGTCAGATTCAGAATATTCTCCGTATTGAATGTTATTTTTTATATATATTTACATACATACATACATATATGTGCCTTTAAATTATAAATAAATATAAATTACCTCAAGAGAAAATGTAAAAAGGTTAAGTTGTATCTCTTTCCTGATTACATTGATTACGCACCAATATTGGTGTGTAATATCTACGTATTAGTTGATTTCCTAATAATAATAATAATCCACAAAACTAAAAAAGTTGTAAAAAAGTAATTTTTCTCTCAATTTAGCCGAGTTATATATGTGCTGTCTCATTCTTATTTGTATATAATTGTAATGTATGTAGAAGACTTCCAAGCTTCTGAACAAAATTGTTCTTATTGCAAGATTTAAAATTGAAAGTTCTTGAGAATCGTTGACGATTATTGGTTTAGAAGCATTATTTTTTCTTCCTTGTAATATATTTCGTTATAGTGCACAAGTGAAGTGTTTTGAAAATAATAACACTGAACATGTATTTGCCACAAAAACTCCCTAGATTATTGGTACTAGCAAAATAACCACTGTTTGCCTTTAACAGAACTGTGGATGTAACTCATAGATTAACTAAAAATAGAAAAAAAATATTAACTCAATTTAGTTAATCTAATATTAAATCACGGTAACATCCCTAATTATAGTTTGATGTATCGCGCCTGATCGCACTAACGGACTAACTGTTAACACTTGATTTATGCACTAGTGTCATTGAGATTATCAGCCTAACTTATAAAATTCAACTAATCATATGCTTAAGAATCAATTAACTAAGTATTGCTTAAGGACTTAAACAATGATTAAATATTCTGTACTCATAAACGTTACTTAACCCCTTGAGCACTAACCTGGCATTTACGCCAGCTTTCCATTGTTTTTCTATTGTCTCATTTTTATGGGTAAGCTACATATTAAGCGCGACCTAGTTAATGAATGGTTAATGGTTAACCAAAAAAAAATTTACTCTTTCCACACTTTGTTAAAAACTCCTATGTGTTGATAACATAGAATAACTTTGGCGCAAATATTCAACTAAAAACATTTTATCATCCTAAAGAGGTAAAAAGTTATGTTATCAAAATTATAGGTGGAGCTGTTTGTACAATAGTAATAACGTGTAATGCGTGTTTAATCTATTGAAAAAAACTGGGACGAAGAAAGAATGGCATTTATTATAATTTATATTATGTACTTTCATTAATACATTATTGACATTATTTTCTTTGATAAATTTATCTTGTTATTAACTCACTAAACCTCCATTGGATTTATTATTTCATTAGATATTTTGACTTCCTAATCGATGCTGTGTTGTTATTTTTAAATTATCTTAATAATAATAAATAATTCGCTCAAACATAACGATGTGATTAGTACTGAGCGCGGATCGTGCGAAATCAGCTGTTAGATAACCGCCCCGCCCCATCTTGTTATTTAACGTTAAGCAGTCGCTAAACAAGAGTCCCCTGATGTTTAATTTGATAGCTATTTAATACACTACTAAACAACTGATTAACGTTAATCAACGTTTATGAGTAAGAAATTTTGTTAAGTAACTATTAACTATTACTTAAAATTTAATAATCGTTTATAAGTAAGGCTGTTAAATGTATAAAGTTTTTCTCTGTTTTTTTGTTGAAGAAATGTCATGTTCAGTGACGATAGGGTTTGAAGTGGATTAAAAAAAACAACAACAAATGCGAATTTTTCAAAAACCTCTCTAAAAGTGTCGAATGATGGTATACTTTATTATAATTCGTATTGAATATATTTTAAAAATGAATCAGGCATAAAAGAGAGAATATCGTTGTCAAATTAAAATCGTCTGAAAGTTATTTGTACATTTAAACTAAACGTTGACACTGGCTAATACTACTTTCATGCCGTGTGAGGAAAAAAAAGGTTTATAAGACTGAATTCGAAAGCCTTGGTTATAGAACTATATAACTATGTACATATATAGATACTAATTTTAAATTGTGAGTCGATGATTACATCAGGCATGAATCGAACTTAAAATATCAAGTGAAACAACCGGCAATTATAAAAAGTTTCTTCAACAAAGAAATAAATTATACGTTTTCATATCCCTCTACCTAGATAATTGACTTCACTATTGTAAAATACATAAACAGTATTGTCCAACAATACTATTGTAACTTAATTGGTGTTAACTGTACTGGAGAAATAACTAGATATCGCACGATTGTCATCCTTATATATTAAATTAAAACTAGTTGTGCCTACAGCTTCTATCGCATATGACATTTCCTAAAGTTCACCGTTATTATTTTATCTTAATTTACTTGTTCTCCCATAAGTTTTTTGATGTATTTTTTAATATTTAATAAAATTTAAAAAACAAAGTTTATATCCGCCTCTTTATTCCTAGCTTTTACTAAATCAACGAAAGCAATTCGATGTGGATATCACCTTCAATGACGATTTTTGAAATATATAATAAAATTAAGACTTTGTTAAAATATAATAAAAAACAATACTAGTACTTTGGACAAAAAAAAAAATGAAATTTTCAAGGCATTCTTAAGAGATACATTAAATGTACATCATTTTGATTAAAAAAAAATGAAATAATTTTTCAATGACATATCTCCTACGTTTCAAATGTTAATAATAATCAATCGTCAATAGTTACCAAAAAAAAAAAGAAAAACGATTTGATAAATATTAAAAAAAATGTATTGAACTGTCTTATCTTTTTTTTATAATAAAGATTTAAAATTAATATAATGAAACCCTTTTTAGGCAAGTCCTTATACTTTATTAATTTTGAGCTAAGCAGTTAAGAATTAACTATCGTTTTGTCTAAACTCTCTAATACTTCGTTAATTGTTACTAAACTAAATAATTATTATTTCTAATTATTATAATAATAACATATAATCATTTCATAGTTACCTTTCGTATGACGGTAATTGTAAATTATTGTTTATGTTACTTACTTATTTTACATAAATTACTGTCCAAGACTCCGTTGGAAATTCGTATGAAATATTATATCAATTGAAATATATATAAATATTTATTATATTCACCTCGTGGTATCATGAAATAAAAAGATAAAAAACACTACATAATAATCACACAATACATTAATAATGACACAACGCCACGTACAAGCTAACCGGACAAAGTCGGCAGTGAAACTGCGGTTACGTACGTGACGATTTACGGAGCGTACTATCCAATCCAATGTGATTCATTGACTGACCGCAGGTGAGTTTGTAGCATAACTTATAAGCTGCTAGCGATTAATCAATAATAATAATTAATAAATATTTGCACTCTACCTGTTCATTTAATTTTTGAAGAGAAAAACTTCTTTAGCGGCGTTGAGAGATTCTCTGTAGAGTAAAATCTTATAGATTCGTTTTTATATAGATAGTATGACGTCAGCCCTCAACATGCTATAGTATATGAAGTATAAAATGGCGTTTAAGTGCTAATTAATAAAACCTCCCGCATACTCTCCGGGTCCCCCTCAGGTGCTTCGTTCCCCAACTGGGGAGGCTCTTGACGTCGCCGCCAGCGCGATACAGTGACACTGCCCATGCATTGAGCATTACACGCACAACACTGCACACACACTCCTGCACATAATACGCAGGTACATGGGTCCTGTAAGGAACATTTTTTTTTTTCTTTTTTGTTAAATAGAAAATGTAGGGATTAGCCAGGATAAAAATTCCGCGGGAGTTTTCACACTCAGGTAGCGGCCAAGCCGAGGTTCGAATCCTTGTGCTAGTTACCTTATGTGGCTGAGTGCCTTCAGTACTCGCCTTCAAAGTTCTGTGGAGCTGTAAACGCCCTTCCGGTCAACAGCATTAGCTCGGTTAAAAAAAAATTAATACAATGTACACTTGCGCAATTTATTGTTCAGTAGCTGATATATATGTCTTAGAATTATGGCACTATGGTACTAAAGACAGCGCCATCTAACAATTAGTTCTGTACACTAACTCTCATATGGGCGTTATGGTGCAACTGACAGCGCCATCTAACAATTAGTTTCGTCAACTAATCATCGATAGAGGGGTTGTAGCTATAGCTGACAGAGCGAGCAAGTATTGCCACAGTCGAACTCTGACAGTCTCTGAAAGGCAGGCGCTCAGTACCAACGCACGTGTTTGTTTCTTGTAATTTAAAGTGTTAATTGAAAACAAAGTTATTGTGGTTTCAATTGTCTTTCGTTCGAGTACCCACACTGCCGAAAATTATGAAGAAGGTCTCGTATTTGGGCCAACCTTGATGCGATGATGCGACATATATAAAACAACACAAAATTTTAATGTGTAAATGAGGCGTTTGTAAGTATTGACTGCAGTTACTACACACAGGCCAATCAGAGTGAATCTGAACTAGGTTTAGGAAAAAAATAATAACAAAATTCGGCATATCATAGTTTATTTGAAGAGTATGCAATGCAATAGCTCCTTAGTACATTCTGTACTCAGAATAGGCATATTAGAGACACCTCTACATACGCCCACAATACATATTTTATACAGGGGCACAGGCGTCTGACTTTACCCGCTTAAAATTCAAACAATTTGCATGTTCTCCTCCGAATATATGTTATTACCAACTTTTATTAAAATTTGTTCAGTAGTTCACGATTGGCGAATAAACTAATAAACAGACACAAAGACCGAGAGACAGACGGACTGACAAAAAAATTTAAAACTATCGAAATGTGTTCTATGTTCTACTCTGAAGCCTAGCGTAATATTTTTTTTTTTAATATTTTCAATGTCCAGATTTGGTCTCATTAGCCTTTCTTTATAAGTGTAGATTATTCGATCAAATCGCTACTTCTCATCACTTGACCGTTATTATTCTAATGTTATTAATATTTTTGACGTAACATAAAAAAACTCGGGGATCTCGCTTTTACGACCTGCCAGTCATCACATCCATCCGTCTATAAAAAAAGAAAAAAATATATTTTATTAAGTACTATACATATGTTTTGCTTCTAGTACATAATTTAATGCGTTAGCGTTTTCGAAATGGATTTACAATATTTTTATACGCATATTCTAAAAGACAACCATAATCTCTGTTTTTCGCTAATTTAATGAATGATATAATTTATATAATTCAATTTAACCACTGAACCGATTTGTGTGACTCTTTTATATATCATATATGCGTAAGAAAAATAGTGTATTATTGAAAAAAAAAAAAATTATTTTGAATATTTAAGATTAACTACCGCTAACGCGTAGAGGTCGAAAGTAACATGTAATCATTTTTGTAAATTTCAACAAAATGAGTAACTGTTTCCAGTTTGACAAATTGTTTACATTAAACGTAATCAAGCGAAAACAAAAAAAAAAAACACATGCAAGGAAATCGTTTCTCTCCTATGTCCTATATTTTTCCTAATTATAATGTGCGGCCAGTATGTATATGTTAATATTGTATCTTTACACTTTTATATTGTTATTAAAATATTTCTACTAAATATTTAATTCGTTTTACTACACTACAAAAGCTTTACAGTAATAGCATTTTAATTAGCATTTTATTGATCTTTTATGTTTAACTAGGTTTATACATATATTAACAACAAAGTCTGTCAATCTGTTTGAATTGATTATAAATTTATAAAAATTCGATTCTCTCTTTCGATGATATTGGTACACATATTATTTTGTTAATAAATCTTTAAGTTACTCATAACTTTTTTATGTAGATATATAATAAAACAAATTATTGATTAATCCTATTCGGAGAATACCTGTTTCTACAATTGAGAAGATAAATCATGTGAATTGGTTCATTTTTTCTAATTATGATACAACTAACGGACACATAATTACTCCTAAAGATTTATTATCCTCCAGTTATAAGATTAAAAAATGTACCTATATTTTAATTTTACGCTGAAGTATTTTGCATCTCTGGATGCATACTTCTATATAATATGAACATAAACATTCAATTCATTTTATGGGATAAAAATTTAACATAACTATGTAAAATTTAAGCAGAGTAAATTTGTAACTATTGTGTAATATATATACCGGACAAACATCTTTATATATAGCGATAATTAATAGACGTAAAAATGTAGGTATGTAGGTAGGTTAATAAAGAATGGATACAACTCGATCCAGTGTTTTTTCTTAAATATAAACCTTACTGGTTACCTCTGCTTAAAAGTTGATTTTAAAAAATTTACAAGGTTAATGAGAGTTCTTGGCGTGATTTTAATCTATCCTTGTTTTTAATTAATTAACTTGCAGTTTTTGACTGCGTATTATATCATTTTAGTGGAGTTTAACGCAGCATAGTTTAATTGTTTGTTGTACTATTGTACAAAATAATGAAACGGAGTGTGAATCTTGAAATATTTTAAAAACAACCATGAAAGAAAAGCGTTAACAAAAGGCTGCCACTTTGTTAGAGAGCTGTATGAAAGATGTTACTAACGTCACACTTGGCTGTAAGGCTTAGTACCTTTACCTTTTTCTCTAAAAGAAATAAATACAACGAAAAGTTTGTGGCGAGATCTCAGTCTGTCATGTAGCGGTTGCTTTTACTCATTACATTTGTGTATTTGACTCTATATCATGTAATTTTGGAAGCGTTTTATGTGTTATAGTTTGTAGAAGTTTGTTGTGTAGAAGTTACTTTTAATATGGAAAATAACACGTAGCATTTATTCTGAGGTGCCGATAAAAGCTCCATGGAAAGTTCTATCAGCATGAGCCACAGTATTGCTGGAGCTTGGTAACGCTGATACAAGATTGAAAATACGTCTTACTACATGACAATGGCACAAATTGTGTGTACACAATGAAACGTCTTTATAACGGAAGTTTCCTGAGTTATACAACATTTTATTGATAGATTAGTTGTGCCCACGGTTCCCCTCGCCAATTTCTTATACATAAAAGGATGTATGTTCAAATCGACCTGTCTATTCTCTGAGCGTTCCGGCAGAATCATTTGAGAACGCCTAATCTCTATCTCTTCTAGTCAGTCTTAGCATGTATGCTGTCCTTGTACCGCGTCGTCACTTAATATCAGATGAGATTGTAATCAAAAAGATTTTATAGTATTAAAACAAAATGTATATATTTAATATATTACAAGTGTTAATTTTTATTAATTGGTTTGAATGTATCTATGATTATAAAAAGAATTATGTATATTTACCTGGTGGTTTTCGATTTATAAGCCAACTAACGGACAGGCAGAGATTACCTTAAAATCAACGGTTAAACACGATTAAACCAATATTTTTAAACGGACTTCTTAATATAAAAAAAAAACAAGTCATTTAAATTCAAATATAAAAAAAAAGTTTGAATGATTATCGGCAGTTTATTTTTATAATTCTGTATAATAATTTACATTGAACGATTTAGGTTTGCTTATTGCAAGAGAAAACATGCTACCAGCAATTTATTTGCCCGACTTAATTTACTGTTATTATCTTTATAAACTAACTATACTAGATATTAAGCCTTACAATCTATTCATTACACCATTATCTAAATATAGACTTGGTTTTAACTCATTCGTTTAAATGATTTCTTCAGATTCTACAACGGTAAGAAAATCCTATAGTCCTTATCAGCATATACTCGTATATTTCAAAAACAAATATTAATCTATAGTCTATATAAATAAATAAAATTGAAGTGTCTGTTTGTAATATCAAAATTTTTTTAAATAGATACGATACCTCTACGAAAAATATTATTTTTAAAATTTTTGTCTGTCTGTTTGTTCCGGGTAATCTTCGAAACGGCTGGACCATTTTTGACGGGACTTTTTTTGTTAGATAGCTGAAGTTACTCCGCGTAACTTACGGTACTTTTGTTTTTTGAAAATAATTAGGGTTCCGTATAAAGGAATTATTTGTGAATAAAATCCAATTCCATGCGCAGTTTTACTAGCAAGTGCTTGAATTTATGAGAAATATCTTTGCTTTCTTTTAGCAGCAATTTTTTTTAGGAAATATTTAAGGTTTCGTTTAAAAAAATTAAAAGCTCATGAAATTGTGAATAAAATACGATTCGTTGGATAGCGCCATCAAAGCATTATTTTCAAATTATTTTTTTTTTACATCTACGTAGTGAAGAATATATGAAACGCGGACGGAATCTGTTCGCAAACACAAAGTGGCGGCCATTTGTTAAGTGTTCCAAGGGAGTTGATATTATTTCTATTCTAAAAACATTTAACTAGTGCACAATAATCAAACTATAACTATAAAAATACCAGCTAAGTTACATAATATAGAGTATAATAATAGAGAGAATATATAATGAATTAAAAATAAGGACCCAACGGTCCAAAATAGCCCCAAGAACTCATACATACAAATTATTGTTAAATGTTGTCAGTCCAAAGTTTATGAAAACGTCTGTGTTAAACATAGCTTAAAACCAGATGTTCGTTTTACAGTTTTTATTTATTTATTTCGTTAATTATAAGTACATTACATCTAATGTGTATTTTATAGTCCCACAAAACCATATCTATTATTGATTTGTTTAAATTATAAAGGCGCCATATAAAATAACAATTTATGAAAATTATATATACTAACAAACAAGGATATTCCTGATTATTATAAAGTTAATTATTAGAGTTGCGATTTACCGCTCGAATAAGGGCGCATTGCATAAAATATTTCTATCGGCTATCGCAACACTATACGGTTATGGTACAGATGGCCTCTGATACACGTAATTGGTCAACGTTATGAAATGTTATTGTGAAGGGAAATGTGTTTGGAATTTCTTTCTATATATGTAACTAATTGCACAGTGCGTCAGCAGCGTCGCGCTCCGTTAATTATTCTAAACGTGTTACGGATGATATGAATTCGATTCGGAGCGATAATGGCGCAGTTGGTAATGCGATCGGATTCCGCGTCGATGGAGGTAGGTTTGAACCCACCTATCGAACTCTATAATTAGCCTGAACTTTCGGTGAAGGAATTCATTGTAAAGAAACTATAGCATTGGTGGTAGGGAATTTTCTAATAATGCCTGTCTGTGAAGCTACAACCTGTCGCCAAACATCAATAGATGTGTTCCGGCAGCATCATGCAGCGTCAATCTACAGCGTCAACTACAATCGTTTATCTAAATCAAACTTGTTGTTAACATACATAAACTATTTTGTAGTAAAACTCTTTATATTTTATTGTATAAGAATAATATGTTTTTTGTTTTTTGTCATTGTCAAAATATATATTGTATAATACAAGCATTGTGCTCCACAAAATAAAATTATAATTCATTCATTTCTGTGTATTTAATAATTTAATACACAACAATCTACATATTTGGTGCCGAAAATCGTGCAAAAAAAAATACTTCATCAACTACGTGTGCGTCGAGTAATAACCCCGCTCACGATCCTGAAGCTATTTCGTGCAAACAAGCTCGTGTGTAATGACAACGAGCCATTTCAAGATACATCACTTATTCAATCTCATCATTTCCTCAAACAAATATCTACAAGTAAGTTGCAATTAGCAAACAGCCATTTTGAATGCACTACGTAACGGCTATTCAATACGCTACGGAGGCGCCATCTATATTGAAAGTTGTGCGGCATCTTAAACTGAAAAAAAAAGGAATTCGCTGAGGTGTCAAATTTCAATCATGTTAGATGATTGATATGGAAACTATTGAAATAAATAAAATGTCTACTCAAGAGACATTGAAAAAGTTGAGGGCTGCACGAGGACAGTGCAAGTCTTTTCTAACAAGACTTGAAACTTATTTAGCAGACTGCGAGATCCAAGCTGCCGACATAGATGAGCTTCGCGCCCGCGAGCGTTGCCTGCATGAACAATATAACAAGTTACAGGATATTCAACTACAGATCTTATGCCTGGACGAAGAGGACGACGAGTCGAGCTCTATGGACGATCGCTATTTTCATTTATGCAGTTTGCTATCAAAATTGAAGAACAGAAGCAATAATGGTCCAGTACAATCTAATCAAAGTAAAAGAATAAATTTACCAACAATACATATAAATCCGTATGATGGACGAGATATTAGTGGTTTTCAGCCTTTTATGGACTTGTTTATGGCTATCATTGATAAAGATACTAAATTAAGCTCAATAGAAAAATTATACTATCTTCGAACATTAGTTAAGGGAGAAGCATTACAAATTATTGAGGGTTTACCAGTAAGTAATGAGTCATATGAGTCTGCTTTGCATTTATTATCCAAAAGGTATAGTAATTTGTCGTTGTTAATATCAACTCATATTGGTATTTTACTAGACATGCCATGTATTCAACGAGGAACAGCACACAACAATTAAGAGAAATAACAACACGAGTAAGACAGCAGCTAGCAGCTCTTAAAAATTTAAAACAACCCATTAATGCATGGGATGCTATTTTAATATGTATTATTACACGTAAACTCGATCCTTTAACAATTCGACTGTTTCATTCTGAAAAGGATTATGCTGTTGTTATGCCGTCTTTAACAGAATTATTAGAATTTTTAGATAAGCGTGCAATTTCTCTAGAAGCTAGTCCTATGTCTATGCCTAATAGCAAACCCAAGCCTAAGAGTATATCCTTGGCAGGGGTTATAGACCCCAAGCAGTCATTTGTTTCGAAAAGGTGCGATGTTTGTAATGAACCTCATAAATTATTTAAATGTCCTAAATTTATCCTGATGTCTATTGAAAAAAGGATTGATCATATCAATAAAAATAAGCATTGTGTCATATGCTTAGGTTTACATTCACAGAAGTGTCGTTATCAATTTAGGTGTAACATTTGCAAGTTAAAATCTCATAATACTTTACTTCATTTAGAAGACAAGGTGAATGATAATAATGAAAACTCAGTGGTAAGTCTTCACTCTTATAAGGTTCCTCAGACCAAGGTTTTATTGCCAACAGTAAAGGTATTAGAGTCAGATGTAGACGGCAACAGGATTGTTGTCCGAGGATTGGTAGACTCGGGTAGTCAAATATCATTTTGCATCAAAAAATTAGCTGACAAATTGGGTCTTCAGGAATTTTATCAAGAAAAGCAAATACTCACATTAGGTGATAAGGTAAATAAAATAAATAAGGCTTTAAACATTACAATATATTCTTTAACCCAGCATTTCAAAATTAATGCAACTTGTTCAATTGTTAATGAAATTACAACTCCTTTACCTCAAAAGAGATTTGATATTTCTAATTTTATTATACTGAAAGATATAAATTTATCTGATAATGATTTTAACACTCCTGCAGAGATCAATCTTCTGCTTGGTGCAGATATATTCTTTAAAGTGATGCAAGATGGGAAAATCTCAGGAGGTCCATCTGATCCGATCATGCTCAACACAAAGTTTGGATACATCATCTCGGGTGATTCCTTTCCTTGTTGTAACGTAGTAACTAGTTTACATGCAGTAGAGAGTACTGATTTGGATCACATTGTTAAAAAATTTTGGGAAACTGAAAAGGTTCCAGAGGTCTTCTTGGAGTCATTACCTGAACATGCTCACAGTGAGAGGGTGTTTCAAGAGTCAGTAACTTTACAAAATAATCGTTTTGAGGTAATGTTGCCACTTAAAATGAGTCCAAGTGACATAAATACATCAAATTCGTTTGCTATAGCTTTGCAACGTTATTATAATTTAGAAAGGCGTTTTAATAAAGATCCTTTGTACTATAAGCTTTATAAGCAATTTATTCAAGAATATTTGAATTTACATCATGCAAAATTAATTAATATCGAAGACAAATCACCTGATGTTCAACCATTATATTTTTTGCCACATCATGCAGTTATACGCCATGATAAGCTTACAAATAAGCTACGTTTAGTGTTTGATGGTAGTGCCAAAGGTCATGATTATCCTAGTTTAAATGATATACAGTGTAATGGACCAGTAGTACAAAAACAACTGTTTGATATTTTGATTCAACTTCGTACTTTTAATTATGTTTTAATATGTGATGTTAGACATATGTATCGTCAAATAAATATACACCCACAACATAGGGTATTACAAAATATATTGTGGAGGGATAATCCAAAGCAACCACTACAGTGCTTGCAGCTTCAAACAGTAACGTATGGGCTAAAGAGTTCGGCTTTTCTAGCAACAAGATGTTTAATTGAATTAGCTAGAAGGCATGAGCATGCATTTCCTCTAGCAAGTCAAGCTATCTTGTCATCAAGCTATATTGATGACATATTGTGCGGGACGTCCAGTTATGAATCGGCAGTACAATTAAAGAATGAACTGGTTCAGTTAATGAGTCTAGGTAGTTTCCAGCTACATAAATGGTGTTTCCAATAATACTGAATTGCTAGCAGACATTCCCAAGGATAAATTAGGTTTTTCTCAATGTGATCTGAACATAGATAAATCTGTAATTAAAACTTTAGAGTTAGTATATGACACTAGAGATGATGTTTTCAAAATGAATACTCTCCTGAGATACCAACAAAAAGAAGTGTTTTGAGCTCAATTAGTAGATTTTATGACCCTTTAGGATTTGCGGGGCCTATCACAATTAGAGCAAAGATTATGCTTCAACAAATTTGGCAATACAACCTAGGATGGGATACACCTTTACCTGCTGCGTTAAATAAGGTATGGTCAAATTTCCAAAATGAAATTTCACAAATGCAAGATATTATAATTCCTCGAAACTTGCATCTTTCGGAAGCAGATGATTCTGCTTTGTATGGTTATTGTGATGCTTCAATAGAGGCTTACGCCTGTTGCATTTATGTACAAGTTAAAATAGCTGGTAAATATCACGCATATCTGCTGTGCTCTAAATCTAGGTTGCTCCTTTAAATTCTAAATTAACTATTCCAAAACTTGAATTAAATGGTGCTTTACTTTTATCCAAGCTTATATTTAAAATTTCTAAAGTTTTATCTAATATTAGATTAATAAACTTATTTACAGATTCTAAAATAGTTTTAGGATGGTTAAACTCTAATTTAAATAAATTACCACCCTATGTGGGCAATAGAGTGAAAGAGATTACTAACAAAACGGTTGGCATGTCATGGTGTCACACACCTGGCATATTAAACCCAGCTGATATATTAACAAGAGGTGCTAAACCTATTGATTTACACAAAAATAAGTTATGGTGGCATGGTCCTGATTATTTACTATGTGAAAATAACGGTAGCTTTTATACTTCAACTATTGAACTTCCAATGCAATGTAATCACATTCATAATGTCGGTCACATTATAAATAATAGAGGTAAAAACAGCTGGTGGAAAATTGCATACTAGAGCTGTATCTCAAGTTGTGGTTCTACCTACTGATTAGTTCTATTAAATAATGCTACAACTATCTATTAGGGTCATTTGGCCGGCCCAACTTATGTATACATAAACTATTTTGTAGTAAAACTCTTTATATTTTATTGTATAAGAATAATATGTTTTTTTTTTTTTTGTCATTGTCAAAATATATATTGTATAATACAAGCATTGTGCTCCACAAAATAAAATTATAATTCATTCATTTCTGTGTATTTAATAATTTAATACACAACAATCTACACTTGTCAATATGTAGTTATATGAAAGCCATAATAATAACAATAAAATTGTATTTTAGAGTCCTCCATATTTTATATTATTAGTAATATTTTAAATTTATTTTAGTATCTATGGTTAATTTAATACCATCACGACATGTAGGCTTTTTACAAGGTAAAAAAACGATTTAATGGGCGTCACTATAGAAATATTATTTTCAAATGATTATTAAAAAATAATATTACGCAGTGAAGAATATATGAGATGAATTTCAGATATCTATTGCTATCACGTTGCGCCTCAAAGAAAGCGAAAGGGACAACTGCAGCGCGGGCTAATTTAACTAGGAAAAATATACGAAAACATCACTTCGTAGTACCCTGTTTCCTCCGCCAAAACTGAACCGATTTTCTTTCAGTTTTAGAATAATAAAGACTTTCGCTATGCCTGTAGTTTTGTTTCTTTTAAATTTTATACAACAAATTTATTTGACGAACGTCAGATAATAACGGTAAAAAGCGAAAATTTTTTTTTCATTATTCATATATATATATATTTGTATATAGGTATGTGTGTATGTATATGTACATATAATATCATATGTATTATCTATTAATGTCACACATTTTCTTTCTCAATTTTTCCAATCATCTCTATTCTCTATTTATCTTTTATCTCACCTACTTTATTTTATCTCTGCACCCGCCCTAAGGTTGACTGGTAGAGAATGCCTCTAGCATTAAGTCCGCCTTTTTACACAAATTGTAAAAAGAGTATAAAATAAATAAATAAATAATAACTAATTTATGGAAAAAATCAAAACGTACGGACATGGTAGTGGTGCATATATCATTAGGTATAAAAATGTTTACCATAATGCTATTATCCAGGGAGGAAACAGGAGACTATGTTTGTATGGAATAAATGGCGCTAGGGTATCCTCTTAAACTACATATGCCCATGCATAACAAAACGTGAGGTGATTAAAAAAATCACAGCGACTGATGTTTTTTTCTATTAATTAGCAGTAAATTAGATACTTTTCTTGCCGCAAGTTTGACGTTAGTTCTTAGAACTATTCGTTACACGGACGGTTTCAAAATGCGATCTCAATCTTTTTTTACCTACTGAAATCCGATACGTAACCATTTTCTCTAATTCGTTAGGCCAATGTCACTGACACCAGTTTACATCAAAATTGATTTATTTTTTGGAGAGATCTCAACATAAAAATTAGCCGAATTCAAAAGTGGCCGATAGCCAAATACCCATTACACCCAGATAAATGGGTTATGGGAAGCGATGATCAGGCTTAGTTGGTAGTGCGGTTGGATTTCGCCACAAAGGACGCGGGTTCAAACCTACCTATCCAATTCTAAAATCAGTCTGAGCTTTCGATGAAGGAAAACATCGTGTGGAAACCATAGCTTGACGTTAGGGCATTTTAGAATAACATCCGACTGGGTAACTACCACCCTCAACTTAGAAAACCTATCGCCAAATACCAACAGGTGTGTGTAGGCCGTATCGCTAGAAAACCAGTACATCTAGGCTCAGTGTGTTTACCATCCTGGACCACTACATCACTTAACATCAGGTGAGACTGTAGTCAAAGCACTGAGCCTATAACGTGTAAAAAACACACACCATACTAGTATACAAGAGGTACCATACTGGTATATTGAGGCTTAGATATAAACATCGTAACCATGCTAGCTAACCGCACGAGTAATATAAAAATACAATGAATTGTTAATGAGTAAACCGAGTTAGTTATAAATAAGTTAATAAGGTTAAGTGATAAATCTTCAAAGTCGACGACAAAGTAGATTTACGTTGAATAAAGACATTAAGTCTCAACCACAAGTATCACAACTAACAAATGAGTTGAACGCTACGCAAGGTTGTAAACGTCGCCGGAAACATTATATTAACACTATCTATGTCCCGTAACTATGTTTGCATATAGAGATTTTTATTCTTTACTATAGAGCTATTAATTATTATTTTTTTATTATCTCATAAAATATTAATCTTCTATCCATCCATTCAACTATAAGACGTCCACTGTTGGACATAGGTCTCGCATAATAACGAGAGGGTTTGCCATAATCGCAGTACGTCTTTGTGAAACTCAGAGGATGCCGCTGCCCATTATCTGGTTTCTATCCCTTATTCGCCTTTCACGACACCCACGGGAAGATATGGAGTGGTACTATTCTTGGCCGGCGCCACACAGACAAATCTTCTATACAAATAGATAAATTTGAAGTGTCTGGTTGTAATATTTAAAATAACAACTTTTTACTAAATACATTTGAACGTATATATGGTGCATATACGAAAAATATAATTTAAAACAAAAATTGTCTGTCTGTTTAATTGTTTTTATGTTATTGCGAATAAAATCGTATCCAATGGACAGTTTTACTGGCAAGTGTTTGAATTTATGAGACATGTTACTGCTTTCTGTTAGCAACAAAAATATGTTAGGTCCAAACAATAAACCATTATTTGAAAAGAATATATATATGATAGGCAGACGGAGGCGCTGGCTGACAGTTCGTATTAAATAAGGCTGATTGGCCACTGAAAACAATCTTAAAATGTTATAGGAAGCCACGAACTCAGAAGTGTTTTAATTTTATCATAGAGTGAGAGGGTACATAGAATAATATGACGTCACACCACACATATAATGTTTTAATGGCTTAAAAACAGTCAACTATTTTATTATATCCGCCTACCCATCCATCCATTCAACCGAAAGACGTCCACTGCTGGACAACTAAGGCTCCCCCAGTGATCTCCACGACGACCGGTCTTGCACCAGCCGCATCCAGCGAATTATCGCGACCTCACCGGGTCGTCGGTCTTTTTTTATATGATATAGGCTTAGTGCTTTTATCACAATCTCACCTAATGTTAAGTGACGGTGTGGTCCAGGAAGGTAAACACACTAAACCTAACTACTGGTTCTCAAGTGATGCTGCCGAAACATACATACTGGTATTTGGCGACACGTTTTCAAACTTGAGGGTGGTAGCTACCCAGGCGGACATCCTTAAAAAATGTCCTACCACCGTGCTATGGTTTCTTCACGATGTTTTCTTTCACCGAAAGCTCAGGCCGATTTTAAAGTTGGATAGTTAGGATTGAACCCGCGTCGATTGACGTGGAATCCAGCCTCACTACTTACTGCGCCACCTTCACCTCCACCTTGTAACCACCTTGTGGGTGGCCTACCCACGCTACGTCTTCCGGTACGTGGCAGCCACTCGAGAACCCGTTAGCCCCATCGAGCATCGGTTCTGCGAGCAATGTGCCCAGCCCACTGCCATTTAAGTTTAGCAATTCGTCGAGCAATGTCGGTTACTATTATATAGAAAGAAAGAAAGAAAGAAAATAAATTTATTTGTTACACACATAATATAAAATCAATAAACGGGACAAGGAATATCACAAAAAAATATAAAAAAAAGAGAAAACAAAAATAAAATAAGTGTGTATGTGTGTGTGTGTGTGTGTGTGTGTGTGTGTGTTACATAAAGGTGTCGAGTCAGCATATTTGCTGAAGGAGGTGAAACACCAGCGCTGAATTATTTACATGATATCTACAAAATATTTTATGGTTTATTTTACCTGCCGGAAGGAGACTTGGGATGTGATTTTGTCTCATCTTAATTTACTATTATACTCACACATTACATCTACGACTTAAGAATATAATCATGCAAATAATTCCAAGTGTTCTTTGAGTTCAAGCTAATTTTTTTTTTGTTAATATTGGGGATTGCCTTTACGCACCGTCCTACCAGGGGGGTACGTGGGACCAGCCCGGCGTGAAGCCTCGGAAATACCCACTTCACCTACCGCCGCCGCCTCCCTGGGGCGACACAGGTTTAATCGAGTACACTCCGCGTCGCCCCAGCGGCAGGCCCGAATCGGACCACTTCCCCGGAGGGGCGAGGGGGTAACCTTTTAAGAATTACAAGCTACCTAACGTAAATACAGACTATGAATTTAGATGTAATTATATATATTTTCTTCAATCTCATCTGATGTTAAATGATGATATGATTCATGATGGGAAACACACTAAGCCTAGATACACTGGCTCTAAGCTAATACTGCAGGAACACTCCTATGGGTGCGTGGCAAAAAAACTATCCAGGCGGGGATTATTAGAAAACACCCTACAACGTGCTATGGTTTCCTAACAATGTTTTCCTTCACCCAAAAGCTCTAGCTCCTTGTACAATTGCCTAGGTGATTAGTGAAATACGTCCATCCATTGACACAAATCCAATCACAACTTAACTGAGTCATTATCGCTTTAAAAAATTACTTAAAACGCAAGTGTAGTCGAAGCTAGACACTAGTAGGCTGTTATTAAGACAAGCCGCGGGGAGTGCACATTGCGCGCAAAAACAATCTAGGGCATGGTCTGCGAACGCGGTCACAAGGCGAGATACATCAAAAATAACTTTATGATTACCTTACATTATTACAGGAAGTAAATAATGTAAGGAAGTGGCTGAGTTGTATTATCGTTTCTTTTTCTACTAGGTACATATTTGTTATGTGTTGTGGATTTATCTGCGCCCGATTGATCATTTGAATTCTGTTCATAGATTTTTTAAATGACTCAACATTTATCACAAATTCTTATATTATATAACAGGTAACGTATCGCTGTATGTTTGTCGGTTAGTTGGTTTATAATTCAAGAACTACTGAACCGATTTTGATGATTCTTAACTGAAACATTATCTGGCCAGCTTTTAGTAATTTAGTTTGTTGTCTACGTTAAATAGTACATAGGAAAAGTAAAAAAATACTTTATAAAATAATCATAATTATGTTCCTTCTTAACACGATGTAAAAGGCTACATTTGTCTGGATGTTTGTTTAACCGTTATTTAGGTCATGACTCGAGAATCACTATGATGATGATGATGATGATTCTATTTTTAAACATAAATTTATGTCAAATCACGACAATAAAAGTGTACGAAAAAAAATACCATAAGCTATCTGCTATCACCCCTGCTAGCATATCATCGGGCAGCAATATAACTAAATAAATAACCGCTTAACCGGTCAATCACCAACCTGGCATTTACGCCAGCTTTCAATCGTTTTACTATTGGTAAATTTTTATTAGCAAATTTTTATTGCCGTGCATTATTTTTTGAAGAATATAAATATTACACGTGGGTGGAGCCGCGAGCTCAGCTAGTATAAATAAAGCAAAGAGATCGACAAAAGATCGATAAAAGAGAATGCTTGTTTGTTTGCTCTTATATAATTTTAAAATGATTTAAATTAAATTTACTATAGAGATATAGTTTATCAAGAAAATGTACAAAGGATTTTTTTTTCACACGGTATAGGCTCCGTGCTTTGACCACAATCTCACCTGATGTTAAGTGACGATGTAATCCAGAATGGTAAACAAACTAAGCCTAGAGATACTGGTTCACAAGTAAAACGATACAGCAGTCAGTTTTACCGGCAAGTGTTTGAATTTAAGAGAAATATCTTTGCTTTCTGTTAGTAGTCATGAAAACATTATTTTTCAATGATTATTTAAAAACCATATTACGCAGTAAAGAATTATGCCGAATGGAAAATATAATACTCGGGCGTAGCCGCGAGCACACTGCTAGTATCAAATAAGAATTAAAAACGTTCCAATCAAAATTACATGTATTAATTTAACGTAATAAGTTGTTAATGTAACGTTGTTATTTGATATTAGCCGTGCCCGTGATTTTACCCGCTTGGAACTCGGACAATTTGCAATTTTCGTAACTTCTCGGCCGGGAAGCAATATATGGCATTACTAACTTTCATCGAATTCGGTTTTAACGTGATTGACGAATAAATTAATAGACAGACAGACCGAGTCAGATAAAATTTTTAAAAACTTTCTAAATGTGTTCTGTGTAGTAGATTCTGAAGCCCCGCGTAGTATTTTTCCTTAAAAACCTTCAAAGTACAGATTTCGTCTCGTTAGCCTTTTATTATAAGTATAGATGAAATCTAAAACATACATGTCATAGGAATGGTATTATGCCAACGGAATCTATATAAATATGATATTTCACGATGATTGCATGTGACGGTCATGTAATTATCGTCATGTGACTCTAACAAGTGTCATGATCAATCATTATTATAGTGTAGAGATGATTGCAGTAAACAAGTTTTAGCCGACACATTGGTTAGATTCAATACGTGTTATAAGAAATAATTTTAAAATGTTATATTGAATAAAAAGAAAAAAAAATACTTCTGGTGCTATATTATAATACAAATACAATTATATTTATTTAGTCAAAAAACATTAAAAAATTAATATAGCCTTAACTAAGGCTCCAAACTAGGCAGTGCCTGTGACTTGGAAGCCTAACATAGCAAAATAGACGTAACATACAATTGTTTTTGTTGGTGGCGCAGTTCAGACTTAAAATAATGATTTGAGTATTCGGCGATCGATTTCCACGATTAATATATTATGACTATTACATAATAAAGAATTAAATATGGAAAGTTTTTTGACTATTATTTTATTATCTTCAATATGAAAAAATCTTAGAGAAATTAACTAGGCACCTGACTTTGATGACGCGACGTCATAGCGAAGTACTAAGTGCATAAAAAGAACGGTATGCTATTATTTTGTATAATGGAATAAATTTATAAGTGGTATTTCTTATTAAGTAACTATATACGAAGAGTAAGAATAATACAACTAACTGCCCTACCCGGGGCTGCCCGTATTAATCTATATAAAAAAATAATAAATAAATATATGTTTTAAATAATATTTTAATATGTAGATTACCTATAAAATGAGATAATAGGAAAACAATAAAAAGCTGGCGTAAACGCCAGGTTAGTGCTCAAGTGGTTAAATCAGTTCCGAACATTCTGTAGCTAAAGAAGTTCCTTTAAGAGCTCAATCAACAAGAATACTTATTTTCTCAATTTCCAAAACTTCATAAATATTAAAATAATGTTTCTTTTTCTACTATGAATCGTTTTCCACATAGTTAAATAAAACTAAATTTAAAAAAAACTAGGCAGCCATGGGGAATGCCGACAGAAGTGAAAACTTTGAAAAAATTGTTTTTTTTTTTTTATGATTAAATGTTAGCACGAATAAATATAATTTCGTAATTTGTACATTGAAATTATTAACATTTGTCTGGGTTTTAAACCTATTGGCGCTCCGAGCAATAATTATGTACATTTTCATTTACTTTATTGAACATACAATTGGCTGCATAAATGTAAATACAGCTTAATTGAAATAGTAATTAGTATATTACAATATTTTACTAAAACCTGACTAATAAATTATGTTAATCTGTTTAAAGTGGCTTTAGTGTTATAATCACATTAAAAGGACAGACATTGACAAAAAAAATATTGGTATAATTATATTTTTTTAGTGTAATATACCTAACATTGATTCACATTGTTTTAATATACCTGAGAATTCATTATTAGGTACTATAAAAATTTTACGTGTACATCATGTAGATAAATAAAAGCAGACTTTATAAAACATTGTATTTAATTGTGAAATATACTGTGTTTGTACCCATAAACTGTAATTTTCACTGTAAAATTCTAACTCCCACTTAACAACACAGCTGCCATCATACTTAACATTCCTGTAGCATATTGTTGACAGCAGCTGTCACATGGCATTGGTGACGCGTATCTATAAGTTTTTCCCCTACCGAGAATCGCTTAATGCTGCTAAAGAAGTTTTTCACTTCAAAAATTAATAGAAATATTATAAAAACCGCGCAAGTGTAAGGAAAATATTATATTACTATCTGTACTGAGGCGTTGTTGGTGAGACCGGTAAGCGGAATGAGTGAAGGGAGGGTACGCACATTCCTCGCACTTCACTGGTGTAATTTCCAGGAATTACAAATATTTAGAAGATATAATTTCATTAATAAACCACGTTACTAAGGAGCGGTGTAGTAATCGTAAAATGAAGTAGATGGTAATCTGTTTTACAAATTCTTTTAATAAATAGGGATGCAAAATATGTTTATTTATTAGCTAGCTTGTGCCCGCGGCTCGGCCCGCGTTTCATATCTTCTTTAGGTGTCAGTGGATAAGTGCATATTACATTTAATTTATACCTAACCTAAAAAACCAAATAAATGAAGAAAAATGAATATTTTGTTTTTATTAGCGACAAAATGTAAATAAGAGTAACTTAAAAAAAAAAATAGGATAAGTCGATGGAAAAATGGAAAAAAGCCTATAGCCACGAAAAGTTCGGCATCGAATGGTAGTAGTCCCATCCTCATATGTTCAGTGGTTTTGAGGTGATGGTCCGTCAAAGTAAACCCATTTTCCTTATATTGTTATATACATACAAGGTTCATCCAGAATACCAGCGCTGCTCTTTTACACATTTGAAGTTTCAGTGTAGCTATCAAACTGAGGTTGGACCTTGTTTGCATAAATAGGCGCAACACTTTTGTTTTATGTTATAATAAATATGTATTTCTGTGTGTTTAAATTTGTGTTGTGTTTTGTGCAAATAAAAAGTGTTCTATTCTATTGAGAAATATGGCTCGGAAAAAAGTATTAATTATTCAATTTGTAATTAGTGAAACCACGTGTAAACCAGTGTAAATCATAAAGCGAATAGAAAGATATACATTATAGTGTCGGTTTGTACGTTGATCTCCGGATTAGCGGAACACGAAGTGAAAGTTGTATAATATGTAATGCATTCTTCCGCATACACAGACTGCATCATGATTGTAACTTTTTACGATATAGTGAATTCTATTTCCATCGTATTCGGTTGAAATATAAAATATAAATAAAATAAAATAAAATAACAATATTCACAGGATTAATAATGCATGTATACAAGGAAAACGAACTTAATGAACACACCTGCCCTTCGTATCCCGACGAAATCGTACTTGATTACAGCGTTCGTTTGATGGTTGAAATTTTACCGTAAACATTATAAAAAAATTAAATTAAAAAAATATAAATGTTAGGATGAGTCAAAACAAGAAACTATGTTTTTTCTTTTCTTTACTGTGAATATATTGTTCAAGATAACAAAATAAAAATTCTCTGAAAGTTTATCTTAATATTAAGTGCCTAGTTGAAAATTTCTATGTGTTGTATAAATAACATAGGATATTTTTTTAACTCAACAATGTTACTACTAATAAATAAATCGTAAAAAACAATATATATTCTTGTAGGAAATTGAATGACCTACAAAAAAGGAATAGTACAATTTCTTGCTAATTCTACTCGTTTTAGAGTTATTTGAGATTAAAGTTTAACCTCAAATAGTTTATTGGCAATTCTCAAATTTGAACATAAAAACATAAACGCCTCACGCCTGTTATCCCCGAAAACCCTTCGGCAGAGGTGAAATATAGAAACTACACCACCCACATTTCGCCGAGCTTAGTTCCGTCTCAGATGCGACAGGGGGCGAGCCTGTCGCCATATCGGACACAAATTCCAAACTCCGGGATGATACTGAATAGAAAGACCCAATACCACTTGACCCGACCCGGGGATCGAACCCGAGACCTCAGATCGGAAGTCACACCGTGATACAACTGCGCCACCGAGGCAGTTCAAAAACATAAAAAAATAATTTTATTTGAAACTTAAAATAATCTCTGTTTATTCATTACTAGCTGTGTGCCCGCGGCTCCGCCCGCGTTTCGTGTATTCTACACTGCGTAATGTATTTTTTTATAAAAATTGGATAATAATGTTTTCATGGCGCTGTACAATGAATCGTATTTTGTTCGCCGTTTCATGAGGTTTTTTTACATGGAACTAAAACTTTTGTGGTACTTAGAAAATAAAAAATATTTCTAATAAATTCCAGCAATCGCCAGTGAAGTAAATGAACATTGAATTTTTTTTCACGATATCTTATGTTTTATTTTTATATGCGGAACCCTAATTTTTTTTTTTTCAAATTATTATCGATACTATCAGAAAGCAAAATATTTTCAGAAAATAAAGTTATGCGGAGTAACTTCAGCTATCTGCCAAAATAACAAAAATCGGTCCAGCCGTTCCGGAGATTAACCGACACAAACAGACAGATAAAAATATACAGATATAGATTATATTAGAAATTTGTTTTAAAAAGTCCTGTTGTGTCTTCGATATTTTTTTAGCAACATGCAGCGACCAGCATAGTCGGAATTAACGTAACAGTTCCATGTTTCAGAAACTAATAAGAGTTTTCTAGGTAATAAAAACCTATATTATCTTTATCATTAGGTTTTATAACAAAAATCTAAAGCACATTACCGATTTACCGGATAATAAGTTCAAGCCCATGTAAAACAAGTTTTATTTTAAATAGATTATTATAGGCGGATGATGTGAACGATGGTGATATCTAGAAAATGACACTTTTCTGTGTGCGTCTACTAATTAACTTTGTAACCTTAGTAACTTTAACAAACAACATTCACATAATTGCATACTCAAGTAATATATGTTTATTTATACAAGGAAATATGAATAATCTACTCACCTTAACTTTAATAACTTAATTATTATAATATACGCAAATATAATAATCGTTTAAACACACACACACACACAAAAATTAAGAATGCGTATTACTAAATTGTTTATATTACATATTTAATATAATTGACTGAATACAATCATCACTCACACACACTTATTAACACAGATACAAAAATTTATAAGCATTTATTACTACTTTAATAACAAATATACGGTATATCGATAATAGAGTATAATTTAAATCATTTTTTAAATACAAATGCAGCACGTTTGTGACGCGAGGCGGTTTTACACAGACTGTTGAAAAGGTATCATTTTCAAGATCAAACATAAATCATATGTTCTACTATTGGAAGTCGACTTTGTAATTATAGTCGTTACTAAAATCTATATATATGTATGAATACTAGCTGTATGCCCACATCTGCGCCCGCGTTACATATATTTTTCACTGCGTTTTAATTCTTTTTATACGGAACACTAATTATTTTTCTTAAAAAAAATTAGTACTAAGATAAAGCAAATATATTTCTCACAGATTCAAACACATGCCCGTAAAACTGTGCATTGAATATGATTTTATTCAATTTTTTATGTCTTTTAATTTTTTTACGCGGAACCCTAATTGTTTTCGAAAATCAATAGTACTTTAAGTTACTCGGAGTATCTTCAGCTATCTACCAAAAGAAGTCCCGTCAAAATCGGTCCAGCCGTTCCGGAGATTACCCATTACAAACAGATATACAAATAGACAACAATTTTAAAAATTGTATTTTTGGTATAAGTGTCGTATACACCTTCCTATCTCCATCCATCCATTCATCCGTTCAACCGTAAGGCGACCACTGCTGGGCATAGGTCTCCCCCAAAGATCTCCACGACGACCAGTCTTGCACCACCCGCATACAGCGGATTTCCGCGACCTTACAGTACATTACATACATATCTAATTAGTAACAAAAAATGATTTTGATATTACAAACAGACACTTCAATTTTATTTATTCGCATAGATATATAAATGGATGTCTGTATACATTCCAAGTCCCACTCTGGCAGTGGCCATAGACGTGCCTCGATCCCTAACTGGGGAGGCCGCCACCTGCGCGATAGCTGCATGCGATTGTAATACTAGATTTAGTATTACACACATCACACGGCACACGCATTTCTGCACATCACATACAGGTACATAGGTTCTCTAAGGAACCTCTTTAGTTTTTTTTTTTTTTTACAAATCGTAAACTTTAGAATAGGTACGTTAAGCACGATCTTTAGAAATTCTGGAAAAACTAAGATCTAAAATATTTTCCATTTTTTTGTAAGTTATTTTGATAGTAAAACTTAATAAAGATAATAAACATATTTTTTTGAATGGTTTCATCTTCAATTTAAAATGAAAGCCACAGATTTTGAAAAATATCGTTCCATCGGTATCCTAAATACAGAAGCAAATATTTTCACTTCATATTTTTTTTTCGTCTAATTAAAACCTAAAATATCGACATTATAAAATGGTTTAAAGTCAATGTCAAACTTTGTGTTGACCCGTGTTATGTACCCGAATAAAAGAAACAACGCACGCGATTTGTTCAATTGACAATGACAATAAAAAATCTTCAAATGAAATCTAATAAGCAAATTTGTAATGAACCACACAACACTTCTACAATGAAAGAACACATAGGTCAAAATATAACGGACGATAAATTTCCTACTGCCAAATTACCAAAGATACATATGATGGTTGTGACGAATATGGTTGTCGTGGAATAATTTATATTGGAAGCAATTATTTCGGATGAAAATGATTTTGTATTGCCTAATCAATCATATTGGTCTTCAAGGCTAAGGTCCTGGTGCGTGGTAAATGGAAATTCACAAACAGTCTGGTCATTATTAAATTACTTTTTGTCATAATGTAATACTAGCTATGTTCATGACAGATAGACTTTGCTTTGATGTAATGTACGGAAAAGAAGCCTTAAATGCTTAAGGATGTAAGAAGGAACACCATAATGGTGATTTTAATTAGGTTTTTTTTTTCTTTAATTGACATATTTTTTGTTATGTACATATTATTTGACGTAACAACAGTATTTACTATTTAACAGATCTATATTAATAATAAAAAATTGAAGTGTCTGTTTGTAGTGTCAATTTTTTTTTACTAAATAGATATTAATGTATGTTCGTAGATACATACAATATACGAACCATATACCAAAAATACTATTTTTACATTCATTATCTGTCTGTTTGTTCCGGCTAATCTCCGGAACGGTTGGACGGATTTTGACTACACTTTTTTTGGTGGATAAATAAAGTTAGTTCACGTAACATATGGAACTTATTCTGCGTACTTTTAATTTTCGAAATCAATTAGGGTTCCGTATAAAAAATTAAAACGCAGTGAAGAATATATAAAACACGGGCACAGCCGCAGGTACACATTTAAAACTAGATCCTAATATATCTACAATTAAAAAAAATGAATTAATAATCTCCAATTATAAGTTACCTTAACGGACAGACATGCAGACGTTGCGTTTTATGTACCAAATGTAATAAGGATGTCTTTTGTCATAGTCTACTATAGGGTTACAAACTCCACTGGTGTTAAATGTTGATTGACGGCCGTTTTCAATATCAGATAAAATCAGGCAAAAAATATCAGATCAGTGTTAGTGATTAGCAACAAACCTCAGCTTTCAGTGAAAGAAAACATCGCGAGGAAACTATAGCATGGTGATAGGGGATTTTCTGACAATCCCCGCCTGGATAGCTACCACCCTCAAGTTTGAAAACCTGTCGCCAAATACTAATAGGTGTGTTCTGGCTGCATTACTTGAGAGCTAGTACCTCTAGGCTTAGTGTGTTTACCATCCTGAGCCACACCATCACTTGACCTTTTTATTAACTATCATCTCAACTTCTGCCCTATACAAAAATATCGTCGACATAATCTATCAATACATTCCTCCAACTCTCTCTTTACCACGATATCTACACGCTTTCATACTGCACTCTTCTAATTGCAATCAAGAAACGTTTATAACAAATGGCGTACATAGTTTTTCAAATAAATTGTAGTTAATGTCAAGTGTATATTTTTTTTACTAAAACGGTGACCTAGTAATTTATTCTTGTATATGCGTTTCTAATGCCGTTAAATGGTATCCAGCGTGTCATAAATATTTCAATGTCACTTGAGTAATTATTTTATTTTACCAACGACTATAGAGAATGCAATTTCAGCATAATTATTATTTTTAAAAACTGAGAAAAAAGACAGTTTGCTAAATTTTGAAAGTGTAAACTTTTATATCGGCATTGCATTCTTGATAGGGGAAAAACTAAGATTCGCGTTGTCAATGCAATGAAGTCAGCCCTCAACATGCTGCCGTATGTCAAGTACAGGTGAGGTTTAATTGCTGCCGCTCAGAGTCACAAAATGCATACTTACGCAGCCTATCGTATGTTTTTCGATTATGAATAAACTATATGAAAATCTGCATAATTATTACTCGAAGCGCCAATAGATTACAAAAACCAGACATATTAGTTTATGTTAGTAATTTCAATGAATAAAGTATGATATTTAGGCATTAAAAAAACAGCTTTTCCAAAGTTTCGAATTTTCACTTCTGTCGGCAGTTCCCATGGCTGCCTAGTTTGTTTTAAATTAATAACACTCATCATATCAACCGAAGGACGTTCACAGCTGAACATAGATATCCATAACGACCGGTCTTGTGCCAACCGCATCTAACGGATTCCCGTCACTTTCACCAGGTCGTTGATCCATCTTGTTGGGAACGTACTCACGCTGGGTCTTTAACCCAATGGCCCCATCAAGAGTAGATTCTACGAGCAATGTGTCCAGCCCACTGTCACTCTTAGGAAGCAATTCTTCTGGCCGGTTACTTTGGTTCCTCTACAGATCTCATAATTCCTAATTCAATTACACAGTGAAATGTCGTGCATACTCTTTGAGTAGCTTATTGATAACACTTAAAGCTTGTCAAGGTAATAAAGAAATTCGGTTAATAAGCAGAGAGAGGAGAAAAATGCTTTCTGCCGTTTTATCTTTGCTTATAGGTACGAAATTTACACTAGTAATTATTGTTGTTTTAAAACGGAAATGTTTTATATTAAAGAAATCAAAATTAAATGTCTCATTGGTTCTATTAAGTTATTTGTTACTTCGAATTCAATTACTTACTCGGAATTTTGCAATCCAAATCTTGGTCACACTTCTGCGCAGTTTCTCACTTCTCGTCCGTAAATGTTTACTCCTATGTTCATGCCTCTTTAAAGTGTGTATTATCGCCGAAAATTAAGTACTCATTTGGAATTAATATCATATGTAAATGCGTATATTTGTATATATTATTTATTTTTTTATTTCTGTCAGTGACGTCTGTTTAGGAGAAGCAGTCAAAATATCAGTGCTCCACTGTATCCCCATGGTTTCAGTGCAGTAGTTATGTTAAGATTGGACCTATTTGTTCCCACACAATAGTGTATATCTTCCAGTCTGTTATGTGGTACAATATATAAATTTTGTTTATTCTTCTTTCTTTCTCAGTATTTATTTTATTTGAACTGTTTTAAGGAACTTTATTGTCAGCTTTAGTGGCAATCATTTTGATTTAATCAGCCGTATAATATGAAGTTATTATGTACAAATTAGAGGTGTGTACGAGTATGTATTTTTAGTTATGCTTTGTTTTATTTTTGATAGCACGGAGAATGGGAACGGACTGAATGGTGATTACATAAGCAACCTACTACGGCTTTACTTGAGCAGATTTTATAAAAAAAAAAATTGCAGAACTTACACAGTACTTTACCAAGGTATGAGTTTTACTTGCAATTGCTGAAAAGTCGAGTCGAATATTTCTACAATTCTATCAGCGTATCTACAAATTGCCTTTTTCAACATAATTTCAATCACATGTCATCGTCAACATAAGTCTTGACCTTCATTTACCGCGTAGAAATAACTTTAGATTTCCGACAAAGTCATGAACTCCAAACAATTGTTGAAAACGGAAAACAGACAGCGACAGAAAAGCGACCAATATTTAATGTCTCAGTTGAATCAATCTCGCATAGTGCAAGTCATCTATAATACATTTAATTAAACTTTAATGTGAATCTCCTGTGTATAATAAATATTTCAGTAATCGATGCCTTTTTAGCAGTTTCTCTTAAATGGAGGCGAGAATCGAAAAAAAAGCTAGGCGAGTTGCGAGTAGTAAAAATTCTAAACATTAAAAAACATGTTTAAATTATGGTATGAATAATTAAAATTTCATAATCCATCCATTCAATTATAAAACGTCCACTGCTGGTTATAGGTCTCCAACAATGGAGGGAGGGAGAGTTTGCCATAATCATCATAATTGGCAGGCGGTTTGCCGATCGTAGTAAGGTGTTTGTGGTGCTCAGAGGATGCTGCTGTCCATCCCCTGGTTTATATCCCTTAGTCGTCCTTTATGTCACCCAGGGGAAGATATCTTTCACACAATTTATAAACATTTTCCTTGATCTTAACTTTCCCATATAACTGTCCACGTTCATCCTATACCTTTCTTACAACATCCTCTTCCTCTCCGCCCATCACATGTCCACACCAGGACAGATGACTGCTCTTTAACTTCTCTGTTACTGGCGCCACTTTCAAACTTCCTCTAATGTATTCATTCCGAATCCTGTCCATTCTGTTACCCCTCACTGTTTTCATTCTTCACCTTATTGGGCCAAAATTCTGACCCATACAAAAAAACAGGCATTATCATGAGCTTGTTTCTCTTTAATTTAAGGGGGATTTGCAGATCACATGCAGTAGCTGTGACATGCCACCATTTCATCCATGCTGCGTTAAGTCTATGCTTTACAGCCCGGTCTGTAGCCGGAGTGAGCCGAGGTACTGGAACTCGGAGCAGATTGCACACTCCTGGTCCCCTTCCGGCAGTTGTACAAGACCTCTGGGGGAACATCTAGAGATGCTCTTGTAACCGCTGTCAGTGCGATACAGTGACAACGCATGCACTAGCATCGCACACATCATACTGCTCACAAATACTTGGAAACTACACGCAAGGTTCTGTAAGAGACCTTTTTTTAATTTACAGGTTCACTAATCGCTTGGTTAGCTAGGGCAAATTCCGCGGAATTTTTTTAACACGGGGTAGCAGCTCATTCTGAGGTTCATACCATTTTGGTGCCCTTGCGCTAGCTACTATTTTTAGGCCGAGTGCCTTAAGCGCTCGCCTAATAGTTCGGTGAAGCTGTTAAAGCCCCTCCAGTCAACAGCGCTAGCCTGATAATAAAAAAGGACAGATTGCTATTGGAGTGCCATCTAGTGAGCGAGAGTGATAACAGTTGAGCTATAGGTGCCGCCAAAATCGCAAAACATATATTTTTAAATAAAATAAAATAAAACATATTAAAATGACATAATAAAATTAACCGTATTTGTACGTTACATATCAAGTTAATTACCGTTTTATATACATAAAACACAATAATAGCCCCACCTCAAATAGTCACGTTTGTGAGGTAGAAACAAATTAACAGAATAATACTATTAGAATTATTTTTACTCAAAACTGGAGCTTACGTCTCTATGATAGAGATGTCACGTGTTACGATTGAAGCGCAAAACTTACGTGGTAATCGCTTTATCATAACATATTGATCTTGTTTACCATTCGAAATGATCTGATTAGGATAATTGGCTTTGAAATAGAACTCAGCCTCGGTGACGGCTGTGGCGGTACCTTCATTCAGGCCAAATTAGGGCTGTCAAAAATAATTCTATAGTATAGTCATCCTGCATAGTATAGTTCAGAGGCTTCCAATCTTTTTCAGTCTGCAGCGCACATATATTTTCACTATTTTGTCACGGCACCTTAACCTATTTAGGTGTTCGAAATACATAGGTACAATGATACTAGTTAGGTAGATAGGCACAAAAATTTAAAAAAAACCACACGACTTTATGAATTTTAACTCTTTATTTATAAGCATATAAAATTACTGTGTGGTGCCGGCCAAGAATAATATCACCCCATAGCTTCCCGTGGGTGTCGTAAAAGGCGACTAAGGGTAAACATCAGAAGATGGGCAGCAGCATCCTCTGAGTACCACAAATAACTCCTGAGATCGCCAACCCGCCTGCCAAGCGTGGCGATTATGGCAATCCCCCCCTTATTGTGGGAGACAATGTCCAATAGTGGACGCCTTATGGTTGAATTGATAGATGGATATAAAATTACCATGTTAAACGAGAATCTTTATTTTGTACCAGCGAACACGAAAGTTGAGGTTTCGGAGAATGGTAAATATAATTGATTCACGGCACCATTCTTGACTTTCTACGGCGTTTCAGGGCGTCGCGGCGTACAGTTTGGGAACCCCTGGTATAATGTAATACAGTGCACTGGCTCTCAAGTTACGCAATCGGAAAAAACATAGGTATATATGATTCGTGGTAGATTTTTTTATGGTTTCATAACAATATTTCTCTACACTGAAATGTCATGCTATAATAAATATAATTAGAATAGGATAGGTAGGTTTGAACTGAAATTATAATTTGAAATGAGAAATAAATAAATCTATGTAAAATTGACTCTCAAAAATTACGTCTAATCATTTTAAATAATTTTTTTTTATTATTCCCCTTCTTACAAATTTTAGGAGATAATTAAATTAAACAAACAAAAAACGATACCTGCTAATTTACAATCGCCGAGCCCCAGGTGGTCACCTAAAATGGCTTAGTTGACGCATTATCGGAATGTCACTCTACACTTGCTATTTCTTAATAGGCAGGCATGAATCCGTGATTTTTTGGTTCGTTCGTACTAATTGACGTAGGTACTTGGTCAATTAAAATTAGATTATATTTTATCGTAATCAACAAAGGTTATGTATGTTTCTTTTGTGTATGATGGCAAATATATTTTTTAAGTTATCTTGGTTAGATAGTTACTCCTTTCGAAGGAAAGTTTTAACGAGAGGCCACTGTTTTATTATATTGTTGTATGAATACTGTTTCAAACACCAGACTTGATGTATGGTCTAGTACTCTTGCCTATGAAAATTTTTGTATGCTGATCAATTCATACAAATACAGATCTATCTATCTATATAATTATTTGAACAAAAAAAGTACATAGCTAAAGAGAAATGATTAGGCGTGAGTTATTTAACAAAATCACTATTAGTATTTATTTCTTGAGTTTAGTATAAAGTGTTTTCAAATGAATAGTGGTAAAAAATAGTTGAAATCCGTATAAATCAGTTGGTGTAAAATAAATTAAGAAAAAAATTACAAGATTCTGTACAGTGTTTTTTTTAGTAAACATCTACTTATATGATTTATAGTTAGAATAGTAAAAGGTGAATTCTATACATAAAAGATATTTTTAAAAAAATGTATCCGTGGGGCTGTACACTGATAAAAGAACGTATTGATTGGTTGATTTCTGAATTTTTATGCCAGCCTCGCTAATACTAATAGACTAAATATTATAAAATTATTTAGTATGACAGTAAACAGATGTAAACTAGATTATTAGACTGAGTTAGTTATATTAACAGAATCTGGGACACGGTTAACTTTTCTTTGATAAATCTAAAATCACCTTTGCGTTTATAAATTTTAAAACTGTTTTTCACAAAAATAAATTATAGTCAACAGGATGTCATAACGGTCCTCAGTCCATTGGATTGATGCATTTCAGATGACGGATATAAGAACCGCTTCCGAAGTAGTAATAATAAAAAATACCAAAATAAAAATAATGAATATCGATCATTTCATTCAATGAAATAAATTCAAGAGATGTTGACTTATTATTTTTTATAGTCTCATCAAAAAACAGATTTAGCTGACCATTGAAAACTAAAATTAAAATAAGCATTTTAATTTAGTCTTAAAGAGAGAAAGAGAGCATACTTTACTAAGAGATAACGTTACATATTTCGTACAAGTGCTATACAGATATTCGATTTGTGGCAAAACGATAAAATATCCCCTCTCAAACACCATCAAAAATTTTTAAACGCTTGTATCCCTGAATTTCTCTAACCGCATGGAACTTTATTTTAGGCTTAGTCTGCTGTTTTTAATAAATTAAGCATCGGTCAACTACTCTATTACCGTAGACTGCTGGTTCCCAACCGATGGTCCGTGGTCCACAAAATCCAAAATATGACTTCAAATTTCGCGAAAGAAGCGTGGCCGCGCTGTTGGTAAAAGTACATGGGATCTGGTCGAAGTAGCTTTGAGCAATAATATAAATTCCAGAACATAATCACCGAACTTGTAAAAAAGATGCAATTTAAAGTCACATTATATTTTTATCTTAAATGAGTATTTTTAAATAAGTAAATGTAAGTTAGGCGGCTAGTTTTGTTAAAGAAATCTGTCACGACTTCAAGATACAGACATTACCTAGTTTGTAGTCTGTATACAAAACAAATTATGAGCACATTTTTTCATTTTTTTTGTATTGAAAAGATAACTTTCTAATAAACATGTTTTCTATTGAAATAATAATGTTAAATATATATTGATATTTATGTATTGGCTTAGTTTATTTATCTTATTTATCGTGGTTCCTACTTTCCAGAAAGAAATCAAAGTGAAGTTCGGGAACCACTACTGCAGAACATAAATAGCTTGCATGAACAAAGTCGTACCTAGTCGTTCTCTTCATCGTGTCGGCATCGTTATCGTTACGTATATTGTGATATAACTTAGAGCAAGAGGTGGGACACGTTATTACACATTCGATTACTAGTTTTTTTTTACCTTCAACATGTAATCCGTATCGGCATGTTGTATAAAATATTTAAATACATTAAACTTTATTTATATAAATATGCCGTGATTGAAATATCAGCGTGTGATCGTTGTTTGAATTACTTTATTAATCTATTTTTTTATATTATAGACTAGCTTATCCCGCAACTCCGTCCGCTTGGAATTACGTGTTTTTATAACGACGATTATAATAAAAATATAGAGACATATTCGCTGTTTCGATATAAGGCTAATAATACAAAGGATTTATCATACAAATATGCGTCTTCTTTTTTACCCAATTTGGGGGGATTTCTAATTGTTTTTTGAATATCCTCCGTGATATCGGCTACTTCCACATCGAATTTAATGAAAATCAGTCTAGTCTAATCTAGATAAGCAATATTTTTTTAATCGTAAAAATGTAATTCATAATTTGGCTTAAAGCCTCCGCGACCTACGGCCCGGATGAAAAAAACAATTTCAGTTGGCTAATTGCAATAGGTACCTACAAAGAAATATAAATCGTGTTATTTAAGATTGATGTCATGAGGAAACCATAGTATGGAAGCTACCACCTTCAAGTTTGAAAACATGTCACCAAATACCAATAGATGTGTTTCGGTAGCTTCAATTGAGAACCACTACCTCTACCATTAGTGTTTACCATCCTGGATCACATCGCCACTTAACATCAAGTTAAATTGTGCTCAAAATACTGAGCCTAAACCGTGTAAATAAAAATCAATAGATAAAATGTATATTGAAAACAAGCATTATGACGTCACAGGTTTTTTAAACCAAAACAATTTATTATATACTCATGTATGTACATTTCAAAGTCTCCAAAAGGTCTCTTATCAAATTTCATTATCGAAGGAATGATTAATTCTACGAATTAGTGATGATAATAATAATAAAAATAATAAGATAATAAAAAATACCGATTCCTTAAGCTAAATAAAATTGTATTTCCGTTAAAAAATATTTTACACATCATAATATTATTATAGGTACATCAAAATATATACATAGATATTTCTTTAAATTTGGATCAAATATTTATCAAATTGTCTCTCGTTCAAAATATTCAAAACAATATCGAATGACAAATGTTTGATCCAAACTATGTTACAAACATTAATTTCTATTTTACCCGTTATCGGATAACGATAAATAGAAATTAATTATCGTTCAAACATTTTAAATATTTGAAAAATCCTTATTTTAAAACAGCCTTGCGTCCTCTAAGAAGACTGAATTAAAAAAATACTTTGATTTTTATTATAAAAATAAAAACGTAAAATTGGTAAAAATGAATTTACTACATATTAGCGATAGTTACTTATGTCATTTTATAACCATCGTTCACATAAAGTGTGTTTGTCATCATAAGACGATCATTTACAACGGACGTTGGCGGATATCAAATATACAAATTCCGAAGGTCATTTTTATGCTTACAATTCATTTAAATATCGATATATCAATCTATTTTGTTTTTATTAAGAAGTCATTACATTAGTCAAATAATTTTTCAGTCAGCAAATAAAAAATAACCGACTTATGTCACTTGATATTTGTGTAGGCAATAATTTGTTATGGTTCAAACATAAATATATCAATATATAAATTGATTTTTGAAATTACTTGAACAAATGCCACATTCTTCAATAGCATTTTTAAGTTTTAAGTCATTATTTGTGAGAGCCAGTTTCTCTATATTCAGTGTGTCTCTCATTTTGGATCACATCGTCACTTAACATCAGATGAGATTGTTATCAAAACGTTGACCCTATACAGAAAATCATAAGTTATGATGGAGTTGATTAAATGTTAATATTGCTATGCATTCAAGCCACGCTCTGCTAAATTAGAAATTACTTGTTTAATTTTTTTTTTTATTTTCTGTCGACAAAAAATATTCTAAAAACTAATTAGAAACAAACAAACGAATCTATCTCATTGAAAATGTTACAAATACAAACGTTTTCATTTTTGGTCTACAATATAATAAACAACGGAATTTGCTAATAATAACATAGCATCTGCGATTTGACTATATTGCCCTAAATACAAAATAACGCCGAATAAAGTTCTTTGAGCTCATTTCAAACTGTTAACAATACTGCTTTCCATATTATGGACAAGCTGTAATAAATAAAAAAACATAGCCTTTTTACATTCTGTCAAAATGACAGGAAGATTTGACAGATAGCGTTATTTCGTTATAAAAAATAACGTATAACAAAAAAGTTGAATCATGATCTCGCAACTGGAACCTCCGTCCGCGTCGCATCGGTCGAAACTGTTATAACCGTTTCGGGCACGTTATTGTTTCTGTTTTCGTTATTCTGCGTGTTGTTTGATGCGCTCTGAGCTAGAGCGGTTGTTATTGGTTGAGTTATCGGTTGAGCTGGGTAATTTGGGTAGTGGACGCCGACTACTTCTTCGTAGCTGGGCGGTGCCATGCATTCTGGAATAAGAAAAAAAACATATTAGTATTTTTACACGGTATAGGCACAGTACTTTGACTACAATCTCACCTGATCTTAAGTGATGATGGTAAACACACTAAGCCTAGAGGCACTGGTTCTCAAGTTATTCTACCGGAATACACCTATTGGTATTTGGTGACAGGTTTTTAGACTTGAGGGTGAAAGATTGCCCAGGTGGGCATTATTAGAAAATATCCCACCAGTATGCTATGATTTCTATTAAGTTTCTATGCTATGTGGTTTTTAAAGTTGAATAGGTGAGATTTGAACCCGCGTCCATTGGAAGCGGAATCCGGCCGCACTATCCACTGCGCTATCATCGCTTCAAAAATTTATGTTTGAATGTTAATTTTTCTTATTATAAAATATTGTATCTTTTAGCATTCTGTGAAGGATAGTGAAGGAACGTGTATGGCTGATACTTGGAAACTGTGGGGCATGTAGTATGAACGATCTGAGTGGTGGAAAAATATAGAGATGGGGAAAATAAGAGTGCATATATGAGAGAAGCGAATGTTAACTAGAATAGATAAGATTAGAAATGAGAATTTTAAAGGAAGCTTGATAATGTGCTCTCACTAGTGAGAGAGAAATTTACGAGTAATAGAAAGCATGTAATGAGGAGCATTGGCAGTCAACGTAAGAAGAAGGGAGTTAAGAATGTAGGTGGATGGATATAGAGGTAAAGGGACATTGAAGAAGATATGGCTGGATTGTATTAAGAACTAGCTGCGCACCCGCGGCTGCGCCTACTGCCTATTCACTGCGTAATATAGTTTTTAATTTTTTGAAACGAAACCCTAATTATATTGCAAAAACAAAAAAAAAAAATATGTTCCGGAGATTACCTGGAACAGACACAGACAGACAGCTAAGAAATTTGATAATTGTATTTTCAGTGCCGTGTGGTGCCGGCATAAGTATCACCACTCCATATCGTTCCCGTGAGTGTTGTAAAAGGCGATTAAGGGATAAATCAGGGGATGGGTAGCAGCATTCTCTGAGCACCACAAACATCTACTGCGATCGCCAACCTGCATTCCAAGCGTGGCAATCCCCCCCCCCCCCCGCCCCCTCTATCTTTGGGGGACACCTATGTCCAGTAGTGGACATCGTATATATGTATTTAGTATAAAAAAATAGGTTAAAAAATAAGGTATTTAGAAAAGGGTCAAAGATAAACACAGGGGCCAGTGATAATAAAATAATGTTTAAAACAAAAAAAAAAGTCCCGCACTTATCGCGGCAATCATTAAGCATAATTCTTATCAGTACAAAACTGTATTTTTACTAACGTAAGTCATGATTTCGAACGTTTCGTTATTAGAAATAAATCATTTATAAACATCGCCAATTGTATAAAATATTTGTATAAATAATCTTCATCGAAGGATTAGTTATCATATTAATAATCTCATAATCTAAGAGAGCCCAGTTATATTTAAATTGGACAGTATTTTGCATTCGCATGTGACATGTCCGGCCGATTTGTAAGCACCGTACAATACTAATTTAATTTTGTATACAAAAGTTATCAACAGCATTTGCTTTTTCCAAACTCTATATAAATCACCGAATATCTCTTGTACAACTCATAGATCCTATCCATGATGTCCATGATACATGGACATCCAGATGTCCACTGTTGGATATAGATCTCCCCCAATGAGGGGAAGAGGGGATTACTGTAATCGCCACGCTTGGAAGAAGAGTCGGTGATCGCAGTACGGTGTTTTTCATACTCAGAGGATGCTGCTGCCCATCCCCTGGTTCATTCCTTAGTCGCCTTTTACGACTTCCACGGGAAAATAAGCTGCAGGTAGCTTCTATTAATATATTATGTAATAATTAAAATAAAGTAATACAGTACTTACCATATTTGGGTGGGGGAGGTAAGTTGGAAGGGCTGACGAAAATAGGTGGTTCGGTCGGCTGTCCCAGTGATGGTCGCCCTCGCGTCCCCACATACATTCGCCTCTGCTGCGGATTCCGAGTTTTTTGTCCTATAAAAGTGAAAAAACGTTTTAAAAAAAAACTGTTATACAACGTCTACATACCTTATAATATTTTTTAAAAAAAGAACATAATTTAATTTGCAAATTTTAAAAGTAATATTATATTTCGAATTTTCTATGTTTAATTAATCGCAGTGTTAATTTATTTTGAATGACCTGCTAAAGAAAAAAAAAAAAGTTGTAACTTATGAGTTTATTTTTAAAATAAATAAATGACATTTTATTTTTGTTTGTTTTTGACATTTTATTAAGTATCAACGCATCTGTTGAGGTCCCTAAATGGTAAATTTTGCAACAAAACAAGAGATAAGATATATGTTGTGATAAATTTATCTATCGACACAGTTTATATGATTTTAACAAAGAGTTTCATTTACATGAAGGTTATCTCGGAGAATATGCATATAGTTTCATTAAAAAATAACAAACAAAGTATTTACAATAATATCTACAATAACATTTCTTCACGTTCTTCAGTGACTGATTTAAACGATAATATAAGGCGATAAAACGTTTTCTAACGTTTATAGTTATTTTTTTTATTACACTGCTAACCAAAAGAAGAAATATTAACAAAATACCGCAATAGTAAAGAAAATAAAACACGAACCTATTATAATCACTCTTATACAAGTAATAATAAATACTATTATAATAAATGAAGTGCTTGTACTGAGAAGGGACCAGATTATATCACTAAGATCCGTAGACAATACACTATCAACAGCCTCGCCGTCACTCGATCCGATAACTAAATCTTGAGATTCCATACCAAAGAGGTTATAATCACAGTTACGTTATTTCTTTCAAAACATTATAAAAATAGTAGCTATTTTAAACTGTTGTTTACAATATAACGATGTTAATTTATCGTAACGAACGCCGCTGGATACATACGAAATTAAACTGATATTGATTTTGTGCGAAACGAATGCACAGTTTTTTTTTATCACATATAGATAATTATTTTGTAGAGAAAATAATAATAAACGTAAACAGATAAAGTATACAACGGTTTCATATTTTATGATTAATTTATACCCCACACCGCTAATATATTTAATCTGCGATTATGTTACAATAGGTTTTATTTAGAGTCGTAAAATAATAAAAAAAAACAACACAATATTTTTTACAAAACAAACAACGAAAGAACGTAAAACAAAAGTACGTTTATTAACAACAGCGTTTGTTTGTCTAAAATTATTAGTGAATAATCAATTTTCTGATAATATATTTTTAATTTCGATCTTATTAATAAAAAAATACATAGATTATTAGGTCAAACCACCTCGTATACTTCAAAGATACCAAAAGTATGTACTTTCTGGAGTTAATAGCTGCATCTTAGCCTGTCAATTTGTAGTTTTTATTGAAGTGAAAATTCTTTAGCGGCCTCAAGCGATTCTCGGTAGGGGAATAACTTATAGATTCGCGTTACCAATGCTTCGAGTTCAGCCGTAAACATGTATGTCAAGTATAAGAAGGCATTTAAGTGCTGGTAGCATATCGTACGTTTTGATTATGAAGAAATTATTTGAAAATGTACATAATTCTTGCTCGAAGTCGCAAATAGATATAACACCCAGACAAATGGTATTTGTTAGGTTATGTTAATAATATCAATTAAGAAATTATAAAATTTAAACAGTAAAAAAGAGTTTCTCTAAAGTTTCGAGTGTTTACTTCTTCCGGCAGATCCCATGGCTGCGTAGATTTTTTGATTATTTTTTTTATTTTATAGGTATTATATAATTTTTATGGTATTTTACATAATAAGTATGATTAATTAAAATTTGTTAATTGATATTATTAACATAACCTAACATTTAACACTAACATTTATCTGGTTTTGAGATCTATTGGCAGTCTAAGCAATAATTATGTAGGTACATTTTCTTATAGTTTGTTCACAATGAAAACAATACGATAGGTTACCAGCATCTAAACACCATCTTCACATACTGTATAGCATGTTCACGGGTGACGTATAGCATTGGTATCGCGATTCTTTTGTTTCCCCTACCGAGAATCGCTCAACGTCGATAAAAAAGTTTTCACTTCAAAAATTAGTAACTCGTGCAATTTTTTTGCAGTTCATAACTATTTTAAATTCAAACTGGGCTTAATAACTTACATCACGTGATAAATATAGCCAGGAAACATCCATCGACACCTACCTACTGCCGATGTGTTAGCATATAAGCCAGTTAGAGCAAAGCCATCTAGGTAAATAGATAAGCACAATCTATCTCAAGACGTGATATAGCTAAGTCACACAGTATGTCAAGTTATTTTACGTGCACACTGCATCTATACTAATAAATAAAATTAAAGTGTCTATTTGTAATATGAAAATAATAAATTTTTACTAAATATATTATATGAATATATAATTATTGTTTGTCTGTCTGTCTGTCTGTCTGTTTGTCCCGAATAATCTCTGGAACGGCTGGACCGATTTGGACGGAACTTTTTTTTAGTAGATAGCTGAAGTTAACCGCGTAGTTTTCCAAAAAGAATTAGGGTTCCACGTAAAAAAAATCAAAACTCATAAAATTGTGAATACAATCCGATTCAATGGTCAGGCTTTACAGGCAAGTGTGTGTATTTAATAAAAAGTTATTTTCATGTTACAAACAGACACTTCAATTTTATTTATAAGTATAGATATAGATAAAGAACGTTATAGTAGTGTTTGCAATTTAAAATCTCGATAAGAAAGTTTTTAAAACTACGAATTGAAAATGAGTTTATCACGAAATATTGTGTAACTGGTGGTCGTTCTAAGTCACTTTAAAGAAGCTAAATAACATTATTTACTTAGACTAATAATCCTTAGACAGAAGAACAATAGCATCCAAAGAAGCAGCATCACAACAAGCACCATCATATACCAGAAGGTGACATGAGTAAGGCTGGTTGAGTCAGAATCCTCATTCTTCTGGTCATACTCGCCAGATTCGTCGTATTTATCGAAATCGTAAGGCGGCATTCCGAAAATTGGAGACATCTTTACCGATTTACAATTTTTGTAACTAGAATCCAATTTTTGCAACTAGAATCCAATTTTTGCAACTTTTCTTTCAAAAGCTTGAATTCTTATAATAACTTTTTCAAAGTACTGCAATACGGTTTAATGACTTCTATGTCACACAACCTTATAACAGTTATTATCGATTTGATAATTTACACACAAAAAAAATCGTTTAAAACTTGTTTTTTTTGTTTGACAAATTTCATCACTGACCAGATTACTGACTACAAACGTAATTTATTTTTTTAACTATTTTCACAAATCACTTTCAAAGTAAAGATCACTTTTACGGTAACGATTTTTTTTTTGGGAAAATTGTAATACGACCAAATTTAAAACGCTCTAAACCGATTTTAATATACAAACCGGGAGAGATTATTTTCGATTAATAAACGATCCATACACAATTTTAAACCACTCGCGATAATTTGATACGAACAAAAAATTATTCGAATGATATTTTAATAAAAATAAACTCTTAAAATTAGTTTAATAAATATATTATATTATAATGTATTTTTTTTAAACAATCATTTTCTATGCCTTTCGTTTGACGACTAACATGTAGATAATGGTGTAAAATAATTTTTGAGTGGTGTTTTTTTTTTGATATCGTATCTTTACCGTTCGATATAATGACATTATCGTATCTAGATTAAGGAATTTTGAGACAACAGAACTGTCATCTCGCGTGAACGTGTTATATACGGCGGGTCGCAATACGGAATCTTAAAAGTTAAGATTGAGAACAAACTTAAAACATGTCGCTTTTTTTTACTGACATATTAAAGAAAACAAAACTTTTTTTATTAAAACAAAGCCGACTTCAAGGGTATAAACTTTAAAAATGGACTAAAAAGTAAATGATTATTCACTTCTGTTTACTTCAATATGTTAATTTACTACTAATAAATGTGCCGTGTGGTGCCGGCTTAAGAATAGTACCACTCCATATCGTTCCCGTGGGTGTTGTAAAAGGCGACTAAAGGATAAATCAGGGGGTGGACAGCAGTATTCTCTGAGCACCACAAACATTTACTGCGATCGCTAAACCGCCTGCCAAGCGTGGCGATTATGGCAAATCTCCCCCTTATTTTAGAGGGAGACCTATGTTCAGTAGTAGACGTCTTTACGGTTGAATGGATGGATGGATGGAATTTTGAAATCGATGCCAGCTAACGGATAACAAAGTGGTGTAAATGTACAACGCTGAGTATATTCGTTTTTGATTAATTGTTCCTGAAAACCACCTTAGTCCTTAGGATAAGTTTATGTAATTGTTTAGTGTAATTGTGGTGAAGTTTAGGCAAATATTTCCATTTATGAATGAGTACATTGGTTAACTGTAGCTGGTAATAATGATATATAGTATATTTATAAAAAAGAAAGAACCAGATCAAATTTCTTGCCGGCTCTTCTCGACTGGGTTGTCTTCCGGACCGGTGGTAGTGTTTTAGACGTTCATAAGCGCCTTCTTAGGACCTAAATTGATTAAATAATTTTGTGATTTTGATTTTGGCATAAGCTCCAAAATTATTAATGATATTAAAACAAAGGATAAATTTAAATAAATAGAAGCAGATTAATAAAGTAATTTACTATTTAATGCATTTTCATAGTATATTCTTTTGAAATCGGTTTTGTATGCATAGTTTTTAGTTTAATTATGTACCATTAGGCATCATTTTGAAGCTTACTTAATTGGAAGCAAATATATGAAACAAATATTCGAGCGTTGTTCTCGTGTTCCTTGAGATCCAATGATCAGATCCAAACTTGGTGAGATCAGATCAGATCCCACTAAATCGAGAGTGTACTCGTTCGAATAAAAAAAATTGCAAATCGGTCCACAATTGACGATGAAATCGCGTACCAAACATACACAAAAAAAACACAACACACAGAAACGAATTGAGAAACTCCTCATTTTTGAAGCCGATTAGTAAGGATTGAAATTTAAATTACAGTAGATAAAACAGGATTAAATCGGGACCAGGATCAAACCGGTATATAGAAATACAGTAAGACAACTCAGTAATGATAAAAGGCGTTGTCTCTGTCTGCCTGTCGTCAGTTAGTTACTTATAACTCGAGAACTGTTAGAGCGATGTCCGTGATTCTTTGTTATTGTAGCAAAAACTAGAATCAATAGGAGTCGAAGTAAATATTAATTAAAAATACCGTCTTAAACACTACTATGAAAATGAGAGAATTGAGGTAAACAGAAATATTAGACCTTTCTAGATGATTTTGAAACCACTTTGATATAGGCGGACTAGTCCAATTCTCTTTTGAATATCGAAATAAAAAACAAGAAGAGAACCAACAACGGTCGTACATGGGTGTGTATGTAAATGCATATGAATGTAAATACGAGACTTATACCCAAAACACAGTATAAAAAAAATATTTGTCGGTCCGTCTGTAAGTTTCGGCTAATTTCCGGAACGACTGAACTCAATATGACGTGTTGACAGGTAGCTGAAGTTATAATCTTAACCTAGGTTACTTTTATTTTTGGAATATATAATTATATATTATATATTCCAAATAAAACTAATGGGTTTCAGATAAAAATAAATAAAACTTTTTTTACTTACTTACGATACCTACACAAAGGATACAATTTTTTAAATTTTCGTTTGTCTCTGTCGGTTTGTTCCAGGAGTATTCGAAACGGCTAGACCAATTTTGATGGGATTTTTTTTGTTAGGTAGCTAAATTTTATTTATTAGTATAGATTAGACAATAATAAACAATAAGAGGACATGCGGTGGGAAAAGTAGTTATTTCAGAAATCTATTGGTATCGTGGTGCGTCCCAAAGAAAGAATTATAAAATACGAAAAGGACAACTGAAGCGCGGGCTGATTTAACTATACAAAATTGATGATGAAAACATGACTTCGTAGTGCCCTGTTCCCTCCTCCAAAACTGAACTGATTTTTAATTTTATTTCAGTTTTAGAATAATAAAACTTTGTTTAAGCCTGTACGTTTTGCTTTTTATTAACTTTATCCAGCAATTTTTTTTACGAACGTCTGAAAATGACGGTAAAATTGAGCATTTTTTTTTTTTATCATTTTTTTCATTTCATTTATCTTCTAGTATCTGCAATAACTAATTTATGGAAAAAATCAAAACGTACTGGGTATGGCGGTGGTGGGTATAATGCTATTACCCAGAAAGGAAACAGGGCCTACTTTTGTATGGAATAAATGCCGCTAGGATATCCTCTTAATGAGTCAATAATTCGTATTGAAGGATTCCAACTAAAGTCATGTCGAGCTAACCAATGAGCCATATTGGATTAAGTTATGAAATTTTTATATCAAAAACTGATAGATGAGACAACACGTTATATTTTCGTTCGACATTGCGAATATCGATAAGATAAACTTGTCCTGTATGAATTCACAAGTGTATTTTATTTATATGTACATATAATGCTTGATGTAACAATTTACAAAATATTTCATTTGGGTTTTGCTCAAAAAGCCTGAATTTCTTCATAAGAATTTTGATTGATGCATAATAATACTAAAAATAAATATATTATATCTAAAACAAAGGGTTGAATGTGCACGTCAATGACCTTCATCTGTCAAAGCTCGATAAAAAGGGATGGACAGTAACAAAAATATTTGCATAGTTTTTCTTTTTTTCAGTGAATTATTTGCCTAACTATTAAGATTATTAATATGCGTTGTTTGAATGAACAATACTATATAATTACAAACTATATGTTGTATGTATGTACAGTTCGAGAAGAATCCTTTTCGCGCGTGACCAATATCAGAACTAACACTGTTTACTAAAGCGTTTGTAAAAAGTTTGAATGTCAAACTTGGCTGTATGGAGTAAATACTTTTTCCTTTTCACTTTTCACTAGAAAGAAAAAAATTTGAACCAAACCGAAGATAATAGGTAGAGAAGATTTGGCGGGATCTCAATCTGTCCTGTAGCAGTTAGGCGTATTATTAATTTTGTATATTACTATAGTATGTAATTTTAGTGGCGTTTTGTGTGATATAGTTTTGGATATTGTGCACAGCAACAATGATCGGAAAAGTTTATTATGAGTTGTCACGAAAACTGCATGAAAAGATCGAGCAAGATGAGTTACCGTTTCGCTAAGGCTTAGAAGCGTTGTTTTAAGTTGGAAAATATAGCTAACCAACATGACACTGGCAGAATTGTGTATGTGAATCACAGATTGTCATTAATTAAGAAGAGGAAATTGGTAGAGAAATGTATTACAATAATTTACATACCTAAAAAAGACATTTTCAGACACATAATAACGAAGGACATCACTAGCAATGTTGACAGAATCGACATATAAATAATTGTCGATGAAGAAACACCGCTGGAGCTTTCTGACCTTGTGACGTCATCGTCCAATTGAGGAGCCATTATGTAAAACTCAAACCAATATTACGTATACAATATTGTGAATTACTCCTCTGCTATTTCTTGGACATGATTTTGATTACTATATTGTTTTTTTTTTTTGTTTTATTTATAAAACAATTCGAATCACACTTTGTAAACGTTTTAAAAAGTTCATACAAAAATCACACAGTCAGGTTTATAATTTTTTTTTTAAAGAACTATTAATTTCGTTCGGTTTTCTTTTATTTTAATTACATAATGTTATTGTATTATTATAATATAGTTTATACACGAGTGTCTTTTGATACATAAGATCCGATACTAAAAATTTCTATCACGTAACATTGAAATGTACCAACTAATAAATCATTCTGAGATGAAATTATGATTGTATACTGTCAAGATTTCCTGTGTTATTTGATTTTAGTTATTATTCACTAATCAATAACAAATATTTTCGACTGTACATATTGTATGTAAGATTATCTAAAACATGTCATGATTGTATGAAAGGGATTTGCATGACACAGATAACTCTCAACAATATAATTATTAGACGAGATTTATTTGTTTTGTTATTGAGAAATATTGCATCGAGATTTACCATGCATCCGTTTTTTCTCTTAATTTCCTACTTAACCCCTTGAGCACTTACCTGGCGTTTACGCCAGCTTTCCATTGTTTTTATTGTCTTATTTTTATGGACAAATTAAAGGAACATATTACTGTAGACTATTTTATTTGTCCCTCCATAATATAAAAAGCTAGACCTAGACTACGCACGTCTCTGTTTCCTCAATGCGTTTAGAACTCAAATATATAGTTGCCTTTTTTAATTGATATATTTATCGGAAATGGTCAATAGTATTGTTGTACTACTGATAATTTATGTTGGTGTAGGGATTGTGCTGCCATCTAGTTTATACAGAATTCCTAATTTAATGATCCCCTCATTTAGGGAATAATTGACAAATGAAGTAATAAAACCGGCACTCACAAAAAAAAATTGTTTGTGCATTTGACCGGACCCACCTATGGGCATGTGTTTCCACGCGCTGAATCCGAATTTGAGGTCTGTTTGGTCCAGTCACGTCCTCGATTTGAGTGTAATACAAACAACAAAAAAAGGCAAAAAAAAAAAAACTACGAAAAGCTGAAATTACAGCGATGCAAAAAATTTTGTGGACTCGAATCAAGTATAGTTTTTATGTATTTCAATTCACTGAACCTGAATGTTAATTATTCCGTTGAACCGTCAAAATTTGAAAAAAAATGCGAAAACCCGAAAAAAAAAATTGCAAAAAATCATAAAAATACGAATTTATGTAGATGAAAAAAAGAATTGTGGATGGACTATAATTTATATGTAACTTGTTCTTGAATCTGAAGTTTATTTGGCCTATTAACATTTCAAAATTTAAATAAATGGTCAAAAAAAAAGAAGGAAAATAGCATTTATAAATATGAAAAAAAAAAAACTATTGAACACTATTGTTATTGATTTGGGTGGGTGTATTTCATGGAATATGATATTAATATCTGAAAATAGGTCCGTGTGGTGCCGGCTAAGAATAGTACCACCCCATGTGTTTCCGTGGGTGTCATAAAGGGTCACTAGGGGATAAAGCAGAGGATGGGCAGCAGCATCCTTTGAGTACCACAAACACATACTGCATTCGCCAACCCGCCTGCCAAACGTGGTAATTATGGCCACAGTTATAATTGAGTTCTCAGAGGTATTGCTTCAGGGATTCTGTGTTAAATTACGACCGTGCTCTGAAATATTTTTATTTCTTTAATAACAAAAAGCAAGGAAGCGTGAGGAATAAACTAGTCATCGCGTCCATTTGGCGGAGTCTAGACTATAGATTGAGAGAGGTATGGATTATGACTAAGAGGTTTTCATACTATTTTAGTGCCCCTGTGCTAGTTATCTAGTAAAGTTTGGTGAAGCCGTCAACGTAAGACACGTTCAACAGCATTTAGTCAATTCGAAAAAAAAACTATGTGACTCTGTTATTACTAGCGTATATTTTTTACATTAAAAATAGTAAATTTCAAAAAATGGCCGTCGGAAGACGTATAAATCGATGTTTTCACTTTATTGACCATCGGGTATTAAGTCTACTAATTTTATCGAGCTTCGATAAAAAAAATTTAGCGATTAATAATACGTTTTTATCTGTATCAATAACGGATGATAATGGAACTTTTCAGAAATTAAATATTTCGGTTTCATGTTCATAATATTATAATATCGAAGGAGTCATGATCCACCCCCGAAAACGTACCGACAAATCACTTTAAAAAAGACACGAAAGTTTTAAAATAATTACATATTCAAACTAATTTTGAAAAATACGTGGAAAAACTCCTCAGTACCTTTAGCTGCGACCGCGACTGATAACTGCACTATGAAGTAATAATTATATACATATAAAAACTTACTCTTTATAGACCTGTAGACGGCGATCACGAGTATAATTAAAAGAAAGGATACCCAAAATAAAAACGCGGGTGTCGGATAATACATTTTGAAACGTAACCACAATAATTACAGTTGCACTGATTAATAAAGACTGTCGTGTTAAAGTGAAAAATATTTTTTTTATGACGATACTAAATATTCTATCTGGTCGATAAAAGGATAATGAAAAATCTTATCTGAATATGTACATATTTATGTGTGTGTGTGTGTGTGTTTTTTTTACTTTTTTTATCTATAGGTACCTATCTATAATAAAATTGATCAATTACTTCGAATAAATGATTCATTATTTATTTATAACTAGCTGAGTGCCCGCGGCAGCGCCCGCGTTTCCTATGTTTTTCACTGCGTTTTTACGCGAAACCCTAATTATTTTCGAAAATTAAAAGTACCCTAAGTTACCCGGAGTAAGTTCAGCTATCTGAGAAAAAAAGTCCCGTCAAAATTCGTAGAGCCGATCCGAAGATTACGTGGAACAAACAGACAGACAAAAAATGTATTTTTGATTTTCGTATCGTCTATACATATCTATATCTATTTAGTAAAAAAAAAAATCTGATATTAGAAACAGACTCTCCAATTTTATTTATTAGTATAGATAAATTTGTCTGTTGTAGGGTGTATATTAGAGGGAGTTTCAAAGTTGCGCCAGTGGTAGAAAAGTTGAAAGAGAATTGTTTGTCGTGTATGATGGACATTGTTAATTATTGATCATAAGTGAAAAAAGGGGCACTTGAATTCTTTCGTGCCCGCGAGAATTGTCGCAGGGTTCAGTTTGGAAATAACTTGACGCGAGAATACACGTTGTTATAGATGAAAGTTATTTGTGATTAGCGTTAAATGTTAAATTGATTGTTTGTTGATTGTTAAGCCTTTCTAGCTATTACACAATTCACACATTCACACTATACACTGGTTACTACACACGGGCTACGGAAGGTGAAGCAGGACACCGGCGTTACTCGATAGGTAAGTGTCGATCTTACATTATTTTGGTCTACTGCGAATCGCAGGTCGGCCAGGGTTAATCACGACCCCGAATCGTTTAGACTAGGGCCCAGCGCGATTCGTTTGATTACAGTCGTGACTAACTCGAACAGACATGTTATGAGAAACAGTAATACGTAAAAAAGTAATGGATATGAATGCGGAAGGATAGAAAATTAGAGGAAAACCAAAGAAAGTGGGGATGTAGTTTGCAAAAAATGACGTGAAACAAAAGGGACTATATGAAGAGATAACAGGTGATAGGGACGTATGGAAGACTAAAATATACTCCACCGACGCAAAGTGAGTTGGGAACAGGGCGTGAGTATGATGATTATGTATATTTGAACATATAATGATGACATCGTGACACGCCTTTTTTTTTGGTGAAGAAAACCCCTTTTTTTTTTTTTTTTGACGGGGGGAAATGCATTTACGCACTACCCTTATCTATTGTATTTGAGGGATCGGAGTCCCCCAATACACGGAGTGACAAGCTCCGTGCCAGTGTGGGACTCACCCGGGCGAGAGTCGCCCGGAAATACCCACTAAAACCCCCCGGGGCCGTCCGCTGCATTTGGGATGGGGGCGATACGGGGTTACCAAGGCATGTCGCCGCGTCGCCCCCTGCAGCGAACCCACCGGGCCTCGTCGTGCAATGGCCCAATGGGGATGGGGGCGAATATTCTCGACTCCACCTCTTCGCCCGCCCCCCCGAAGGTAGGCATGACCCATCGGTCAAACATTCCGGGGGCAGGATAGAATTCCTACCCCCCATAAGAAGAAGAGGGAAGAAGGGGATAGAACGGAGGCAGGCCAAGAGGAAAGACGAAGGAGGAGCCCACCTCCGCTGTAGAAGAAGAACAGATAGGTCCCTCTCCTGTACTCGCCTTGTTAGACTAACAAGGCGTAGCAAGGAGAGGGATACCTAGAAGAAGAAGACACAAACCCTCAACCACCACACATAACATCCTCCAGCAAAAACCACCAATTACCCCCTGCCTCCATCTTCACCACCGAAGCACCATTACCAGCCCCTCGCCTCACGGGAGGTCGGCAGAAGGCCCCCCCCATTTGATGGCCAGCCTCCCTCCCCTCTTCCGCACACAGCGCGCACTTTGGACGCTCCGCTGTGCAGTCCATGGCCTTGTGGCCATCGACTCCACAGCGGTAGCACTGCGTCCGCCTGTCAACCACCGAGGTGCACATCATTCTAGTATGACCCAGCCCCATGCACTTGTAACACCTCAACGGGAGTGCCTCAAGTGCACGGACCTGGGTCGTACACCACCCAATCCTTATGGATCTCCTATCCGCCAACTTAACTGCCACCTCCACTGGCAGCGACACAGTGAGTGCCCTTACACCCCTCTCCGAACACCTTATTACTCCCGCCCTCAGTTCCCCAACAGAACACCCCCCCCTCCTGTGCCACCCTCAGGAGGGCCTCCTCCCTCGACACAGAGTCCTCCAGGCCCACTAGGCGGACATCAGCCCGCGTGAAGAAAACCCCTAGAGTAAAACGTAGCCATAGAGCACAGTGGTGGACCATAAGGGTGCATAAACGTGCATAATTTTGTGAATTGCGTGTCGCGCATTTTGCGTCGTGTAATTTATGCTCGACCGAAATACGGTTTATCACCAAACGGGCGTAATAAATTTAGTTGACTTGTGTCGTATATAGTGTGATGAGTCCATTACAAATGTGCATTTATGGATTATTAGAAAATTATAAAGATATAGAGCATTTTTCTCCATCATGAAGATTCTTAGCGACTTCTCGTCACGTATTTTGTTTCAAAAAACTATTAGTGATAAGTTTTTATTAATTTGATAATAATACATTTTTGATTAAAAAAAATTACAAAAACAGTTGTCGTATGAAACAAAATATACATTTATTTGAAACCGAATATGGCATAAAATATGTAAATTATACAAATAACATGTCTAACTCTGACACAACTCGCAAAATTACGCCTGTTTAGCTTCACTCTAAGTTTTTTCCGACTGTATTATTTGAGAGCCAGTTCTTGGTGTAGCGAATTACAATGTTTAGGGGTTGTCTATTACTCATGTTATTTTTCTTTTGCAAATTTTTGTAGACACGTACCTTGTGATGTCATAGAACAACCATCCCTCCTAGCTAAAATCTGATGTAACCTTTTTACATGTATCATACAAAATTCAGAATATTTAATTTTTCAACACGGGTGTAGCCTAATTTAATTGTAAAAAATTTTGAAAACCATTGCATGGCAACGTCGTCTCAAGGTCACACGCTACTTTTCGGTTTAAAGCTAAAAAATAAATACACGTGTCATCTTACTGAATCCCCACCTGGTGTTTTTTTTTTTTCCGAATCTCTCTCCCCTTTCGAGCCTCATGTCAATCTCTAGGCTAGAATAAAAGCGCTCATGAAAATAGAAGATACAAAAGAGGTGTGTCAAGATTGCGGAGGGATATAGTCTCTTCCTATCCTTATGGGAGAGAGGCGTGATGCTATGTATGGATGTAAAATTTGGAGAGGTAGGTACTGTGGTGAGTAAATTGAAAAAAAAAACTTCTAAGTCCTAAAAAAGTCCAACGGGAAAATAAAATATGAAAACTTTCATTTCCTAAAAAAGATAAGAGCTTGTCCATTTTCAGTAACATTATTTTAAAGCAGTTATAAGTGTCTTTTCACAGAAATAATCTACGTAATCACAGACAACCTTATCAATGGAGTTTTGGGCACTGTCGTCAATGCTGTGTCGTCAATCTTTTCCAAAAATATTGATTACTAGCTGTGTGCCCGCAGCTCCGCCCGCGTTTCTTATGTTCTTCACTACGTTTTAATTTTTTTATACGGAACACTAATTATTTTCCTAAAAATTCTTCAGTATTAAGATAAAGTAAATATATTTCTCATAAATTCAAGCACTTGCCCGTAAAACTGTGCGTTGAATCGGACTTTAATCATTTTTTTTTTACGCGGAACCCTAATTATTTTCTAACATTAAAAGTAGTCTAAATTATCTGGAGTAACTTCAGCTATCTACCAAAAAAGTCGCGTCAAAATCCGTCCAGCCATTCCGAAGATTACCCGGAACAAACACACAGATAAACATAAAAAAATTTAGTATTGGTATTGTATATAGATTCATATCTATTTAGTAAAAAAAAAATATACGTTACAAACAGATACTCCAATTTTATTTATTAGTATAGATTGGCTTTATATCAGGTTTTATTAAAATTTCACACGACAACGTATACATGGCACTGTTTTTCATTATTACTTTCGTTTTTTTTTTTTTTATTGTTTTATTTGTTGACCTAATACCAGTATTGATGTTGTTTTTACAATAACACCGGCACACAAAATTAAAATAGTGACATGTACATTTGACTGATCCCACCATCTGCCTACATGTATACCGTTTCGCTGGTACACCCTCAAAATCCCCAGTAAATTACAAAAAATCGAAAGAGACGTGCAAAAAATGACAATTATGAAAACAATGGATTGCTAGATGAACAAGCAACTGAGTCTAAAAATAGCTTATTCATAGTTACATAACCCTTAACATCAATGGGATATTTATTCAATATGTGCAGACACAGTGTTTACTTTTGAAGTGTTGTTTATAATTCCTATTTCTATTTTTATTTTACAGTACTTTGGAGCAGTAATAATATAGTTTCAATTCAATATTATATTTTAATCAGAAAATAATAAAAATTCTTCCTATTTGTCCTTCGATTTATTTCAGCTTAATATTGCCTTTTTTCTTTACAGTTTAAGGAACGCATCAATACATTTAGTGGAGAACATTAATTATCAATAGTTGGCTGTAAAATAAAATAAATCTTCCACTTAAATAAAGCCAGTACTAATTTGTATTATTTGGCTTCATAGAGAAAAGAGGTTTATTAAAAAATGTAATAATCTTGATAATCTGAGATACACTTAAATAAATTGGATTAAATATTAACAATTACGTACAGGATTTAAATAAAGTTCTACGAATCGTATTAATAACAAAATGACTAATATTGACGTCAACCGGAAAACTTTACGAAACAGCGACATCTATGTATCGATGTGAGCATTTCAGTAGAGAAACAATCGCAGTTGAATGTATTATTAGTAGATACCACACCACGATCTGAGACTAAGTGAAATCCGTTTGGATATTTTTCATTTGTGTATATTATGATGTGTACATTTCACACGGGATCGCATACAATTCCAATTTTAACAGGCTGTAAAAAGAAGAACGTGATTTTTTTAGAAAATATCCAAACGATTTTTATCATTTTCGCTGGCATCATATTTATTCTTATAGTTTGCGTTAATGGTATGGAAGTCTGTTAAAAATACAACGTAATAAATATTTTACTCGACATTTTTTTACTTATCTTAATTACCTTCATAACTTGATTATCAATTTATTGTGTTTTTAATTGTGAATTATTTTTAGACTTTTTTAATTCCTTTGTTTAAAAAAAAGGCATGCATAATTTTATTACATTAATAACAAATCTAATACAGTACTAAATTTTAGTTATCTTAAACGAATGACTAACGAGATTATAAAATATACTTATTTTAAAATAAACTTACCATAGAATTTGACAAAAACAGCGTATATTATCCAAAATAGTAGTATATTTAGGAACATAAAAATTAAAACACCCGTTATATTGGTTGACATTTTTGTCGTAATGTCTAAAAATAGTAAATGTACAGTCTGTGTGAAGCTACATTAAAACAACAAATGATTAAAACATGTAATTTGGCTCGGACTGCGGTCCGGCATCGATATGATTTTATATATGAACGATAAAACGTTAATATCTAGTTGATAACGTCCCAAAAATTATTATCGATATACGTATATAAAAAACGTGGAAAGAAATTGATAGAGTAGAAGTAGGTAATAGGTAATTGCGTAGGCATAAGTATTCTTTACCGACTTTTTATGACACAGCTAAATAAATAGAATTTTTCTCAGTCGCTTCGTTTTCCTCTGAAAGCAGCCTAAGATGTGTTCTAATCCCAACTGTATGCACACTTTCATTCATTAGAATAACACGTATTAAATTGACGCCACATCCCTGGAGACAACATTTTTTTACAAGGTATAGTATCAGTGCTTTGACTACAATCCCACCTGATATTAAGTGATGATGTGGTCCTGGATAGTAAACACACTAAGTTTAGACGTTCTGGTTCTCAAGCGATAATGCCGGAACACACCTAATGGTATTTGGCGACAGGTTTTCTAACTTGAAGCTGGTAGCTACCCAGGTTGGGCACTACTTTTTTTTTTTTAGTCCCCTTACATCTCAGACATAATCCGAGTTTTGTTTACTTTTTTTTTGTGGCTTTTCGCTATTTTTTTGTGCCTTTATTGTTTTCATCTTATTTCTATTTTACAATCTTATTCTATTTCTTATCTATGTGTTCTTATTGCATTGTGGTTATGTCGAATCTTTATATTTACTTAAATCCTATTTCCAATTTACAATCCTTATTTTATTTCTTATCTCTTGTTCTATTACATTTTGTTTTCTCGGATCTTTAGTTATTCATTTTTTTTTAACCTAGCTAATGTTGACCGGAAGGGCTTTTACAGCTTCACCGAACTTTGAGGGCGAGTGCTGAAGGCACTCAACCGCAAAAGGTAACTATCACAAGGGTTCGAACCTCGAATTGGCCGCTACCTGAGTGTGAAAACTCCCGCGGAATTTTTATCCTAGCTAAGCCCTACATTTTTTATTTAACATAAAAAAAAGGTTCCTTACAAGACCTATGTACCTGCGTGTTATGTGCAGGAGTGTGTATGCAGTGTTGTGCGTGTAATGCTTGATGCGTGGGCAGTGTCACTGTATCGCGCTGGCGGCGACGTCAAGATCCTCCCCAGTTGGGGAACGAGGCACGTGTTGGGTCGCCGCCTAAGGGGGACCCGGAGAGTGTGCGGGAGCAAAATTAGCCGCTCGTCCCCGGCGGCGGGAGCAGCGGTTACGCTGACACGCATATGTACGAGGCACATGAGGAAAGAGCCTATTATCGCGCGTGATGTTGTCGTCGCGGTCGATTAGTATGTTACGCGGACGTCGCCGCTTTCGGTCGGCGAAACGGACTGGCGAGTACGAGACGGCTCGTACTATGAGTGGGTTCGGGTGTGTCTCTGCGCGTTCGAAGAAAGCGCGACACTGGGTTTTAAAAACAGACCTAATGACGGGCAGATTCAGATCTCTGTGTAAATCCACATTTCTCTGAAACCAATGGACATCTGCAGCTTTCCTTACAAAGCGATTCTGAATCCTTTGTAAGGCTAGCATCTGGTCACTAGTGATGTGACCGAAGGCAGGTGCGCAGTACGTGATGATGGGTCTGACCACCATCTTGTACAGGGTAATTTTATGGCGGAGGGCCATTTTGCTCTTGCTGTTATAGAGCGGGTAGAGACGGCCTAGCACCATGGCGGTCTGGCGCTTGACTTTCTTTAAGTGTCTTTAGTTATTCATAATTCTTATCATAGTTTTTATATACTTAAGTGGACACTACTTTAAAGCCACTCAGGCGGCGACCCAAGACGTGTCTCGTTCTCCAACTGGGGAGGCTCTTGACGTCGCCGCCAGCGCGATACAGTGACACTGCCTATGACAAGCATTACACGCACAACATTGCATACACACTCCTGCACAGATCACGAAGTACATAGATCCTGTAAGGAACCTTTTTTTTATGCTAACTAAAAAAATGTAGGGATTAGCTAGGATTAAATTAGCGAAAGAGTTTTTACACTCAGGTAACGGCCAAGCCGAGGCTCGTACCATTTTGGTAACCCTTAGTTACTGCTAGTTATCTTTTTGTGGCTGAGTGCTTTCAGCACTCGCCCCCAAAATCACGGTGAAGCTGTAAAGACCCTTCCGGTCAACAGCATTATCTAGGTTAGTGAAAAAAAAAACTACTTTAAAGTGCCCTACCTCCAAGCTATGGTTTCCTCACAATGTTTTCCTTCACCGAAAGTGAAGGCTGATTTTAGAGTTGGATAGATGGGCTCGAACCCGCGTCTATTGACACGAATTTCGACCACACTACCAACTAAGCCATCATTGCTTTCCATGACTTCTGTGTTTATGCTTGAAGTCCGAAGATTCCTTTAACTTAGGTATAGGAACATTCTGCAGAATTTTCCCACATTTTTGTCCTATTTATTATTTTATTTTTGTTAAAGAAATACACACACACTCACACAAATAAGATAATAATTGGATCTATGTATGTAATACGGCAGATGACGACATGGTCGCGCACAATAGACCTAATAAGTTTAAAGTTGTTTATCAAAAGGCAACGAAAATGTCCATGCTTGTTTCACTGCGTGATTGAATCAGGAATAAGAAGATCTCCAAAAAAAAAACCCAAAGTAATAGAAGGATTGCCAAACTAAAGTGGCAGTGGGCGGGGTAAATTACTCGCAGAACCGATTCCCGATGGGGCCAACTGGTTCTTGAATGCCTACTACGTACTGGAAGACGCAGCGTGGGTAGGCCCTAACAAGGTGGACCGACGACGTGGTCACATACCGAATCGATCAACGTTGGTTCCAATTCTACTATACGACTGATATTGCGGTGAAAGAAATACAAAGTCATAATACATAGCCTGGTTATTCTATCACCATGTAAATAGATAATGTTCTAAACATTGAGAACCACATCGTCACTGTAGAACAGCAGATGTAATTGTAGTCATAGACTAAACATATAGTACAGAGATAAAAAATATTTAGTAATATTTTCATTTGAATATTTTTTATACAGGTTACTTAAAATTCATAGTTCCGTTTTTCAAATTTACAATGTGATTCCAAGGTAGTCAAATCTTATCGTAATATGTATTTATTTACATTACCGTAGTGGGTAAATTTTAAAACATGTCATTTAAACAAAATGTAAAAATATTTTTACGATCAATGGTTCGAGGCTCTATAAAAACGGAAACTATCTTGTTGGAACTCTACAAGAAGTTTTTGCGACACACTACAATTCATTTTTCGTGTTATTATTGTTTAATATATTTCACTCCTACACGAAATATGGGTGGTAAATAACGCAATTTTTAATGAAAAAAAACCTACCTACATGACATATTGTAATCCCCCCAAAACATGCTACGTTGTTACAAAACGCAACACCCCACTTCCCCGTAATACCGTACGACGCACGCACTTTTAAGCTTTGAAGTTTTATTATTGCATAACAATTATTGAACACTATTAAAAAAAAGTAGTTTCAAAAAGTTTTATTACAAAAATTATAATCTACATATATATAATAATATAAAATACTCACTCCGTAAAACGCAATTTCCGAAGCAGAACCATAGCCAGAATAAAAACAAACACATGAAAACGAACAAAATTATTAACGCAGTGGACACATTATCCATTTTTTTTAAATATAACATCTATTATTTATCGAATTTCGTGCACTAAGTACACCGGACGAACTCAAAACGAAAACAAATGCACGTAACTCGCGACGTTTCATTTTTCATATCTTATCATTATCATCGAATAATGTTGTTATTCGACTATGTAATAATATATAAATATATAAATTTGAATAATAATATTATTCTTAAGATATGTCAAGTTGGTAGGTATATAGTCACATAGACTGTGTTATATGAAGCGATGGCTCATAAAAAAAAACAGAGTCACAGTAATGCCCACGTGTTTTCCAATGTGATTACGTGTGTCGGAAATTTATTTTTATTCATATATGAAACTTGATTTTCCTAACACCTTCAATTATATTATCTATTATACCATATGTGGTATATTCATTATGCAATCGTCTCAATTTTAATTTAAAAAAAATCGCAATTAATAAAGATGTAAATAGGTATTAATAGAATTTGGTAAATAACTTTAAAATGCATAATGTAGTTAATTTACCTAAAGTAAGTGCATAGTAAAGAAACAATTATTTTATGAATTAATGAATCTCCTCTGTTTGTGAAGAACTCCTTATATTGTAAAAGTTTTTTTTTAATACCTTTTTTTTATAATAATTTTTAATACACCTGACGTTAGGTGACGATGTGGTCCAGGATGGTAAACACACTAAACCTAGGTACTGCTTCTCAAGTGATGCTGCCGGAACAGACCTATTCGGCAACAGGTTTTCAACTAGAGGGTGGTAGCTACCCAGGCGGGCATTATCAGAAAATGCCCTACCACCATACTATGGTTACCATACGATGTTTTCCTTCAATGAAAGCTCAGGGCGATTTTAAAGACGGGTAGGTGGGGATCGAAACCGCACCGATTGACGCGGAATCCGGCCGCTCTACCCGCTGCGCCATCATCGCTTCAAAATTTCTTTCTATATCCGTTCGTTTGTTTATATCTCGGGAACGACTAAAACTATTTATAATTAACATCATGAATCTATTCTTTGGACAGGTAATATGATATTTTTGATAAATTCTTTACCTTTATTACTTTTTAAGATTATTTTAATATCTATATTTGCTTATTCTGAGATTATATCAATTATTTCACATTTTATAAATTATTGAGTGTTAAAACACGTGAAAAAAAAAATGGATATAAAGTGTTAAAATATTGTCATTAATAAATATACAGAGAATTGAAGGTTCTACTTACACGCAATATTTTATTTATTAAATTTTAACTCACTTTTATAAATAAATAAATATACTATACACAAATAATCTTAATAAAATAGGTACTATTTAATAAATTTAATGCGAATAAATGAACATTTATGGTAGAACATAACAATACAGAAATAAAAAATGGAGAGAGTTAGAAATAAAAAAAAAATTACTAAAATATAAAAAATTGTGTCTTTGCTTGTTTAAATAGAATGGAAATAAGAAGAAAAGAATCAAAGAAGTTATGAATAAATATCAAAATTATGCCTCTTTAATTAAGTTTGTTTTATTTTTGTAGTAAGGTTTTTTATGAAGCTTCATTAAGTCAAGTAAATGCATGTTATCAGAACACTACGGATATAGAGGCACGTATCATTTTATTGTTAATGATACAGAAATATATGATATCACTACGTGTATACCTTAACTGATAACTGAGGGGCCGGAATGCCCTTAGGGTTCACTAAGTAATTGAATAATAATTAATAAATAGAATAACTCCGAATTGAAACATAAAAAAATATATTTAATATTTAGCATGAAAAAGTCTTTTATATACATTTTTTTTCAGTTCACAAATAATTAATAAATAAGCAGTCTACTACTACCGATTCGCACTAGTGCTATCTATCGAAAGAGTTAAAAGTATTGATAACATTTTTGTTTTAAAATTATAAACAGATGGCGCTGTATTAAATATTTGTGACACGTAAAAATACCGTTAATTTCAAAACGACTCCATATATTATGACAATTTTAGAGTATTTTTTATAAATAATATTTTATATACATTTTATAATGTAGTTACTAGTACAAAAACGTACGGCATACACTCATAAAAGCTAGTTACAACCTTAATAATCCTGTAAGTTTATTTTTTTAAATACATCAACCTGTGAACTATAGTGTTCGCCTAACAAAAACGATAGCTAAAAACCTTTGAGACCCGTTTTTTATTTTTAAAAAACATCCATAGACATTATTAACTATAAAATAAGACATTTAAATATGAACTTGGCGGCTGAGCAAGTCGCTAAGGGTCGACTTTAGCAAACGCACCTCGACCAGACCGGAGATGTTCTAAAGACAGACCAAGTCAAAAGTACCAAATGTAGCCAAACAGCTTGTATGAACACGCTCATAAAAGTAGCAGAAGTGAAATGATGTTGTTGTCAGGATTGTAATAAATAAATAGCTATTGTCTTTAATAGAAGAGAGGAGCGATGACATTTATGTATGTATGTTAAAAATAAAGAAAGATAGACAATTTGAAATGGTGAGTAAAGAAGGTTTAGTAGTTTACGTAATAGTAAAGTAGGTAATAAAACTATCTGTAGTAATTATTAAGTTGATAATAATAATTTACAAAGAAACTTACTCATCCAATAAACGCAGGAAACACAAGAAGCGATTCCAACGAACACTACAAACATACCAATAGCAGGTAAAGTTGTAACCAAAACTAAAACAACAATTGAATCCATTTTACATACATTAATACCAAAACTAAATAAGTATATAAATGTTTTGCCAAACGTAATTTTGTGAACTAATGAGCAACAGAAATTGTTATCGCTATTGATAATTTAATATTTCAGTGTAGATTAAAATTTACATTATCATCAGAAGACATTTTTTTTTTCTTTTTGTAATAAATTAATCCTTTCATAATTCTAGATTGATCGATAAGTCCCGACGACAGTTTAAATGTAAATGTGTGACAAAAAAATAATTTGTCGAATAATGGGCGCTTTAAATATTCCATCTTTTTTTTAAATGCTGAAGATGTAAATTTCAATTCGTTAGTAAGTTTTGGTATTTTATTAACATTGGCGTTAATTAGCTCATCTTCGGTCAGCTGTTATATGTATATATATGAACGAAAGATTTCGACATTCGGTATTTTTACTGTAGGGAACAGCAGCAGAGGTATACACCATTTTTACATTACAAAAGAGAGCTGTTCGAGCAATATACAACATGGGCACTCGCGAATCTCTAAAGAACAAGTTTCAAGAATATGAGATCTTATCTCTGCCCTCCCAATACGTCTTCGATAACTTAATGCATATTCGTAAAAAATTAGACAAGCTCGATCTAGTGAATGATCGTCATAATTTTAATATTACAAATAAAGACAAGTTGGCCGTCCCACGCTTTAGGTTAAGTAAGTGTAATAAAATCTTTATAGGTAATAGTATTCGGTTTTACAATAAGATCCCAAATGACATTACCGATTTACCTGACAATATGTTCAAGTACTGAGTCAAGCAAGTATTAATTTCAAAAGGTTACTTACTACAGGGTGAACGATAGTGATGTCTGGAGTTAACCCATATCTTTGCGCTTCCGCTAACATTAGTTAAGACTATGATTTGTATAGTTTTTTTATATGAAAAATATAATATATATTATATTTATAAAAAAAAGAATCAGATCGAGTTTCTTGCCGGCTCTTCTCGACTAGGTTGTTTACCGAACCGGTGGTAGTGTTTTAGACGTTCTTAAGCGCCTTCTTAGGGCCTAAATTAAATAAAGATTTTTTTATTATGATTTGATTTTGATTTTGAATGATTCATTAAAACGTACTAATTTTCTCGGATAGTTTTTTTTTTCCTTTCCCGTAAATAAGTATTTTACTGAAATTTACAGAAACAATCCTTTCAATATAAAGATTTTGGAATCATTTTGCTTGTTGTTTGAAATATATACTAATAAATAAAATTTAAGTGTCTGTTTGTAATATCAAAATAACATTTTTTTTATTAAATACATAAGATATATTTACGATATCTATACCAAAAATACATTTTATTAAATTTTTGTCCGTCTGTTTCGGGATTTATTCACTCATATTTTAATAGATTCAATTTATAGAAAATAAGGTAGTAAAAATGAGCCAAGGTAGTAAACTCACTAAAGTGTCCTTTAAACTTTTTCGAAGAAAGCGTAAAAATGAAAATATCTAGTAAACATAATTTTACTTTTAAAATTTATTTTCATGTTTCTAATCTCACCCAACCCTTGAAATTACCATGTAGTTCATGAAAGAGTATTTTATTTTTAAACTGGATTTATCAGTTTAAATGATTTATGACGCTTCACAAATAATTTACAATATGACTAAACTCTTAAGCAATTAAATAAGTTTCATTTGACAAAAAAAAAAACAGAACAAAATAACAGATTTTTAAATATTTTAAACTAAATTATTCAATTAAATACATGACCCATATGTTTATTATAAGTTGCTTATAAATAATCCTGGTAATTGACCTGACGGTGTACAGTGGAAAACGACGCACAGTTTAGAATTTAACTCTTACGTTTATTAACGTATTAGGCTATCTTTTCTTATACAATCAACTATGTATTTTGTTACAATGTACTATAATGAATTTGAAGCGAGTCTCTTGAAATCTTTATTAGTATATAAGTCGTTTCGTGTGTGTTAAAATAGGCGAATATCCGATCTATATATTACTTTTGATTTGACAACAATAATGCAGAACAATATTGTTTTTTTTCCGTGGGAAAATCTTAGATGAGAACTATCCTTCACCATCCAAGTATGGCTGAAGTGTGTGATGGACAAAGCAAAGAAGTGTAATATAAGTGAAAAAGTACGTAAAGAAATGCTCAGGAGAGGATTAGTAAATGAAATTTAACGAATCTATAGGGTAAATGTGACGAGGTAAGTGGGTATGGCCCAGGCCTTGCCCTGACGAGGCAAGTGAGTAGGGCAATACCTGGCAGGTCAGACAGAAATCACCAAGAAAATAACGAAAGGAGGAAAGGGGCTGGACCTTATATTTGGTAGGCGGATGGAGAGGTAGTAGCTGCTATCAGGCTGCGACCGGATGGCAGACACAGGATGTGGCCCAGTTGATCCTGCCGCCAGGGCGACGCGCAGCAGTTTAATGTGTCAGCAGTCCCATGTTGCCCTAGGAAGGCGGCGGATGGTACAGTGGGGTTTTAGTGGCTATAAGCAATGCCGGGCGAGTCCCATATACCACTCACGTTACTCCCGGATTAATATTGGCAAGGGGATACATAAATGCAATTCTCCACGTTAAAAAAAGCAGGCATCTCCAATAAATTTAACTGGAGGTCCGTATCAAATTTAAAACAGAATTTCTCGGTCCGCTCGAAATATGATTAAGTGAAAAAAAAGTCTAAATAAACAAATATTCCTGCACGGAGATGAATGGAGTATAACTTTTCCATGTATAATACATCGATGGACGTAACGAATAGTAATATTATGCAGACGAACCAGCCGGTATAAATTAGTATACCTAAAAGAATGTGTAGGTACGCGCTCTCGTAAGCGCATATTATCCAATTCATCTTTGAACCCGGTTCTGTCACTTTAAATTGAACGCGCGGAGGTCGCAAGGGAGTTCTCGACGGCTTATTTTGTGCCAGAGAATCTATTGAGACATGAATAAAGTCATGTTGGATTACACTAACCTAACGAATAACTGTTAGAGGCAAAAAAGAAACTGCCTTGAAAAATAAACATAATCTACAAGTTTATTTATAAGCTATTTTTCTAACTAGCTAATACTGTTGATCAGAAGGGCCATTACAGCTCCACCGTAGCTTTGTGAGCGAGTGCTGAAGGTACTCAGCCGCAAAAAGGTGACTAGCAGAAGTGGTACCAAAGCGGTACGAACCTCGGCTTGGCCGTTATCTGCGTGTAATAAATTCTGCGATATTTTAAATTTAGCTAACCCCTTTTTTTTTTTTTTTTTTTTTATTTGTGGGAAATGCATTTACGCATCCTCCCTCACATCTCTAAACCGGAAGCAAAATCTCCCGGATTAGAGATGCCAGGGGGGTATGTGGGGCTCGCCCGGCGTGTGGTGCCAGGAATACCCACTAAAACCCACAGTACCATCTGTCGCCTTTCTTGGGGGTGGCACGGGATAGGGTGACATGCATCGCATCACCCCAGCGGCTGGCCCAACCACGGTAAATGACAGGTAGACAACCTGTTATGCCGAGTCGGGCCCCTTCCTATTTTTCGCTCAGGGGGAAGCTTGGTACAAAGCTACCCCCTCTTATCTGCCGCCAGCAAAAATGTCTCGCCCCTCTCCTCCTTGGGTTCTTATAACAAGAACTCCAGGGGAGAAGGGCTTGGGACGGGTGGGGCCGACTCAAGGTGGCAGAATTGCACGGGCGAACCGAGCTCTTCTGCCACCCACCCTTCTGCGGCGGAGAAAGATCCGCCAAGGGATTCTCCTCCCGCTCCTTCTCTGCGGCCTCCTTCTGCAGCAAGACTTGCTCACAGAAGGAGGCCACAGTTTGCCAGACCCTCTCACTGCCGAGCATGGCTCTCACCACACTCGGCAGTGACAGGTCCGGTCCCATCTCTGCCACCACATTACGACGCTGCTCGACCCACGCAGCACACTCTGCCAAAGTGTGCTGCGCGGTATCCTCTGCAGCGCCGCAATGATGGCATTCTGCTGTCGGCTCCCTCCTGGCTATCTTGGCTGCAGATACCACCCGAAACAACCGTGTCCGGATAGTATCTGCACAAGACGGAAGCTTAGGGAGCCGTACCTCCTACTCATCCATTCCTGGAGGACCGGGCGGATAGCGTCTACCGTGCTACGACCGTAGCGCACATTCACCAGGTCCTCCTCCCAACGCCGAAACGCTGCCTCCCTCGCCCTCCTCTTCTCCTCCACCACCTCCGCGTGTGCAAAGCGGAGGTCCCTACATTTTTTATTTAATAGTTTAAAAAAAAACCGTTCCTTACAGGGCCTATGTACCTGCGTGTTACGAGTATGTCCAGGAGTGTGTGTGAAGTGTTGTGCGTGCAATGCATAATGCATGTTCAGTGTCTATCGTTGAATTTCTGTTAAATAACAGATCTTTTATTAATCCTTATCTTATCTTATATCTCTATTCCTGTATTAAATGAAACATAGACGTAGATGTAATATAAATTTTATTTAAATTATGAAAAAGAAACAATCAATGTTTTTCAAAAGGCTATTAGATATTTTAATCGAATTGAAGATGGCGTAAATGTTTCCAGACTATTTTGTTCTTTTTTAACTGACTTTGCTACTTGATCTAGGCACTTTTACAGTTTAACTGGGCTGAATAGTATTTTTAATATGGAGTAAATTCAAATCTTGGATTACAATATCGCTTGATGCTAGGTGTTGATTTTACCTAAGATATTAACACGCTATCTAAGGCTAGATTGACCGATTTTCATGTGATTCTGTCAATATACATCTTGGGTGCTTGGCAACAGGTTTTTAACTTGATTGTGTTAAATAGCTAGTTAGGAGCTACCACTGTGCTGTGGTTTCCTTCACCGAAAGGTCATGTTTATTCTAGAATAGGATTGCTGGGTTCAAACATACGTTGATGGACGCGTTATTCTATCATAGTACTCAGCCATAATGTTATATGTTTACGAAGGGAGTGAATGCGGAGATGACTGCAAATAGAGAGAAATGGAAGAGTAATACATGTTGCATTGACCCCAAATGAAACTGAGATAAGGGCCCTTAACCTTGATGACTACTGAGCAATATTTGCATCGTTAAGGCCTAGGTTCTCCACGTGGGCGATAACGCCCCCTTGTGTAGAAGATTGAATGAAGCGTTCAAGCATGAAGCAATGATGGCGCACCGGGTATTGCGTCCGACTCTCAAATCAGCCTGAGCTTCTTCTGTTATAGAAAAACATCATGAGGAAACCATAGCGCATGGTGGTAGGTCATTTTCTAATTATGCCTGCCTGGGTAGCTACCACCCTCAAGTTTGAAAACCTATCGCCAAATACCCAAAGGTGTGTTCCGGCAGCAGCACTTGAGAACCAGTACCTCTATACTTAGTGTGCTCTCTATCCTGGACCACATCATCATCACTTAACAACAGGTGAGATTGTAGTAAAAGCACTGAGCCTATTCCGTGTAAAAAAAATATAGTCTAAAAAGAAAAAAAAAAAAGATAAAATTTAATTCAACAAATATATACTCAAAGTAGGCGAGGAGCAAAGTAAGATTGAAAAGCTGTGATCTTAAGTTGAAAATGTGGAAAAAAAAAAACTATTATATAGTAAATTAATCCTATTATAAAATTATAGTAAATAAAAACAACTTACTGCAGCAAAATATTAAACTGTGACGTACACAAACACATATCAACAGAATAAATAAGAATATCGTGGGAAATAAAAAATATCCGCCGGTCGTCGTAGTTTCCGAACCCATTTTGATAAAAGCGATTAAATTGAAATCAATTAAAATAAATTCCCACAATTAAACTTCTAAAGTATTAGTTAACACATAATAATATCCTATCTACGATTGTTTTTATTTGAAATTTATTATTTTCTCAAACTTGTATATTTTATATATATATATATATTCTATGTCGTATCTCAGTTTTGAAAATCACGGACGCTTTGTAACGTTTTGTGCCATATTGCTTGTTAAAACGATGCGTAGTATTGAAGCGGATTGATAAGGATAATGAATTATCTTATCGATTTCATACAGAGAACCAGGAGGGAAAGTGTGTTATATATGACGTAAAACCTTATCTATATATATGTACATTTAGTCAATTTTCCATTGTATACGATGGGATTAAATGAGATTTTTATAGGAGCATTTTGGTATAGAAACACGATTACAAATTTGCAGGTTGTAGGCTGAAATACGTTTCATATAAAACTGTAAAGTTACAGTATAGAAGTAGCTGTGTGCCCTCGGCTGCGCTTACGTTTCATATGTTCTTCACTGCTTTTTATTTTTTATATACGGGCTAGTGTATAAAGCTTTGCATTAAATCGGATTTTATTAATATTTTTATGCGTTTTAATTTCTTTTTGCGCGGTACCCTATTATTATCGAAAATCAAAAGTTACGCGGTTTAATTTCAGCTGTCTACCAAAAAAAGTCCCGTCAAAATTTAAGGTAAAAAAAATAGCGCCCATGAAAACATTATTATCCAATGATTATTAAAAAACTATATTACGCGGTGAAGAATTGTGTGGTATAGAAAATATGATATGTGGACGGAAAGCGCGGGCACACAGCTAGTGAGATTATAAATCAGGAAACAAGAAGAGACACTGAATCTAACTCGATTAGTGGACTCACACTCTATGGATAGTGGCGTTTTTAATTCTAAATCTCTCATATTAGGTAAGTAATATACAACGTACATATCATCATGCGTTTCTCCCGTGGGGGTAGGCAGAGACTACGTCCTTCTACCTGCTACGATCTTGACACATCTCTTTTGCTTCTTCTACTATCATGAGCGCTTTCATACATGTTTTCGATTTGGTCGAGATACGTTCGCTAAGGTCGACCCTTACCGACATACCCAGCCACCCTCGCCTTGTAAATTAATTTCTTCAATCTTGTGCCATCCATCCACTCCTCATGTCTAAACCAACTAAGCATTCCTTTCTCTATCTTGGCCACTACATCCTCTAACACACCACAACGTTCTCTTATCATACTAATCCTGAATTTGTCAATTATCTTTACTTTGGGTAAGTTATAAACTGACAGGTTTATGATAATAATAGTGAATCAAGTCAAATGAAAAATTACAATTAGGACATGCTCTATTAATCCTTAATTTAAAGAACGAATATTTTGACATACGAGTGATTGCGTAGGCATAGATAATAGTGCATGTAATATAGAATACTTAGCGAATAATGAGATATAAAATGCATTATTAATATTCCCATGTAAGAAAGCGCATCGTTTAAAAGCTAAATTTACATAAACAAATATGCAACCAACTATAAATCCAGGTAACATAATAAAGTCCAATGTCCAAGTCCATGAAGTAAAAATCTAATTTGCAGATGAGCGATTAACGTTAATATAATCAATTTAAAAATAAATAATTATTATTATTAATACATGTATAATTCACATTAATCACGTGACATTAATTTTATACGAACGATTCCTTTTCTATTTTCCAGTTAAATTCGTTTACACAACATAATCTTTAATAAAATAAAATAATATTATTATGAACGTAAACTTTAATATATTGAAAAGTTACAAAACTATTTAAACATGTTGCATGCAGTGAGTACTAGCGACATCTCTTAAAACTATAATATATTAATGATGTTTGGATCTACTAAATAGTCCTGCTATTTGCCGCTAGGTGTAGCGATATACAGAATTTTGATATTATAACATTCGTATTTAAGCAAATTGGGTTTAACGCCAGTAACTAGCAGATGGCGCTAAAGTATATTATATTATATTATATTATATTATATTATATTGCGTTATTTTTGGTACCGAAATTTTCGTTTTTGGCGAAAACTTGTTTGGTTATTTCAATGAATTTGTAAAATAATGCCTGTTAGTTTAATTTGTAGAATAACGTAATTAAATACTTTATAAATTAAATGATTTGTATTTTTTTTATGTGGTATATATTTTTTCCTATTTAGTTAATGTTGTTGACCGGAGGGGTTTTTACAGCTTTACCGTGGTTTTATGGACGAGTGCTGAAGGCACTCAGCCGCAAAAAGGTAACTAGCACAAGGGTTACCAAAGTTATACAAACCTCGGTTAGGACCTTACCTGATTGTAAAAAAACTCCGAGGAATTTTGAACCTAACTAAGCCCTACATTTTTTATAATTAATTTATATTTTTTTTAAATAATTATAAAAAAAAGTTCCTTACAGGACCTATGTACTTGCGTATTATGTGCAGGAGTGTGTATGCCGTGCTGTGCGTCTAATACATATTCAGTGACACTGTATCGCGGTGTGAGCGGTGTCAAGAGTCTCCCCAGTTGGAGAACGAAGCACGTCTTGGGCCACCACTAGAGTGTGTGCGGGATCAAAGTTAACCGCGCGTCCCCGGCGTCTGGAACGGCTGTTACGCGTGCATGGTGACATACCAAGTTATTTATCAAATACAAGTATTTAGTAAATATTGTATAATAATGAAACGTTTTTTACTAATCAGTCGACGCAGATCTGTAGCTAAGAAACTTGGATTCTATTTATTAAATAATTATTCAATTAGTTATTAAATATTTATTAAATATTATAATTTTTTTTAAATGAGAATTTAATCAACACTTAAAGAACTGCAAAGGGAAATAAATAATCATATATCGTACAACATACGTTTTATTACAATAAAACATTAATAATAAAACTTTATACTTAATTTAAATAAACATTACGATAATAAATATTTGAAGAATAAATGCCGATGATATTAGTTAAATAAAAACCTAGTTATTGTACATTAATTGATCAAAAACTCGAGAATGGCTAAACCGATTTACACGTTTCATATTTTAGATCATAGATACATCCTTTAGCCACAATATGATATCTATTTATTTAATTTAGATTAGATTTAGATAATAAACTTGAAGAAAATCAGCCTAAAGAACAAGCTGGGTTCCGTAGAAATTTTTCAACTATAGATCATATTCACGCCCTTAGACAAATACTACAAAAATGTAAAGAATATAATAAAATTTACTACCTAGGGTTTGTTGATTTTAATAAAGCGTTCGACACACTAGAACATGGATTTATTTGGGATGCATTAAAAACACAAGGTGTACAAACAAAATACATACGAATACTTAAGAATGTATACACCAAAAGTACTGCGTAAGTAAAATTAGAAACTACAAGTTTTAATCACAAGAGGTGTACGCCAACGAGATCCAATCTCACCTAAACTATTTTCAGCCGTCTTAGAAATGATATTCAGAAACTTGGAGTGGACGAATAAGGGACTAAATATTAATGGAGAAAACCTGAGTAACCTACGTTTCGGAGATGACATAGTTTTATTTTCTGACAACCCAAAAACACTAGAAATAATGTTACAGCAACTAGTGGATGAGAGTAAAAAGGCAGGTTTGTCAATGAACTTAACAAAAACAAAAATAATTACTAATTCTTTACAATAGGAGATCATAAAAGTTAATAATGAGGAAATAGAATACGTACAGGAATATATATACTTAGGACAACTAATATCAAAGGAAGACAGTATGGAAAAAGAAATAGATAGAAGAATAAATAATACTTGGAAAAGATTTTGGTCTCTTAGTGAAGTCATGAAAAACACAGAAATGCCTATGAAAGAAAGAAGGAAAGTATATAATATATGTATTCTACCATGTTTACTATACGGGCTCAAACCTGGGCTTTAACAAAACAACTAGAAAACAAAATAAATATTTGTCAGAACGGAATAGAGAGAAGCACAATAGGAGTTAAAGAAAAGACCGAGTAAAATTAAAAGACATAAAGTGTAGAACCAAATTTAAAAACGCATACATAACTTACAAATAACTAAAATGGAGATGGACAGGCCATATGATAAGAGAGGAGAAGGAAAAAAAAATGGACAAGACTAATAACAGAATGGTACCCACGAGATAGCAAAAGAAACAGAGGTAGACAAATCAAAAGATGGGAGGATGAAATCAAGAAAATAGCTGGTCCATTATGGACTCGTACAGCAAAGGACAAGACAGAGTCTTTAGAGGAGGCCTTTGTCGGAAGGACAAGCTGCTTCAGAATAATGACCGTTTGCCGATATATTATAAATTATTAAACGCAAATTGTAAAAATAAACATAGGCGCATTTTATTTCTTAATTTATAGCATATGAAATTTCTGTACAGCAATAAAGGCATTTTTATTTTATTTTATTTTTATAATATGGATAAATCAAGATAAAGATTTAAAAGAAATTACTTAAACGCTATAATTATAACCACCGCATTTCTTACAATAAAATTTAAGTAAGCCATTGAATGTGAGTTTTTGCTGGGGTTTTGGTTTTTTCATGGCCTTGTTTTTAATTAATTTACGTACAATATATGACTCTATATTACTCGTATGACATTTTACGCGGTATAGTTTGGTTATTGTGCTCAAATGTTTTGAAATTAATGACCGAGCATGAATTCCGGGACAAAAGCAAATCCCTTTGTATAGCTTTAACAAAATGTCGCCATTTTGTTCTAGCTTAGTGCTTAGTAAAATAATACACAATTGTACTTAAAGAACTTCCATTCGTGACCGTAATAAATGATAAAAAAAAAAAAAAATCCTTGAATTTTTCTTTTGTATGATGTAGTCAGAGTGTTTGGTGCGGTTATAGTTTGTCATGTTGTAGCTATTTATAATTCATTTATTTTTAATTCCATATCTTGCAGTATTTGACTATATACTAAATCATTTTGAAGGCATATGACATGATATAGTTTAGTTATGGTACACAAGTAAAGTGAAATAAAAATAATGACACGGACCGTGAGTTGTAAGAGAAGGCCGCCCATTTGTTACCGCTATTGAATGATTAGTATTGTATGAATAGTGTTCCTAACATCTGACCTGGCTGCATGGTCCAGCACCTAAGCTTTTTTCCTTAAAAATAAAAAAAGGAAAAAAATTGTAGTTAATAATTATAAAGTATCGAAACTTTTATTTGCCAGAAATTATTTATCATAAATTTAATATGCTTATTAAAACCAAATTAAAGTATTATTTCTACAGATAAGAAAGAACACATTAAAAGATATCGTTAGGTACCGCCAAATAAAATTAATTTAATCTGAAAAAATATATATTAAACGCTGCCATGCTCGTACGTTTTGATTTTTCCATAAATTAGTTATTGTCGAAACTGGAAGCCTTTGAAAATGAAAAAAATGCACGATTCTTACCGTCATTTTCAGATGTTCGTCAAACAAATTTGATGGATAAAAATAAAAAAAGCAAAACGTGCAGGCATAGACAGTCGTTATTATTATAATACTGAAAGAAAATTAAAAATGTGTTCAGTTTTGGAAGAGGAAACAGGGTACTACGAAGTAATGTTTTCGTACATTTTGCCTAAGGTAAAATCAGCCCAACCTACAGTTTTCACTTTATACAATTATTTCTTTGGGGCGCAACGCTATAGTAATATATTTCTGAAATACATAATTTTTCGGACCGTATGTCCTCTTAATACTCGTGTTTTTTAGCACTCAACTATAAACAAACTTTATTAATAATTCTATATACTTGATTTAACTTCATTAGTATTGACTCTGTGTGTATTTATTTATCTTTCGTCATGCGAACAATATTTATTCTAATACCAGCGATTATTTAAAAAGCAAATAAAATTTAAATAGGGAGTTAATCCTAATCGCTAAATAATTGTTTTTTATTTTTATTTTAATTCGTAAAGTCGCGTTATTTTTGTATGCTGGTATTAAAATTAAAGTTTAGTCTGTAGAATTGTTTCTTCAAAAAATATAGAACAGATGTCTATTTTAGACTTTACTAATCTCGAATGTGAAATCTATAAATATCTGCCTGTCTGTGTGTATGGCCGGATATAACTCAACTCACCGGCTTGACCATTTCGATTAATCTTTGTGCACGGGAAGTATATGTCAAGAGGCAACTGAAAATTATTAAAATTAATAAAAAAAAAGTAATTAACAAAAAATTATGTTCGTCTTTCACTCAAAAACGGTTTGATCGACTCACAAAAGCGCGACTCACAACTTACAAAAAATCATTCGTTTAGCCTCATCCTTACGAGGCATATGGTGAACGACAAACGATACATTTCATGATATTGTTTTTTAGTAATATTTATTAATATTATACACATAAATCAAAATTGAGTGCACTCACTTTTTTTAATTAATCATAAAAATTGATCTGGATAAAAATCTCCAGTTATAAATCAACTAACAAACAGGGAGACGTTATAATAAGCAAAAAAGCTTCAATTCATTAAAAAAAAAATATAAATAAAATACTCACTATGTATCCTATAATATTCGAGTGTGTATATCACAACGCCAAATATAAACATGGCTATAATCACTAAAGTTATTTGATGATCCATATTTGAATTTATATTTAAATAAATAAGTAAATAAAACACCAGACAAATTTTCTGCGACAGACCGCCCGATCGAGTATCAGGTCAATAATCTTTTAGTCTTAGATTACATACAACTTACGACATCATAATAAATTAAATGATAAGATTCCATACAACGTCTGTGATTTGATGTCTATATCGGAATCACGTTTTTTTTATTACACAAAATCATGCAAATTCGTATGGCGAATATTAATAATAATTATTCTTATCATAATTAGTTACTATAAATATATTATGTTACTTCATAGATAACTCATTCCTATTTGAACTAATGTTAATTTAAAAAATTGTTTATTCTTTTTTTTTGACATTCTTCCTCGCATTAGGCATATAAAACACAACGTCTCTGTTTCCATTAGCTGGCTTGATAACTCGAGAAATACTAAACCGATTTTATTGTAGATAAATTATCATATTTAGGTCTTAGCTTAAATGTTACGATACATATATAATCTACATGAAAATATATAAGAAAAGTAAAAATTAGGTGTCCATATAAATCCAAATTTATGAAATAAAATCTTCTTTAGTTGCGTTGAGTGAATGCCTGAATAAAATGTTCGAATCGATGAATCCCTTTGGCCATATTTTAATTAAATGAAATAACATAACATAAGCTCACGCCTGTTATCCCCGAAGGGTTAGGCAGAGGTGAAATAGCGAACTACACCACCCACGTTTCGCCGAGCTTAGTTCCGTCCCATATGTGACAGGGGGCGAGCCTGTCGCCATATCGGGCACAAATTCCAAACTCCGGGATGATACTGAGTAGAAAAACCCAATACCACTTGACCCGATCCGGGGATCGAACCCGAGACCTCAGAACGGCAGTCGCACCGTAATACAACTGCGCCACCAAATAAGTGTACCTTATTTATTATTTAATTTAAGTTGTATTAATATATACGCGTCCTGTCATATGTTTTCATTATAAAAAAACTATATGAAAATATACAACATAATTATTGCTCGGAGCGCCCATAGAATATGTAAAAACCAGACAAATGTTCGACGAGTGTTATATTATTATTCGAACCTTATTTTAGTATTGAATGCTTGAAATGCTTGAATCTCTAAAGAACAAGTTTCAAGAATATGATATCTTATCTTTGCCCTCGCAATCTTCGATAACTTAATGCATATTTGTAAAAATTTAGACAAGCTCGATCTAGTGAATGATCGTCATAATTTTAATATTACAAATAAAGACAAGGCCGTCCCACGCTCTAGGCTAAGTAAGTGTAATAAAAGCTTTATAGGTAATAGTATTCGGTTTTACAATAAGATCCCAAGTAACATTACCGATTTACCTGACAATAAGTTCAAGTATTATGTCAAGCGAGTCTTAATCTCAAAAGGTTGTTACAGGGTGGATCATTACGTGAACGATAGTGATGTTTGAAGTTAACCCACATCTTTGTGCTTCAGCTAACATTAGTTAAGACTATGATTTGTATAGTTTTTTCATATAAAAAACTATACTATATATATATATATATATATATATATATATATATATTTTAAAAAAAGAATCAGATCGAGTTTCTTGCCGGCTCTTCTCGACTGGATTGTTTTCCGAACCGATGGTAGTGTTTTAGATGTTCATAAGCGCCTTCTTAGGGCCTAAATTGAATAAAGATGATTTTGATTTTTGATTTTGAAAACTGAATTTTTGTGGGACCTCAAACTAAAGTTTCCGCTTTATTATTTTCAATATTTTTTTTTACATTGTATAGGCTGAGTGCTTTGACCACAACCTCACCTGGTGTTAAGTGAAGATGTGGTCCTGGATGGTAACACACACTATGCGCAATATCCAAAGTATTTCAGACAAAACGCCACCAAAGTTTGATAAATACGAAAGTTTAGGATGCATTATTCTAAATAAGAACTGCTGCATTCAAGGCTGGAATACCGCCAAAAACTAAATTTCTTTTTAATAATTAATAAATAAAGTAATGATCACTGAATACAAGTTCTTTAAGTCTGATTATGTCATATTTTTTTTTAGTCTCAAACAGTTTTTGTTTAATAAAGGAGTTTTTGTTGCACCTCGCTGCAATATTCATATTATAATAATACTCTTGTGTTTAATAACCGAACTAAAAAAGTGATACTAATGTTATTACAATATTAAGTAAAACGAGTTTATGAATAAGAAAAAATAAACCACCACATGACTGTTTCACTATTTTTTTGAAATTCAGTTCAGCCATTAATTCAAGTTATTTAGTCCAAGCTATGCATTTTTCTAATCTTCATATTTAAAAAAAATGGCGGGCATTTGCTAATACGTTCACTTGTGCACAATAACTAAACTATATGACGTTAATTACCATCAAAGTTACATAATATAGAGTAGGTATATCCCAAACTGAAAACAAACGAAAAACGCTTCAATAACTACCCCACTCCTCAATATCATTGGTGTTACCAGTAATTCGAATTTCAAATTTACCCGGCTTCAAAAAATAAATAGTTTCTATTCTGTATTCCGCCAGCCTTAACCATTTCACGATTTATAATGTATAATAATAATAAAAAAAAATATTAAGTACTCACTTGAACATCGTTTGAACCATAGAAATAAAAACAAACCAGATAAATAAACTATGTAAAATATAATCGGCATAAAAAGAACGAATAAAAGTTCTAAATATTCGATAGAAAACATATTATTGTAATATGTTACTTGTATTATCTTATGCGACGGTGTACTGAATGAATCTTATCATAAAGTAATGTACGACAATTTACATTATGTATGTCTTCTGTTTACTCTGTGAACTGCGTCAGTTATTGCTGTAATATTTGTGATTTTTTATTACATCTTCAAGCTATCACTTTTTAAAATGATAGTCTAAGTTCAAAACACGATTTTGAATTTTACAAGCTTTTATCCTTCCTGTCTCAGCCGTCTTTATTATAAAACTCACGAAATCGGGAGAAAATAAAAAAAGATAAAGCCTACTGAGGCAAAGATTGATATTCTGAATCAATTTAGCTTAAATGACATTATAAATCACATGCTCTTTGTAAATTGTAATCAATATAAATAATACAATTCAATTTCATATCAAAGAAAATTCAGTGTCTAAAAGAAATCACCGATGTATTGTCGTAAGCAAAATCATAGAATTAAAACACTGAGAACGGTAGAAGTCGCTCGCGGAATGAAGCCCTTAAAAGGCTTTATATATTTCGTTGCTGGCCAGTACTTACGTTATTTCATGTCGTTTACTTACACACATATTTTTATGTTTGCTTTAATGTTAAGCGAGTTTTAACTATCGCTCTTGATGTTCTTGCTCTATGTACAAAATATAACGTAGCCGTTAGAGTCATACAACATGCAATACTCATGCAATATTGTGATCGAACTTGAAAAATTGGCGTACAAATGATGGCGTTTCGGATTCATTGCGTATAATTAAATTACACACAACTTTCGTACATGCTCTGTGGTGACAGGGGTTATTTTATTATTAATTATATCATGCTATCATTAATGTTATATCAAATATTTGTCGGTAATAAAACGATGTGAACACTTAAGTCTTGTTTGATTCTGTATATTAAAGTTGTTTGAAAATAACAATATTTTTCGTTTCATTTATTCGCGCTAGGCAAAATGTCTGCCAAAATGTTAAATAAAGTACAGTCCAGGAATAAAAACCGACGTGAATCAGTAATGACCATAATCCTGTCAGTTTAACCTGTTAACCGCGGACCGGACCGCGGACGGCCGAGGTCATCACTCGCCAAAGTAGGGATGGGGAATAAGATTTTCAAAGAGATCAATCTTTTTTCAACCCTGATTTATTTGACTTTTTATTCGTAAATAGTATTCTTCCAGTGGTCTAAATTAGACTATAATCATCATTTATTGCAAAAACTATTTCCAATTTTATTTATTGCAATATGAATAAAAAGTACAAGAACAAGAACATAATACGACCTGTCGTCTTGTATGGATCAGAATGTTACCCCATAAAGGTGACGGACGAAAGAAGATTACATGCAGCTGAGATACGAATGTTGAGATGGATGTGTGGGGTAACAAGAATGGACAGGATTAGGAATGAATATATTAGAGGAAGTTTGAAAGTGGTGCCAATAACAGACAAGTTAAGAGGCGGTCGTTTATCCTGGTATGGACATGTGATGCGCAGGGAGAAAGAGAATGTTGTAAGAAAGGTATTGGATATGAATGTGGACGGTTACATGGGAAGGGGAAGACCAAAGAAAAGATGGATGGACTGTGTGAAAGATGATATGTTTAGAAAAGGAGTGAATGCGGAGATGACAACAAATAGAGAGGAATGGAAGAGGAAGACATGTTGCGCCGACCCCAAATAAAAATGGGAAAAGGGTAGGGAGATGATGATGATGATGATGATAAAAGTAAACAAAAAAAAGAAGAACGCCTAACCTACTAAAGAAAATTGACACTGAAACTGTTTTATTTTTACCTATTTACAGATAATCATTATATCATAAAAAAACAAAAGAATTTTCTAATAATCGCTACTTGATTAGTTTGAAAGATAGATCTTTTAAACCTCTATCTTTTGTGAATCAATGCATAGTCAGTGTCACTGTATCGTGCTGGCGGCGACATCAACAGCTTCCCTAGTTGGGGAACAAGCTAGTCTTGGGTCGCCGCCGGAGGGGGACCCGGAGAGTGTGCAGGAGCTAAGTTAGCCGGCGGCGATTTTTTCATCGGGGTCGGTAAGGACGTTTAGCGGTCTCCGAAACGATTTTGGAGCTAACGGATCGGTGGTCTCAGAACGTGAGAAGATTTCCCAAATTATGGGTAACTTTGTTTTTTTTTTTAATCTTAATGATCCGTCGGCACTTTGTGTACCCTATCGTTTGAACTCAGGAATTACTCAAGACTGAGCGCTTTACAATATGGCCTGTTTTACATATATAATACAAAAAATATATAATTAATACAAGGTAAAAGTGAAAGTTAAATGAATAAATAAAATCAAGGTAATCCTTATACTATTAAGTGAGTAGTTCTTGTCTATTCATCCATCCATTTAACTGATTCACTGCCAGATGATGACGCAGCGGGTAGTGCGGCCGCATTCCGCGTCAATCGACGTCACCTATCCGACTCTAAAATCGGCGTGAGCTTTCGGTGAAAGAAAACATCGTGAAGAAACCATAGCACAGTGGTAGGAAATTTCCTAATGATGCCCGCCTGGGTAGCTACCACCCTCAAGTTTGAAAACCTGTTGCCAAATACCATTAGGTATTAGGTATTCCGGCAGAATAACTTGAGAGCCAGTACTTCTAGGCTTAGTGTGCTTACCATCCTGGACCAAATCGTCACTTAACATCAGGTGAGATTGTGGTCAAAGCATTGACCCTATTTCGTGTAAAACAAAAATTATATAGGTTTCCCCTAAGATCTCCACAACGACCGATCTTGATGCACCCGCAACTATCGGATTCCCGCGACCTTCGATAGGTCGTCGGTGCACCTTGTGGATGCCAACTCACGCTGTCTTTCGGTAAGCGGCAGCCATTCAAGAACCTGTTGGTCCCATCGGGCATCGGTTCTACGAGCAATATGCCCATACCATTGCCTCTTTAAGTTTGGTAAATCTCCTATAAATGTCAGTTACTTTGGTTCTTCGAATCACCGCGTTTCTAATTTTATTATGATTAGATTTTTTATTTAATTGTACCTTTTATTCCATTTAAATAAATAAGCATAAATAATAAACAGTATAAAAATAAGTCAATTTCACTGAAGAAGTGTTTCACTTAAAAAAACATACGGAAGAGTTAAAAACACAGTAATAAAGATCAAACCAAAAATCATATCTTATCAGAAAACACGTAACTTCTTAATTCATGAACAAACTAGTATTATTATTATCTTCTAAAAATATGTATGTATATAAAGAGATAAGTTTTATGGTGCGGTACAATTTGATTTTTTAATTCAGTTATATTCATTTTATGTTTGTTTCCGTATCTATATAATAGTACATACGTAAAAAAAATTTAAGACGACTCACAGTTTTCGAATGATTCGCCCGAGTTTTTAACGCCATTTTGTCTTAACTACAAATAAGTTAGCTTTACAAATAAGGACTACCACATGTCCTTATTTGCAATTCATAAACTTGTAGTATTTCACCCTATATTAAGTAAATCTTGTGGTAGTCTTAAAAATAAAGAAACGCAACGTGAATCCTGAGATCTCACAACAACTCCCTTAACAAATGGCCTGCATTTTGTTGCAGCGTTTTATAAAAAGTGTTCCTTATGTCAGACTTGGCTGCATGGACTGTGGTACCTTTGCCTTTTCCTCAGAAAGGAATAAATGATACCAAAAAACGATATAACTATAAGATGGAGTTTTTGTCGGGATCTCATTCTCTATGTTCTTATTTTGTAACAGTCTTTAATGCATTAACTTACGTATTTGGTCATATATTGTGTAATTTTGATGGTGTTTTGTATGATATAGTATAGTTATTATACCCAGGTGAACTGTATTGGAAATAATGATGCGAAACGTTTATTCAGAGATGTCACAAAAACCCCATGGAAAGATCTAGTAATATGAGCTACTCGTTCTGCTGGAGCTTAGAAACGACATAATATTGAAAACATAACTATCAGATGATGCTGGCAGAATTGTGTATGTAAATCGCAGAACCAAACCGAAGAACTTTGAGATGTTTCATAAGTTATTATTTTAGCGTATTCTTATTAAAATATATTACATTGACAATTGTACTACGCCGATGGAGAACTATAACAAAGTTTTACGTTCCAAGGGCCGCTATGAGGATGTAGTTCTTGGAACTATTACGATCTCATGTTACAAACAGGCCTTGCAATGAATATTTTGATAGAAAAATCATGTTTAGCTCAGCGTTACTGCAATCCCTGACCTTATACTAAATAATTGTAACCCAAGTAACACCAGTTAAATATAATTTTGAATTAAAAAGTAAAAAGTACTCACATTTCACTGTTAGCCCTGTAGCAGTTCCAAAACAAGCAGACAAGCAAAATTATCGTCGCCGTTATTGGGACAACCACTAATTTAAACCACACCGACGCTATAATCTGTACCTTGTCTTGGTCCTCCTCAACCTCATGTTCTCCTTTTGGATTATCCATAATAATTCTTTGATTTCAATTATTGATAATTATTTAGCCGTCAAACAAGCGTCAAAAATTCGATTTGCAATTTTCTGACCGACTGCTATTGTTTTTTTTTTTTGTTTAAAACAACGTGCCCAGCGTTGTACGATATTGGGTTATGAAATATATTGTACTGGTTGCGTGTTATCTTATGTTTGAATCGAGTTAACTAATATGTTTGTATACAAATTGTATGTTTGTGTATATGAGATAGCTAAACTCAAATATTATTCGACCTATTGCCGGCAGCATTATTTGATAACTAGTTGCACTCAGCTTAGCCTCATAGGGCGTGATATCAGAAACGTCCTAATAATGTATCCCAAGCAACAGGACCAATCACCAATCAAGACTTGTTGTCGTTCCCCTACAAACATTGGAGACGGCTGATACAACGATCTTCCGCATTCCTCCAAGTAAAAAAATCTCAATAATTATATAATCTCATTATTATATATTATATTATCTCAATAATTACCATATAATAAAATACCACCGGCTCGGAACGACACACCAGTCATCGAGAGGAGCCGTCAAGAAATTCGATCTAGATTTTGTTAACATGTTTGTTTTATAAAAACTATACAACTCACTAGTTACAAAGTTTTTTTTAGTAGATGCACTGAGGAGAGTGTCATTTCCAGACATCAGAATCTATAAAATAATGATCCACCCCGTAATAATAATCCTTTCAAGTTAAAATTTGGTTGACGTAGTGCCTGAGGAACTTTGAGGAATAAAGCCTCGTTAAAAATTAAAAAGAATATAAACTTATTTTTAAATCACAGGTCCCGTGGTCCTGGAGACAGAGGAAGAAAACCTTGTAGAATATATTACGGAAGAAAAATAACTCGTTATAAATGTTTGCTAAGGATCAAAAGGCAGCGGTCCTCAATGGTCACGTTGGTCACGTAGCGGCACGTTGGGTTTTTTAGTGGGTGAAGTCCTACATAACACGTTTGCTGTCATCCGTGTAGAATCTATGATGGGGTTTCCCCTATGAAAAAAGTTATGCGTTGTCAATAATCAATATGATGATGATGGCGCTGTGAGTAGTGCTGTCGGATTCCGCGACAATCGACGCGGGTTCGATCCCTACTATCCAACTCTAAAATCGGCCTGAGCTTTCTGTGAAGGAAAACATCGTGAGGAAACCATAACATGGTGGTCGGGCATTTTCCAATGATGCCCATCTGGATAGCCCGGGATACCAACATCAAGTTTGAAAACCAGTTGCCAAGTACCAATAGGTGTGTTCCGGCAGCATCACTTGAGAACCAGTACCTAGGTTTAGTGTGTTTACCATCCTGGACCACATGGTCACTTAACATCAGGTGGGATTGTGGTCAAAGCACCAAGTTTAAAAGTGTAAAAAAATCAAGGGAGATGATAGTTCATAATTAGAATTGGACAAAACAAAGAAATATATTTGAAACCCCTCTACATAGAATTATTCGTGGCTCAAAGCATGAGTGCTTGTGCTATTAAATTCAAGTTCTTAGATAATAATTGGCAATTAAGCCATAATTTCATGATGTATTGCATGCTTTCAATGGGAAGGCCGCATAGGAATTGCGAGAATATGCAATCCATCGTCCTAACGGCTGGCCTGGCTAGAGGAATACCAGGGGCAATCTAGTACTGTCATGATAGATCTCAGAAGATCGCAATACTGCAATGGGTAAATGAGACCTCTTCCTCGATTAAGTTTTCCTTGTACCGGCAAGGGAAGTTTATCACTTTCAGCGGGATGTAGGTATACGCCTACGAGGCCAACTGGGTTGCAACCAGCGTGCACTCGCAAAAAATCTATCATAGTGACAAATTTAGGTGTGTCTAGTTTCTAAATTAGTAAGTTGATATATTCTCATTTGTCGTCCATTGTTCTTGTACTGTACTTTATGTATCATTAGATACACACAAGTCGTTTCAACTATTTGAATACTGCTAAGAATATTGTAAACGAGCGATTTCGCAAGCTAATTACTAGTTACGAACGTTAAATCAAACATTATAACACCAAAATACAGTGTTCCATTAATGACTAATAACCTTTATCAGATATATTATCTCCGCTATCAGTTTATATTACCTTACTAATTTCGGGGTTTGCCGTAAACGTTTCAGATTCAAGGTAGCCGTCATATTGTAGTCAGAATGAAGGTTTTTTCACACATATAAATGACTATCTTTGCTCCTTAACTATATTCTTATTAAATATATAAAAGGCTCGCCGTATAGAGCAAAAAAAAAAAAAATTGGTAAATGTTTAAGAACCGCTAAACTACAATACAAACATAGGAGATAACAAAATTGAAAAATAACGGAATAAACCATTATTTATAAAAAAATAAAATGTTCAGTTGTATGTAACATATTGTTATTATTTTAACCAAATTCTTATAAATGTATATGCATACATAATAATTTTATATTAACCTGTTTTATGTAATTAAAAATGTAATGACCCACGATTTAGGCCAAATATGTCTGATAAGGGTGTTTTAGGTAATACTGTCGGTTTTGCATCAAGCTTCCAAAAGAACATTACAGATTTACCTGACAAAAAGTTCAATAATTAACTCAAATAAATCTTAATTTCAAAAGGTTACTTTAATGGTGGATTATTACGTGAACGACAGTGATATCTGGAAATGATATCCCTGTCTTCAGGTAGCGGCCAAGCCGAGGTTCGAACCCTTGTGCTAGTTACCTTTTGCGGCTGAGTGCCTTCAGCACTCGCCCCCAAAGTTCGGTGAAACTGTAAAGGTCCTTCCAGTCAACAGCATTAGCTAGGTTAAAAAAAATAAAAAAAAGATATCCCTGTCTGCTTGTGCTAAAAATGGTTATAACTATAATTTGTATAGGGTTTATATACTAATACATATAATGATATTATGCCTAAGTGCCTTCCCAAGCATTGCGAAACTAGAGTTGACAACTCGAAAAAAAAAAAATTGTTACATCCTGGGTATGTCATGACATCCGACGCTCCAGTCCAAAGACTACAATAGAATCCTGGAAAGTTCAGTCTGAGAATGGCATTCGCCGCGTCGATACGTAATCATGTGAAAGTTTAAATAAGATAATACCGTCCTATGTTTTTGGATACTGCACAAAACACTAAAATAAAATCACCAAACATAACAAAATGTATTTTTACTTATCATTTTTTTCGAAATTTGGGTAAAATACGTGTATTTTTATTTAATTATTTTTCATTTGCTGCTCGCTTGTTGCAACAAATCATAGCCATTTTACATTAAATCATAGAGTTTGTAATCAGATGTGACTTTCATCTGATTTGATTATGCCTACACTGATACGGAAGCAATATGCCTGTTTGGGGCCAGAGTTTAAGTTTTTCTGCTTGCAAGTACGCTATCTGTATGTAGTACGTATATATACAAGAATGTGCGTGTGTATGTCTGTACGTACGAATGTATGTAACCTGAGTAATTATTAACATTTATTCTACTATTTTATAATTTTTGATTTTTTTTCTATTTTTTTTATAAAAGTACATAAATCTGTATAAAGATGCATAATAAAGATTTAGCTGGGAAAGAAAGGAAACATTCAAGGTTAGAATTTATTGACAGAATACCAAAATACTAAAACCAAAATTATTAATTATAATGTACGTATACAAAATCCTTGAAATCGTTTTACTTCCTATCATTTTGAAACATTAAAGAAATGTCCCATCTGGCATGCATTTTTTAAATCACTATGACGGCATATCGTCATGTGCGCGCCATGATACTTGGTTGGCGGTGTCAAATATGAGTACCGTTTGGAACACAGTTTGTGTTTGGGACTTCGTTTCTAGTACCAAAGGAACATTTTTTTTAATTCTTACTAACGCTGTTGACCGGAAGGGCCTTAAAAGCTTTACAGAACATTAAGGCGAGCACTTAAGGTGCTCAGCCTAGGAATGGTAGCCAGCACAAGGACACCAAAATGGCACGAACCTCGGCTTGAGCTGCTACCCGTGATAATAATTCCGCGGAATTTGCCCCGCGCTAACCGAACGGTTATTAAACCTTTAAAATAATAAAGGTCCCTTACAGAACCTATGCATCTTGCGTGTAGTGTGCAAGTACGTGTGTGCAATATGATGCGTGTGATTACTAGTGCATGCAGTATGTCACTGTATCGCGCTCACAGCGGCTACAAGAGCTTCCCCAGATGGGGGTGCTTGTGCCATCTTGTGCACCTGCCGCAGGGGAAGTGTGTGCGGGAGTAAAGTTAGCCGCCCGTCTCCAGCGACGGGAACGGTGGTTATCCGGGCGTGGGCGCGAGTACGCTCGATGTCTCGCTTGAGGAGTAAAAATTATGTTCGCGAGCGTTATCTTGTCTTCTAGATCGGTTAATATATAACGTGGACGTCGTTTCTTTCGCGGGTCGTTTGGATTTGGATGTGTTTCCAGACGATCGAAATAACTCCTAGTTAGGGACTTGAAAACGGATTCGATCGAGGGTAGGTTCAGATCTCTGCGTAGATCCACATTCCTCAGGAACGATTGGGCACCTACAGCCGTAGGTACATATACTTCAATGTTCCCAAGGCCTAGTTGAATACAGATTTATACTATTTTGTATCTAAGGTAACAACTGTAATAAATTGAGTTTTCATTACCACGTCTTTAGTATAAAAGAGTAAAATTAAATCATAATCAATACGTTATCTATTTATTTATCAGTTTAATCCACATTTCTCGTCTAGACAATTTATATTTGAATATTAGCAGTAGGTATGTATAATTAGATTCGCTTTAAATAATTGCTTATAAATCCTATAGTGATGTGTATATATTTAAGTGTATGACAATCACATAGAGTAATAAGGCTAAGAGTGATAGTTCCATACAAAGACTCACTTAATATGGAATCGAAATGGAATAACGTAATCGCCGGCACGTAACGAAAGGCGTACGTGGTCTTTTAACTTGAAACGGCTTAACTCCGGGTGCGACTATTGCCGTTCTGAATGCTTTATTTCTATGTGCAACCATATAAATGGATGTATGGGATAACCATTGAATTAAACTAAACATTTAACATATTGTACATCTTGTTAGTGATTAAATAAATCAATAAAGTAAAACATTCAGAACGGCAGTGATAGCACGCGGAATGTAACTATTTCGAATTGGGCTTAAAAGGCTACACTACGTGTCGGTGATTACGTAATTTCTAGTCGTTTACATACATACATATATTACTTTCGGCTTCAATGTTAAGCGATATTTTGCATGAAACTGTCGTTCTTAGCGTTATTACTTTATGATCGATAAAATTACAAACGGATAAACCATAAGGAAATTTGGAAGTAGCATCAGTGACATAGAGGTTAAGGTGTTATCTCTAACCATTGCAGATTTATAACGAGTTAATAAACATTTATTAGATTTGACGTTATTAAGTTAATTAATATAAAAAAAATATTGCTAAAGACCAATGTTATGTGGCTTTTATTATGTTTAATGCGATTTCTAGAACACTCGAAGAGGTTATATCTTAGTAGTAGTGTTATTTGACATAACGCATCGATGGACGTACATAGGCGTCACTATCAAGTTTATGGCTCAGTTTCAAAAAATCGTAGATCATCGTAGATCGTCATTAAATTTAAAATAAAATAACTCACTACAATACGTAGATAAATATCATTAAAATATACGTTACAGGCACTAGACAACAAATGGTTTTTTTTACTACACACATCATTAGCTGTATATAAAAAGTTAGTAATTTCGACTGATGTCTTTTGTGTGTGTTTCCACTGTCGAATCAGTTACCTACTCTTAATTGGTTAATAATCGAATTAAAGAATTGCAAGAGAAATTACTAATGTTAACTTTCTGTCAGATTAACTTACTAACATCCTCATAACTTATTCCACATATAACTTAACCTAACAACATTCATATTGGTTAATAATCGAATTAAAGAATTGCAAGAGAAATTACTAATGTTAACTTTCTGTCAGATTAACTTACTAACATCCTCATAACTTATTCCACATATTACTTAACCTAACAACATTCATATACTAAAAGCTGCTCAAAAGCATTTATATATCAACGAGTTAAAAAAACAGAATCAGACAAAGAATAATACCGTCTTTAAAATAAACTAGCCGACCCTACTTTGTCTAAATTTTAATAAATGTATTTGTGATTATGATTTCGTAATTAATTAATTAATCTTGACTTTACCGGTTGTCATGCGACGCACCTATTAGTATTTAACGGACTATCTACAATTTCTAAAAGACCATATTTGGAGTATTAGAAATATTCACAAAAAAATTACGCAAAATCGATCCAGCCGTTGTCAAGTGATCCGCATACCAATTAATATCATTTAATTGTTTTTTTGTACCAAGGCTAAGGCAAAGGCTAAGGCTTAGGAATTATTTTTTTACACTGTATAGGCTCAGTGCTTTGACCACGATCTCACCTGATGTCAAGTGATGATTTGGTCCAGAATGGTGAACACACTAAGCCTAGAGGTACTGGTTCTCAAGTGATGCTGCCGGAACACACCTATTGGTATTTGGCAACAGGTTTTCAAACTTGAGGGTGATAGCTACCCAAGCGGGCATCATTAGAAAATTCCCTACCCACCATGCTATGGTTTCCTCACGATGTTTTTCTTCACCAAAAGCTCAGGACGATTTTAGAGTCGGATAGGTGGGGATCTAACCCGCGACGATTGACGCGGAATCCGGCCGCATTATCCGCTGCACCATCATCGTTTCAAGTTTGAAAGCGGCGCCAATTACTGAAAAGTTAAAAGGCGGTCGCCTGTCCTGGTATGGGCATGTAATGTGCAGGGAGAAACGAGGATGTTGTAAGAAAGAAATTAGATATGAATGTGAACGGTTATAGGGGAAGAGGGAGACCAAAGAAAAGATGAATGGACTGTGTGAAAGATTATATGCTTAGTATATGAGTGAATGCAGAGACGACTACAAATAGAGAGGAATGAAAGAGGAAGACTTGCCTTCAACACACGCCCCCAAAATCACAGTGATGCTGTAAGGCCCTTACGGTCAACGGCATTAGCTAGTATAGAAAAAAAAAATAAGAAGACATGTCGCGCCGACCCCAAATGAAAGTGGGAAAAGGTCAGGGAGATGATTAGATAGACAAGGCTTATTCAAAAATATTTTTATTCAATATACTGTCAGAAACTGTGGAATTTGAAATAGCCAATGGAGATCCACAACCAAAAAACATACAGATAACTAGTTTTCATTAGTACGTTAATAATGACAGTGAAGTCATTCCTTTTAGTAAATTCGCAACGTAGCGCAATGAATCACGACTTTGAAAACGTCAATTCAAAGTACAATCATACTTCAAAAGTCTATACCTGCAATTTATTTGGAGAAAAAAAAAACCGACAACGATGTTAAAAATAATCTGATAAAGCGTCATGTGATCGGATACGAAGTACGATAGAATATCCATTATCGTCAATTTCGCAAAGTGGATGAAAACACTTCGAGATGGATTTGCAGATCGGAGATAAATTCAACACGGTCTCTCTTATCATCTTAACATTGGTTTTATTTATTAATATATTTATAGCGGTTGGCAATGTATTTTTACTCACATGATGCCGTGAATTGGGTTATTGATAAAATTTATATCAATTTTATTTGCGGCATATATTTATTATAAAAATAGTACTCGAAATTCGAATGAAATTGTTACTAAAAATTTGAGGACAAAATAAGCTTTTTCCATATTTTTTTAAGAACACTTAATCTATATACATTTAGTAATTCAACAGAATAATAATAAATAAAAAATTACTTTATAAAATATCTTAAAAACTTTTTTATCTTTGCCTATTTATTTCTAAATAATCTTCTAGCTATATACTGTTCTGATCAGGTAAATCTATTGCGTTGTATGTTCAGACAGACATACTTTACAGTCAAACTGCATTACTAGAGGCATGCGATTAATGAGTGTAACGAAGCTCTAGCAATTACCCTACAGATAAAACAAGGGCCGTTAAAATGTTCATTAGCAAAATTTGGCTTATCTTTGACCAGCTATACCTTTGTCAGCAAAGCTCTTACCCCTCCATGTTTACGTAAGCATTGGCATAATAAAGTGAATCATAAACAACTCCCTAATGCGCGTTCACACGTCCGGACACAAACGGCATTGGTGTAACACATATTGCGCAAGGTGTACAACTAGGCAAGTTGCATCACCGTACATTTGCGTCCGTGACCTGCGGTGAAACCTAACCTCGGTAATCAGCGACCTCTACTATTCATACATTCAAATACGTAGTAAGAATTATAGACCATCTGTGATTAGATTTTGTATACTGTATAAATTGTACCCGACGAGCGATTCGATGCCACGGATAGACTTTCGAAATGATAATTTCTTTAGCGGCGTTGAGATCGCTCGATAATACCGAGAATCGTCTCGGTAGGGGTAAACTTACAGATTTAAAACTAACAATATCCCAAGTATAAGGTGGAGTTTTAATGCTAGCGCACAGATATAGATAACAACACTTTTTTTTTAGTAGATAAATAATAAAAAAAATATGCTTACGAATACTGCTGTATGTTTTGATTATAAATAAAGTAGATGAAAATGTACATAATTATTGTTCAGAGCGACAATAGATTAAAATAAACCAGAAAAATGTTGGGTTATGTTATTATAATAATTGAAATTAACAAATTATGAAATTTAAACATAAAATAAACTGTTTTTTTTTTTTAAATTCCAGTTTTCACTTCTGTCGGCATTACCATGGCTGCCTATTTTTTTTTCGCCAAGAACTTGCACGAGTATGCCGAATAAGTCACTAAAGTTTGAACATAATCGCATGGATAGGTTAGGATTGAATAAAGTTGTTTAATTCATTTATATAAAAGATTGGTTAAAAAAAAAACGACTATTTTTTTGTTCTCAAAACCCTCAGATAAAGATGGCCGTGAAAATCAGACCTTTTAATATTAATATGTATTTAGAAGTTGCTCATACTATTTTCCATATATATAAAGATTTTTCATAAAGCATTTTATAACTCGTTTTGACGTTAACGTATCAGAATTAAATTAAACTAAACGCTCGACAAAAATGGTCTCTTACCAATGATTTTTTCACATATTCGTAGTTACTCGTTTATTATATTATAGTTATTCAAAGATCGAGAAGATGATCCAGTTTATAAGTAAAAGGTAAAAGATTTAGATTCCAAGTGCAAACATTTGAAAAATAAGCTGCATTCAAATATCGAACATACATTTATAAACTTAACCTAATGTGTCTTGCAACCTGTAGGCGAAATACTGCACCAAATACCAGAATTTTTTTTAAAATTTTTGGTTGTTTCTTTGTTCCGGCTAATCTCCGGAACGGCTGCACCGATTATAATGGGGTTTTTTTTGGCAGATAGCTGAAGTCAAGGTCCGTAACTTAAGCTATTTTAATTTATGGAAAATAATTAGGGATCCAAGAAAAAAAAAAATAAAAAAAAAAAACCCGATTCAACGCACATTTTAACTTGCAAGTGTTTTAATTTTTGTTAGATTGATATCTGTTAATGCCAAAAGTAATTTAGGGCCTGCACAAAAACTATATCACGCAGCGCGGAAAACAAAAAATGATATGCAGGCGGAGCCACGGGAACAGCTAGATAAGTCGAACTTAAGTCGATATGATCACATTAATGTTGGGCCATTATCAATTCATGTTTTAATTTTTTTCATTGTCATAAAGAAGCACGAACTAATAATAACATTTGCTATAAATATCCCACTGTTTGTTTAATCCGGTTGATAAAATATAATCAGTCAAGCTCAAAAGATAGATATATGTTAAACCATTTTTTTTAATAATCAATGACATTTCATACTTAATTAATTTTATTGCACTGTTTGTATTTATACATTGGTTCTGTAAAGGACTTTTTTCTTTTTTTTTTAATAAAATAATAGAATTATTACTTTTAAGAATAATTTACTTTTTACTGAGCCAAATCGATGGTCGTACCATTTTCGTGCATTTGTGATAATAACCTTTTTCGATTAAGTGCCATGGTTTCGCCACACAGCAGCCAAGTCAGGACACCAACGCGTTATTTCTATAGAAGACATCGTATTGACGCGAGCCGTGCACGACCTCTTCTATAGTAAAAGCGCGGTGGCTTCCGTCCGCTATGAGACGAAACCATGAACGTTCGCTCAAAAGTTCGGTAAATCTGCAAAAAGCCCTTCCGGTCAAGACCCTTTGTAAAAAAAAGTACAAATTTAGATGAATTAAATTATCTCAAAAATATTTTTTACGAAATTGGGTTTTTGTACTTTTTTATTAACTACTATCCGTGCCAGCGGTTCCACCCGCTTGGTATTCAGACAATTTACACCCTATGTTCTCCATCTGGATGCAATATATGTCATTAACAAATTTCATTGAAATCGGTTTAGTACTTTTGCGTGATTACCTAATAAATTAATAAACAGACCGACAGACAAAAAAAATCAAACTATCGAAATGTGTTCTGTATTCGATTCTGAAACCTTGCATAGTATATTTTCTTAAATATCTTCAATTTACAGGTTTCGTATATTTTAACCTTTTATTATTAGTATCGATACTTATAAGATTTATCGAAGTTTGATATGTCACTAGTCACTTCGATAATTTTATGTTATAATTAAATGACGTCACTTGTATTAAGAACATGACTCGACGACTTGGATGACTTTAGTGATGTGATTATCATTTCTTTCGTTCCTAAACTTTTTAGGAAGGTTGAGCGATTCTCGAAGATTCTCAAAAACATAGATCCGCCTTACTAATTCTATGACGCCAGGAAACTGCATGCTACAGTATTTTAAGTAGAAGATGGCGTTTAAGAGGACATGCGATCGGAAAAGTAGATATTTCAGAAATCTACTGCTACCGCGTTGCGCCCCAAAGAAAGAAACACGAAAGGGACAACTGCACCCCGGGCTGGTTTTTTACCGTATGCAAAATAGGCGAAAACACCACTTCGTCGTACCCGGTTTTCTTTTCTAAAACTGAACCGATTTTTAATTTTCTTTCGATTTAATAAAGAATAATAAATTTTAATAATAACAAGACTTTAGCTATGCTTGTAAGTTTTTTTTAATTTTATCCTTCCAATTTGATTGACGTGCGAATCAAAATGTCGGTAAAATCTATCATTTTTTTTTTCAAAGGCTCCCGGTTTCTACACTTATGAATTCATGGAAAAAATTGAAAAGTACGGGCATGGCGGCGGTGGATATATATTATTTGCTATACAAATATTTACCACTAGTTAATCTCCGCGGTTGTACCCGCGTAATTCCCGTTCCCGTGGGATTATTCTAATAAAAAACTACCCTATGTCACTTCCTGTATCTCAAACTATCACCATACCAAATTTCATCCACATCGGTCAACTTGTTTTTAAGTTTATTCTTTATATACAAAAATACAAATCTTTCCTCGTTATAATATTAGTGTAGATATAGATAATGCTATTATCCAGGGAGCAAACAGGGAACTACGTTTGTATGGAATAAATACCGCTAGCATATCCGCTTATGTACTGGCGTTCAGAGAGCCTAGTTTTTTTTTAACGCATACATATATATATATATATATATCATCACGCCTTTCTCCCGTGGAAGCAAATATTACGTCCTTCCACTTGCTACGATCTTGACACACCTCTTTCGCTTCCTCTATTTTCATGAGCGCTTGTCTACATGTTCGTCGGTTATGAGTACTTTTTACCTGGCCTTTATATTTAACACGTGATCGATTTGGTCTAGATACGTTCGCCTAGGTCGACCCTTACCGACTTGCCCATTCAACCTCGCCTTATAAATTCGTTTCGTTAATCTTCTCTCATCTATCCTCTCTACATGCCCAAACCAACTAAGCATACCTTTCTCTATTTTGGTATCCTCTTTGTAAAAAACCAGTCGTGTGAATGCACCCTGACGTCATAACTAAACATATATATGTAAGTCAAAACAAACGGTACCTACGCTTAGTAATTATTGACAATTGACATGTTATCTAACAATATACCATTGTGTTATAATCTGCCCTGAGTTAATAATTATTAACTCGAGCGTTACGTACGATAAAAGTCGCATTCTAGAATTATTACTGACGTATTCAAACTAATTGCATAAGTACGCTAGTGATAATAATAGTATCAGATATAGACACGTCCGTAAGAAGACGTGAACAAACGTACAGTTCGCGTGACGTTAAATGGTCACATCAGCTTATAACTATAGACAATCGCACAGAGTTATCTAGAAGTTAATTAATACCCAAGAACTCTTCATATGTTATACAAATCCTATGACTTTGTGAAAGAAGTGGTCCGAAATGTAGTGGTCGTATTTTCATACGTAAGTATTATGAATTACGAGTAGCTAATACCATAGACCTTGAAGTATATCTTCTTGTTAAACTATTTTTTTCAATTTCTATACTAACGTTTAGCTACAATTTCAGGTGATGACTTTTCCAAAGTGGTTAAAATGCTAAGTTCAGAGTCAATAGTCGACTCGCGAACCAGTCGATGGAATACTGTAAATGTAAAAAATACTGTAAATAGCGCAATCTTCAGTTGAAATTTGTAAGACAAAGTAAAACAAGGCAAGAGAAATAAATAAATGTTTATTCCCCTTTTTAAAACTTAACCATGCTCTGAAATGAGAAGTTTGAGAAGGTATAGCTGGCATGAGAATGATAGATAAAGTAAGGAATAGTGTGATATGGGAACAATATGTTATGACAGAGATAGTGAAATAGAGAAAGAAGTTTGACGAAACAAATTCACAAGGCTAATGTGACTGAGCAAGCTGGTAAGGGTCGTGCTTTTTTTTTTTTGACGAGGGGAATTCCTTTACGCACTACCCTTACTAATTTCATTACGAGGATCAATGGTAAGGGTCGTCCTAGACGAACTTATCTCGACCGGATTGAGGACGTCCTGGAGAAAGGCCAGTTTAAAAGTACACGTAACCGAAGAACATGTATGAAGGTGATTATGAAAATAGAAGAAACGAAAAACGTGTGTCAGGATCGTTATAAGTGGAATAATGTGGTCTCGGCCTATCATTATGGGAGAGAGGCGTGACGTTATGTATGTACGTATCATGCTCAAAACAAATGTAGGTACCACAAACAGGAGAAAATAATTATTCTACAGTCAAAATGAATACTAGAGTGGATTCAGTATTTTTACCTCTTTGGCATTATCTTATCATGCGTCCCATGATATTGAAAATAGTCACGCTAAAATCTGACACTTATATTCTGACACCGATCGCGTGACGCGCCTTTATGTCGACGTGACTAATAATTAAAATTTAAGTGTCTGTTTGTAAAATCATAACAATAATTATGGACTAATTGTATGTAATAAATTTTTTTTAAAATTTTTGTCTGATTGTTTCGGTTAGTCTCCGGAACGGTTAGACCGATTTTGACATAACTTTTTTTGGTAATTAGCTGAAGTTACTCCGCGTAATTTAGGCTACTTTTACACTCAAAAATAATTTGCGTTCCGAAAAAATTCGGTAAAATTTTTTTTAAAGTATTGTGAATAAAATCCGATTTAGTGGATATCACCATCAAAACGTTATTTTCCAATAATTATTTAAAAAAATATATTACGCAATGAAGAATATATGAAACGCGGGTGGAGTCGAAGGGCCGCAGCTAATTTAATATAATAAAATTCATACTGAATCATCACAAGACTAGGCAGCCATGGGAACTGACAACAAAAGTGAAAAATTTAAAATTAAAATTTATATATTTTTTTTAAATTTGTTGGTTTTATTGGGATAACTTTCATATAAGTCGGTAGGTATGTTTCTGTATTTTTCAAAGTTAATTTGGTATTTCCGTAAAATTTAATATGGCCACACTGGTCGTCATGTGACATTAGCATGTCGGTGACGCGGACCTAGATGTTTTTTTCTTTACCGAAGATCGTTCAAAGCGGGTAAAGAAGTTTTCACTTCAAAAATCACGTAAACTACATGATGTTTTCTTATTTTTTTTAGCACGGTTATAGACTTAGTGCTTTGACCACAATCTCACCTGAGAGTAAGTGACGATGTGGTCCAGGATGATAAACACACTAAGCCTAGAGGTACTGGTTCTCAAGTGATGCTGCCGGACACACCTATTAGTATTTCCCGACAGATTTTCAAACTTGAGGGTGGTAGCTACCCAGGCGGGCATTATTAGAAAATGCATTACCACCATGCGATGGTTTCCTCACGATGTTTTCCTTCATCGTAAGCTCAGGCTGATTTTAGAGTTGGATAGATGTGTAGCAACCCGATCATCGTCGTCCGCTGTCGCGCACCTCATCCGAGGTGTCGGGCGAGACGACCTTTGCCGCGTGACCAGTCGCGAACCACCCACGGCATCGGAAGGTCACACGCACGCTCGTCGACAACATATTTAAATATGACGAATCCCACAGGTGCGATCGAACCCGCGTCGATTCACGCGGAACCGGCCGCACTAGGTACCCACTGCGCCATCATCGCTTCAATCATCTCAAATTACACATACAATTATTATTGCATAAAAGAGTACAGAACAAACTTTAGCCAAGTACTGGATTTTGCTTTAGTCATTTTTGTATGCAAAGTCTGTTCCATTGATATTTTCGTGATCGTTTATTTTAATCCATACTAATATTATAAAGAGAAAAGATTTGTATTTTTGTATGCGAAGAATAAACTTAAAAACTACTGGACCGAATTGTCGAAAACGCTAAGTACCGAATATAAATCAAATATTTTGCCTCATCTTTAGGTATATAACACGGTATAAAAATCAAATAAACATACCTAATGAAATACTTAAAAACCACTATATTCTTGTCACAGTTCTGGGACAAAAAATGGCTTACCGGAAGTTCAAGCCCTTTACAAAATTGTGGATTCAAATCTACGTCAATCAATATGTTATCTGACTACCACTACGCTTTTTAGCGTGGACTTCTATAATACCGCTTTAAAAATAAAAATAATAAATCTATTTTCGTTTGATCTTCCCCAAGCATATATCGTATTATTTTTGCGATTTTGTTCGAAAATAGTTCTGGCAATAATCACGAGTTTAGTCAAATAAATACGTTCTATAATTACATTACTATGCGACGACCTCCAAAACTACATTGAAGGTTATAAGTCCAATTACTAACAAACGTAAACTAAAGTAAGTTATAATAATGGCTATATAATAACCATAATCAATTTTTCACCTCTCTTTCCACGTCAAAAACTTTAAAACCCTTGTGTATCTGAAATAGCCGAATGGCATTTTTCTTTTATTATAATAATTATATCTAATTGTATCATTGACTTAATGTGTTGTTTTTAATTTATATAAAAACCTATCTAATATCCTACTAAGCCATTGTCATGTGGATCAAATATTTTTAAGCACCTTAATTCAACGTTCCAGCAAAATGACCGCTGATTTACAAGAATTATCAAGGGATTTTTTTGTAGAATCCTATTTTGTTATTATTTCAAATATATTACACTTGTACAATATAAAAAAAACAATATCACACAAAAATGCAAACATAATAGCATAGTACTGGGTAATCAAACAGGGTAAGTCAATGTAAAAAAATCAGTCAATGTAAATCATAAGTTACGCGAAATTAATTTTAATTGTGAAATAACTCACCAAAACTTTTATACAGTGTCCACGATATTCTTAGAACGACTAGTAAAATTAATAAAAACATAGGCAACAGTCCAAGAAGTCTTCTTCCACCAGACGACACTAAATGTTCCTCTTTGGTTTCTGTACCATTGTGACTCTCCATTTTCGATCACACAAAAATTACAAAAAAACAACAAAAAAATTTAATATGAAAAGTTTTTTATGTAAAACACTCTACACACACATAAAAAAAGTATCAATCACATAATTATTTTTCAATAAAAAAAGGAATATTGAAATTTAAAAAATTAAAAATTAGTCGAGAAATCTTTGGTAATATATTCGTGTTTGTAATAAATATAGTGTATTCTTTCAACGTTTTATTGAAACTGCTATGCGTTTTGAAATATTTTGAGTTTCTCATACGTGACGCGTTACTATCTTCGCTCGGTTCATTGATAAGTGTAGTAAAGTTACGACCCAGCTGTTTGGCAAGACGCTTGCATTAAGAAAGAGTTCACATTAATCCGCGTTAGCGTTTAAAAAAAATTAAACTTAACAGTATCAAAAATCCGATATGACTTAATTAATTAATTGTTTATTAGCACAGCGAATTAGCATTGCCATCCAGCGTGGCAATATAGCCAGCCTCCTGGGAACCTTCCCGTCTGGCTGCGAGCTGGACGGCATTCATTATTTATAGTATTTTATTTTATTTTAATTTTAAATTTTTGTGTATAAATTTATTGTTAAGTAATTGTACAGACTTTTCGGCAGCCTCTTTATGGTTATTCGATTTAGCTATGTATTTTTCTACTACACTCTCGTATCCGGTTGGAGAGGAAATTAGACTTCGCAGAATTCAGTTCCATTGCCTAGATAATCATATTGAAAAACGTCTGTATAAAAAGCACGACAAACCGCGAAGTAAATTTCAATTTTTTTATCACACTATAAACATTTGAATAGATTTTTGTTCTAATTCCATATATAACAAACAAACTGCTTGCTGACTTTGATATTTAATATAAAATCTAGGCAATTATGAAATATTTATGTTTTAATTTACAACGGAATTACTTATTGTATGCGAATAATAGATAATCAACACTATTAAAAACCCTTTTCTATACTATATGCATAGTTTTATATTAATAATTATTATGGCAAGAAACTGTACATTTCTATATAAATAAATATCAATATTTGTTTGTCCTCTAAGCACTCATGGAGTCGATCATGTTTAAACTTCGGTGAGTTGCTCTCGGCATAAGCTCACGGTTGATTCCTGGTCCAAAAAATACTTGCCGCTACAGTTAGTCTCCGTATACATTTTCAATTATTAAACAATTACGGTGTTATTACAAAAAAGTTAAGCTCCCGTTGAACACATGTTTTAAAAAAGTTCAGTGACAAAAGACTGTTTTAGGGTTGTGTAGAGATAGACACTAATTAGTAAAAAGTGCGTTTAACGCTATTTTATTTATTTTTTTCTAAAAGGTCGTTGTTTTTTTTTGTCGTAACTAACGTGTTAAAACATTACTTACCATTATTCTTATAGATATGATCATTGATTAGTCACTGTAATATTTAAAAATTTCAAATTACTATTTAAAATTTTATAAGTAGCAACTAATAAAAACTCGCTGCCGCTTGTATGATATGATAGCACCTCAACATCATCTCACTTTGTGCCGCCGCGTGTCTGTGTACACAGCGTTAGATAAGAGACGTGATTTAATATTTTCGTTGATAACAAATTTCTCCATACACTGATTACAAATTATTCTTTTTGAGTATATGAGTAAGAAAGTAACTTACAAAAAAATTCCTAGGGGTGATTGAAAGTTACAAAATGAATAAAGAACTCTATCAAATAATCTTTAATGGTGGTGATGATGATTATGGCGTAATTGTAAATACCAGTCTTTTCAGTGTGTGCGTATGATTATGTATTCATTTAAACGAATTATTTGTGTGTGACGAAAAATGAAAACATGACGTTTTGTTTTACTGCCACCTAGCGGGCAATTATAAAACTAAAAATGTCTCAGCATCTGAAATGGATAACTATATTATTTAGTGGAATATATTTCAAGTTACTAGTAATATTATTTACTAATTAAGATGTACTAATGATTGTCAATTTAGTTCGTTCATTGACAATAAAATAGTTTGATTGTTGTTATTTCTACTGATTCTGTTCAGTTCACAGTTGATGTGTATGAAATACAGATTTGAAAATTATCAAGACAACGTTTAGTAGAAATCAGATTTTATCTAAAATCCAAGCTAGACAGCATGCAATGACCCTTTACAAACTAATCAATCACTGTCAAAGATTTCTTTGTTATTATTTGATTTGTTATGTTTATTTGTTTACTTTGTCTAAATAATAAGTTGTGAGTTCCATTACTTTTATTATTTATCAAAATATATCTATATTAATATAAAATTTGTCCACATTATCGCGTTTGAGTTTGAGACGCCATTACCTAAATTTAATTTGTCGTATTTAAGTAATCTTCGTTAAGTTTGATCATGAAGTTCTTGGATGTTTCGACAGGTGACCTTCAGAATCAGCCTTGTCTTTAGGTTTAGGGTATTACGATCATTTATCACATTATACCACCTTAAAGTTAAATAGGATTTTAACCAGTAACAAGATAAGCTATTGAATTAAAATAAATATTTTCTTTTGAATTGATTTAATATTTTTGTTTACTAGCGCCCTCACGTTTCAATTTTACAACTTTGTCGCAAGTAGTTATTCCATTTGGCGCTAGATGTCGCGCTTAAAGTGTTAAAAAAATTGTATTGTGATTAAACAACCACCGATAGATGGCGCGAATCACAATTATTCATTTCCAACAACACCTATATCTATTTATAGTAGATATTGATATTTATTATACAATTATTAATATTACTTTATTAATGATGTCTTCATGAGTAAAGACATATAGAATAACGAACGCTTAGTAATATTATTACGAATTTCTTCTTTAACTTAAATTGCTCATATTTATAAATATTTTAGTCATATGTAAAAATATTATCATATTAAATATTGCGCTATTGTCTATAATCCAGTTTAAGCCAACACGTTTATCAGTACTATTCACTTTTATAAAAGTACTTATCTTAAATACGATAATCTCAAAAAAATATATGTAATAGATCATTTTTAAGTGATTTTATTAATTAATTTTATTCGAATTCTTGATAGTATGTAATATTTTCATTTGTCATATATCAACTAGCTGTTCCTATGGTCTATATTTTTTTTTATAAAAGTCGAAAGAGAAGAGGAATTAGCGTATCTGTCTTGCGTGTGTATTTTAGCTATCAAGCGTATTGTTTAGTGATTGGGGCAAAGACTATTAATTTATCAGTAGATTGTTTCTTTTCGAGATAAGCTAGTCTATATTCAGATACTAAAACGTATCGTCGATCCATATTACAGTGACGACTGCAAATGGATTGACAATATCTCAGTTATCGTCAGAAAGCGACGTCACTGGCCGTGCTTTAATAAAAAAAAACACAAAGCGTACATAATACCACCGCTGCTCGAACGAGTGGATGAGTAACAGCGATAAATTTGTGCAAAGATAAGAAAAAAATTATAAATGTAATCACAACCGGAACTAAACATAACCGATAACAATTAATCCTACACTGCGAAATATTCGAATAATATTGAATAAATAGCTATCTGCCCGCGGCTGCACCAGCGTTACATATATTCTTCACCGCATTTTTTTTAAAATATACGGAACCCTAAATATTTTCTAAATAAAAAATAGTACTAATATAAAGTAAAAAATATTTGTCATAAATTATTGCACTTGTCCGTAAAACTGTGCATTGAATCGGATTTTGTTCAATTTTTATGAGCTTTATTTTTTTACGCGGTTCCTAATTATTTTCGAAAATTAATAGTACCATAAGTTACCAAGAGTAACTTCAGATATCTACCAAAAGTCCCGTCAAAATCGATCCAGCCATTAAGGAGACTACCCATTACTTGTAGACAGACAGACAAAAATTTACAAACAGACTGTTAAGTTTTATTTATTATTAGTATAGATTCAAAATTTCATAATAACTTGAGTCGTTCGCGATGGAATGAACGGAAAGATATGGGTCATAAACAGATCGCGATTTACGTGGACGGAAAGAATGAGAGATTCAATTTAAGAAAAAAGTTTACTAGGTTTATTAATTTCTTTGGATACCTTATATGGATCTTTTATTGGTAGGGCCTTGACAGCATCGCTGAAATTTGTACCGAACGTTAAGGCGTTCAGCCAGGAAAATGGTGCACGGGCATCCAAGTGAGACGGACCTCGGTCGAGGCTACTAAGTTAATTCAGCGGAAATCGCACTAGCTATGCTTACACTAGTTAGGGGAGTTACGGATCGCAAGGTACTTTACAAAACTAGTGTATCTAAATGTTTGTAGTATGTACGTGTTTTGGATTTAGTAAACCACCCTAGTTGAGGATCAGAGAACGTCCTAGGTCGTAGCCAGAAAGTGTAAGGGATGGGTGGCTATTTTTACCTCCACATATACCCTGGCTCCCTCTTCGGTAGTGGCCCAACAAGTGCTCTGATCTCCAACTGGGGAAGCTCTTATAACTGCTGCCAGTGCGAATTAGTGACCCTTCAAACACTAATAATATATGGAACACGCTATGTATATATACTTACATATCTCATGCGAGGTTGTGTAACCCTTGTTTCGCAAGTCGAGTTATTTTAACTTGGATACAGTGATTTAATAAAATAGAGGAAGTTAAAAGAATAGTGTAATGATTGGATTTCATATCATTTGTTTTTGTAATATTGATTACATTATTCAAATTCAAAAAAAAAAATATTCTCTTTAGGCCCTGATAAGGAGCTTATGGAAGTCAAAACAATACCACCGGTTCGGTAAATAATCCAGTCATCGAGAAGAATCGGCAAGAAACTCGATCTGGTTTTTTTCTCTATGTTTTTTTTTTAAACTTTACAACTAATCGTTACAAAATTATTAGTAGATGCACAGAGAAAGCTGTCCCTTCCAGACATCATCACAGTTCACCACCCTATAATAATCTTTACAAATTAAAACTTGCTAGACATGGTGCCTAAACTTATTGTCCGGTAGATCGGTAATGTGTTTTGGGACTTTATTGTAAAATGTAACGCTATTACCTAGAAAACTCTTATTAGTTTTGCCAAGTCTGAAACATGGAACTGTTAATTTATGTTTATTCCTTGTATTAATATTATGGTAATTTACAAGGTCGATTTGTATTATTATTTATAAACCATCTGTATATTTATTAATTTAGTTTATTAAGAATACCCGAAAGTATTCTATTAGTTTATTTATGTCAACTGTCACTTTTATATAATATCTTCTTCTTCTTCTTAGTTAATGGCAATCTGTGTGTACACACAATTTGTGCCAATGTCATGTGGGTAAGATTTTCAATCTTGTATCAGCGTTACCAAGCTCCAACAGAACGGTGGCCTATCCTGCTCGAACTTTCCATGGAGCTTTGTCGGCACCTCAGAATGTATGCGCGTTGTCTTCTATAATAAACTTAACTTGAACATAATAACTAAACTATTTCACACAAAACGCCACCAAGATTACATGATATAGATTCAAGTAGACAAGTTTAATGAATTAAAGAAAACAATTGCTACATGTCAGACTGAAATCCCGCCAAAAAACTCCATATAATATCTTACGCGTGCGCTCGGCGAATCGAAAATGAGTTTTTAATGGATTCGTTAAGGAGGCCGTCTAAGAAGGAACATTTTAAAAGTTTAAATTTCGAACGTAGAGAATGGACAATAGAATTTTGCTGGTCAATAATACAAAGGGGTCGAGAGAGAGAGGACGAAAAATAAAGGAAAACGTCTGCCTGAAATACGATATAAGATATTATTATAGATAAAAAAGGAACGATGCTGTAATTATTAAAGGAAGGCTTCCCAGGATTATGACCAGCAGCGAGAGGAACGTACCCACTCTCGGTAAGCGCCTGGCCAGGATCTTCCCTTACCGTAATTGAAGTAGCAGGTGTTTTTTAATTCTTTGTAATTTTTATGTTTATTTTAAATATAAAGAGATCCTTCGGGTTTTATGTAATTATATTATTTCATATATTCATTTCGTTTAATTTCGTAAATTTAATTTAATTGTCCTCGCGACAATGGAGTTTGTAAAAAATAATGTGAAAGAAATAGTAGTAAATGAAGAGATGGCGACTAATTAGGTCGTATGAAATAAACAAACCATATTGCGCCGAGCCCTAGTGACTTGGGAGTAGTGCGTGCGAATGATGACATTCTGAGGAATTTGCTTGCCGGTAACATCGCAAACTGAGGTTCATAACAGTATAATCACGACTATGAAAATAATTCAATCAAATAAACGAAGGAACAATTACCGCTGCTGTTCTAAATTATCGTTATAGATAAGACAAACGAAAAAACACTTAATACTATCTGCCTTAGGGTATGATATGCCTTATCGGTGAACTAAGTACATGACTGTTTATATTTACGTCGTTTGAAACAAAATATCTGTTTTTTTATCACGTCACATACATCAGTATAACATGACTTTTGGTCAAGAAAAAAAATTCTTATTTCGTTTATTGAAGTAAAAATGATTATAGTTTTTAATTTTGGGTTTGAGTTTGAATTGCATCTATCATTTAGATTAAATATAGTGTTGTTTTAATTAAATCATATCCAGTGTGTATTGCGAATTCCATAATGGACATAAACATCGAACAAAGAGTTTTATCTTAAATTTTACATCGCCATTGGAATTTCGTGTTCGGAGACACTGGAAATATTACAGAAGACTTACAGTGAATCGACTTCAAAAATAACACGTGTTTATGTGTGGTACAAAGCGTTCAAAAGCGGCCGAGATATGCTGGAAGATTTGTCTCGCCCTGGTAGGCCGTCAACGACTTCAACTGAAGTTAACAATGCAAAAGTGAAGGAAATAATGACAGGAAATCCTTATTCAAGTTTGAGAGAGATAGCCGCTGATCATTTTAAATAATCACTTGGGTATGAAACATGTTGCCGCTCGGCTAGTCCCATCACAATTGTTTATTAATGTTTAAATGTCTTAATTTGATAATTAAAATTATTAACATAACCTAATTTTTTACATTAAACATTTGTCTGATTTTTACATCCATTGGTTCTCGAATGGCTACCACGAACCGGAAGACGTAGCGTGTGTAGACCCATCGCAAGGTGGACCGACGACCTTGTGGAGGTCGCGGGAATCCACTGGATACGGGTGGCGCAAGACCGGTCGTCGTGGAGATAATTGGGGTAGACCTATATCCAGCAGTGGACGTCTTTCAATTGAATGGATGGATGGCACTCCGAACAATAATTATGTATATTTTAATCTTAATTATGAATAAAACATAAGATATGCTGCGTAAGGGTAAATTGTATTATTAACTCTGAAAGCCAGCACTTAAACGCCATCTTATACCTGACATATTGTATCATGTTGACGGCATGAGTCATAATATTGGTAACGCGAATTTATAAGTATTTCCCCTACCAAAAATCGTTCAACGCCGCTAAGATGTTTTACTTTAAAACAACCAATTCCAATTAAATTATTTATCTTTATAATAGAAAAAAATACTCACGGAATAGTTCACAACAATGCAGGCAAATACAGGTGCAAGTATAGAACCCGACGAGTATAAAAAACGGTAAAAAAACAACACAGTTACCTCCATTACGTACGTAGATACCCTCGCTAGGGTGAAAATATAACTGGGTAAGTCATTCCAATTTTATCTAAAAATATTAAACACACACACACGTATTTAGATAATTCATATCAGACGAAATTTCCTAGATAATACCGTTGTAATATTAATTAATCTTGTAGTATTATTATTTTTTTTTTTCGCTATGTTTTTAATTTATTTCTGTGTGATAATTATTTAGTTTTTTTTATACTGTATACGCTCAGAACTTTGCACATTATGTTAATTGACGATGTGGCCTGGGGCGGTAAATACACTAAGCTTAGAGGTAGCACCCGAGTTCTGGGTAAAAATGCGATGTTCACGGAGGAGGTACAGACGCTCTCTGCCAAAAAGATCCTACAGTAATAATAATAATAATACAGTGTTTATCCAATATCAAATATACATTTTAAATTACAATTTATTACTTCTTCCAAAATGCATGGCAGTTTATTGGCAGGTGTAACCTTCGTTTTTAATTACAATTGTCTATAGATATATAACACTTAATAATAAATATATTTTAAAACGAGCAATACACTTACATACATACATTTACAGTAAAATATATAGAAGAAGAGAAAAAAAATGAATATAATTAACTTAAACATTTACACACACCATATCCAGGTTGTAGGTCTAGGCAGTGAGCTTTAGAAATATAGGGGCGATCACAATAGATCTATTTAGGTCGCGGTGACACAGGAATATCTTAGCCTGCATAGCCCTTTTCACGAATAATAATAAGAGTAATCCTAGAGACACTAGTTGTCAAGTGATGCTGCCGGAACACACGTATTGCCATTGGCAACAGGATTTCAATCTTCCGGCTGGTAGATATCCAGGCGGGTATTGTTAGAAAATATTCTACCACCATGCAGTTATATATATATATAGAAAAATGAATTAAGGTTCAGTGTAAAGCGGGCGAAGACGCGTGCACCCAACTAGTTGTACTGTGAAATAAATAAACTTTTCATTATGTACAATTTGAACTGAAAGATAATCATGCCTACGTGGATTAGGCTATCACGAAACATAGAATCTAGTGATCGATGATATGAATATAGAGTATTAGTATGCAGATAGTTATTGTTTTGCCTGCGTTTTTATTTTATTTTATTTTTATTTAATTAACATTAAAACATATTACAAAAAATATTCATCTATATAATACCACTTAAACCTTCAAGGTTTGTCTGTAGCACTTAAAATTAAAAATTTGGTTGCAAATATATAAAGTAGTTCGGATTTTTACAAGCAGGATAAGTAAAAAAATTTAAACAAAATTTGCAATTTTTTTTTATATTAATCTTGTTGCGTACGGATGTAGGTAAAGAATTTAAGAGTCTAGGAATTAAGTAAGTAGTTGTTCGTTCGCCGCAACAATTATTGGCTGCGTGGGTTGTTAACATATTTTTCGCGATCCTCATGTGTGTATATAAAACATACATAAACACAAGCTCACGCCTGTTATCCCCGAAGGGTTAGGCAGAGATGATGTAGCGAACTACACCACCCACATTTCGCCGAGCTTAGTTCCGTCCCAGATGTGACAGCGGGCGAGCCTGTCGCCATATCGGGCACAAATTCCAAGCTCCGGGATGATACTGAGTAGAAAAAACCCCAATACCACTTGACCCGACCCGGGAATCGAACCCTAGACCTCAGAACGGCAGTCGCACCGTAATACAACTGCGCCACCGAGGCAGTTATAGGGTATATAGGGTGGTCTATTTTCTTCTGTAGATTTGTGTTAAAAAATAGTTCCTTTACAAGACTTAATTTAACTTTGTCGTAGATTTGTCGTAGAGAAAGCGTTTGACAATGTTTAAAAAGTGTGTTTTCATCCGTGAGTTGAGATTTGACGCTTGGTGGAATTATTAACTTTAAAATTCTCACTTACAAACTGTAGATAGAATCCAGGCAGGTTTTATATGTGCGACCGTAACTAGATAGACCGTAAGATACAATTGAGTCATAAAATGCATTATACTAGTATGCATATTTAGTATATGTTTTTGATGAGTAATATCTTTCATCTCGCTTTCCTGCAATTAGTGGAAATGATTTCGTGAAAAGGAACGGAAGTGTGTAACAGGAAGCCGGGGAAGCGCGCGCTATTTGATTTCACCAATGACCGCGCGCGATGCTAGAGTTGCCCGTCAGATGGTATTTGCCGAGAGGTCGCTACTGGCAGAAATCAAAAGAGCGCTTAATCTACAATACGTATTTTTACATTAACGAATCTATCTGTGATTACTGTTGAAAATAAGTACCTGAAACGTACAGATCATTGATAAAAAATTCAAACGAGTAATAGTGAATAAATATTCCAGTATTTAGGTTTTTTATATTGAGGTGAATATCTGTCGCTACTCAACTGATATGTTTAATTTTGATATCTGATGTTACACATTATATAATGTAAGGCTCACGCGTGTTTTTTTTAGGTTACTTCAAATTATTTTTCATTTATTCGTTTATTTTTGTTAATTAAATAGTATGTTCGTTAGTTTATTTATTTAGTACTTACGGAAATATGCTTGGCCAGATGATACAAGTACGTACCTAATTTATAGGACAAAGCTTATAATTGTTATCGTTAATTATAACACACGTGTAAAATTTATATGTGTATATTTAAATAATTGATAAATAAATAGACAAATATATAAAAAAATAACCAGTTAAATAAATTTTTGTCATCTGGATATTAAATGATTTACTTTTTTTCTTGTTTAATAGATGTTATTGAACTTTAGTATTGTTATCAACAAATAAAATTTATTTATTTATATACTAGCTGTGCCAGCGACTTCACTCGCGTGGTATTCAGACAATTATATTCTAATAGACAGCCTATATTCTCCTTCTAGATACAATCTATCTCTAACAATATATCCTTATCTCTATCATACCCCGTCCCGTTTCCGCGGAGGAGGTCACCCCGTCCTGACCAGACCATCTCCTACACAGTCTTCCTAATTCAATGTAAGGTCAGGGACCCCGCCTCTTTCCATCTTGCTTTGGCAATGCGGCAGAGTCCAGATCCCCGCTGGTGCGGTGTCCGGTATGAGTCACCGTCAACGCTTAGCCCTCGCCCTAATAGACCTGAATGACGGCCTGCATACCGTTCTCCCCATGTGGTAATAAGTGTCACCTCCCGCTTCATATTTCCTTAAATATCTTCAATGTACAGATTTTTAAATATTTAAAATAGACTTAGTACTTTCTAATTCATACTTGCACAAACAAAAAGACAGACAGAGAGACAAACACCTCTAAAAATGATAGAAATATATTTAATTACCTATTTTTAGTCCCTTGCAATAATCTTTTCACAGAAATCGAAAATGTACTGACACGTAAAATTTACAATTTTATAATTAGTATAGATTATAAAAAGCATATGAAAATTAACTATAATTCTAGCAAATTTCGTACAAAACAATACCATAAAACTGAATGTTAAAGAACATAACATAACATAAGTTCAAGCCTGTTATCCCTGAAGTGTTAGGCAGAGGTGAAATAGCGAACTATATCACCCACATTACGCCGATCTTAGTTCCATGCCCGATGTACCAGAAGGCGAGCCTGCCGCCATATCAGGCGCAAATTCCAGACTCCGGGATGATAATGATTACTGTTAAGCACAAATAAAACTTACTGAACACTCGAAAGACATATCTTCCAATGACCACATCACATATTTGCAAATACATGAACACCAATAATAATATCGTCACCGCAAAGAATAGAAAAACCATTTCTTTTTGACCCAAAAACATGGTTTATTTTTACAACGCAGTCGAATGCGGTATGCCTTTTCACAAATATATATTTATTTAGTACTATCGATTGAACTTCGTTGTTTTGTCAGGTTTATATTGTTTTGTTATCAGCCGATGATGGCGCGAGAGACGATCATTCAGTCGGCCGGGATGCCGAGATAAGACTGAACTTACCTTGTCGGTTTACAAGCAAATCTCACGATATCACAAACGTGTGTTAGAGATAATCTTAATAAAGTGCATACTACATACTTTGTTAGGTTAGCAGAGATAAAAAGAAAACTCATCAACTGACAGTGAAGAAAAATCGTGGAAAAGTTCTTCTATTAGTAATTTTTGTATTGCATCACAATCTTACCTTGTGATGAGTGATGGTGTTGTCCAGAATGTTAAATATGCTAAGCCTAAAGGAGCTCAAAGTAACCTAAAAGCCAATGGAATAACACTGCGTGATAGAATCAAAAATGAGGAGATCCGCAGAAAAACCAAAGTAACCGACGTTGCTCGAAAACTGCCAAACTTAGTTGGCAATGGACTGGGCTACGTGGCTCCGGGCTTCTTCTGCTCGTAGAAGAATGTGGCCAATGGGTTCTCAATGGCTGCCTGAAGATGCATGATGGGTAGGCTTTCCACAAGGTGGACCGACGACCTGGAGATGATTGTGGAATTTTGCTGGATCTAGATGGCGCAAGACCGGTCGTCGCGGAAATCTTTAGGGAAGATCTATGTCCAGCAGTGGACGTCTTTCGGTTGAATGGTCAGTTCATAATATTTAGACAACAAAAGTAAAAGCCACTGGAGTATATAGTAAAAAGCAAAAACATAAATACGAAGTAAAAGTTAGATTCAAATAAGTAAAACTATAAACCAAATAAAACATAAATATTAAGAAAATGTACAAAAAAAACATATTAAAGATATTAGAATGAAACAGAAATAACTCGTAAAAAATAATCAATAGTAAGTTTTTTTTTCTAATTACGAAATTTTTAGCTGTAATTGAAAACGGAATCCGATATTATAAACTCGTATATCATTCATAGTGAGACCTAATAAATTTAAAAAAAAGAAACTTAACAACAATGGAAAATTGTTATCTTCCCTGCGTTTTGTTTTTGAAAATTGAATTTAATACTCAAGAGAATAAGGTTCAAATTAATATACAACCATAGACGAGGTGTGATTTTAGATAATCAGATAAGGTTTATCTTGTTATTGCAATGATAACCAGCGTAGCTATAGCTCTACGAGATGAGGCTCGTGACTTGATTCCACGTGACTGTTGGTAAAGTGCGAGAGGTCATCTTTATCTGGTCGCTATGGTGGCATGGTATAGGCGACCTTTGAACTTGGATTGCCTATAAAATGTTAGTCAAATTATGTGTTAATGATGATTCTTATACAGTTATAAGGTGTATAGAAATATAAATAAGTTGGTTTCCTTTTTTTTGGACTGTGTCGACTTCGACCACAATCTCGCTCGATGTTATGTGACGATATGGTCTAGGGTGGTAAATATGCTAAGTCTAGAGGTACTGGCTCTCAAGTGATGCTACCGGAACACACCTATTTATTACCAAAACATACGATGGGCTGCGTAAGCTCAGTACAAAATATAAAGACAAATTAATTGAATTATTTTTTGTGTAGGATCGATAGTCTGAACAAATACCATATTTAGAAACACTAATTTTATTACAAAATATTTTGTAAAGTTCTTATGGTGAAAATGAACGATATAAATAATTATGTTGCATAGAATTATAATACATAGTACACGTTAAGTAAAATACCTGACTACACGTACATTATTGAAAATACGTTATATAAACAAATAAAAGTAATTTAATATGTCGATAACCCATAAAATGAGACAATAGGGAAACAATGGAAAACTGGTGTAAACGTCAGGTTAGTGCTGAAGGGGTTAAATTTACTACGCTACTAATAGACACCAAAAATATTATCCAACAAACAGCAATGTCTTTTATCGCGCTAGTAAAATGGAGTCCTGACACACTATGCAATGTTAATTGAATGAAGTATCGCATAGATCAAATATCACAAACTAAACGAGATCATTTTAATATTAATAAGTGTTTATTTCATTCCAAACATATATTATAAGTTATATTTTACTACTTCTACCAACTGCATAATAGTTTATAGATATCCGTTTTTAATAAAATTTGTCTATAGCTATATAAACACTTAATCATAATTATTTAGAAAAAAAAAGCAAATTTTAGTAAAAAAAATAAAATAAATAAAATTAACTTCAACATTTGCACATATTATCTAGTTTGTTTTTTTTTTTTTATATATATTCGTTTTGAATGATCGTTGTTTTTTATTGAAAACGGTAAATTTAGGCACTAAGCGCTTTTAATGTCTTTTCCCAAAATAGTTGATATACTTGAATATATCTATTCGCCCTACTTGGCTTTGTACGTGTTATATTTATTTTAAATTGATTGTTACCGAACTGTTACATTGCCAGTTGCTGTGCTTTTCGTAGACTGGCAAGATTTTAAATATTCGAAAACAATAGCTCTTGTTATTCATTATTTTACAGAATAAGTCTTATGCTACAGGTCACTTTGCGATTTCGATGACAAGATCATACCATGTCGGTGAAACGAATCCATAAAAAAAGTCTGACCAATCTCGTAACGCGCCTAAATAAATGTTCATTTCAAGAACTTCACTAGAACGCCTACCCTGAATATACAAATAAAAAATTGAAAAAAAAGAAAAAAAATACTCATTTTGGTCTCTTAGAAGGCGCTTATGAACGTCAAAAAATAGTAAGTAAGTAAGAGAGTAAGTAGTGTTTGATTTATAAGCCAACTAAGCCGTCAAAATTATAGACAGGAAAACGTCTTATATTCTATACAGTGGCGTAACTATAAGGTGATAGAGCTGGCAAAACTGCACGGGTTCCGGACCGATGGGGCCCCGGCCTGCAAAGCCGCGAAGCTCATAAGAATCCTAACATTTTTAACAAAATGCAGTAAAAATTATAAATAAAATTAAAGTTTTTTACACGATATATACTCAGAGCTTTGACCACGATCTCACCTGATGTTAAGTGACGATGTGGTCCAGGATAGTAAACACACTAAGCCTTTGTACTGGTTCTCAAGTGATGCTGCCGTAACACACCTATTGGTATTTGGCGACAGGTTTTCAAAGTTGAGGCTGGTAGCTACTCAGACGGGCATCATTAGACAATGCCCTACCACCATGATATGGTTTCCTGACGATGTTTTCCTTCACCGAAAGATCAGGTCGATTTTTTTAGAGTTGTGTAGGTGGGATCGAACCCGCATCGATTGACTAAATATTTTAACGCTTTAGTGATTTATTAAAATCAAATAAGAATGTGAGGATTTTTCTTGGGACCCCGTCCAATGAATTTGTCACATCTAAGATAGTATAGTTAGGCCACTGATTCTATATATGGCATAAACGAGCCAGAAAAAGTTCTGGGCAATCGAATCTCTGATTTCAATATTAACATAACCGTTAACTCATTCTGACCACCGTGACCTCATCTGAAATTACGTCAAAAATATACACAATTTAAAACAAAATATCCTGATTGAGTTGTGCTTTTGCGAATTTTTCCTATAATTAATGGTGATCCGGCGGCCATATTGGTTGCATCAGTACTGATTGCATTTGGAATAAATGCGCGCGCTCGCTCATAATTTTTTTTGTTCAACTGTGCTCCAGTGAAATTACACTGTATAGTCAACAAAATAATACCATATAAATTAATAATAACAATTCTAGTTTCGCCAAAGAAAAGAAACGCGCGATCGAAGCGCCTATATGCGGTTTTTTAAGATTTCAGAGAATCATTATTTTATAGGAAAATAGATAAGGTAAAAACAAAAATACTTTCATAGTTGTGCCAAAATTGTATTATGGTCAAAGACTTAAATGAAAAAGAAACGTCTTTTTCAAAAGCCATGAAATCATATCCAGTATATTTATTAATAGCATCACGCGTTTTTGAGTTATAAAATTGTTCTTATTTTTACATATTTAGCTTTTTCTTCGCATTATATAACTTCCAAAACGTACGTAATAATTATTGTATTTAGAATACAATGAAAATAATATAATTTAGAAACAAAATCATTGATAAATTGATAAAATGATTGATAAATTTGTGAATTTCCAAAAAACAACAAATAAAATGAAATTAAATAAAATTAATCAATTAAATTCTACCAAATAATGAATTTTCTAGAGTAAATTTGTAAATGCGCAATGTTTGTGCTCTCTCTACAGAAAATCATAAGTAAGTAGCGATGTCATGCAAATGAGCGCAAAAGTGATTTACTAACAATTGTCTCTGAGTGAGTTTCTTTTATTTTTTAACACACGTCAGTTAATTACCTCTCTAGAACCGACTCTCCGAATAAGGTACACGGCTCCGAGCCGCTTCGACCAGCGTCCAATTAAAACTCAAAGAAGGTAGTAATTTAGAAATATTTTTTATCAAATTATCACTCGCTAAGAATGTCGCTGTGAAGCCGGACGCTTCGCTGATTGAATGTCATAATTATACGACATGTGAGGTAATCGTCTCGCTTCAATGGATAAGTGAAACTGGGTGAAAATAAATGAAAGTGTACGGGGTAAATCATGTTATGTTAAAAAAAAAATTGTACAACTCGAATGTATTTAATGTATAATGTAATTAAACTGAAATAAACGTTGGTGAATGTGTTTTATTTTTCTTCTCTGCATCTGGAAGTAAAGAAAGAAAGGGACGCTATATAATAATGAAAAAAAACCCATAAATATATCTTTTTATAAAATTAAATTCCTTGAAAGAATAATTATTTATGCTTGTTGACTTTAAATACTAAGGTAATAAAAAAACACATTTCTGGATTTATAAAATATATCCATTGATTTTATTTTCAAGCGTCAGATAGATAGATTTCTAAATACATATATCAAAGTTTGGATTCGAACCGTGCAAAATCTTTGACGATTCTGCTTTTTATACACGGTATAGACTCAGTGCTTTGACCACAATCTCACCTTATGTTAAGTGACGATAAGGTCCAGGATGGTAAACACACTAAACCTAGGTGCTGGATCTCAAGTGATGCTGGTGGAACACACCTATTGGTGATCCTATTTGGCGACAGGTTTTCAAACTTCAGGGTGGTAGCGCAGGCAAACATTATTAGAAAATTCCCTATCACTATGCTATGGCTTCCTCACGATATTTTCCTGTACAGAAAGCTCAAGCTGATTTTAGAGTTGGATAGGTGGGTTTAAACCCGCGTTCATTGACGCCTAATCTGACCGCACTATGAACTAAGCCATCATCGTTTCAAATTAAAAAAGTAGAAAAACAAGCTGCACAAAGAACTTAAATCTAATTACTCTTTAACAATTTTTGTATTATTCACATTAAAATACATAGCATTTTTACTTGATTTCCTAAATTCTTGCTGGTCTAAAGTGGTAGCAGAATCTATCCAAGAATATAAGGCAGAATCTCTATAAAACGTGACGGTGCTGCACAACCTGGTCCTTTAATGCTAAGACCGATCTGAAAAATTATAAATTTTATTTTAGAGGTATCCTAGGTATCCTTCTCAAAACCTGAGAAGGAAAGATTTTAGTAAATCCACAGTTAACTACGCACTAGTAAATCTTCTATTTAAGTTACAAGTTAGAATTAATTTTAGCGCTGTAAAAACTATGCTTACCAAGTTCCACTTTCCCGTAGAATTAGAAGCAATGGCCATTCCATTTTCCCAAATGCAATTGGCTTTATTAGCCTTAGCATATCCACATTGGTAGTGAATTGGTTTGAGTTTACGGTCATTCATCTAAAAATATATGTGTATTTTTTAAAGCGCCTATAAATTTACAGTAAATAGTAATATAACTTTAATAATTACATAGTAACCGATCATAAGGATCGAAATATATTTCCAAAGCCAAACAAGTTTACAATTACAATCATTCGAAATGGATAATGATCTCGTTGATGGTGATAATTGCAGAGCAAAATAATTCGAACTCACTTCAGATCTTTTATAAAATTCATCGCATAATTTTAAATCTACATAGTCCAATTTGTAAATTATCTTCTCCAATAAGCGATTATCTGTAATGTTTTATGAAATTATTACTCCCTAGAGGAACTATTCATAGGTGTCTTGCTTATTAACTTTTAATTTGGACTTCAATATCACAGCAATAGTATCAGGTTATGGTGGTGCATGGATAATAATTTACCAGAACAAGGTCTTTACCATCAGTATAACTAATTGCATAAAGGTAGCTGGAAGCGTTGAACGAATACGCAGGTAAGCATATCGGCTGCATTGGATCTGAAACGAATTTATCTAACTCAAAATCGGATAGTTACTTACTTCTTATTAAAAGAAATGTACTAACGTTATAGTAATATTGTAAAGTATATTGTTTATATTAGGTTTGTTTTTGTCCAAAAGGAAAGCGAAGTGTTGTACGACGAATGATAAGTTAACACAAGTAGTATAATAGGCTCTGAGCTCTGATTATAATCTCTCCTGATGTAAAATATATTAGATATTGACTTTTAAGAGTTGTTACCTGAGCAAACCTATAGTTGTGTGGCTATAGATTTTAAAATTTGAGGGCGGTAGCTAGCCAAACGGGAATTAGAAAATGTAACAAGACCACGCTATGGTCTTATTACGGTGTTTTTCATCATCGAAAGTTTGGGCTTATTATCGAATAGGACATGTGGATTCGAACTAAGTCCATCGATACGGAATTCGATTAGTCTGTGACAGAACTAACATCCCTTCGAAGCAAACAAAAGATGTTGGTGCAAATGTTCATTAATACCAAGTATTAAAAACTGGGGTAAAAAAGGAAATTACCCACAACAGACGACCATGTATGAAATCGCTCATGAAAGTGAAGGAAGCGAAGACGTGTGTCAAGATCGTAGCAAGTAAAAGGACGTAGTCTCTGCCTACTCCCCCAGGGGAGAAAGGCGAGATACTATTTATGTATGTGTAAAAAACTGGAAGACTTACAGGAATCTGGAGTCACCAATTCAACAAGAGCTATAGTGTTCAACGTAGCGAATTCATATTCAGGATGTGTCATGTAGTCTTTCACTTTGCAGAACCACGGTTCCTTATCCGTTGTTATGAACATAGCTCTGCTGTCTTCCCTGAAAAAGTAACTTCCATTTTATGAAGGAAAGGTGTACCTTTATATACAATGATTTTAGGTCAACATAAGCAAATAACAATTCAAAGACAAAAGTGGCTTATAACTCTTGGTGATAGTTTGTTTGTTAATTACTTAAAATGGCAGCTTTTGTCCTTATTCTACGTAATAATTTCTGGTCAGAATTTAAATCCAGATCTAAATTTTGGATAATTTCTAAACTCGTAATAGTACATTTCCCAAATTCTCAAATCTTTATCCAAACCTATTCCAATCGAAGTAGTGTAAAAACATTCTATCGCCAAAATATTGATTTCTACAGCTTGTTCAGCTTTATCAAAAAATGTTTACCTGAAAATATGTCGTGGTATTTTTATAAATGTCATCTGCATTGGCTATAGTATATCCGGCCTTAATATATATGAGTCCGGTCAGAGCGATCTTTAGGTTTTCTCTTTCATCTGTGTGCAAATATTAAATACCTAATTAAAATGTTATCAAGAATAATCACTTCATTTTTATTCTACAGATGGTGTGTACTATAAAAGAAACTTCAGACACGCTTTACGTTAAAATTTGTGTTGTGGAAAAGGGATAGAATATGTCCTCTTGGTTCGTACCAAAAACTTTAAACTTATGTATCTCAGAAATTTAATTAGTCAAATAAAAAAAGAGTAGTAATTATGTTATTTTCAATGTTTGTTGTTTTCAATAAATTGAACACAAGATAGATGATCTCATTGTGAATTTCGTACTCCTGAAAGAAGTTCCAAGCTTTAAGTTCTTGGCCAGTGACGGCTATTTAGACGAATTCAAATGGTAGTAAATCAATGGTTCTTTATATCCTTATTGGATAGGGCCGTTACGAAAATATCCTCATATATTCGATTGATGAATATGTTACTTTACGGAAATCTATTGTAAAATATAATGTTGTTGATGTTAATTTGTGACTATCTTATCGTTTATATAAATATTTTTTCCGTTTATTACATTACTCTATTTTTATATGAATAAATATATGTGGTGCCCGCCAAGAATAGTACCACCCCATATCTTCCCGTGGGCGTCGTACAAGGCGACTAAGGGATAAACCAGGTGATGGGGGCAGCAGCATCTTCTGAGTATCACAAACACCTACTGCGGCCGCTAACCCGCCTACTAAGTGCGGCAATTATGTCGATCCCTTCCTTTCTTTTTGGGGGAGACCTATGGCCAGAAATGGACGTATTTCTGTTGAATGGATGGATGAATGGTAATGCTTTGTGATTTGTCGTAATTAATACGTGTATTTTTGTACAGGGCGGTAACGCCTTTGTCGGCTTTCAGTCGGTCGACTGAATCGCAGCCACTATGTTATATGGTGATAAATCTGCCATGTCGCCTAACCAGGATCAGCGAATGTATATCCAGAACTATCAATAAACTTTATCTGTTGCAGATGTAGGCCGATATGATGATGTCGATTATATATAGATACTTATTTATCGACGGCATATTCAAAGTCTTCAAGGTTCTGGATTGGTAAAGACTTAATATAAACGGTGACTATATAACACTGCTATGTCGGTGATATATTAGTCACAACTGCGACCACAGAAGACGTAAGTATCGGTCGGTGACCTTAGTGGAGCCTCCGAACAAGTTTACCTTAAAATAAACGTGGACAAGACGAAATTCATGTCTAATGGACATGTCCATGACTATATAAAAATCGATGACTCTACGCTCGATGGGGCCAACGGGTTCTCGAATAGCTACCACGCACTGTAAGACGCAGGGTGGGTAGACCCCCAACAAGGTGGACTGACGACCTGGTAAAAGTTACGAGTAGTTCGCTGGATGCGGGTGGCGCAAGACTGGTCGTTGTAGAGATCTTTGACGGAGACCTATGTACAGCAGTGGACGTCTTTCGGTTGAATGGATGGATGGACTTCGTGATTCTTCCTATGAATACTTACGTAAGTGAACTCTTAATATTCCCAGCCATGGGAAACTTCCCACTTCACCTATATTTCCTTCGCTGAAGCCCGAGTTACTGGCCTGATCGCACACGATTGCCCGAAGAGGCTTGCATCTCTCTGAAAAATAAATATTATATATTTTTGAAAACATGCATGGAAATATTGTTCAAATTTTCGAAAAAAAGAACGCGCGAATTATTAAATTTACGGACAAAAAAAATCAAATATATTGCAGGAGCGTTTTTTGAATTTGGAACATTACAACGCTTCAGCAATGTTGTATGAAACGGCGTGCTGGGGTTATTGAAAGCTCTTTGATTGTATCTCTTTTATAATTCTTGGCAAACCAAAGTAAGTCTCTTTGCTTAGTACAAATTGCGTTCACGTGGCTTCATATTCATAAATGCGCTTGCCTTTCGGCACAGATGATAAATAGAAAATTGGCGACAATGCAAAATTTATCCTCATACTCGACCTGCAATTGCCTATTTCACGGCCTTTGCAATAATGTACAATTATCAGGTGATTAAAATACTGTTATTATATATTTTCTTACTCACCAAAGAAGTATATGGTTGTAATAAAAAACTGCACATAATCTACAAACATTTTAATTTTTTAATTAAAAAAAAAACATTAAATACGATCTTAATAATCCTTGTGATTAAGTTAATAAATACAATCGGTCAATAGAAAATTAAGATAAACAAACAATAACATTCAATTACATTTATGCTACTATTTAATTTCATCTATACTAATAAATAAAGTGTCTGTTTGTAATCTCAACATAATTTTTTTTTACTAAATAGATATTAATGTGTACACGACACGTATGCCAAAAATGCAATTTTTAAATTTTTATCTGTATGTTTGTTCAGGGTAATCTCTGGAACGGCTGGACGGATTTTGATGGGACTTTTTTGATAGATAGTTGAAGTTACTTCGGGTAACTTTTAATTTTCAAAAATAATTAGGGTTCCGCGTAAAAAAATTCAAACTGATAAAAAATTTAATAAAGTCCGATTTTGCAGGCAAATGCTTGAATTTATTAGAAATATTTTTACTTTATCTATTAGTACTAAGCGAAAATTAAAGTTCCGTATAAAAAAATGCAGTAAAGAATATTTGAAATGCGGATGCAGCTGCGGGCACACAGCTAGTTGTGTATAAAAACATTACAAGACTTTTATAAATACTGGTACAGTAAAACATTTTTTGTTTCAACCGTATTAAATTCACTTTGTAATGCGATTTTTTTACAGTGATTTACTTTCATTGATGGATACAAGCGAATCTCAACTAACAAAGGAGGTCAGATTACAAGTGTTGTTACTGATAGCCTGTGATAGGAAGGCAAGCCGGTGCGGCGACATGGTTTATTCTACTTGTGCCTTATATATTTTTTATTTTTTTTACAAAAAATCGTGTTAAGTATTCTATTTCTTTATTCAAATTGTGCTAGATGTGTCCGAGACGTTTTGTGATGCCATGGTTTTTTTTAGCTAAGAGCCTATATGTTGTGTTTTGCTATACAGAACAATTCACCAAAGTGTCATCATAATCAGATAAATAGTTTGTAAGTGCATAATAAAAATATTTTTTTGTTATAATAAATTGCGTTGTTTTTTTTTTTACAATGTACAGCGTACAATTTACTGATTGCAATAGCATCATATGTATCACATTATACATCATTTCATATCATATCACTCTTGCATGTCATACGTAGATTCATGGTGCCTGTAAGTGCCTTTTCTGCTTATCCCTTATTTTATCATATTCTAACTTTCAACACAGGTACGCCAAGTTATTCTATTTATCAGTTTAGTGCCTTGAACACTCAAACAATAGTCTTGTAACACTATCAATGCCCTCAAGTCTTCAGACATTCAGTCAATTCAAAGGAAATTATTCAATTTAGTATTTAGGTCAAGTTTTAATTTTTTTTTGACGAGGGGAATGCATTTACGCACTACCCTTATCAATTGCATTAGGAGGATCAAGTCCCCCCAATGCAAAACGTAAGGGGGTGTGGAGAGACGTCCCCACATTTTCAGTGACGACATGGTCCAGGATGGTAAATACACTAAACCAACTCCCTAACACCGGTCACTTCAACTATCTGCTATTGAACTGGGATTTAATAATATTAAGCAAAGGAGTATGTTTATTCCCGGAATATATAATAGTATCTTAACCTTGCCCTCGCAATATATTCTTGATAACTTACTATATGATACTTGAACTTGTAAACGACCAGCACAATTTTAATACAAGGAATAAACATAAATTAACAGTTCCATGTTTCAGACTTAGTAAAACTAATACGAGTTTTCCAGGTGTTTAGGTTTTACACTAAAATCCCAAAGCATAATGCCGATTTAGCGGATAATAAGTTCAGGTACCATGTCAAATTTTTTTCATTTAATTTGCAAAGATTATTTTAGGGTGGATAATTATATGAATGATGGTGACGTCTGGAAGTGATAGCCTTTTCTGTGCATCTACTAATAAACTTTGTAACTATTAGTAAAAATAAAAAAAAAAACATTTGTAAAAAAACCAGGCTTCTTGCCGGATCTTCTCGATGACTGAGTTGTTTCCCGAACTGGTAGTAGTAGTATGACATTCATAAGTGCATTATCAGAGCCTAAATTGAAGAAAGTATTTTTGTTTTTTATTCTTGACAAATTATCGAATCCCTTAGTATGATACCATACAGTTTAACCTGAGTCATGTACATGTTTTAAGTAACATTAGGTTACAATGTTAGGTAACATTACTAATGGCAAATAAATAATTAAATAGACCATCGTATAAAGTAGGATAAAGAGAAGTTAAGTAGAATTGTATTATCTTAAAAACGACCGATATCGACTTAAGGGTCATTACATTTACTTCTTTCATTTTACGCTATTTTTTCATAGTACTACTACATAAATAAACAAGACGCGACAGACGCAAGTGGAGTAAACTTTAATTTTATTTTATTTAATAAACATATTTATATACAGGTGACTTTGGAATCAATGGCAACATTAAAATGGGAGCTTATAATTATTATTCTGTATAAGTACAAATAACAAAATAATATAGGATAATAAAAAAAAATGTTAAATTAAAACTATGCCATTGAAGTATCAAAACCGTGCGATGCGCAATCGGCGGTCGATGATTCTACTCTCGCTCGCACACATCAGCTGATACTTTTACCTACATGATTCCGGGGTCATCGACCGCTGCAGTACGGCTATGCAATTTTGATACTTTATTTGAATTTATAGTGCATGTTTTATAGTTGTATATAAAAAAAAAATCACTACACAAGCTCCCATTTAATTATTGTCATTAATTTCGATTTCACTTTTATGTTGATTTTATGAAGATATTCATAACTTATTAGATATGTTATGTAATGTAACAAAATATACGTACATATACTAAAACTTAACCTAATAATACGTTTATTTTTTTAATTCAGTTCCGTGTTTTTTGGGATATAAAAACACTAGAAAACAGGCAGGCAGATATGGAAAACAAAAATCTATTAGATATTTCTTTACTTATAATAAAACTATATAGGGATAAAAACTGTACATTTGAGAAAACCACTCCACTGAGCTAACGGTCAAGCCGAGGACCGCATCACTTTGGTAACCCTCGTGCTAGTTACCTTTTCGCGTCTGAGTGTCTTCCGCAATCGCCCCCAAAGTTACGGTGAAGCTGTAAAGGCCTTTCAAGTCAACAGTGTTAGATAATTAAAAAAAAACCTCTCAAGAGAAATTTAAAATAAATGACAGACCACGACCGACGACCTGGTGAAGGTCACGGGGATCCGCTGGATGCGGGTGGCTCAAGACCTTCCGTTGTGGAGATCTTTGGATGAAATTTATGTACAGCAGTGGACGTCTTTCAATTGAATAGACGAATGGATGCATGACAAAAACATTTTTATGATTTTGTGCACAAACGCATGCAATATGCAAAAACTACTGAATGGAATTTGATGAAATTTGCTATATATGTATTCTGTATTTCCGGGTAATATATTTAAAAAAGGTTTTATTTATTGATAATTGAATCGGATTTTGTTCGATCAGGGTTTTAATTGTTTTACGCGGAAACCAAATTGTTTTTGATATAGCCAGAAGGCAAAAATATTTCTCCCAGACTTACTTGCAAAACTGACCACTGAATCTGATTTTGTTCGCAATTTCATGAGTTGAATTTTTTTTACACGGTACCTTGTTTTTTTCATAAAATAAAGGTAGTAGGAATAACTTATAACTTCAGCTATTTGCCTAAGAAAGTGTCATCAAAATTTGGAGATTTCGGTTTCGGAAAGAAAACAAACACACATACAGTAATTTTAAAAATTATGTTTTAAGTGTATCCGATATATTCGTATTTATTCAAAGACTGTCTTTTAGGTAATACAAACAGATAATTTTACTTTATTTATTTGTATAAATTGGTTAGATATTATTTATAACTGAAATTATAAAAAAAATTCACAAACAAATAGCATATTTCTCCTAAACCAACCATGTAAAGTTTTACTTATAAATAAATAAATGCAATATCAGATTTATTGAAAAAAAATCTAGTACCCTAAAACCGGTAAAATAAAACAAGCAATATTCAAAGACACACTAACAGATGTCATCATGAGTATTAATATGTAAAAATAGATATTTAAAAAAGACGACTAAAATTAACTTAATATATTTCAAAAAGAATATTCGAGGGTGTCAATGACTGAATAAATTTCGTTGTATTTTGGAAGAACTATATCGTAAGCATGTTTTTTTTTTAAATTTATATACAAATAAGTCAAACTCATAAGTATGATATTCTCATTAATGTATAATCAAATTTGTTCATACAATAAATAAATAATACAAAAAATAAATAAAGTACCCAATTATTACTATTAGGTTTAAAAAAACTATAAATAATGAATGCCATCCAGCTCGGCACCAGACGGGAAGGAAGAAGGCTGACAGTGACAGTGTCACAGAAGACAGTGTCATATTAAATGGCGATATTTATACGTTGTGCCAAATATGTACCCGCGTTCTGGCCGCCTTGAAAATGCTCTGAGCACGTAGATTCCATGGCCCCAGAGTCTCGACCCCAAACGGGACAAATATACAACCCCTACCAAGGGCAGCATATTTGCGCCGCTTGATCCTCGACGCAAGTAGCATCCCATACCAAAGACAGTTCCATTTTCCAAGGCGTAAGCGCAATCCCATCGTAAGTATAATTTAATATAATATAATTAACAGAGAAGCTATGTAATAAAATTAGCAAAGTATATTTATGCTTACATTAATATCGAAGCTGCAAATAGGTAAATAAATTGTATTATAATCTTCATTTTATAATGACGAAATTCCACGCGGCCGGAGTCGCGGGGAATAACTAGTAAAGAACAAATAAAAGTAAACAGTGACAGAAATTTATACTGTTTTCTAAAGGATAGTTCCGTACAATGGATTCGCACAATGTGCAATTTAGTTACCGATCTAGATCCTTGCACGAGATAGTCGAGTCGTGAGCCATACGCCCGGTCACTTATGCGTTTACTATCTGCTATTGAACTTGGATTTATCGTCTTAAAGCGATGCTACGGCTCACTGGTAGTACGGTCGGATATCATGTTAGTCGATGTGTTATCGAATCCTCTTTTACAAAGAGTCTGAGATTTCGGTATTTTCTTACAAAAATGTGAGACGAAGAAGACCTTTTTAAAAATCTATAGTACAGGGTTTCGGATAATTTAAGAATCGTAGGAAGAAAAAAGAGAGAATACGATCGGAGGTGATCACTACATTTGAATTTATAGTGAGTACAGTTCAACATAAGCTGTCGACTATTCTACATGGCGGTTGGGATAAAAGTATAAAATATATCGCTAAACAATAGGTGTGCTTCATACTTCAGAACTTGAGAACCTGTTGTTTAGGTTTACTTTGCTACTATCTTGAGTCACGTCATCACTTAATGTCAGGTAAGATTGCCGTTAAAAGAAAAACAACAAAAAACACAACATTTATCAAAACAAATACTTCTATGGCTTTATAGATAAAGGTTTCAATAAAATTCTTATTAAAAGTGTCTAGCCATTGATAAATTTAACTAGATAGAAAAGTTCATTTTTCATTTTGTGCCCTAAGAAGGCGTTTATAAATGTCAAAAAAGCTACCATTAATTCGGAAAACAATCTAGTCAAGAAACGACTTGTTTTTTTTTAATATGGTACAAATTACACAATTCATGATAATAAACAGTTATAGCGGAAGCAAAGAGACACATTTACAGACAGCACTATCGTTCACGTAATGATTCACCCTTTGGACATTAAAGCCTATTTAACTTTTGCTTAAACTTATTATCAGGTAAATGTACTTTGGTACAATGTTGTAGAACCTGACACTTTTATTGGAAATAGAACGCTTTTATTGGACTTACTAAGCCTAAAGCATGGGATAGCTAATGTGTGATTACTTCTGGTATTAAAATTATGCCGGCCGTTTGTTATATGAAACTTGTTTAAATTTTTACGAAATGAAAAATAGGTATCATCTGGAAGAAGTATTAAAAGTTGCTAGAAAGATCACATGATTAATGTAGGACCCTTTCTTAGAAGGATACGCGGTCAAAAAAGTAGGTATTTCAGAAATCTATTGGTATCACGTTGCGCTCCAAAGAAAGAATTATAAAACACGACAGAGACAACTGCAGCGCGGGCTGATTTAACTATGCAAAGTAGACAAAAACATCACTTCGTAGTACCCTGTATCCTCCTCCAAATCTGAACCGATTTTTTAATTCTCTTTCAGTTTTAGAATAATAAAGACTATGGGTATGCCTGTCGTTTGCTTTTTTAAATATTTACCATCAAATTTGCTTGACGAACGTTTAAAAAAAATTCTAGTTTCTACAATAACTAGTTTATTGAAAAAATCAAAACGTACGGACATGGCGGTGGTAGATATATATTATTTGGTATAAAAATATTTACCATAGTGCTAGTATCCAGGAAAGAAACAGGTGGCTACGTTTGTATGGAATAAAGGCCGCTAGGATATCCTCTTCATAGCTGCCAAAAAACACTACTTCTTAAGTCCACTTCTTAGGCTTAGGTATTATGAAAAAAACAATATGACGCATCTAACTGCTTATTGATTGTAAAACATAAGCTGCTAAATACCGTTCGGGGCCATTGCCCGTTTACACTGAGTTCATATTGTTTTTTGTTGCCAAAAAAAATAGGATTTTATGTCTATTTGCCTTCACGGGTAATGACTTTATTAAACAGACTAGCTGAAGCTCGTAGCTTCGTTTGAAAAAATTTTTTTAACGATATAGGCTTAATGCTTTGATTACAGTCTCACCTGATGTTAAGTGTCGATGCGCTCCATGATGGTAAACACACTAAGCCTAAAGGTTCTGGCTCTCAAATGATTCTGCCGGAACACACCTATTGGAATTTGGCGACAAGTTTTTTTTAAAATACGAGGGTTGTAGATATCAGGACGGGCTTTATTATAAAAAGCCATACCACTAATCTTAAAGTTAACAAGTTAAAAAGTGTCAAAACAGTTAACCTCAATGGGTTGAGTTAAAACTATGTATATTCCTTTAGTTTAAAAGATAATGCATGCTTAGTTAAATGACTACATTTAGAATATGACTGTCTCCCAAAAATGACAGACCAGTTATTTTTAATATGTATGAAATTAAATCGTCATTTAACATAAGGCTATATTATTGATAAAACCCAAATCTACATATGTTAAAATTATACGCAAAAAAATTGTACATAGCGAATAAATAAAAAAAACAAATACAACTTATTTCATTTCACGTATTTGTTTATTATATCGTCATGACAACCATATGTTGCATCACACCAGAATCTCCTCAATATCTTCATTTTTTATGGGATAAGGGGTAACTGAGCAACCAGGTCACATGATAGTAAGTGATCACCGCCATCCATGGACACCCAGAAAAACAGAGGAATCGCAGGTGCGTTGCCGGCCTTTAAAGTATGAGTAGGTTTTCATCTTAAAAGTTCCCAAGTCGTATCGGTCCGGAAATACCGCTGACGCAAGTTGGTTCCACAATATAGTTGTGCGAGGCAATGTATATGTTCTAATATATATATATATATATGTATATATATATATATATATATGCCGGTGAATATCGTGGAGTGTTTAATCAGTTGGCGAGGGCTTGTGTACCTAACTGCCAACGCGAGATTTCGACCTATTTAAAGGAAGATATCTTCGTCTGTGAGCAGACTGAGGGTTGGGGGGAGGGGGGGCTATTGCCGTAATCAGCACGCTTGGCAGGCGAGTTGTCGATTGCAGTGAGGTGTTTATGATGCTCAGAGGATGCTGCTGCCCATCCCTTGGTTTGTGCCCCTTAGTCGACTTTTACGACGCCTACGGAAATATATGGGGTGGGGTACTATTCTTAGCCGGCACCATACGGCTGTTTTTGTCACATAAATATCATTCATCATTATTGTTACTAACAAGCATACAAGCATAGGTACATAATTATTTTATTTAAGAGTGAAATAAAAAGAAAAAAGCTTTTGGATTTCATCAAAATTGTTTAGGCGCTTGTTAAATTTTTCATATAAGGTATCGTGAGGATGGACGAGTTATACGCATTGCGTGATATGCGACATGAATTCTAATCATAAACGGCTGGTACTAGCACGGGACTCGGATTCACCCGTGATAGTTTTAGAATGTCTATAATCTATCCATATCTATATCTATACATATAATAAAAATGTAACGGATCGCTGTCTGTACATGGAAGAAGATATATGAAAAAAAATATTATTAGGACCTTTATAAACGCAAATAGGACCCAAAACTATAATTTTTAAATTTTTTGTCTGTTTGTCTGTTTGTCTGTGCGTTTGTGCACGCTAATCTCAGAAACGGCTTATCCGATTTAGATGTAGTTTTCACTAATATATTGTAGTAAGCTTCACTTAACATTTAGTGTTTGTTTCATGTCAATCGGTACATACATAAAAAAGTTATGTCAATTTAAAGAATCACGTTGAACATTTATTCTATCTAAATTCTTTCTCTGTTCAGATGCATTGTATGAAACTTTACTAAACTCCATAATGGTCTATATAAAAGTATGATTATATAATAATAATATGATAATAAATAGAAGTTAAAAATGATCAGTTTCGGAAATGTTATTTTCCAATTTAAGTTGACCTCAGACATATATCATCATTAATATGAAATAGGGTTCAGGTTAGACTGGCAATCAGGTTGTTTATATATGTATAGATAAAGCACGTCGAGAGCCGGGCCGCTTTCGGAGGCGCATGGCGTAACAGTTGCATTCGATAACACTGACTGTTTGCTTATTTTATTTATTTATATTTTAGGGTTTGTAAATACATATTGTATGTATATAGTATAGGTTAATTAGTTTTCAAATTAGGTAAACACGTCTTATTAGTTAAACTGTAAATACAAGTTTATACAAGTTCTTAATTTTTATGTTTAAAAAAACAATTTAGTAATTTGCGATTAATTAATACATAAATGTATATATTGAACATTTCTTTTATTTTCGATAATTAATAGGTTAGGTTAATACGTCTTAATAGTTATTAAACTGTAATAAAGTTAAACTGTGTAATAATCTGTGAGTATTTAATTTTTTTGTTTATGATGAGTATGTGTTCACTAAATAACGCTGAGTTAGTACTAATTACTACTTCTTATAAGAATGCCTCGAAAAAGATCCAACCTCCCCCGGAGCAGCAGAAATGCAATAAGGATGAGATTAGTTCTCATTAGTTCACTGCATTTCAGTAACGTCAGGCCAGGTTTCATATTACAGAAACTTCAGCTCAGCGAAAATCTCGATTGAGTTCACATCGTTCTCGAATGATGGCTACTTGAGTTAGGATGAACAGGGAACAGCGTGAGGCACGTTTGTCCACCGATCGCAAGGCTCATGCAATATCGCGTGAGTCTGAGACCTTTACTGATAGGAAACCCGGCTGAGCTCTCAAAAAGCACGAACTTTGCAGTCTAGAAAGCTGGAAAGTAGCTTAGATTGTGAATTTCAATTAACAGCTGATCGAGAAGAAGAAAGAAACTGCAGAACAACGTCAGTCACGACTAAATGCCGATCGATCGACTTCGGCATATACTCAATAAAATGTTATCAAGTTTGATAGAAGACCCAGAAACTGGAGCGGAAATTGATATCCTTCCATGGATTATCAAAGAGAAAACAGGTTATTTGTATTCGCCCAGCATTGATTACTCTGAATTCGAATCTATAGTAGGTATGGTGGTATGTTATCAGTTTTGTAATGCTCAAAAATGGAGAAAAGAACCAAATGGAATATGCTATTCAGGTGGCAAAGTGCTCATTTAAACTTATCATGAGCCCCTTTATAAAAGTTTTACTAAATAGTGAGCATTCTCAGTGTAAACATTTTTAGACTATGTCCGTTTATATAATAGTGTATTCCAAATGACATCTTTTGGGGTCAAACATATCATATCTAACTTTTAAGGTGCAGGGCCAATTTATCACTTGATTGGATCTTTGCTTCTCCAAAATGAACCAAAATTTCTTTAAATTTATTTTGTATCAAATTACATTGAACAGGCCCATATACGACATCATAACTTTCCTCAGCTGAACATCAACTTTATATTTCAACTTGAGAATATGTGACATCAAGTAAATCCGTATGTCAGAAGTTTCAAAGCCGCAATAGATTCCATCCCACAAGGACAAAATAACAATTATAAAGTTATAAATAAGGCTGATAGACGTCCTGCGGAAGAACATCGTGAAAAGTTCACTGTCCCCGATGCAGACGAAGTTGCAGTAATATTAGTCAATTAGGAATGTGATAGACGTGACATCGTGCAGCGCACTCATGTTGATCGCTTACAACGTATTTATGAAACACACCGAGCATATAATGCCCTGCAGTATCCTTTGATATATTTCCATGGTCAGGATGGGTACAATTTCAGACTCTACCAAGTAAATCCAAGCACTAGCATAACAAATTATAATAAAAAATATCAGCCTTACAGTTTTATTCATACCAGATATAAATTAGATGAAATTGTTGTATCTATTGCTACTATATTTTCTCTATAGTAACTTGAGATCGGTAACGGTGTGTATCCGCAGGAACAAGCAAAATTTGTTCTAAACGCAAACCTATGCTGCGAAGTTTCATGAATGCGAGACCTCATATCATCCATGCATGGAAACGCAACGCAAATACCAACTTGCGAAAATTCATGGCTTTGCGAAAGACCTATTTTAAGTCCACGAAACGACCAAGCAGCAGCAATAAATGCTGAAATTTTGAGCTTTGTTTCGGAGGATAATGTAGAGTATATCTCCATTAACAGAGTTATGAAAGATGAAGAATCTACCAATTACCCAGTAGAATTTTTAGAATCCCTCAGTGCTCCTGGACTACCATCTCATAAAATAAATTTAAAGTCGGCGTACCCATAATGCTGCTAAGAAATTTAACACCGCCAAAACTTTGCAACAATACTAGATTAAAAGTGAATTTTCTCTTTTAAATTTCTGATTCTGCGAAACCTGATAGAAGCAGAGATTTTAACAGGTGGTAGAGTTTTTATGCCTCGGGTTCCGGGTTCTGGGTTTAAACGAGTTCAGTTTCCAGTGAGCTTATGACCAGTTTTGCGATGACAATTAATAAAGCCTATGGTCAGACGCTAAAAGTTGTGGATGTGGATCTAAGTATTAGCTGTTTTTCGCACGGTCAGCTTTATGTGGCTTATCACGTGTTAATAATTCTAGCAGCCTGTATGCTTTGTTCCCAGATGGCTATACGATGTAACGACGGTGATTATAATTCAGAATAAACCAAAATCCGAAAAATGCTGCCTAAAGTCACTATTCCACGCAGACGAAGTTGCGGGCACAGCTAGTAATATAATAAAACTGTTAGTATACCGAATCTGTACATTAACCAATTTTGACAAAACTTAACACGGTGATAACAAATATTATAAAGTAACATCTACGATACTTTTTGTCACATAAAATGCAAGGGGTTCTCCAGGATAATGGATAAAAGTCAATTTTAATTTCGGGTAATCTCGGGAAGAGATGGACATATTTTGACGGGACTTTTTTTGGTAGATAGCTGAAGTTACTCCGCGTAACATAGGGTTACCTTTAATTTTTGAAAACTATTAGGGATCCGCGTAAAAAATTATAACTCATAAAAAATTGAATAAAATCCGATTCAGTACACAGTTTTTACGGGCAGGTATATTTGAATTTGAGAGAAACACCTTTGCTTAATGTTAGTAGTAATTTTTTTTTTTTGTAAAATAATTAGGATTTCGTATAAAAAAATTTAAAACTATATTATGCAGTAAAAATTTATATAAAACGCGGGCGCAGCCGCGGGTACACAGCTAGTATAATAATAATATTTTTATGACTACTTGACGATCGTGAATTCGCTCACAAGAATATCTTAGTAAACACGTAATCTAACTTTTATATCATTTGTATGACTTATATTAGGTCCATCCATTCAACTGAAAGACACAACGACCGGTCTTGCGCCACCAGCACCCAGCGGACTCCTGCGAGCTTCACCAGATCGTCGGTCTACCTACCCACATTGTATCTTCCGGTATACGTCAGTCATTCGAGAACCCGTTGACTCCATCGGGCATCGGCTCTACCAAAAATGTAACCAACTAATTGCCACTTAAGTTTGACAATTTTTCGGGCAATGTCAGTTAATCTGGTTTTTCTGCGGGTGCGGATCTCCTAATTGCTGATTCCATAACGCAGTGATATTATAGTGATGTAAACTAATCTCATCGCTACGTAGTTTTTGTTACGGTAGTAAATGTAAAACAATAAGTCCTTCTAAATAAATGAATCCTAGATATCTTTACTGTTTTTTTTATTTAGCCTACTTCCAGGTTTTATTCGAAAAAATAGTACCGTATAATATAATAAAAATATATCGTCTACATTACTAAATTGCAGTTAAATGTGTAATAGATAACTTTGTAAATACTGTTTTTTTTATAAGTTTATATTTCATAATTTGTTAATTGAAATTATTAACATAACCTAACTTTTAACATTTGTCTGGTATTTACAGCGATTAGCGCTCCGAGATATATTTATGTACATTTTCATATAGATGATTCATAATCAAAACATATATACACAACGATAGGCTGCGTAAGCATAAATTGTATTATTAACTCTGAAAGCCAGCACTTAAACGCCATCTTATACTTGACATACTGTAGCATGTTGATGGCTGACTTCATAACATTGGTAAGGCGAATCTATAAGTTCTTTCCCTGCCGAAAATCGCTCAACGCTTACATAAGTTTTCACGTCAAAAACGCAACCCTTACTTGTCTGTCTTTTATTACCCTTGTCATTCGCGGAACTTTTATTCAATTTACGTGTTCCCTTTGAAATCCATACATATACGTTGGCTAACGTAAGGAATACACCAGTGACGATAAATTAATGTGACATTTGTAAAAAATTATCCATAAAAGTACATTCATCCAATTCGAATACTGGATTCTCAAAAGATGGAAAAATAAGTCATTTATGAAAGAAAAATCCTTTATAAATCAAGTAGTATTGAGTGGTAAAAGATTTTAATATGAAGGGTTGTAACTGCTAAAGAAGTTCTCACTTCAAAAATATAATTGCAATAGTTATTTTATCGCTTAAAAGAATCTATTATAAATATATACGTACAAACAAACATTTTTGTAAATATAATATATCCTGCTTAAATCAAGTACAGCGGGCATTAAAATAATAAGATTCTAGTAAGAAAAAAAAGGAAAGAAAACCAGTCGTTCGACAAGTTGCAACGTTTTTGTCGTATCATTTAGAACGATCTCCAGAAAGTTCGTTCTCAGTCGAAATACGAATTATATATACGATTTCAAAATTGTGCAGGGAATTTGATTATATTTTATTAATAATATAAAATATGTAAGGATATTTTATAATACTAACATTTTTTTACACTTTATGCTTTGGCCACAACCTTATCTGATATTAAGTGACGATAAGATATCGTCACTTAATACATAGGATGGTAAGCACACTAAGCCTAGAGTTACTGGTGTTCAAGTGATGCTGTCAGAACACACCTACTGTTATTTGGCGACAGGTTTTCAAACTTGAGGTTGGTAGGTACTCGTGCGGCTATTATTAGAAAATGGTTTCCTCACAATATTTTTACTCCAGCAGGGGGAATGGGCAACGTTATTTAGGGCAACGTTGCTCTAGGTTTCCATCTGTCCATTACTTGGTGAATAACTTGAGAACCCGAAATAATTCTTTTTTTTATATCACAAACTAAATATGCCCGCGACTCCGGTCGCGTGAATTTCGCTTTCGTAAAATGACAATTTCAATAATATATAGGTCTATTTCACAGCTTTTAAATTAATCTAAAAGTATATACGACTTAATTTCATTCAAATTTGCATACTATTTCTGACTCGTACTGGACCATATCGTCACTTAACATCAAGTGAGATTTTGGTCAAAGCACTGAGTTAAATAATATTGTAAAAAAGAGGCTTTTGTATTGGAACTAGCCGAGGAGACTGTTAGTCTTCTATCAATGTGTATACAAGGAAAACCCTTTGACGCACCATTACCTCAAAACTACGGAACGTATGTCGAATGAGACTACTACCATTTGACGCGGAATTTTTATAGGCGTAGATGCTTATAGACTATTTATTTTTTGGATTCCAACGACCCTTTCTCATTTTTACTCTTATGTGAATATATTCGCTAATAAAAACAACAGACTATCATGTTTCTACATTCATTTGTTTTTTTTTTAATGTTAGGTATAAATGAAATGTTAAATGCCCTGAACATATAAAACACGGGCGGAGCAGCGGGCACCAGCTAGTATAATTATATACGTAAAGTATCAAACCACATAACACCTATACTATTATGATTGGTTTTTGGATTGTCTACGAAAGGTGCAGCGTAATTTCTTAAGGATTTTGTTTAATAACTCACGACGTCGTCAATAAATAACGACGTCGTCTATTAATGACCACGTTAATTACAACAATAATGGCAAAGTGCCATTGTGGTAAGATTCCACACGTCGATGGACACGGGTTCGAGCTGATTTATACAATTCTAAAATCAGCCTGCGATTTCGATGACGGAAAACCTCGTGAAGAAACCATAGCATGATGGTAGGACATTTTCTAATAATGCCCGCCTGGTTAGCTACCACCCTCAAGTTTGAAAACTTGTCGCCAAATACTAATAGGTGTGTTCAGGCAGCATCAATTAAGAATTAGTATCTTCAAGCTTATTGTGTTTACCATCCTGGACCACATCGTCACTTAACATCAGATGAGCTTGTGGTCAAAGCACTGAGCCTATACCGTGTAAAAAAAAAGTTCGGTTTTATATATTCTGTTCTATTATAATAAGTCTGAGCTTCTGATGTAGGAAAACATGGTTTTCAAACCACAGGATGTTGATAGGGTATTTACTAATACCAGCCTGGATAGTTATTTTTAATTTTAAAATCTATTTCCAAGCCCCCATAGGTGTGTTCCCGGCAGAATTACTTGAGAGTCAGTACCTTTAAGATCAGCGTGAGGTTGTTATTAAAGCTTGTACCGTATTAAAAAAAGCTACAACCATTTAACAGTTTAAGATTTAACGAATGTATATACTTCAAGACGCATACTTCACGGTGGCTCTTTAAACTAGATGCTTTCATAATTTTCTTCTGCTGGCTACAATAGCAACTCGCTAAAATCGGATGCAAAAGATTTGAAAAACAAAATAGCAAATCAATACTAGACTCTGCAGAATTATTGAACCGTCTCAAAATTCCTAAACTATCTATAAAATAAAATTCCATAAAATAGACGTATTGTACTTATAAAAACTATAACGTATAAAATAAAAATCCACATAAGTCTCTCAAAGTAAAAAAAAGAAGAAATTCAATAAAAGAATCGGAGATTTCATTTCGATCAAGATTTTTTCCTAAACTATTATTATATGAGTTAATTATGATATTATAGATCAACCTTTCAATAGCCGAGTCCGTTAATATATCGTAAAATATCAAAGGCGGATCGAAATCACCCCACAAAAAAAAAACATTGAATAAATAATAAAGTGTATAACTCAAACAAATGCCTCGTATTATTACCACATTATTCAAACTCTCAACCCTTAGAGGAAGTATTAAGTGTCAAACATAATAGTTACGATGCTCGGGAGAATAATGTACGCGTTTCCATTGATTGACGATTTTGTAAATAATTTTATCTTTTACATACTTTTTGTTGCTTATTTTTGCAAATCCCCTCTAAATTAAATGGGAAGATTTACAAGAACATAATACGATCTGTCGTCTTGTATAGACCAGTATGTTACCCCATAAAGGTGACGGACTTAAGAAGATTACATGCAGCTGAGATGCGTATGTTGAGGAGGATGTGTGGGGTAACAAGAATGGACAGGATTAGGAATGAGTATATTAGAGGGAGTTTGAAAGTGGCACCAATAACAGAGAAGTTAAGAGGCGGTCGTTTGTCCTGGTATGTGTATGTGATCCGCAGGGAGAAAGAGGATGTTGTAATAAAGGTATTGGATATGCATGTGGATGGTTACATTAGAAGGGGAAGACCAAAGAAAAGATGGATGGACTGTGTGAAAGATGATATGCTTAGGAAAGGAGTGAATGTGAAGATGACAACAAATAGAAAAGAATGGAAGAGGAAGACATGTTGTGCCGACCCCAAATGATAATGGGAAAAGGGTAGGGAGATGATGATGACTTTTTCTGAAATGAAAATTATTGAAGGTATAATGTGGTTATATAATACAAAATATAAAAAATTGGTATAAAGTTAAGAAATAACGTTACGTTACAGAAGTGTTATTGAATATAAATTATATCAAATATAATTTTAAAGTTAATAACTTTTTTTTTGTTGTCCAAACAACCGATATTTGAAAACAGTTTACGTGACAATTGAAAATGTTGTCTTGCAGAATTAAAAGTAACTATTCAGTTTTTATTTAAAATACATTGTAAAGCATCTCAAAACGTAATGCTGATTACCTTAGCTGAAATCTCACAATTTTAAAGAGTGAATCAGTTTTTTTAACTGTCTACATAACATAAATTGAACTTGATGTTAAATGACGTTGTGGCTCCAGATAGTAAACACGCTAAGCCCGAAGTACTAGTAATCAAATGATGCATCTACAAGTTTTTAAGGAAATAATTAAAACAAAAATTATGGTTTCTTGGATCATAAAAACTGAATTACCTACGAATACCTAGGTAGATATCTCTTTTTTTGGGAAAGAAATCTGTGGATATATTGAGGTAATATTAGATACGGTCACTTATATTAAATAATAAACCAAATGGATATATTTGATAATTGGATAAACCAAAAAAATTGACTATTAAAAATCTATACTAATAAATAAAATTGAAGTGTCCGTTTGTAATGTCAAAATAATTTTCTTTACTAAAAAGATATGAATGTAAATACTATACCTACATCAAAAATACACTTTGTTTTTTTTTTTGTCTGTCTGCCTGTTTGTTTGTTCCGGGTAAACATCGGTGCGGCCGATTTTGACGGAACTTTTTCTGGTAGATAGCTGAAGTTACATCGTGTAACTTAAAGCGCGTGCTTTTCATTAACGAAAATAATTAGGGTTCCGCGTAAAAACTTAAATCTCATGAAATTGTGAATAATATCCAATTCAATACACAGTTATACTGGCAGATACTTGAATTTGTGAAGAATTTGTTTAATGTTAGGAGCAAATCTATTTTTGGAAAATAATTAGGGTTACATATGAAAAAAATGAAAAACTATAAATTTATATTAAACATTGGTGCAGCCACAGCTAGTAAAAAAGAAAAAAAAACTTTAGTAGTGTTATGGAAACATACGAAAACACAACAATAGCATATAAGAATACGTAGATCTTTGAAACCACATGGGTGATCTTTTAAGATCCCCATTATTATCAAATCCATTCCACTGATTCTATATGAAGAAAACTATGAATTTTAAATGGTTTATACATTTATTTTAAGAACAAGTTTTTTATGTGATTTACATTTTTAACGAACAGTTGTCAAAACAAAAAACGTGTTATTTTATATTGATTAGAAGTTATTATAATTATCTTGAAGACTGACAAAACCAATCTCTAAGGCGAGAGTGACTGAGCTGAGTACCGTCTGCAGTCTTCGTGGGATAATGCAGTGGGATAATATATTAACCAAGGGGGGAGGAAGCAGCCTACTACAGGCCGACAGAGTATTCTACGCTATATCCTCAGCAGCGCCGCACTCATGCCATGGGGTGGTCGGCTCTCTTCTTGTAATTATGTGCAGTTACCACTTGAACCCATGCCCGAGTAACACCTGCATAAGTCTAAATGTGAGGGAGCCAAACTTCCTTACGAGGAACCCTTTGAAGACAGGGCGGACGGCGTCTACAATATAACACCATAGCGAATTCGCGCATCCTTGCACCTCAGCCGTGATTTTCAGAAGGCTAAAGCCCGCAACTATTCTCTATGTTCTCGTCACCATTAACCTATACAGAGGGGCGAGTACCTTCACTTCTAGCTCTCATGGAAATGTGCCGATGAGCATACAGGCCGCCATCGCAGACACCGTACTGTATCCGCGTATCACCCACAATAGAGCCGGCCCAGAACTGTCGTTGCAACACCGATGCGCGGTCCGAGTCCTTTAAAGTGGGTCTCGAACAGCCATCGGCTATCCAGGATGAGACTCACATATTTACACTCGCGAACAGTATTTTTCCCCCTCAGCCGAGACATCAAAAGTACTTGCGCCCATCCCAGCGTAACCACCGTTTCCGCCGCCGAGAACGGGTGGCTAACTTTGCTCCCGCACACACTCCGGATAGTCTTCTGACAGTTGCACAAGAAATGCTCCAATCTCCAGCTATATTAGCTTTTGTAGCAGCTGTTAGCGTGATTCAGTGACACCGCATGCACTAGCATCAAACGCATCATACTGCACTTACATACTTACACACTACATATCTACGTAAGGTTCTGTAAGGGACCTTTTTTACTTTACAGGCTTACTAAGCGTTCGGTTAGGTTCGTGCCATTTTGGCGCAAGGACGCTTGCTGCCATATTTAGGATGAGTAACTTTTATTAGTCAAGGCCCTTCTGGTCAACAGCGTTTCGTCAGTTAAAAAAAAACCGTATATTTTGACCGGGTTTCCACCCGAACACGGTGCCCACCGACCGAGATGCTCGGTCAAATTTGACCACATATTTTATTGCATATCAAGAAAGTAACGTGATTAAAGTATTAAAAAATGACCGCAATAATGCGATATAAAATCACTATATGATAGAATAATATTAAAAGGAACAGAATATGTTAATTACGTGGACGAAGCCGCTGGCACATTTAGGTCCAAATAAAATTCTTTAAAATTTACACACCGCTTCCACGTATTCCAAGAAAATTATCAAAAAGATTGAGATTACACTACAAATCCTAAGAATTTACATTTTATTACTGAATAAAATATCATCTTTAAACTTTAAGCGTAATTGAAGTCGCTCTAGTTTTTTTTAATTCTTTTTCAACAAACATCACGTCGCCCTGGTCCATTTTAACACCTTCCCTAATTCCATCTTATCTATTTTTTATATTTATAAAGGTTAAATACAAAATGGTACCATTATATTCGGGACGCGGTCAATGGGGCCCATAAACATGTCATCGGCCCGATTGTGCCGCGTTTATGTGGCGTTGTTGGGCCGTATCGATCCTACGTGAGCGCCCGGAGGGTTGACTCAGTTTAAACCGACACCGTTTATTTTGATTTACGTGTTCTAGTTCACTTTAATGTTTGTTTTATTTTAAAATGATTGCTTGTAATTCAGACTTTGTTATTTCAATATCAGACGCTTGTCTTCATGAAGACTAAGAAATATTTAAATTTAGTCAATAAAGACACCTTGTTGAAGCGTTAATTGCTGTGTGATCGAATGATATTACATAAAATGAGACTGCGCTTTTCTGGCTGTGGGAAGGAAGTTTACAATTCTCTTTAAAGATCTATGTATTTGAAAGTCAATTCAAGTTCAGTGTGACACAATTTTCGGCCGCATCATCTCTTTTAACATTAAGTGAAATTACGGTCAAAGGCATCATTATAATCATCATGTAACGCTAAAGACTTCCACTGTTGAATATAAGCCTCCCTCTAGAAACTTTACAAAAACCGGTCTTGGGGCACCCGCATTCCGTAAGTTCCTGTGACTTTCACCAGCTCGTCTGTCCAGCCTGTGGGTCTGACCATAGTGCATCTTTAGATACATGATCGCTATTCGATAACTTGTTCGGGCATTGAACGAATATTGTGCCCCGCTCACTGACGCTTAATATTGGCAATTCTTTGGGTAATTTCAGTTACGATCAAAAGCTTGACTTGTGTACAAGAAATAAATAAATTGAAACAAACGTTCAAACTTCACACAGTGCCAGAGTTTTGCTGAAGAAAGAAATGTCCCCGGTACCATCATTTCTTTCACCTTGAATTTTACAGTCAAATTAAATAATAGCTTTATTGAAACTATATTAGTAATTTTATGTATTGACTTAATGTCGTGACGTTAAATATAAATATTCGATTATAACGGGTTTACAACAACTACTGACAAAGTCGTCAAAGTTGAACATTTAAAGCAAAGATTTATTTACGCTTTATATGTGAAATCCAATCACTTTTCCGGTCATTATGTGACACATCACTAGTTATGACAATACATAGTTTTTTAAACAAGACATTTGTTCAAAGACTTCTTTACATTGAAAGCGTACGAAATCAACTCTATATAATTCATGAATCAACTATCGGTAAGCATAGCAGGCGGAGTCACGGGTAAAAGCAAGTCAGTAAATAAATTGCAGATAAGAGAATCGATTTACTTTTGTAATTTATACTACACTAGACGGACACCACGGGTTCCTTGCCAGAAAATAATTTATTTTCTTCTCACTTTTTAAATGTATTTAGTATTTTATCATTTAAGGTTTAAAATTTAAATAAACATTGTACCAGTGGAAATATTTTTTTGTCGGCTTAATCTATTATTATTCCCATACATTTTTCCATATAATCATAATAATTAATGTTACAAAATATATGCAAACTAAAACCTGGAGAATATTTGGTAAGTACATAATTTTTTACATAATATATACATAATTTTTTTTTAATAATTATATTTTGGTATAAATAAAGTTATTTTTTCTTTATTTACCATACTTCATCAATTTTTATTTCATTTCATTGAAATAATATTTTAAGCGACAAAATATATAGCTATATATCATATATAATTAAAAAACCAAACATCCTCATCTCCTGTGGTCTAAGATAGTAAACACTTTAAACCTAGAGGTAATGATTCTAAAGTGATGATGCGAGAATTTAACTATACGTGAAAAAGATTTTCAAAATTGAAGGTCGTAGATAGCCATGTAGTTAATAACAGAACCCCTACCCCATCATGCTATGGTTTCGTCACGCTACTTTCCTTTACCATAAGCAAAGGCAGTTTATAGAATAGGATATGTGAATTTGAACCGAAGACCATCGACGCGGAATTCCTAGTTTCACTAACAGAGAAATACACGTTGCCTTTTATAATATTACAGTTATCTGGTACTTGTATAGGTTCGAGTATCGTGGGAGTTAGAGGAAAGACTCGGCTGTTTCATAATAAATCAGCATGAGCAAACAGTCGTGATGCTCTAAGCGAATAATTTTACGAGAGATAATATTAAATTGTTGACGATGCTAGCTTTTTTCGAAGTTCTTTAAATAATACACTGTAATATTTTAAACAATAACAAAAGTCGTCGCTAGATGTCGCTAAGTAATATTTAGCATCGCGGTACTATCATCAGACAGTAAACTGATCACCAAGAGATGGGGTTACTTGTCTTTTAGATGGCGCTCTAGGTGTAATAATAAATAAAAAAATTGAAGAGTCTGTTTGTAATATCACAATCATAACTTTTTACTACATACATATCAATGTATATACCGTACCTATAATAACTCACGCAAAGGTGAACACAATACGATTCAATAGATAGTTTTAATGGCAGGTTTAAATGAATTAGTGAGAAATGTTATTTTTTTCTTTTAGTACCAAAAACACAATTTAGGGACAAAAAAAGCGATGTTGGTGCAGTGGATAGTGAGGCCGGATTCCGTGTTAGTGGACGCGGGTTCGAGCCAACCTATCCAACTCTAAAATCAGCCTCAGCTTACGGTAAAGGAGAACATCGTGAGGAAACCATAGCATGGTGGTAGGGTATTTTCTAATAATATCCGCCTGAGTGGCTACCACCCTCAAGTTTGAAAACCTGTCGCCAGATACCAATATGTGTGTTCCGGCAGCATCACTTGAGAACCAGTAACCTCGTAGATAACTGATCAATCTAAAATTGTTAAAGGTAGATTTAATATGTATGTTTCTTATCGTAAAATATAGATTTCATCAATCTGTCGCGGATTGGAACCTGTAACGTATTTACTGTTAAATTCAATTGATAAAATGAATTAACAAGTATAAATTGAAACCTACTCGTCGATTCAATCCAGCTGCTGAGACATTACCATATATTTCAATGCGTAAATAACTAGTTATTTTGATTTTATCTCTACAAATAAATACAATATACACTTTTGTTTGTAATATCACAATAACAGCTTTTTACTAAATATATAGAAATGTATATAAGAAACACCATTTTAATTTTTTTTTGTCTGATTGCCAGTCTGTTTGTTCCGAAACGGCTAGGGCGATTTTGACAGAACTTTTCCTGATATATAGTTGAAGTTATAAGGTGTAAGTTAGTTTACTTTTATTTTTAGAAAAATAATTAGGGTACTGCATAAAAAAATTAAAACTCACGATCTTGAAAAAATATATAAAATTAATCAAAATAGTAATGTATACAACATTTATTGAATTTTCGTGATTTTTATTCCTGATCGTGAATGACCAAAAATGATTAATTAATCCATCGAAGAATCGCGAAAGTAGGAAACGATATTTTTCTAATAAACATTTTTTTTATATTTTATAACATACTAGCTGACCCGGCAGACTTTGACTTGTCGTAACTATAACTATTGAATTCAAATATTATAAAAACTAAAAAAAAATATTATTCCAAAATATGTGCACAAAAAAATGATAAATTAATTATTTATATAATTACAACCGATACATCTGTTTTAAACGATATTTGCAGCGCGCATTCTGTCAATCACGATGATGGCGCCGTGGATAGTGCGGCCGAATTCTGTGTCCATGGAAGCGGGTTCAAACCCACCTATCCAACTCTAAAAATCAGTCCGAGTATTTGGTGAAGTATAAATTGTGAGAAAACCATGGCATTGTGGTAGGGCATTTTATGACAATGCTCGCCTGGGTAGCTACCACCCGCAAGTTCGTAAACCTTCATCACTTGAGAATCAGTATATAGGCTTAGTGAGTTTACCATCCTGGACCTCATCGTCACTTAAAATCAGGTGAGATTATGATCAAAGCACTGAGCCTATAACGTGTATAAAAAACTGACAGTTATGTCAAACGCCATAAGGTTTACGTTAGAAAAGTTAATATGGTCGTTAAATTTTCTAAGTTTATGCGCAATTTTCTTAATTTTTTTATGTAAGAATCTTCTACGAAGTATTAGAAAACATTTAAAAAAAGGAATAAAATCGGTAAAGCCGTTCTCAAGTTATAACGTGACCAGGGGAAATAAGATTTAATTGTTATATATATATATATATATATATATATATATATATATATATATATATATATAGATGTGTTTTATATATAATATATAGAATAAAAAAGTATTGAAAAAACAAAATTCTGTTCTACCCAAATAATTTATTAAATAAATGTTCTCAAAGAAATCATAATTAGTAAATAATTAATATGTCGATTACCCATAAAAATAAGACAATAGGAAAACAACGGAAAGCTGTCGTAAGCGCCAGGTTAGTGCTTAAGGGGTTAAAAGAATTCAGTCCTTTTTGTACAAAAATATTTCTACCAATCATACACACCTACGTCTGTAGTAATTGCGTATAATAATCTACCAATAACAGCCACTTATACCTAATTCTAGAATCCGTGTTTACGATCAAATCTGTGTAGTAAATTATTATGTTTTGTATTCGAATTGTCAAAGTTATTTCGAAACGTGTCGCATTGTCAACTAATAATTATTGTATACGACAATTTTGAAGAAATTGTGTAATGTGGAATCATTTTAAATCCACTATTAGAAGTCGAATATATTTTAACCTTATATTTACATAAAAGGTCTAAGTTTGTCTGTCTGTTCAATTAATTGGCTTATATCTTAAAAAAAAAACAAAAAATAAGCCGATTTTTACGTCATGTCAGCAGGCCAAGACGTATCCGATCCCCAAATGGGGAAGCTTGTGTATCAGTTGCTAGCGTGGTACAGTACATTCTGCTTACATTAGCAACAGACTACACGCAATGTACGTAGATTATTCAAGGAAGTTTTTATTTATTTTTGAAGCATCTAATGTGGTTGGCCAGACCTTTTTTTTCTGACGAGAGGAATGCATTTACGCCCTACACTTACCAATTGCATTAGGAGGATCAAGTCCCCCAAATGCAATAGATAAGGGGGTGTGGAGGGACGTCTCCACACCAGTGTAGGACTCACCCGACGAGAAGCGTCGGAAATACCCACTAAACCCTCCGGGGCCGCCCGCCGCGTTTGGGATGGGGACGATACGGGATAGCGGATGCATGCTCCGCGTCGTCCCCTGCGTGGTTGGTCAGACCTACTGTTTCCATGGCGACGCGTCGTCATGTCATGCGTCTCCATGCTGTATGATAGTATGACACATTTAATACGCTGACATACTTCGCGTGGCCTTGAAACTTCACTATCATCGCGTTTTAAGAAATTTTACTTCATACAGTATTTTGACTATTGTATTAACTAAGTTAATATAAATATTTATTAGATAAACAATCTAGATTTTCTTTAAAAACATCAGAATATTTTAATTTTGATTATGCCATATTTGTCTCATTGCATAAACTATCCTTTTATACATATTACCTACATAAAGTGATTGCGATGTTTTCAATCTCGCGACGAATCGCTTTTTTTTAGTAGTAACGCAAGGTTTTTTTTTATACTGTTTAGGATCAGTAGGATAACTTGGACCCCAATCTCATCTGATGTTAAGTAAATATGTGGTCCAGAATGGTAAAACCACTCAGCCTAGAGGTGCTGTGCTCAAGTGATACTGCCGGAATCCACCTATTGATATTTGGTGACAGGTTTGAAAACTTGAGGGCGGTAGCTACCCAGCCGGGCAATATTTTAAAATCCCCTTCCACCATGTTATAGTTTCCTCATGATGGTTGCTTTCAGGGAAAGCTCAGTCATTTTAGAGTTAGATAGGTGGGCTTGATCCCTTGTGGAATCCGATCGCAATACCAACTATGCCATCATCGCTTCAAAAAGTTTTAACAATATTGTAACTGTTATTAAGGAGACAAGCGGGTTGGCAACAGATTTGAAAAGTAGGTGTTTCAGAAATCTATTGCTATTGCGCCCCGAAGAAAGAGTTATAAAACACGAAAGGGACAACTGCAGTTCCGGCTGATTTTACCGTATGCAAAATAGACGAAAACATAACTTAGTATTACTCTGTTTCCTTCTACAAAACTAAACCAATTCTTAATTTTGTTTCAGTTATAGAACAAGAAAGACTTCAGCTATAGCGTTACGTTTAGCTTTGTTAAATTTTATCCATCAAATTTGTTTGACGAACGTCTGAAAATTACGGTAAAAATTGATCATTTTTTTTTCATTTTTTCTCGTTTATGGACTAATTTAACTAAGGTTAAGTTATGAAAAAAAAAAAAGGGCATGGCGGTGGTGGATATATATCATTTGGTACAATAATATTTACCATCATTCTATTGTCCAGGGAGGAAACAAGAGGAACTACGTTTGTTTAGAAATAAACGCCGCTCGCATATCATCTTAAGGAATAGCAAAATAACTTTTGTATGCAATCGAAGCCCTTATTTATATAGCATTCGTGTAAGTAGAACAAATGATATTTTTTAAACAAATCACTAAAAAACATTTTCCTGGTATAAATATGGTTCATAAGAAACTCTAAAGTCAACTCGGGTGAAGTTAGAGACATAAGCTAGTAATTCATGTTTGTATCATTATATTTGGATTAAATGTTATATAAAAGGGATAATTACAATTTATTATAGGTAAAGAATAGGTAATAACATTGGTAGTTGTTATAATAATGCTCTCAATAGTTCTTAATAATATTTGTAAATAATTTTCACGGTAGAATGGATTTCTCTGATCTTTGAATAATTCAAGATAATTCGTAATACTAATTGATGACCAATAATTTTCTCGTAAAATAAAATATAAAGACATAATTGGTAGCGCTATATTAATGGGTTTAAATGAATTTATTTACGTTAATTCGGTTTATGACATTTCATGCAATATTTAACCCGGTTCCAACATTATTTCAAGTACGTGCCTACAAAATATATTCAGAATTCACGATTATCTACACTAATAAATAAAATTACAGTGCCTGTTTGTAATATCAACATAATAACTTTTAACTAAATACATACGGTTCCTACACAAAAAAAAACACAACTTTTACATCTGTCTGTTTTATCCGGCTAATCTCCGGAACGGCTGGACCGATATTCACGGGACTTGTTTTTGACAGATAGTTGAAGCTAATTCGCGTAACTTAGGCTACCTTTATTTTTTGAAAATAATTAGGGTTCCGCGTAAAAACAATAAAAGTTATAAAATTGTAAATAAAATCCGACTCAATGTTCTTAGGTTTTTAAATGGTGATAAATATATTTGCTCTCTGTTAGTACCAAAAAAATTATTAGTAAAGTAATTAGGGTTCCGTATAAAAAAATAAAACCCAAGACGTTATAAAAAAATTATACAATGGACATCACAACATTAATTTTAAACGATTATTTAAAATAGTATTTTACCCAGTGAATAATATACATTGATCGCGGGCGCAGTCGCGTATACACAGCTATTATTGTATAGAGTAAAGGAATAGTTGTATTTATTATTTATTTAATCGATCTTCGATGAAACATGTAAAGCATATTTGATGATAAATAAAATAAAATAGGAAATATATGATATGCAATATTAAAATAAATTAAATTCAAATTATGACAATATTTCTGTCTGAATAAAACCATATTCATAAATTAATTTATACGTAACGATTATTTATTGACACTTGATCTAATGCTGTCGATTCATTCAAACGATAATCCAAAAGTAATGAACTTAATCGGCAATATAAATAACTAACTAATAATAGTTAGTCTTTGAAATAAATAATTTTAATTTGACATGTACTCTTGCAAAACTCATGTATCTTTAAAATCTGCACGTAAGAAAAGAATCAAGCTATAAAATATTTGAATAATAACTTCCAAAAAAAATTACATAATAGTTTCCTGCATATGAATGACCAGTATTCCAATGCATATTACCGCTATATATTTATAAATTATGCACGCGAACAAACGGATGGGAATTTTTTGTTTTTAACATAAATGTAAATGTAACATGCAAAATATAAATGTAGAAAGAAGTATGCTAATATATGTATACTAATATATACGTGTGTATTATTGAAGCGCATGCGTAGCTAAATAACATTGTAGAATGTTGTCCCACGATAAATAACAATAAACCCCGTGCGCTCTGAGCTTGTTATTATCTACTTTATCTGACTCCTTCGGACGAACGTGAACTCTTGTACGGTCAGCAATGAATATGATTTATTGATTTTAATGTGACTAAACTACCGAGATATCCGATAGCCAATACGTTCCATCTGCCCGTGTAACTAAGCTCGGTCTTCACTCGCCTATTGCCAGGATATGTACTACGAACAATACTCTATGCAAACATAATAATAAAACAGACATATTTCACCTGTAGATTACTGCTTAACCAGGATAAGGATTACAATAAACAGAAAAGATATAATTGACTCACGGCCATCATCTGGATGTCACACTCGCACTGGTACCGCTGGGTATCTTTCTGACTGATTTTCTTGAATTTTTTTGTTTTCTTTCACGGAGCACTGGCGAGTTTCGGTTTTTGTTTATAACGGCACACACTACTGTTTATATTTTATAGCGAGCGCCGGGTAGCACACATGTTGCAATTGATGCATAATGGCCGCGAGATTCAAATGGGTATTTACCCATTTCCCTTCCTTTCCTAGGTCCTTTCCTTTGAAGGGATAAAAGGAAAGGTTAAGCTTGTCCACCTTTTTTTTTTTTTTGACGGAGGGAAATGCATTTACGCACTACCCTTACCCATTGCATTAGTGAGACCGAAGTCCCCCAATGCAATGGGTAAGGGGGCACGGAGTGACGAGCTCCGTGCCAGTGTGGGACTCGCCCGGGCGTGAAGCGCCCGGAAATACCCACTAAAACCTCCCGGGGCCGTCCGCTGCATTTGGGATGGGGGCGACACGGGGTGGCTTTAAGCTTGTCCACCTGTCTATTAATAAGTTCGAGCAAGAATTGTTCAAACACTTAAATAAAACCAAATGTTAAAAATGTATTTGATTGTTCAGAGACATATTTTTATGATCCAAGTATTATTATTAAGATGTTCCACAGAAAGCAATAAGATTCTACGTTGCTTTTTTCCCCGTTGAAATTTACTTTTTTATTAGGTCTTGTTTATTTTTCTACAGTGTCTATAATTTTTTTATTGTATTTTTTGTTTTGTATATACAGAGCATTTAGAAAAACTGTGTACTCCTTTGAGTAGCATGAAAATCTAGAACATAATTATAAAAATGATATTATGTTACTTTACTGAAAATTTGTGTGTAATGTTCTTGCAGTTCCAAATAAAATAAAGTAATAGTGGCTTAGTGGGTAGTGTGTTCGGATTCCGCGTCGATAGGTTCAACCTCAGCTATCCAATTTTATAAATTAACTTGCACTTTGGGTAAACAAAAAAAAAAACTAGACTACCATGGAGACTGTCGAAAGAAGTGATAACTCAAAACTTTGGGAAACCGGTTTTTTAATGTATACATTTAATCTGTAACCTATCAATGCTTAACATTTAAAACTCGTCTGGTTTTTACATCTGTTGGCGCTCTGAGCAATAATTATTCACAATTTCATATAGTTTATTCATAATCAAAACTTACGATAGGCGAAGTTAGTTTACATTTTATTATTAGTCTTTGAGCGCCAGAATTTATACTTGACATACTATAGCATGTTGAAGGCTGACATCATAGTATTGGCAACGCAAATCTATATGTTTTTCCCTTACTGAGAATCGCTCAACAATACTAAAGAAGTTTTCATTTAAAAATACGGGTGAAAAAAACTAAAGTACAATGCTAGGTGCTTTTCTAATAGTGTCCGTTTAGGTAGCTACCACCCTTCAGTATGTTAGTACCTCTATGGTTAGTGTATAACACCATCCTGAACCACATCGGCACTAAACACTTGATCGGATCGTGGTCAAAGTGCTGTATATAAAAAAAAAAAAACAAAAATGAATAAAAACGAAACCAACTTCTCGTCATTCTATAGGCAGTCGAAGTTACAAGTCGTCAACACTATGTCACCATAACGACCAAGTTAACAATGTTCTCTCACGTTTTATTGTGGTTAATTATTGTTTACGTGCTGAGTCTATTTAAAATATTTAAAAAAAAGATAAAATAATATTTAGGCGAGCACAATTCACTAGATACAGTTTTTAAAAAGAAAGCTTAGATTTCTATGAAAAACAATGATCGTATTGTGTTCAGATCTTAAATATATTTGTTTACTTAAGCTCATCAAAATGACTCTATTTTATCTAATGTTAAATAAAATACTAAGTCAGGCAAAAAATCTCTACCACACAATTCGCTCCATGTCCAGCCATGTTCTTGAGAAATTAAATAATTTATCTTAAGTGAAACAAAAAAAACAAAAATCGCTACTACATTATTTCTGCTTAACCCACTAAGGATAATATGGTGCATTCTTATTATAACACAACAAGAAGACTCATAACTGATTTCATCCATTCATCCATTGCACCAGTGCTGGTCTCCCCCAATGAGGGGGCATTGCCATAATCACCACGCTTGGCAAGCGGGTTGACGATCGCAGTCGTTGTTTGTGGTTCTCAGAGCATACTGCTGTCCATCCTCTAGTTTATCCTTTAGTCGCCTTTTACGACATCCACGAGATGATATGGGGTGGTACTATTATTTGCTTTAACTGTATAAATATAATAACTGACTATTAATTTCAATATTAAAACCTAAGACGTTGAATTATAGAACGCGAAAGATAAAAACACAGTTTTCAATATGTCATCGTCATACATATTGATAAGTCATACATATAAATGTTGTACAATTCAATGTTAAACAAATATAAAAAATTTAAATGTCATAAATTATAAATATCAAATCAAAATTGTATAATTTTTTATTAAATTTATGTAAATATATTCGGTTTCTATGATTGAGACATAAATAAACATGTCAAAATAGATCGTTGTTTATATTAATGATTTATTTATTTAAAATATTTAGGGTTTTTTTTTTTTCATAATAATTTCTATATATTATATGCTAGTTGTATCTGTGATTTCATCTGCGTATACTAATTTCTGTCTTTCACATTTTTAACTGTACCAGATTTTTCGAAAGGAATACTTGTGCCGTAATGGATAAATTTCATCCCACGAAGTTTCGATGATGTTTGGTAATCGCATATCATTTTATTTTTTAATCTGTTTTAAAAATTCATTTACAAATCAATATATGATTTTTTTTCCCAACGGTACTCACAGCTTAATGTGAGAGGTATGTAACCTGACAACGATTTATAATAAATAAATAAAAAAAAACCGCGTTGATTTTTATACCTACGGACAGGCGTAAAGCGTCTCAGTTGTGATTATTTCACAGCTGAATGTCAATATTGCGTCATGACGGCGCATGCGCAGTTATATTTGATTTGATTACTATAACATTTACTTCACGGATATCATCATGATCAAAATATACAGACTCAAACAAATTCATCAAAAATGATAATACAGGTTGTTAAATGAAAATTTAATTATCTATTTCCTTTTCACAACTTAATTAATTGAAACCTATGAATTCTTTTGCCTATGTCAAATATGTGTAATATTTTTTATGCTTATCATAATGTTATAAACAACATGGTTTAAATCAAAAACAAAAAAAAGACTCTACCGTCTAAAAAGACCGTAATACAACTACCTCGGTGGCGCTGTTGTATTACGGTGCGACTGCCGTTCTGACGTCTCGGGTTCGATTCACGGGTCTGGTTAAGTGGTATTGAGTTTTTCTACTCAGTATCATCCCGGAGTTTGGAATTTGTGCCAGATATGGCGACAGGCTTACCTCCTGTCACATCTGGGATGGAACTAAGCTCGGAGAAATGTGGGTGGTGTAGTTCGCTATTTTCACCTCTGCCTAACCCTTCGGGGATAACAGGCGTGTGTTTATGTTATGTTATGTTAAAAAAAGACTAAGGGGACATTCATTAATTACGTAAGGGTCCCCAGGGCAGGGGAGGTTAAGAAAATCCATACATGCCCTTATCTTGGCGGGAAGGGGGTAAACCCAATTCTTACGTAATATTTTACAAGTCTAAATTTGTTATTAAAAATCTATTTCTATTTCGGATAATGAATGATTTTCGTTTCATAATGTGCACTTCGATTTGCATATAATTTTTACATTTTTTTTTATTGTTTATTAAAATCATAAATGTCATAAATAATAATTATATCAAATCTTACGTAAGATGAGGATGGGGGGGGGGGGGGGGGTTAGGGGGGTAGAGAAATCTTATGTATCCTGACGTGGGGTCAAAAACCATTACGTAATTAATTACTGAATGGTCCTTTACAACACGTTCTCTTTCTAACTTAAACCATAGAAAAATTAAAACAAATTACACAATGAATAAGAAAAAATAACGGTTGTAAACAAGTTTGACGCCAACTTAAATGGATGGTAAAAGAAAAAAAAAAAAAAAAAAAACCAACAGAGTAAATAGAAATAAAAAAACGCACGAAAACATTTAGGACTGATTCTAACAAATGGACACGATTAATCATTATTTGCCACTTCATTGATTTTAGCATAATATGTACACAAATACATTTATACAGAATGCGTCAGTTAAGGTTGTTTACATGGAACGAAACGTAGCGATGAGCATAGCGGAAAATGATTAGACGTGATCGTAGGTAATTTTGAAAGCGCGGCGCGGCCTAGGACACGGCGCACCACACGCTGGCAGATTGTGATGCGTGGGAGGAGCCGCGCCGAAATGTGGCAGCGGCTGAGGGACCAGACCTCTCGCAGCCGGTCGTGGTGAGAGCCATGGTCGGCAGCGAGGAGGTCTGGGGGGTTGTCGCCTCCTTCTGTGAGTAGGTGATGTGGCAGAAGAAGGCCACGGAGCGGGAGCGGGAGGGGGACCCAATGGCAGATCCCCTTCGCCGGAGACGGGTTGTATGGGGGAGGGCACGTTATGTGCGAAACCTCCCCCCGCCGTTGGATGTCAGCTGTTTTTTTCTTTCTTTTTCTTTTGCTTGTGTGTTGTTTCTTGATGTCTTCAAGGTATCCCTCTTCTCGCTACGTCTTGTCCTTACAAGACGAGTAAGAGAAGAGGGACCTTCCTTCCTTCCCTTCTTTCCTTTTCAATTTGCAGCTGGCGGGTGTTATTTCCTTATCTTTCTGTCCTGTCATTCTCCTCTCATCTCTTTCTATTACGGGAAGGGGTGGTGTTTCATGCCACTTCTTCCTCTGGATGAATTATTTTCTATTTTGGGGGAGAGGGGTGACCCAATACCCCTCTCCCACACGGTAATGACTCTCTCTTCCGAGTATCGGGCTAAGAGGTGGAGGGGTTTTCTCCCTCATCCCCAACGGGCTAATGTAGAGGACGAGGCCTGTTGGGCCTGCCGCAGGAGGCGACGCGGTGCATGCTACCGCGATCACGTATCGCCCCCCTAAATGCGGCTGGCGGCTCCGGGGATTTAGTGGGTATTTCTGGCGCTTCTCGCCGGGTGAGTCTCACACTGGTGTGGAGACGTCCCTCCACACCCCCTTACCATTTGCATTGGGTGGACTTGATCCTCCTAATGCAATTGGTAAGAGAAGTGAGTAAATGCATTCCCCTTCTCAAAAAAAAAGGTAATTTTGAACGCAGCCGGTATAAATCCTGAAATTGCTCAAAATAAAGAAAATATCGTTACGAAAAATTATCAATACATTTTTTTATTTCGTTTTCAATTTCTTGCTTAGGCATATAGTTTAGGTATTCTTATGTAAGATTCTTTAAAATTCATATGCTCATTTTGAATAAATGCCCTTGTCATTGTTCACATTTTATATTGATTGATTCAACAGAAATAAGTCCACTGCTGGACATAGGTATCCCCCAAAAAAAGGGGAATCGCCATATTCATCACGCTTGGCAGGCGGTTTGGCGATCGCAGTTGGTGTTTGTGGTACTCAGAGGATGCTACTGCCCATCCCCTAGTTTATCTTTTAGTCGCCTTTTACGACATCCACGAAAGATAATTTTTCATTACTGATTATAAATAATTTACAACCTATCATAAAATACGATTAATTTTAAATTGTGTTTTTTTATTTTTAGTAATTAATTTCATACATTTAAATCAATAAGTAGGTCAAGTTCGATTTCCAACATTGTGAGAAAATTATGTTTCTGAATACTACTGAAGACATGATTGAGATCAAATGGGCATTGGTATGTTTCTAGTAAAAGAGGAATTGTACATGAATAGAGCTTTCTGGACTTTCAATATAAAAATGAGTATAAATTTGCTGTTACCATCTTGCTTTGCCTACCATTTTCTATAACATCGTTATGATCTTATTGACCTTGATAGCATTTCACAGGCTTATCGATGTCGTCAGATGAAAAATGGTAAGAACCACAAAGACTCTACAATGCCAGGTCTCGGTTTGAGCATCAGCATACAATTTGAGTAAAAAAAATGACATATTCACTGAACGTCATTTCCGGTTGATAATCCGTCCCTCCGTACGAATAAAATCTGGGACATACCATATCGCGCCTTAAGAAATTTTATTACAATACTTCAATTTTGTTATTAAAACAGATAAATAAAACAAGGACTACTATAATCGTAGTCTTAAATAGCGATTCGATGACAAATTTAGAACCATTTAAATATGACAAATAACACTTTAATGGCTCTGGAATGAAAAGTTACTCTCAACAAAAAAAAAAAAAACATTTTTTTTTTCGAACCAATTTCGAAGCGAAATTAGTTTCGTTGCTGAGACAAAAACTATAAACACGTCAGAAACTCTATCTTACGCAATAAAGTGGCTGACGGATTGCTACCGCGCGCCCGGCACTGTGTGAACGGACCTTATTTGGGTTCTTCAATCGTCCATTGATTGTAAATCGAATCCAATTTTTGTGATACGAAAATTGTTCAAATGCTTTTGTCTATTAAATTAGTACCCGTTAAGATTGTTCCTGGTATAGGTGTACTAACACTAGTTTCTTCTATCTCAGTTTAGTTTTTAAATAATTTTTATTTTTGAAGTAAAACTTCTTTAGCGGTTTTGAGCGATTCTCAGTATAGATTCACGTTACCAATACTATGATATCAGCCGAACATGCTACAGTGTGTCAAGTATAAGATGGCGTTTAAGTATTGGCGCTCAGAGGTGCATAATCAAAATTTATCCTTACGCAGCCTATCGTATGTTTTGATTATGAATAAACTAAATTAAAATGTACATTATTATTATTCGGAGCCCTAATAGATGTAAAAACCAGGCTAATGTTAAATGTTAGATTATGTTATTAATAACGACGAACAAATTATGAAATGTAAAGGTTAAAAAAACAGATTTTCTAATTTTTTGAATTTATCACTTCTGTCAGCAATTTGCTTGGCTGCCTAGGTTTTTTATTTGTTTGTTTATATCATGTGAAAGTCGACATTTCTCTCGAAAATGTGGCCACTTGAAGTTTTCCTTTATATTTTTGTAGTCAGGAGATTTAAAATTTTGAGATATGGCCAAATACACGAGCGAAATAATTTATTTGCTATTGTGTTGAAATTAGTTTACTCCAATCCAAAAGATACTAGATTCTGGTTAACGTTGAAACGTAATCAAAGTAATCACTCACTATGACAGACTAATTAACTATTATTAACTCTCAGGCAAAACCACATTAAACAGCACAATGAATAAATAACAAAACAAAAAAAAAACTTTAACTGTTTATAAAAATAAAACAGAAGTAAAAATATTACAAAAACTGAAAGAAACTACACGCTCGTGTTCACTAAACGAACCCGAATAAAAATGGCGGAAATAACCCAACTAAAATCAAAAAGAGGTAATGCAATATCAAACATATACGACGACGTTATAACTTAATGCGATAGTGTTAAAAAGTAACGAATTTTCGCAAATTAGTAATATTTTTTTAAGTAGTTTATATATAATAATTTAAAAACATAATAATTTGTTAGAATTCGACACGAGGACTTTATTACTTTTAAATGAGTGATGGTAAAAGTTTTTTATTCTTTTCATTATAAAAATAGTTTTATTTTAAAGGTTTTTGGATAACTGTTAGTTGTTTTATATCACATGGTGCAAATATTACATCGATTTTTTACGGTTTGCATAGATTTCCTCTTATGAAAAAATCAATACAACCATTAAATAATTGCAAACGATCTAAATAAATTCTGACAAAATAATTAATTTTACAAAATTAATTAAATAAAAAAAAACAATACATAAGGTCAATGGATTTTATTTATCTAATTAAAACAAGATATTTATCTTCAGATTAATTTATACGGTTGACATTTAGATTTTAACGTTTCTTATAAAACCATCAAAATAATGGAGTTATTTAGAATTATAACAGCGACCGAAATATACAATTTTTGAATTCCTTTTTAAATATTCTTATATAATATGTAAAAGGCAATATCTTTGTCTGTTTGTCTGCTCGTTCGTGTAATTACTTTTTATACTGTTAACTTTGTCTGGTTTTTATATCGATTGGCACTTCGACCATTAATTTTGTACATTTTCATATAGTTTATTAAGAATTAAAGTTTACAATAGACTGTTATTGTTTATCTTTGAGCGCCAGCACTTAAACGTCATTTTATATTTGACATACTATAGCGTATTGACGGATGATTTTTGATCATTGGCAACGCGAATCTATACGTTTTTTTCCTAGCGAGATTCGCTCAAACCCTCTATATATGTTTTCCCTGTAAAAAGTTTTCTTTTATAACTAATAGTTAATACTATATAATCTGTTAAAAAATGTAATTCTGTGAAAATTGTGAGCATAACCGCAAATATAAGTAGGTTTTGCAAATAAAAAAGTTAATGTTGTTAAATTATTTATCAGTCTCATTTATTGTATATGGTATTAATTATATTATTCGAGACATTAATTGGCAAATTAATATTATAAAATATATAATAAAATATATATTAATAATATTAAAGAATACATTAATATAAGTGAGTATTTTGTTAATTGGCACATATAGGTTTTGATATCTGGTAGCACTTGGCGCTGCCTTTTTATTTTATTTTATTAAGCCAAAGTGACCGTCCGGTGCTTTAGGCTAAGTCTAATAAAAGCTTTTTATGTAATTGTATTTGATTTTACAAAAAACAACATAAAGAACATTATCGATTTACCGGACAATAAGTCAACAAGCACTATGCCAAGCAAGTCTTAATTTGAAAAGGTTATTTCAGCGGGGAACATTATTAGAACGATAGTGTTGTCTGAAAATTACACCCTTCTCTGTGCTTCCACTAACAACGGTTATAACTATGAATTGTATAGCTTTTATATAAAAGCCTGCCTCGGTGACGTAGTTGTATTATGGTGCGACTCTCATTCTGAGGTCTCTGTTTCGATGCCCAGGTCGGATCAAGTGATATTGGGTTTTTCTACTCAGTATCATCCCGGAGATTGGAATTTATGTCCGATATGGTGACAGGCTCGCCCCCTGTCACATCTGGGATGGAACTAATCTCGGTGAAATGTAAGTAGTGTAGTTCGCTATTTCACCTCTACCTAACCCTTCGGGGATAACAGGCGTGAGCTTATGTTGTGTTATCTTTATGTAAAAATATATATCTATTATTCACATTTATAAAGAAAAGAAATCAGATCGAGTTTGTTGCCGGCTCTTCTCGACTGAGTTGTTTTCAGAACCTACGGTTGTATTTTGATGTTCATAAGAGTCGTCTCAGGGTCTAAATTAAAAATATATATATTTTTTACTTTTTATTAAAAATATTTTTTAGTTGATATATTATTATTTTATTAGCATCAATATCTTTTATTTACAATTAGTTGTTGATTTTAATATACATTTGCATAAAAATGTTTGTAGTCGGTATTGTGGTTGACGCAGGTTCGAACCCACCTATCCAAGCTTTAATGAGCCTGAGTTGTCGGTGAAGGGAAAACATAGCATGGTAGTAGGATATTTTCTAATAATCCCCCCTAGGTAGCTATCACACCTAAGTTCGGAAACCTGTCACCAATAGGTATGTTCCGGTAGCATTACTTGATGACCGGTATCTCTAGGCTTAGTACCATCCTGAATAACATCAGGTGAGATTATGATCAAACCTTGCAGCCTATACAGTATAAAAAACACCTAAATTGGAGTAAATAATTGTGTCATATTTAAACTCGTAGAGTAATAACACTAAGAGTGATGATTTCATACAAAAAAAAAAACACTTAAAATTGAAGCCAAAAAGTCTATATTCTTGTGTGTAAGCAACACAGAATTACGTAAGCATCGGCACGTATGAGAAAAAGTACGTAGTCTTAGAAGACCAACTTGAAAGGACTTCACTCCGCGTGCGATTACTCCCGTTCTGAGTCTTTTAATTCTTAAACTTTGAAACCTAGAACGCTTAAGCTATTGCGTTTTTTTTTTACTTGCTTTTTATATTTTTAAACAATGAATTTCTCTTTGATTTTTGAGTAGTTTTATAAACTTGAAAATGTGAATTATTATTATGCTTAAATTTCTTAAAAATTATATAGTTAAAAACATTTAATATTATTATTAAATTTCCAAAGAATTTATTTAAATAATATATGTGCCCGCGGCTTTATCCGCTTGAAATTCAGACAATATGCAGCCTATGTTCTCCCCCCGGATGTAATATATATCATTACCAAGTTTCATCGAATTCGGTTTAGTAGTTTTTGAGTGATTAGCGAACAAATAAACAGACAGACAGACATACCGACAGACAGTCAGACAATTTTTTTTTAACTATCGAAATGTGTTCTGTAATCGATTCTGTTAGCATTTTTTCTCAAATATCTTCAATGTATAGATTTATTTTCGTTAGGCTTTTATTATTAGTTTAGATAATACAGAACCCACATATTTTTTAAAGCGTCAAACGTAAACAGTACAAAATTGTTCTGTCATCGAGAACGAGGATTTGTTGTTTTTTTTTCTCTTGCGCCGCTTTTGTTTCGTCGAAGACATCAGTTTACAGATTAATCGGTACAAAGATTTACTTTTAGATCTACGATAGTGTGTTAGTTGTGTGACAAATTCTTTAGCGCTATTGAATGGCAGTTAAAAAGGTGATGCCGCGTTACGGGTTTAGTGTATATTTTATTGGGTCTTTGATCCGAAGCTAATTTTTATCATTGATTTCACCTCTGTATTTAAAGAATAAAACGCAGTATGAACTGTTGTGCTGAATGCGGGTGGCGCAAAACCGGTCGTGGTGGAGATCTTTGAGAAAGACCTATATCCAGCAGTGGACGTCTTTCAGTTGATGATGAACTGTCATATTTAATGCATTGATAGCGCAGTTGGCAATGCGGACGGATTCGGCGTCAATGGGTGCATATTCGAGCGTACCTTAGCATTCACCTCTAAAATTAACCTGAGTTTTCTGTGAAGTAAAACATTGTGAGGAAACCATGACATGGTGGTCGGGCATTTTCCAATGAAACCTGAAAATAAAGTTAGAAAACCCTGTAGCCAATAGGTGTGTTCCGGTAGCATCACTTAGGATCCAGTACCTCTAGGCTTAGTGTGTTTACCATCCTGAACCACATCGTCACTTAACATCAGATGACATTGTGGTCAAAGCACTGAGTATATACAGAATCAAATGCGAGCAGTACTATTAAATGTTTCGCAACCCACACTTCATCCAACCCATACGGAGAAGGAATTAGTTTTAAATTATTTCAATATTTCGATTCGTATAAGGATACAATCAAATATCCGCCTGTAAACTAACTAATAAAGGGGGTTTACTGTAAATTATTTGTTAATTGAACGATAGATGTTTAGTATCCATAAAATCGAAAATATTTATTAGTACATCGATTGCTTTAATCGAGAATACTTAATTTAATACGTCCATTCACTAAATGCCATCGTGTTAATGATGCCGCGTTATTTTGACGAAAACTATGTGAACGTCAAACGAGAGTATTTGGATACTGGTGAGTAGAATAGGTAAAGTTTAATATCGAGAATTTTTCATCGACGATTTAATTTGATAAAGACATTGAATTATTAGTTACCATTGCGGTGAGACCATATATTTTACCATTCCATTTACCATGTTTTTACGCCATAACTATCTTAAATATTAGTTATCTTTAAAATAAGTAATTAAGAGATTAACATTATGTTTATTAATGCACTGCTAAATAACGCCAAATCATATATTTATTAATGTTATCCTATAATGATAGTTCATTTTACTACTTAAAAATTCTAACAAAATATTAATAATTCTGTGTGTGAGAAATCAAATACAATTAAAAAAAGTCAAAATATTAAACCTCTATTGTAACAATAAATTGTATAATATATATATAAATTAATTAATAAAATTGAAGTGTCTGTTTTTAACATCAAAATGTCATTTTTTTACTAAATAGATATGAATGTATAAATTATAAATGGACGGATTTTGACGGGACTTTTTTAGTTGATAGCTGAAGTTACTCTGTGTGACTTAATTAGGGTTCGCGTAAAAAAATTAAATCTCATAAATGCACAGTTTTACGGACAAATACTTGAATTTATGAGAAATATTTTTTCTTTCGTAGTAATAAAAAAAATATTAGGATTCCATATAATAAAATTAAAACTCAGTAAAAAATATATGAAACGTGGGCGCAGCCATATACAAGACAAAAAACGAACAAAATTTGTAAGTTTTCTTTTTTAATTAATTTCTGCATTATAAATAAAGACATTTCACTTCTGACATGCGTACTTTGTAGATCATTTAATTAATATCTCACACAACAGTATTTATTTTGTAACATTACGTAAGTTATACAGTTCGTGTCGGACGTTAATGTGTTTTATTGATAAATTGTTGACGATTGTGTTACTCGTGATTAATAGACGAGTTCCTTTATGGGTCAGTTAACTTAACACCGAGTTACATAAACAAGTTTACTCTACCACCGTAGTGTATAAATGAAGTATTTTAAACATAGAGACAGAGAGAAAAATTTTAAACCATCTAATACATTTAATTAAATGAAACCGATGCCTGATGGAGCCAATGGGTTCTCGAATGGCTACCATGCACCGGAAGACGTAGCATGTGTAGGGCCCCCACAAGGTGGACTGACGGAAATCCGCTGGATGCGGGTGACGCAAGACTAGTTGTTGTGGAGAAATTCGGTCACATTTAATGAAATAGACTATTAAATCAATGAGTCATTTCAATAATGAAGCGATGATGGCTCAGTTGCTAGTTTGGCCGACTTTCTCGTTGATGAACGTAGGTTCAAACCCACCTGCCCAAATCTATAATCATTATTAGCTCACGTTAAAGGAAAACATCGGCAAAAAACCATAGTATGGTGGTAGGGCATTGTCTAATAATCTCCGCATGATTACTTACCATTTCAAATTTGAAAACCTATCGCCAGGCACTAATAGATATGTTCCAGTAGCATAACATGAGAGCCAGTATCTCCAGGCTTACTGTGTTTACTATCGTGGACTACATCGTTACTTAATTTCTTGTGAGATTGTGGTCAAAACTCTGGGTCTATGCAGTATAATATATATATATATATATATATATATATGTATATATATATATATATATATATATATATATATATATATAATATATAGATGAGAGTATCGCCGATCTAATGTTTGAATGAGGACACGTTATTTAGTTTGAATATGTAGAAGTTAATAAAGATTTCAAGAATGTAAATACATTGCTATTTTTACACGATCTCACCTGTTAAGTGACGATGTGGTCCAGATTATTACTTAAACACACTAAGCCTGGATGAAATGGTCCTCAAGCGATGCTGCCAAAAACACACCGGTATTTGACTACGTGTTTTCTATCTTAAGGGTAGTAGTTACCTAACAGGGCATTATTAGTAAATACACTACCACTAAGCTATAGTTCAGCTAAGCTAGGGGGCCAACGGGTTTTCGAATGAATACCACGCATCGGAAGGCGTAGCGTCTATTGAAGTGAAATCCGACCGCACTACCACTAAGCCACCATGGGTTATTATAATTATTCCAGTATAAACATAACTTGAGCACTAACCTGGCGTTTACGCTAGCTTTCCATTGTTTTCCTATTGTCTGCCTTTTGTCTCATTTTTATGGATACTCGACTCGACACATGTAAAGTTATCTTAATTAGCTTCTTTATTTACTATTTTATCCATTTAGTAATAGTTGATACAATAAATTTAAAAGAATAAAAAATAATAATTTCACCACACTAATATCCTCTTAAATAAATAAATAATCTCCTGTTTTATAAATTAATTCTAAATACAACATTGAAAGTAATGCCTAAGGAAATAAAGATAAATAATAATATAATACAGTGAAGTTTACAAATTAACTAGTTGTTTTTCGATACTGTCTAGCAAACAGACAACACGACTAATGGCAGAGAAATAAATGGATATAGCCCGAGGGACCTCTCGTTGTATTTCCCATCATTACAAGCCCATTACCGAGATATTTTGTATATATGTCTAATTATTATCTGTGGTATAGATACAATACATTAATTGTATTGTTATTTCAAATGTAGAATTTGTTTTATAATATTCATTGCTAGCTGTGTGACCGCGGCTGCGCCCACGTTTCATATTTCTTAACTGTGTTTTAATTTTTTTACACGGCACCTTAATTATTTTCGAAAATCACGCGGAGTAACTTTATCTATCTACCAAAAAAATTCCTGTCAAAATCACTCCAGCTGTTCTGGAGATTGCCCGGAACAAACAGACAGACAGACAGACAGACATGAAATATAAATATTGTATTTTTGGTATAGGTATCGTAAGTACATTCGTAATATATAGGTATTTAGTAAATAATAATTATTATAACATTACAAAGAGACACTTAAATTTTATTTATTATTATAGGTTATAAAAAAGGTTAAATTATTAAGTGATAACTACGAAGTTCCAATTTTAAGTGAGTTGGGAACAGGACATGAGAATGATGGTGAGATAGTCAGCTAAGCCAAAGGCAACCGGAGAACGCGTATGATAACGCTCATGAAAGTAGAAGAATTGAAAGTCTGTCTGAAACTAAGCAAGCTGGTTGAAGGGTGTAGTTCCTGCCTACACTTATGGGAGAAAGGCGTGATGTTATGTATGTATTTATTTGTGTGTATAAATAGTTAAGGAGTTTATTTAAGAAAATCAAAAGAATCATAAAATGTAATAAAAAAATAAGCTAAATAATTTCAGCATATAAATAAGTAACATATTCTAAATAACTTAAGCTTATCTAAGCTTAAGTTATACCAGTACCTAGATCCAAATTTAGAAGTGAATCTATGTGATTAACAAATTTAATAAAGAAGCATTTATCAGGTTACCACAGTAAACCTTAAGTATATAGTATCGCTATTTAAAAAAGTTGGTCGTCACGGGATGCGCTTCACAGGTAAAACAACAAACGTCATATGCCGTCACGATATACGAGTCGTTTCAGATCAAAAAGTTCAATTAAAAAAGTACCTCGACTCTTGAATGTCCCATTCAATATTTGTTTTGTTTTAATATGTAAATAAAAAAATAATTAAAAGCTAAACTTACTTAGAGACGTCACAATTGACAGAGATTTACGATATCTCAATACGCGAGACGTCATTTGATGTGATTTTAATATCATAGTCTACGAACTAAGACAAGATTTCGCCTTTACGTAACCGATGTGATGTAAGAAAAGTTGATAAATTAGCAACTGGAAGTGATTTACGGCTCTGTATTCTATATTCCACTAGCTGTGCTTGCGGCTCCGTTCGTGTGGCATTTGCCGTTTGTAAAATGAAGATTTTTATGATTATTTACTAAATTTATTAAGCATTCGTTAGTCTAATATTGCCAGGAATACAAAGATGGACAATTTTGTTTCGACTTAATTGGAACTAAATAAACCTTTTTTTTTACGAGGGGAATGTATTTACGCATTAACTAAATAAACCTGGTCTGATAATATATCTGCGTTTTAGAGGAAGAAGCATGTAAATTGGTTTAGTTGCTATCGAATTATAAACCAACAAACGGACAGAGAGGCGTTCACTTTTATAGAATGCAAGGATGATGCATGAATATTAATCAATTTATAAGCTATATTTAAATAAAAAAAACATGATTCCTTCGATCGTATGAGATAGTTTCAATTGGATTTTTTTTATTTATTTATGAAATGTGTTATTTTAAGTTTGACTCCATTATGTATTATTATTTTCGCATTTACTAAATGTAAGTAAGTTTGTCATTTATGCATTCCTAAACTGTTCATTTGATTATGGTGATCTACAAATATTCTAGAATTTCTCTAAAAAAATATATTTCCAGGGCAGTGCGACGCAATACAGGTTCATCTAGTAACTTAATAAAATAAATTGCATACCAAAATCTGGAAAGAATACATCTATGATATAAAATAGTTGGCCGTCACGGAACCTCGGACTCATTTGAAACAGTAAAACTTAATGTCACGGCAAATGAGAAACCAACGCACAACAACTCCTAACGCACTTCAAAAGATGTTTGACATAAAGTTTTGTAGCGGAATGTTTATTTAATATTGAACCAAAAACAATCCGCTTCGAATCCGAAAATATTATAGATTTTTTTAGAAGAATCATGATTGTTAAAAATATAAATCTATTTAATTATAGTTTATAATATTCCTTAAGTTCCTTAATTGCAAGTTGGATGGCGCTTCTATTAAATTTTTTATATGAACTTTATTTTAAACAATTTACGAGGAAGACTGTTGATTGCTTACAATAATATAAGCACGCAATCCTGTTACTCACTGCAGTGGTGGAATTATTAACCCAGGTATATATGACAGTAACAGATTTCGTTTTGACCGCAGACCGCAGCTTTCCCTAATAACTAGAACCGTGTACCGTTTGAACTAAATTTAGATAAACGTATAAATGGAATTAATTAGTTGGCCGTTTGTCTGACCGTGTGGTATCGGCTACGAATAGTACCACCCCGTATCTTCCCGTGGGTGTCGTAAAACGCGACTAAAGAATAAATAAGAGCATAGGATACAGCGTCCTCTGATTACCACTAATACTTGACTGCGATCGGCAACCCGTCAACCAACGTGGCGATTATGGCAATTCCTCCCCCCCCCCCCCCCCTTGGGGAAGAATTAATCGCCTAACCACGATCTCACCTGATGTCAAGTGACTATGTCGCCCAAGATGGTGGTAAAATGCGAAGTATAAAAAAGCTGGCTCTTGAGGGATGCCACTGGTATACATTTAAAGGTATTTACGGTAAATTTTAAACTTGAAAATGGTAGAGTTAGATAAATGGGTATGAAAAAATACTTTCACACCATATCAGTCTCAACGTTTACCAGCCTCTTCTAGTACACAAATTCGCCTTATATGACCGCCATTGACCGAAGAACTGCCAAAATTAAAGTGGCAGTGGGCTGGGTATATTTTTTGTAGCACCGATATCAGGTGGAGCCAACGAGTTCTAGAATAGAAATCTTATACCAGAAGACGCTGCGTGGGTAGGTTCACAATAAGGTTGACTGACGCTGATTGAACTGACGAAATTTGCTGGAATCTGGTGGCGCAATACCGGCAATGGTGGATATATTTACGGGAGACCTAAGGTTCTCAACAAGGTGGACTGACGACCTGGTGAAGTTCGCAGGAAATCGCTGGGTTCTGGTGGCGTATGATCAGCCGCTATGGAGATCTTTGCGGGAGCTCTATGTTCAGTAATGAACGTATTTTGGTTTATGATAATGATACAGATTCTTCTATCACACTACATCTCCAAACTGAAAAAGTTTTCAAAATTTTATCTTATTCGTCTATTGCAAAAAAAATCATAATCGTACTATAATTCACATTTTTTTTATATTATTGTTTTTTTTTTTAAATAATTCTAATATGAGAATAAAACACAAACACATCCTTTTTTTGTGGACCCTACCTAATAACATGTCAAATAATACGTTGTAACAGAATACGTGAGCGCGCGCCGCGTCGCTTACTTTGTCTATGTTTAAGTAGTCAGTTAGTGGGTCAACTCTACTCACTCACTTACTATAGTAGATAAATTGACGATATTAAGTCCGAACTCAGTTCCATGATTCAGGTTTAAATTAGTAAAACTAATAACTGTTTTCTAAGTAGTAGTGTTAGATTTTACAATAAATTCCTAAAGAATATTACCGATCTACCGGACAATAAGTTCCGGCACCATGTCAAGCAAGTTTTAATTTGCAAAGGTTATTTATTATAGGGTCGATCATTACATGATGGTGATGTGTAGAAATGACACTCTTCTCTGTGCATCTACTAATAAAACTTGTAACAATGAGTTGTATAGTGACGAAGCGATGATGGCGCAGCGGTTAGTGCGGCCGGATTCCGCGTCTATCTGCGTCTATTCTGTCACCTATCCGACTCTCAAATCGGCCTGAGCTTTTGGTAAAGGAAAACACATCGTGAGGAAACCATGATGGTAGGGCATTTTCTAATGATGCCCATCTGGGTAGCTACCATCCTGAAGTTTGAAAACCAGTCGTCAGATACCAATAGGTTGTATTCCGGCAGCATCACTTGAGAATCTAGGCTTAGTGTGTTTACCATCCTAAACCACATCGTCCCTTAACATCAGGTAACACTGAGCCTATACCGTCTAAAAAAACATATTTAAAAAAACCAAATCGAGTTTATTGCCGGTTCTTCTCGATGCCTGGGCTGTTTTCCGAACCGGTGGTAGTGTATTGACGTTCATAAGCGTCTTATCAGGGCCTAAATTGAATAAAGAATTCTTGATTCGAATTTGAACTTATAACAGTGCAAAACACGCAGTGAATTATAACTTTGAAAAGTACGAATGTAGGACTGATGTCTTTCTTGTCATAAAAACATATAACACTGATTTAAAAATGAACATTGTAGCGTGTCGCGGCAACTATTGAAATACAGCCAGTCAAAAGTAATGTACTGGAAACAGAGTGCCATCTCGCTGATTTTTAATGTTACCGGAAATTCGACTGCGAGCTACTTAGATACTTCTTTCACGACTGTCTATATACGTGCGTTTAGCTATAGATATAACCTGAACATAGACATGTACATTTTTCTTTTTTTCATTGGGAAGGTTTTTATGCCTTTATCTATGTATCCCAGATGTATTACGGTGCAACTGCCGTTCTGAGGTCTCGGGTTCGATCCCCGGGTTGGGTCAAGTGATATTGGGTTTTTCTACTCAGTATCATCCCGGAGTTTGGAATTTGTGCCCGATATGGCGACAGGCTCGCCCCCTGTCACATCTGGGACGAAACTAAGTTCGGCGAAATGTGGGTGGTGTAGTTCGCTATTTCACCTCTGCCTAACTCTTCGGGGATAACAGGCGTGAGCTCATTTTATGTTATGTTATTTGTTGTAACTTAGTATCAGATGGTGCTACAGCTAATTAACTTCTATTTATTATATTTCCTTGTCGGGTGCAGCTAATGGGAACCAAATATATTTTTTTGTGGTTAATAAACAGTTTGTTTCTAATACAAATAAGTGTAAAGACTTTTAACGTATTTATAACTATGTGTAAATATTAGCTTGTAGGGGACAAAAAAACAAAAAGGAGAATGAAAAAAAACACGTAACCGGTTCGGAATTACAAAGAAACTAACGAACGTGAAAGATATTTAATAGAAAATTACTGTATTCCTAAGAATAATTGTAATGGAAATATCGTACAATGATATAAATAAAATAATCAACAAAAATTACCCACTACAAAGCTTTTACACTATGCAAATTACTTTACCTAGACACCGCATTCACCAAAAGTAACAATACCGTACGTATCATATTCCAAATTATATTATATTCGGTTATAGTTACAACATATAGGCTACTTTATACGTATATATATATATACACTTTTGTCAGTATATAATTTGTACCCGCTCATTAGAATATGGTAGATTTATAATAATAATATTTTTTCTATCGCCATTACCATTTCAATAAATGTATTAAATATTTGGACCATTTATAACCTCTTTAGCGATGGTATGTTAAGAAAATCTTAGTAGATGGCTAAATAACTTGACATAACTTTACAAAATAAACTTTTTTAAATCTTGGATACACGTAAATCAACATATGAATCAGTTAGTGTACTTTGCATACACCTGACGTGATGATAAGTAATTACTGTGCCTATGATGATTGAAATCCTAATTAGATTAAATAAAAAAATACCTTATTCAATTTAGGCCTTGAAAAGCCGTTATGAACGTCAAAACGCTTCCTAACACCAGTTCGGGAAATAATTCAGTCTAGAAGAACTGGCGAAATACTTGATCTGGTTTTATATATAAATTCATACTTGTGATCGGTTTCAGTGGAAGCATAGAGAGGGATGTCATTTCCAGACATCACTATCGTCACATAACGAGCCACCTTGTAATAACCTTAGCGACAACGTAAAAATGTATGGCAAGTATATTTTGAAGAGAGACCACGTGAAAAATGTGAGAGCAATTTTCTTAAGACTGTTCTTAGAGTTCGTTTAGAAAAAATAAGTTTGCATTTTTGTTGAAAAAGGTCCCATCGTCAAACTGTACTGATTGTGGAGTTATTGAGGATGTTCAACATATTCTGATGGAGTGTCATCGGAATGAAACATACAGATTATCATATTGTGGACCGAATATGCTTACTAGTATGGGCTTTCCTATCAGTATATTAGCAGAGCCTACTTCCAAAATAATTCATATGTTAGTTAAGTTAGCAGAGTTAGGTTTAAGTTTATAAAAAATTTGTTTTATATCTCATATGTACATATATTATCTACATGCGATGATGGAGTGCAGTGGGTAGTGCGAATTCCGCGTCAATCAACGCGGGTTCGATCACACCCATCCAACTCTAAAATCGGCCTGAGCTTTCGGTAAAGGAAGACATCGTGAGGAAACCATAGCATGGTGGTAGCGCATTTTCTAATGATGCCCGTCTGGTAACTATTACCCCCAAGTTTGAAAACCTATCGCCAAATACCAATAGGTGTGTTTCAGCAGCATCATTTGAGAACTTAGGCTTAGTGTGTTTACCATCCTGGACCACATCGTCACTTAACATTAGGTGAGATTGTGGTCAAAGCACTGAGTCTATTCCGTGTTAAAAAAATGATTTTGTTATTCCATGTGGAAAGTTATGATCGCTATGCGACAAAGTCCTTAAAATATTATAAAAATAATAATCTTTTGAGGTTAATCAAAAGGTCAGGTTGTTGTCATGTCAAACGGTATTGTGCTTTGGATCCTTATTATAGAATCTAACACTATTGCATATAAAACTTTTATTAGCCTTACTGAGCCTAAAGCATGCAACGGCTAAATAGTAATTGTTTCTGATTTTGAAATTATGCAGGTCTTTTGGTAGGTTCAGCGGGTAAGTAACCTAAGTTAGCAACACACGAGGCAAGAGTTTCGTTTGTGTGCGTTTTAATAATAATCGACTTGATTATTTTTATATATTGAAATGTGATAGCTGCCTAACAGTATCGCTTTCAAAATAAACTCAACGAAAAACAGGTAATAGTGTCTCGCTTCTAGACTTCACGTTGCACATAAACGAAGCTTTGATAAACGGATTTTGAATATTAAAAAAAAGGAAGTATTTTTAAGTAAGTATAACTTGGAATTCCTTGAACTTAGAATCTCAGTAAATACTAAACGCTTTGACATACTCTAGAACTCAAAGTGGACGGAATATAAAACATAACTAGTTCACAATATTTACCTTTACCACAAAGTAATAAATAATACAATATCTGTCATAATTTAATAAATCCCTTCAGGTTTCGCTCTCACAACATAATTTGAATATTATTCATTCATAACTTAAAAGCTTTTACGTTTAATTTAACTTGAGGGTAAAACCAGTTTCAATAGAAAAGATATCAACGCGCTCACCATTTCAAATACATCGAGTATAAATTGTAATAGGTAGTTATTATTTCATGTAAATTTTTAAATTTCCCTGAGAGCTTTATTATAAAGTTAAAGGAATAAGTTGTATGTCAACTCGGCAGTGAATATATTGCCTTCAAAATATAATAAAAACACAAATATCAATCAGAATATTATACTAACGATCAAAGCTATTTTCGAGGGAAAACTGAATTAAACACATTGATTAAAAAAATAATATTCCTCAGAAATTCAAAAACTCTGCAGATATTGTTCATCACCAGCACTTGATAGTGAAATCTATTTATTTCAAATTAGTAAAATTAGTGTGAAAACCAAAGTATTACTTTTCTGAAAGCGAGACACAAACTGGTAAAAGTATTTGTAATTACACAGAGTCTTCTGAACCCCCCTCTGGGAGCTGCCTAGGACGTGTTCCGATTGAAGAGACTTCTGTACCTACTGCTAGTGTGATACAGTAACACTTTCATGCACTAGCATAACGTGCATTATACTGCACAAAAAGCCCTCTACACTACAAGTAGCTTATGGCTTCTGTAGTACACCCCAAGTTACCCTTAAAAAAAGTAGTAAAAATTCCTGGAATTTTACGCCTCGAGTAGCACCCCAAGCCGTAGTCCCTATCACTTTGGTGCCTTTTTATAACTAGCTATCACTCCCCCAACTAAGCGTCTTAAGCGCTCGCCACTAAATTTCTATTACATTTAGACAATTCGAAAAAAAAAAGAAGTCATTGTTGCTTAGAGATCAACGTCAAATCAAATCAACTCAAACAAAAAAATATTTATTTACTTTAGACCCTAAGAAGACGTTTGTGAATGTCAAAACACTGTCACCGGTTCGGAAAACAACCCAGTCAAGAAGAGCCGACAAGAAACTCAATCTGGTTCCTTTTTTTTTTAAATAAAAAATATATTTTTCATTTTTTATATAAAAACTAGACAAATCATAATTAAAAACGTTAGCGGAAGCACAGACCGGGGTGTAAATTTCAGATATTAAGATCTATCGCACATGTAATAATCCACCCTGTAATAAACTTTTAAATTTAAAACATGCTTGACATAGTGCTTGAACTTATTTTTCAATGAAAATATTGAAATGATCGTAGTCCTGATTAAGGCTCGTTAAAAACTATCAACTTCCTTGGCATTAATTTACAGGTCTTGGAGACGGTAGCGGGCTGTGTTAGAACTATCTCATGTTGAGCCTGGCAGGTATCCTGCGGGAGTCGTCAAGGTAACGCGATGTATGCTTACGCGATTCTGTTTCGCCTCTCACCTTGGTGAAGAAATAATAGCCTCTGGGTTATGGTTTTGGTGAGTTCAATTTTCAAATAACCCTTCTACTTCTCCAGGCCAGACCGTAACCATGAGGAATCTTCTAACGTTAAAAAAAAGTATTTTCGTAAGACACATATAAACTAAAATAAACTTGTAATAAGTAACCAATTATTTTACTCAAGTAACGTTATAAGTAATGTACAAAGTTTCATAATAATTTAATTTCTGAAAAAACCTGCGTCGTCTCGTTGCTTTACTCGCATACAATAATTAATATTCTAAACTCACGAAGCAGATACAGAACAATCGACAAAGATGTGCGAAAAAAACTTGAGATCCCGCACAGTCTAGTGAAATGCAATTTTTACTCTTGGCTAATAATTAGAATATTGTGCCAAATAGATTTGATACTAAAATAGATAATGTTGCATCACCCATAATGTACTCCTTCAGAAAATATGTCATTTTAATATGATAGAACTGATGTTCCCGGACTGGGTCGTCTACCCGAAGTCTTTAAAAGTGGTAGATCAAGCCACGTTTTCTAATACATGCTCCATCTGTACCGCTCTGTGCTAAGTTACTACACAAATAAAATCTTGTGTCCATTAAAAAAAAATAATGATTTTAAACTAACATTTAACATTTGTCTGGTTTTTACATCTATAAGCGTTCCCAGCAATAATTATATATATTTGCTGATATCAAAATCAAAACTTACGATAAGCTGTGTAAGTCTAAACTTGATTATTTAAATCTGAGTTCCAGTGCTTAAACGCCGCCGTATACTTGACATACTGTAGCATATTGACGGATGACTTCGAAGCATTGGTATCGCAAAAGTTTTTTCACTAGCAAGAATGGCTCAAGGTCCCTATAGTTTTCACTTCAAAAAAATGACGTACTAATCATACTAATGGCAATAAATTACTTCATTGATTCTCATGGTGATAACTAACTAACAAACTGTCAGACAGACAGATAGTTTACACGTATTTGTATATAAACGAAAGAAGTGTAAGGGTGTCAGATAACGTCTGAGATGATAAACCAGCCTTGTGTACGTGTTCCATCTCGCCGGGCAATAAACAATGAGATAATGAGAGCAAATCACAGGATACACGAACCCTACACACATAATGAAATAACTTACGTTTTAACTAATGTTTGATCTATTTTGTTCTATGATCTACTAGTGTATGATAGCGTTACAGTGATGACCATCACTAAATCAATTCTCGGTATTCATAGTCGCGATTTTTATCAATTATACTTGCGATACCCGTTGGGACCAACGCGTTTGCGAAAACGTAGCATGGGTAAGCCCCCACAAAGTTGACTGACGACCTGGTGCAGGTAACGGTAATCCACTGGATGAGGATGTCGCAAGATCGGTCGTCGCGGAGAACTTTGGGGGAGACCAGTGGACGTCTTTCGGTTGAATGGATGAATTAATACTTAACCTACCATTATTAAGTTGTTTGCAGTAGTTTTGTAGTGAGAAAAAACAAATGAAAGTCATTAATAGTTTAAATTTAGAAAGAAAGAAATATATCAGTTTGGGACAGCATTTTGGTAAATTGATTTTTGCTTGTTATTAATAAGCTTTCGATATTTGACTATATATTATGTGATATTAATGATATTTTTGCTTTACAGTTTGTGTTATTATACTAGAATGAAGTGAATAACAACAATAAGTAAGTTGTCACAAAAACTCTCTGAAAAGTTCTGAACTAATGGTAAACGTTTGTAATTGACGCATTACTATTAATTAAGAAAAGTGAATACTTGTATCAAGTTGCTACAATTATAAATTTAACCCAATAAAACTTATCAGAAAAACATAACATAAGCTCAGGCCTGTTATCCCCGAAGGGTTAGACAGAGATGAAGTAGCGAACTACAGCACCCACATTTCGCCGAGCTTAGTTCCGTCCCAGATGTGACAGGGGGTGAGCCTGTCGTCATATCGGGCACAAATTCCAGATTCCGGTATGATACTGAGTAGAAAAACCCAATATCACTTGACCCGATAGGGAATCGAACCTGAGACCTCAAACCGACAGTCGTACCGCTGCTGCTGACAACTGCGCCATCGAGGAAGGCTTTTATATAAAAGCTATACAATTTATATTTATAACCGTTGTTTATAATTTATAAACGTAGTTAGTGGAAGCACAGAGAAGGGTGTAATTTCCAGACAACACTATCGTTCTCGTAACGTTCCCCGCTTTAATAACCTTTTGAAATTAAGACTTGCTTGACATAGTACTTGTTGACATAAGTTGACATAATAATGCGGGCACAAATTTCAAACTCCGTAATGATACTGAGTAAAAAAAAACTCAATATCACTTGATCCGAGTTGGAGATCGAACCCGAGAACTCAGAACGACAGTCATACCGACAATTGCGCCACCGAGACAGGCAGGAAAAAGACGCGCCTCGCAAATAAATTTCCAATTAACAAAAACAAATTATGTAATTATTAAAATAATCAAATGCCTTCAACACCACAGACGTAAATCTTAAAATTAGTAATAAAATATATACAAAATAGGAGTCATAAAATTTACATGTTTACTAGAGCTTAATTAGAAAATTATATATCCAATCACACTTGGAGTTTTATAGTTGCCAGTTAATAGTTTCCGAATGTGGTCAATCATTTGCTTTTTATATACGATAGCTGGCAGCACCTCTAGTGGAGATAGCTGAAACACTAAACTCGATGCACAAACTAGTATTCAAAAGACAACCAGAAAGAAAGACAGTAACATTTATTCAAAATCAAATACGGTCAGGATGGCAGATAAAAAATACAACAAAAATTATGTTTTGAAGCGATGATGGCTCAATGTTTGTGTGGTCGGATTTTTTTGTCGATGCATCTAGATGTGAATACACGTGTTTTACATACGTTTCTTCACGTTAGCGAAGTTTTAGTCTGAGCTTTCGTTGAAGGAAAATATCATGAGGAAAGCATTTTTTTTACACGTTATAGGCTCAGAGCTTTGACCACACTAAGCCTAGAGGTACTGGTTCTTAAGTGATGCTGCCGGAACACACTTATTGGTATTCCGCGAAAGGTTGTCATACTTGAGGGTGGTAGCTACACAGACGGGGATTATTAGAAAATCTCCTACCAACGTGCGCTATGTTTTCCTCACGATATTTTCCTTCACCGAAAGCTCAGGTTGATTTTAGAGTTGTATAGTTGGGCTCGAATCCAGGTCAGTTAACGTGGCTCGGTTGGTCAGGCTCCGGCCGCATTATTCACTGCGCTATTATCACAGCATGATGGTACGGCATTTTCTAATAACCACTAATAACTGCTCTAGACACACGGTATAAAAGTCTCATATATGGTGGATGTACTCAACGGAATGCAAGGTTCCTTTACATTCATCAAATTGCGAAATTTCCTGTTATATAGGCTGGATAAGCTTAGTGCTTTGGGCTGATACTAAGTGACTGATAAAGACACTAAACCTGGAGATATGATGATGAGACAAAGCAATGACGGTGCAGCGGGTGGTGCGGCCAGATTCCGCGTCAATCGACGCGGGTTCGATTCCCACCTATCCGACTCTAAAATCACCCTGCGCTTTCGATGAAGAAAAACATCGTGAGAAAACTATAGCATGGTGATAGGGACATTTTCTAATGATTACCGCCTGGGTAGCTACCACCCTCAAGTTTCAAAGCCTGTCGCCAAATACAAATAGGTGTGTTCCGACAGCATCACTTGGTACCAGTACCTCTAGGCTTAGTGTGTTTACCATCCTGGACCACATCGATACTTAACATCTGGTGAGATTATGGCCAAAGCACTGACCCTATTCCGTGTAAAAAAAAATGATACTGACACTCAAATGATGCTAACGGAATACATCTATAGTGTTTAGCGATAGATTCAAACTTGAGGGTAGCTTGAAGCTTATTGTTTCCTTGCAATGTTTTTCTTCGCCGAAAATCAATATCATTTATACTAATAAATAAAATTGCCTGTTTGTAAGGCCAATTTTTTTTTTTTATTAAATAGATATGAATATACGACATTTACACCAAAAATACAATCTTTAAAATTTTTGTATGTCTCTCTGCTTATTGCGGATATCTCCGAAACGGCTGTACGGATTATGACGGGACATTTTTTGGTATATAGCTGAAGTTACTTCGGGTGATTTTTATTTTTTGAAAATACTTAGGGATCCGCGGAAAAATTAAACCTCATAAAAATGTTAATATAATCCGATTAAATGAACGGACAAATGCTTGAGTTTATGGGAAATATTTTAACTTTATCTTAGTACTAAACAGTCCATTGGAGCGATGACGGATTAGTCGTAGTGAAAGTGTAGCTTAGTATACCATCTTTGACCACATTGTCACTTAACAACACGAGAGACTGTAACCAAACATAAACAGCAAATATAAATAAACAGTATAGATGTCGCAATAAACGATATCACTTGCAAACTTAAGAGTACCACAAGCCTGAGATTATCTTTTAAGAACAACATTAGGATTCGTCTAGTTATATTAGCACAGTATTATTTGAATTTATTGCCGAGTAACTGTTCTTAGTGCATTCCTAAAGCTTTACTGGAAACCTAGATAACATTTTACACTTGATGGCAACCAACTATGTAAAGATATAATCAAATACGTTACAAAAATATCTCTTATATGACAAAATTTATATCAGCATATCTATTCTGATCTGTAACTAATGTTATAATATTAAAATTCATGAATTGACATCGTGTAATAATGTAAACTATTATGTCACTTTAAAAATATCCCACCAAAACCAGTCATAAACATCAAGAAGTTGTTGAACAACTAAATTAAAAAAAAAACATTATCCTAACCTAACGTCACAATTGCATCTATATTATTGTCAGAGAAAGGAGATACCGAGTACTTCCATATCCACACAGTTATATCTGAAACAACTCTACAAAGGTTGCTTTAAAAACAACCTTTTTTACAATTCAGCGTTATCGGGAAACATTACGACGTTCACTGATGGTTTCTGTCTATTTACAGATGACACATGTTCGAATGTAAAGAGTAATGGATGTTGAACAATTGTCAGCGGTCGTCGGGTCAGTATTAAAATTAAAATGGACCGGCCAATTCTGTTTCATGCCAGTGGATGCTGCGATCTTGGTCTGAACGCACGCTGAGCATTTCTGGTAAACGTATGGCGGACTTCTGTTCGTAATTATTTCGTTTATAACGTGAGTGATTTGTGCCGTGTATTTGTGTTTATTAAATAAATTTCATATAATATATTATATTAAACTATTTTCTATATGTGATTAAATTCGGTATGTATTATTACTTTATTATTAATAAATGAAGTGAATATAGTGTAAATTGTATTGAAAATATTTTAAGATTTAAAAAAAAAGCATATTTCATGGAAATTACATTTTTTTGGCGCATCTTATTATGTAATAATATTATTTATCAATAAATATATTTTGTTTTATTTGTAACGAACACTAAATTTTAAAATATGGTTGCAATTCTGTGGAATTAAAATCGGTTCATAATTACGTTTGCAACAAAATATTTTACAACAAAAAACGAAATAGAAAATATTCCTAAATTTTATTTCGAAGTAATTCTGCAAGAAAACCCAAGAAAGATTATAACAAGAAAAAAAATTAAGAAATTATGAGATTTAAACGAATTTTAATGAAATGATTAAATAGTAAATGTAGAGAAAACAGATTCTTTAACATCTTAACCTAATGGATAACGATAACGAACAAATTGAGAAATAATAACGAAAAAATATCTAGTATCAAAAAAGAAAATTAATTAAATTAGTCACTGTTCAAATATTGCTCGCATAAATAAATAACTAGTTTAAATTTAACGACATAATAAACAAGTGAAATTAAAAAAAAAATCAAATAAAAATTACACTCTTATAAATAATATCATATAGATTATGTACTTGGAAGTACTAAATGAGATTGATAGGATTAATTACTTACTACACAGCCTTAATTCTATAAAAGGTAGTAGAAACTGTACATAGATTTATATATTTAAAAATAAACGTACTGAACGACTGTTTGTAATTGAACGATATAAAATGTAATTAATAAATTTATAACAATATATCTATATAAAAAGGTAAGGTCATTCTGTCTCTCCATCTATCTGTAAGTTAGTTTATATTTAAGTTTGAAGCAATAATAGCTCAGTCGGTTGGATACCGCGTCGATAAACGTAGGTTCGAATATCAAGGTTTGTTAATCTATCGTTAAGCACCAAGCAGCAGGTAATCAAATTTAAAAAAATCACTAGTCTTTATTCAATTTAGGCTCTGATAAGGTGCATATGAACGTCAATAATAATATCAATATTATTTACGGAAGCATCACTTGTACAATACTTAATAATTTGAAAACTGCGTCCAAATCAGTTTTATTCACGGTATAAGCTTAATGCTCTAACCACAATCCCACCTGATTTTAAGTGGCAATGTGGTCCAGGATGATAAACACACTAAGCCTAGAGGTACTGGTTCTCAAGTGATGCTGCCAGAACACACCTATTGGTATTTGGCGGCAGGTTTTGAAACTTGAGGGTGGTAGCTACCCAGGCGGGCAACATTAGAAAATATCACCATGATATGGTTTCCTTCACCGAAAGCTCAGGCCGATTTTAGAGTCGAATAGGTGGGGATCGAACCCGCGTCGATTGACGCAGAATCCGGCGCAGTGCCCGCTGCGCCATCATCGTTTCAAAAATGTTTTTCCTTATGAAAATTCACGTTCTCGACGTGCAGTTTAAACACGGAACCAAGAAGAGATAATTGCTTTAAAATTGCCGATGCAAATTTTTACAAATTATATAAATGCCAAACTTATCCTCGAAGGCTTCATATAAATCTCAAAGTTCAATTTACACGAATATGACAATGATCAAATACAATGGCCAATAGAATCAAATAGATGGTTTATATCAAATGAGAAGGTTAATATCAACATAAAACAAAATGTAGCAGTTTTTTTTGTATTTAAACTTATTAAAATACCTCCATTTTGTCTGATGCTGAAAAAAATACAATTCAAGAACATAATATGACGACACTCGATAGATGATAATCGGTCGACAATCGGCTAGGTAATTCTCGGTATACATTTCCTGCTCCTTTTCGCTTGACCTAAAAGATGCTAAGACAATCACCAATCTTAAATCCGAACTCCATCAATTTTACTTTAATGAATAGGAACAACAAACTGTCTCACCCAAATTTTCAAATTTTATGTATACTTATTTATTTAATGTTTCTGTATTTTTCTAGGTAAAAGTTATATCTAAAATTTATCTGTGTATTATTTATAGTATTTATTTATGTTCGTTTATATTATAAAATGGTATTAAGTTTTTGGTGTTTTTAGTACAAAAGAGCAATGATTACATTAAAAACCACTACCCGTTTCTTTACATTGACAACACCTACTGAGGTAGGTGTAGCTAACCTGAGGGTTAGCTGGAAGAAAATGCCAAATAGCTCGCCCATGTACAAATTTTATGTGAAATAAAATTTTTATCTATATATCTTGTTGTGTCGTTATGACGGGTTTTTGACTAATGTACAGTGATCGCTATCCGTTTGGCTTCCACCACGCTAACTGATTGATTTACAAAGGCTCATGCCGGAACACAATGTACTGAAATGTCACTACAGCGAATGTTTACAATGTAAATTGTAGCAACGACCCAGTCGGATAGAAAGACCCATCCCACCCATAAAAGTAAAAAACAAAAAATGTGACTAAAATACGTATAGTTATATACAGCGGATCAGTCCATCTCCAGTTGAAAGCATACTAACAGGAAACTTAGAAATACGTATAAAATATGTAACAATGGCGTATAAACCAAGGAATTAATTCTTGTTCTTTTTAGTTAATCTGTGAGTTATATACACAATTCTGCTAGTGTTATACATATATAATGTCACACCTCTCTCCCGTAAGGGTAGGCAGAGATAACATCCTTCCACTATCTACGATCCTGACACACGGCTTTCACTTCGTCTACTTTCATAAGCGCTTTCATAGAGATGCTCTCCGGTTACGAGTACTTTTGACATGGCCTTTCTTCAGAACGTCCTTGATCTGATCGAAATACGTTACTTTACGACCCTATCCAGCTTGCTCTGTCACACTCGTCTTATAAATTTGTTTCGTCAATTTTCTTTCGTCCATCCTCTCTACCTGTCCAAACAAATTATGCATCCCTTTCTCTATCTCTGGCACACTACTCTTTACTTTATCTTTCATTCTCATGTCAGCTAATCTTCTTATATCTACTACATTACCAGTCTTATCTTGATAGAATATTAATCGGCCCTTATACCAACGCTTCAAATCTCTAGTAAAACGATTTCCATCTTTCTACAATTTTCCAGGGTGTTTACATGGCACCTTATAAATCATAGTCCGTGTTAATATTTCCAACATAGTAGATTTGCAAACGTTTCTTTTTACTGTCTAAACGTTCTTGACCTGAATGGCGTTTACAGCTTCACCGAATACTTTTGCAAACTATAATGTAAGCTAAAATATTTTATAAAAAAGGTGATTAATTAACACCTCAAAGCCACCTCCAGCAGCAGCTTACGACGTGTTCCCATTCTTATCCGGGAAGTTTCTATATACACTGCTAGCGCGATACGTTGACGCCTTCGTGCACTAGGATAACATGTATTACACTGCACCTCAAACTCCTGCACACTACACGCAGGTAAATAAGATCTGTCAGGGAGACCTTGAGATACGTTATTGCGGTGTACATGTCAGATAGAAACTCAACACTTTCTCGGCTGATTGCTTTAAATGCTCGCCTCAAAAATACCGTCCAATTATCAAAACTCTTTCAGTATTTATTCTTTCATTTTGCTTGTAAAAAAATTACACTTTAATCACAATTTCACCTGACGTTAAGTGACGATGTAGTCCAGGAGGGAAAAAACACACTAACCCTTCTTTTTTTTTTTTTGACGGGTGGAAATGCATTTACGCACTCACCTTACCTATTGTATTAGTGAAATACAATAGGTAAGGGGGCACGGAGTGACGAGTTCCGTGCCAGTGTGGGACTCAAACCCGGGCGAGAAGCGCCCGGGAATACCCACTAAAACCCCCCGGGGCCGTCCGCCGCATTTGGAGTGGGGGCGATACGGGGTTGCTAGGCATGTCGCCGCGTCGCCCCCTGCGGCAAACCCACCAGGGCGGCAAACCCACCAGGAAAACACACTAACCCTAGATGTACTGGTTCTCAAGTAATACTATTAGAACAAACCTATTGGTATTCGGTGATAGGTTTTCAAACTTGAAGGTGGTAGCCACCTAGGCAGGCATTATTACAAATTACCATGCTATGGTTTCCTTACGATGTCAGCTCAGGTTGATTTAAGAGTTGTATAAGTGGGCTCGCACCTGCGTCCATTGACGGGGAATCCGACTGCGCTACCAACTGCAATATCATCGCTTCAAAATACAATTCAGAAGATTTATGTAAAGCAGTCGATTCGAGTAATCCCTAACGCAAACGGATGCGGTCGAATCGCCTGAGTCGAGTTTATACTATAATAACAAGCAACTAACAGACAATTATAACGTTACGCTCGTTAATAATTTCCGACCAATTAACGTATAATTGGCGTCTCATTCATCGTTTTGGTTCCGAAGCTTAATCGTTCCATGTGTATCTTATCCAATGACGTATATATCTATAGTATTAGCAGTGCCTGCGGCGTCGCTCGCGTATAACAATTCTATAGTTCAAAAATGTACATTGCAATAACCATTTTTTAAATGTTCAATGGCTTAATTAAAATATTATCAGATAATGTACTGGTGTTATTGGGCATATATACAAACAGACGTTGTATTTTATATAACGTAAGAAAAAAATACGATATAAATTATTTTTTATAAAGTGTTTTTCTATTAGTCATATTACTTTTGTTTTGTTGTGCATTCAAACATACTAATTAACATAACAAATATAAAACCTGGTCAGATAACATATCTACTATTCAAAATAACAATAATGTAATCGGTTTATTGGTTCTTAAGTAATAATCCAAATAACGGACAGACAGACTTTAATATAAACAATACAGAGATGTATATGGAAGTTATTAACCTCTTGTTTCAGTGAGGGTAATTAAATCAAAATTTAGTAATAATTGATGACAATTATCCGTGTAATCGATTTTATGCAGAATTTTATTAAAATCGGTTCAGCCGTTTGAGCGTGTGACTAAAGGGGAAATTTTCAAGTAAACATACGTAACTTTGACTACAATATTACCTGATTTTAAGTGACAAGATAGTAACACCTTAAAACCTAAATAAAGGAGTATTTGGAATATTCTAAACGGTTAACCGTTATTATGATTAAATTAAAAAAATTTCCTCCGCCGAGATCTCTGCCTCATTGTCTGATTTAAAACGCAACACACGTCGATCAAAATGGTAGCGAATTGTGTACTATCTCATAACCAATTATAATTTTATCTTAACTATTATATAAATAGGTATATATATATTTTTTTTTTTTTTTTTTGGAATGGATTATTCCAAAAACTACAGAACCGATTTAAAAAATCTTTCATCTGTATAAAGCTATACTATTAGTAAATTATCTCTTTTTAATTAGAGATCCCTATGGAATGTATAGTAATATAACCCAAGGTAACAAAAATGTGCTCATTAAAGTAGGTAATTATTTGGCTTGTGATGCGAAAACTTTTGAGAATATGTAAAACATATCTATAATACTGGTCATCATTTATACAAAAAAATTCGTGCGATGAGGAATATATTATAAGAAAGGAATTACATGTTCGTCTAAATCAGTATTTCGCAACCAGTGGTCCGCAAGATCCCAAATATAGTCCGCGAAAGATTTCAAATTCGCAAGGCACATATCCGCCCGGGTGGTAGAAGTAATATGGGGGTTGATGGAGTAGGTTTGGTCTATATAATATCTGTTCTAGAAATCCAAGAAATACATAAATAAATTTTTGAAAAAGATGCAAGCTCAAAAATTACATTAATTCAAAAGATAACTTTCTACTTGCAATTTTAATTTATATATGCAACTAAAGAGTTATTGCTAATTAAGTATACTAAAATAAATTCTTTTAAAACCGCAGTGTTAATCGAAATGTAAAAATACATATATTTATGATCCTGACTTAGTTTATTTTTCTTATTAATCGTGGTCCCGCGTCAAGGGAAAGTTAGAAATCAATTTGTTTTATGTATATAAAAGATTTACGTAACAAGACAAAAAAAAAAAAAAGACATTTTAAACTGACGCCACAAGAATGTTCATCAGACCTAATTTTTAAAAGCACTAAATAATATGACGTATATAGACAAATGCCCATCAATTAAACGAAAAATTTTCTTCAGTCAGTTATTCAAAGAATTATCTAGTCCTAGAAAATTGTAGTATATCTATGATATCTCTATGGACGTTCCTTAGCAACTAGTTTGTTATAATAATTTTGTCATATGAACTATAAATATGTAACATCAATTTTGTTAATAAAAACCTTTTAATGCAAGGTTTTGTCTTTAACAAAAATACTTATCGAGACTTCGTCGATTAAAAAACTCTCTTGAATACTAAAGTAGGGAGAATAAAAATAAACAAATACACGTAAATAAAGATTTTACAAAATGTAGTTTCTCATATCAAATTAGCTAAAGAATATATGACATACAAATAAAACCACATAAATAATTTCAATCGTGGTATTAACTTACAAGACAACTAACAAGCGTACAGATAAATAAATGTTACTTTTAACATATACAAGAGAAAAAAAAAAGTGCGTGTGTACTTATGTACGTACGTAAGAAGTTATACTCTTTGACGTATTAATAGAAAAAATTAAAACGTTGACAGCTAACTTCAGAGTGTTGTTTTTTCGTGGCAGTTGCGCGCGCATCGTTAAAATTTACTCTCATCCTTTTTCCCTAGCGCGTCAAAAGAAGTATAACTTCAAAAAGAAAAAATACAAGAATAAACACTTGCAAATTTACAAATTTGCAGTTTAGATTTTACAATAGTTTAAATTTTTAATGATGATAATTTCAATGGTATTTAGGTGGTAGCGCATTGTCTTCTACTTCTATCTACCACCCTTATGGTGAAGAGTCTCCTACTATAGACGAATCCAGACAATTGTAAATTTAATTCTTCGTTTCTTAATCACGTTGTCACTTAATATGTTATGGATTTTTCGTTCGAACGCTTGTAAATACTGAAAATGATTTACTTTTTTTATTTCTTTTTTTACACGGTGTAGGCTGATCTTTACTGCTTTACTGTGCTTTGACCATAATCTCACCTGATGTTAAATGACGATGTGGTCTAGGATGGTAAACACAATAAGCCTAGAAGTACTGGTTCTCAAGTGACGATGCCGAAACACACCTATTGATATTTGGCGACAGGTTTTCAAACTTGAGGATGGCTCTAGATGGGCATCATTAGAAAATGCCCTACCACCATGCTATGGTTTCTTCACGATGTTTTCCTTTCCCGAAAGCTCAAGCCGATTTTAGAGTCGGATAGGTGGGGATAGAACCCGCGTCGATTGACGCGGAATCCGGCCACACTACCCGCTGCGCCATCATCGCTTCAAAAATTATAAATTTTTCGTTTACTAGCCGAACATGTAGCTATTAAAATGAGTAATACAACAAAATAACGAAATTATTTTAAACCATAAAAAAATAAAATACCCATTTTTAACACGAACAAGGTTCAAAAATCCCGGCGTGAACTGAGCGAACGTTTTCGAACCGATAAAAATGAACCATCAAATATAAACATTAAACAAATCGGGGACTTAATCAAAACGTTATGCCAGTTATAAAAATCATATTAAAATCATTTAACGGCCGATTTTTACGATCGACAAAAAAAATAAGCGAATCAATTTATGCTGCGTTCCTTTTTTTTCTTGTCTCGTTTATCACGGAGTTGATTTTTTGAAACGGATATTCGGCGGCGGCGATTACATTTTTTATCTCACAAACAACTTGGAGGCAAAATTGAAGGTAAATTACTGAAATCCAAGAAATGTCAACAGTCGATGACGTTACGCTCATCTATATGCCTACCGTGATGAAATTTATTAAGCTGCAAGGCATAATTGGTATACAGCATTTACCCCCTAAACTATAACACTGTAAAAGACTGATATACATAATTAATCTACGTGCATATATTTTTTTTATTTCCAATCACTTTTGCCTTTAACCCTTTGGGTTACGCCGGTCTAATTGTATATTCAAATTTTATTTAAAGTATTTGGCAACTAAGTTGTATACCAACAGGACGTCAGCACTGTTAGGCTCTGAAATGATTCCATAAAACGTACCCTGATCCCACATTTTGAGACCAAGGTGTGCTACAAATCTTTCCATCTCTGCTTTGTTCCTGACACATTTCATAAACACGTGACGTGTATATCTGGTAACAATTTTATTAGAGAGACGTTTCGTATAATGTAAAGAAGTATAACAAACGAACACTGTAACTGAATGATTAACTAAAAGATTGCATAGATTCACTATAAATGTAGAATGAAAGGAACGTAAGACGGAGTGAAGGAATGCAATGTGAGCGAATGGATGATGGATACAAAACAAAAGAATAACGTAAATGGCGAACCGTGAATGTGCCGAGGAAAAATTTGTAAAATAAATAATAAAAGACATAATTCGGAAATATTGTGTTTAATCACTACCCCGTATCCTACAGAAATATAACTAATATTTTATATCACTTACAAAAAGTATCTTCTATGTTGATATTATTGGTTGTTGACACATCACAATGATGTTTATACCGTCTTTCACAGAGATGAAATAATCTTATATTACTGTTTAGTCCATCCATAATGTAATACATCTTTACTAATAATCTTTTTATATTTACATATATATATAAATCTTCTGTGCGTGTGTATGTGACTAAGCTCCTCCTAAACGGCGGAACCGATTTTAATGAAATTTTTTGTGTCTGAGGATTCAAGAATGGTTTAGATTCACAATTTGGTCCAATTTAATTTTTTACATATGAAACGCGAACGAAACCGCGATCTCAGCTAGTACTAAATAAAATTAAAGTGTCTGTTTGTTATGTCAACATTATTATTTTTTACTAAATAGATATGAATGTAAATACGATACCTATATCAAAACAATTTTTTTTTTTAAATTTGTGCCTGTTTGTCTGTTTGTACCCGGTAATCTCCAGAACAGCAATTCCGATTTTGATGGGACTTTTTGGCAGACAGGTGAATTAACTCCGCGTAATTTAGGATACTTTTGGTTTACGAAAATTATTAGGGTTCCGCGTAAAAAAAAACTTATGCAATTGTAAATAAAACCAGATTCAATAACCAGTTATAGGGGCAAGTGTTTGAATTTATAAGAAATATTTTACTTTATTTTAGTACAAAAATATTTTAGGAAAATAATTAGGGTTCCGTATAAAAAAATTACAACGCCATGATGAACATATAAAACGTGGTCGCAGCCGCGGGTGCATAGCTATTATTAAACATAATGTCCTTAGTGTGTTTACTATCCTGAACTACATCGTCGACGGCTTAACATTAGGTGAGATTGTGGCCAAAGCACTGCCTATATCGTATAATAAAACGTCATAACGGCTTAAGTGAGAAGTATTTTTTTAATAAAATTTTTGCGTCTTTGATATATGGTAAGGTTTATTTTAAGCTCAGATAACTTTTGTTTTACGCAAGTAATTTATTACTAACTTTGTGTCTATTTGTATGGCAACAGAAAACATTAACTGATATGATATCGAATAAAGTTAAAAAAAAGTTAGGGCAAGATGATAATATTGTCAATGTATGAGATGATTCGTGACGTGACATCGAAGTTTCCAAGAAGATTCTTTGGTAAGCATTTAATAACAATGAACTACAACAATAAAATATCAATTAATTTGAATATAAGGACAATTAGACGGGTTTTATATTTTCTTTAGGATTAACATCGTTTAATCCACAACCATTCTTTCTTAAAGGGTACAATCTCGTAGACCTTTTCTATACAACACTTAAAATTGAAGAATATTAAAGCATGGACACATCCTTAAGATATTTTTTTGCACATAGTATAGGCTCAGTGCTTTGACTACAACCTCGCTGATGTTAAGTGAGACGATGTGGTCCAGGATGGTAAACACACTAAGCCTAGAGATACTGTACTGGTTCTCAAGTGATGCTGCCGGAACACACCTATTGGTATTTGGCGACAGGTTTTCAAACTTGAGGGTAGTAGCTACCAAGGCGGGCATTATTATAAAACGGCCCCACCACCAAGCTATGGTTTTCTCACGATTTTTCTTTAAGCGAAAGCTCAGGCTGATTTTAGAATTGAATAGGTGCGCTCGTACCCGCTTGCATTGGCACAAAATCCGGCCGCACTACCCACTGCGTTATAATCGCATCAAATTATAAGCTAAGCTCTATCGCTCACGTACCAATTGCTTATTTTTCACAAAGAAATTATATTATACTTTCAATTGCCTACTTGAAAGCGAACATTATAAAAAAAAATCGTATTTAATACAGAGCACATGTTAACTCCAATGCCTTAATGCAAAATATCACGTACCGCGTTCAAAACTCAAGACATGTTTCTGCAATTTGTTGTAAATAAATTTTAATGATACGTTTCCGAGTCGCCGCACTGTGAGTCATCATTTGCTTGTAATTTAGTAGTACACTTATAGACAATTTAATGTTTGATTTATTACTTTTCTAACTTTTATTATTATTAGTAGTAATAGATGTGACTAGCTTGTTTTAAAATTAAAGATCATCAAAATAACTGAGCAACATCTAATGTTAATCTAAGAATGATGACAGTACCAAATATATCTGAATCTATCGACGGTCGAAATCAACATAACAGACAATATCTAACACGACTAGAGACTCCACGAAGGTCTCGATATATCACTGACGGATTTTTCACCATATGAATAGCGCTAGGTTACAGTTACTACATGCCGTGTGGTGCCGGCTAAGAATAGTATAACCCCATGTCTTCCTTTGGTTGTCGTAAAAGGCGTCCAAAGGATAAACCAGGAGATGGGCATCAGTATCCTCTGAGTACCACAAACTCCTAACTGCAATCGCCAACCAGCCTACCAAGCGTAACGATTATTGCAATCCGTCCCTTATAAATCTTTCAGGGAGACCTATATCCAGCAGTGGACGTCTTTCGATTGAATTGATAGATGGATTGACATGTGATCCGCAAATCAGCCTTAAATTAAAAGGGGAAGATTTACAAGAGTGTGATCTGGCCTATCGTTTTGTATGTTTCAAATTATTGGTCCTCAAAGGTGACGAATGAAAGGAGACTGCGAGCCGAATTGCGAATGTTAAAATAAATATGTGGGGTAGCAAGAATGAACACATTAGAAGTGGTGCTATGGCAGAGAAGTTAATAAACAGGCATCTGCCCTGGTATGGGCATATGATGCGCAAGGAGGAACGAGGATGTTGTTAGAAACGAATTGGATATTAATGTGGACAGTTATAGGGTAAGGAGAAGAACCGAGTAAATATGGATGGATTGTGTGAAAATTGCTTAGAAAGGGAGTTGAATGTGGAGATGATTTTAAATAGAGATCAATGGAAGAGTCATGCATATTGCGTTTACTCCCAAATAAAACAGGATAAGGATAGGAAGATGAAGATTTGCATGGTAGTCGGATATGTAAGATTACCCTACTATTTTTATCATTTATCAGTGTTTCTAAGTTAGAAAGATAGCACCAAATTATTCAAAAGAAAGTAAAGGAAAATTGGTCAATTAAAATCTATACGTGGTAGAAATCAAAATTGGTATCCACGTTCATCTATCTGCTTATCTGCTGACTCTTCCTATTTCATGCAACGGAGTTTATACAGTTTTAGTTCAAGAAATAAACACTAACGTTTGTTGGTTAAATAGAGATATATCAAAGTGATTTACTAAATAACAAAACTTCACGATGGCATATCTCTGTTACGATTACGATTGAAACACAGTTTCTCTCTGAAGCGAATTTTAAAGTCAACGCAGACGCAAACGGGTGCGGAAGCTAGTTAGCAATAAAAATAAATGATGGACAAAAAACTGCTGATTTGCAAACTGTCGTCTTCATCCCAGCGGGAAACCTAACCATATTCGTATGCAACCGACTATTAATGCGTGTCGCACACCATCGAATACGTTTTCTTTACGTAAGAAATTACCAAAAACGACTGACTAGCACTAACTCGATACATTAAATTAATTTTTAATTAAAATTTCTATATTTCAATTAATTTAACGATCGTTTCAAACGTTCTGATAGTTATTTAATTGGCGCCTTATTTGGGATTGATTTATCTGACTAGAATCTATGGCCAATCGCAGCGGCGTAGCACGGTTTCGTTTTTGTACGTGGGATGATGCTTGTATTACAAAATTGTTCAAGTTAAAACATTGAATATTATGTGTATTATACTGACATATTTACTGGAACGACCATCTATATCTATACTAATAAATCAAATTTAGTGTCTGTTTATAACGTCAATTTTTTTTTACTAAATAGGTATTAATGTATACAGGATTCCTTTAACAAATTTAAAATTTTTGTCTGTCTGTCTGTCTGTTTGTTCCGTATAATCTCCGGAACGGCTGGACGTATTTTGACAGGGTTTTTTTTTGGTAGATAGCTGAAGTTACTCCGGGTAACTTAGGGTACTTTTAATTTTCTAAAATAATTAGTCTACCGCAAAAAAAAAACAAGAAAATAGAACAAAATTCGATTCAATGAACAGTTTTATGGGGCAAGTGCTCGAATTTATGAGAAATATTTTTACTTTATTAGTACTAAACAAAAATTAGGGTTCCGTATAAAAAAATTAAATCGCATTCAAAAACATATGAAACGCGGGAGCAGCCGCGCGTACGCAGCTAGTATCAAATAAATTGTAGTGAGATCGAGCACGCTGAAAGCCATACTTTTCAATTATCATAAACTAACAAATATTTGTATAGTATTCAATTTATCTATTACTAGCTGTGTGCCCGCGGCACCGCCCACGTTTCTTATATTCTACATTGCGTAACATATAATAGTTTATTTAAAAACTATTTTTGGAAAATAATGATGTGGTGTTTTCCATTGTATCGTCTTTTTACGATGTTTTAATTTTTACACGGAACCATAATTATTTTCTTAATTTTTTTTTGTACTAACAGAAAGCAAAAATATTTATCACTAATACGAAAAACCTGGCAGTAAAAATTGTGCAGTGTGTCGATTTTTTTTACAATTTTACATGACTTTTAATTTTTTCGGAACCCTAATTATTGTCGAATAATAGTGTGTACTTACGCGGAGTAACTTTACCTATCTACCAAAAAAAGTTCCGTCAAAAATATGTCCAGCCGTTTCAGAGATTAGCCGGAACAAACAGACAGATAAATTTTTTTAAAATATGTATATCGTAACAAAATGTTATTTTGATATTACAAACAGACACTTCAATTTTATTTATTTTTATAGGTATAATATAGATTCGCTTCAAAAATATTCATGTGTTCATCCGGATGGATGTGAATGGATGGATATTCAACCGAAAGACGCCACTGCTGGACATAGGTCTCCCCCAAAGATCTCCACGACGACCGGTCTTGCACCACCCGCATTTGGTATTTACGTAATATGTGTAAACGTGTCAAGTAAAATTTATTAAATGAGATAAAACTTCGATTATTTATAGAAATATCAATCAACACAGTCTTACATTTGTATTAAGATAAATTATTATTATAATAAACCAGATGACCCAGTCAATTTCGTATCGTCTCTCATATTGGTTAGTGCTCGCTATTGTCGAGTTTGATGTACACGAATTCCTTGCATTCTAAGCATATTCACTTCATTTTCAGTCCCTTTAGGACATACTTATACGACAGTTAGGACATACTGCCTCAGTAGTGCAGTTGTATTACGGTACGACTGTCGTTCTGAGGTCTCAGGTTCGAACCTCGGGTCGGGTCAAGCGATATTGGGTTTTTCTACTTAGTTATAACTCCAGAGTCTGGAAATTGTGCCCGATATGGCGACAGGCTCGCCCCCTGACACATCTGGGACGGAACTAAGCTCGGCGAAATATGGGTGGATCGCTATTTCACCTCTGCCTAACCCTTCGGGGAAACAGGCGTGAGCTTATGTTATGTTTTATTACGAAAGAGGACTATTACCGTTTTCTGTCTCTCGCTAATAATTAATGCGGTTAAATAAAGATCCGACAAAATAAGATGAAATAGAACAAGAGATAAGAAATAAAATAAGGATTGTAAATTAGAAATAAGATTTAAATAAATATAAAGATTCGGCATAACCACAATGCAATAGAAACACATAGATAAGAAATAGAATAAGATTATACAATAGAAATAAGATGAAAACAATAAAGGCAAAAAAGTAAAATAGGGCAAAGCCACAAAAAAGTAAATAAAACTCGGATTATGTCTGAGATGTAACGGGACTAAATAAAAAAAATCATTAGCGCGATTAGTACGTGAGTTAGCTCACGGATAGAATATTGTACAACATTGGCATGCTAATACAATCTACTTATAAATATGTGATATAATATTACAGAGATGTTTGCGTATATTAATTACGGGGTATATCCATCAGTGCATTCAACCGAACTGCTGGACATAGGTCTCCCCCAAAGATCTCAACGACGAGAGGTCTTGCGCCACCCGCATCCAGCGGACTCTCGCGACCCTTACCAAGCCGTCGGCCCACCATTTGTGGGGGCTACCCTTGCTACGTCTTCCAGTATGTGGCAGCCATTCGAGCACCCGTTGGCTTCATTGAGCATCTGTTCTAAGAACAATGTGCCGAGTTCATTGCCACTTAAGTTTGGCAATTCTTCGGGCAATGTCGGTTACTTTAGTGGGTTATTCTTCGGATATCCTCATTTCTCATCTCGATCACGAAGGGAAACTCTGAGCATGGGCGTGTCCATTACCCTTTGGTATATAAATATATTGTACTCATACCGGCCGAAAACAAGCTCTGATTCCCAACTAAGGAAGCTTTTCTATTATTTTTTTAAATTTTTTTATTTATAGAGGCACATGTACAGATAATATATTAAAACATATATATATTTATAAACCAGTGTTATGGTTGACACAAAAAAAAAAATGCAGTAAATGTAACATACAATTAACAACAAGTGCAGACCTTACTTAAGATAACTCAAATATTATTTTTTTAAACTGGGTAGAAATGACCATCAGGAAATCAATGTTAACATTTATAATAATTACAAAATATTAATACATATTCACTAAGCACTCATATACAAAAGTGAGTATTGCAGCGTGATACAATGATATTTTATGCAATAGCAACATAAACAAAACACTGCACATCACACGGCGTTCTTGGCGCGTCTTTGATCTGAATACAAGTTCTTTAGGTCACAGTATACTGCTTTAGTAGTATTCAGTGTCCGAACAAAATTGCCGTCACTTGTTCATGTTCTCGTAATTTATGCTCTATGATATTATTTCCAGTACATTTCACTTGTACCTGACATTGTATACTGACATCACCTATAACTAAACTATATCAAATGAAACGCCACAAAAATTACATAATATAGAGTTTAAATATAATTATATGGCATATCAAAAACGCGCCAAGCACTTTAGTCAAAACTCTTATTTTTCCTTTAATTATTTATAAGGAAAAGGCAAAGGACCATGCAAACAAGTCTGATTAAAGGAACACTATTCATAAATGGACGGAACAAAATGGCGGCCTTCTGTTAAAACCATTGCAACGAGAGTGATTGAGACATTTCAGAATTTATGCATACATTAGTTTTAATTCAAAGTGAATTGTGCACCACGACTAAACTATATCGCTTAAAACACATATTATACGGTTAAATACTGCTACATATAATGAATTAAATGTGCCAAGGAAGAAAATCAAAATCGCGCTGAGCACTCCACTCAAAAACTTGACTTGACAAGTAATGTATCAATAATTTATTACAATCATGAATACAAGTTCTTTAGGCTTTACTTTGTATTGCTGTACAAATTTTCAGTGTTACATCAACTTTATGTTACAATATAGTCATTTTATAATATTTCTCACATAAATAAAAATAAAAGTGAAAAACATTTAAACGCATCATTATTAAAATCGTAAGACAGTTTAAAGATAGTAATAACAGCGAAGTTTAAATTGGCATTTTAACACCTCCCATCGCTCAGTCTGTAACAGGTTTTAGCGGAAAAAAAATATCCAGAAACATTAACAGACCATTTATGATTTCTACGAAAAAAAACAAACCAGCGCCAGATATCTAGAACAGTTGTTAAACGAACCGGTCGAATCGTTTGCAATAAGCAGACGGAAATGCCGGAATATTTCTTTTTTTAAATATATTTATTTTTTTTTTCGTAAAGTCAACTGATAATTAATCATGTCGTAGTTTGTAGATAGAAGCTAACATTTTGTAGAAGAGTCTAGTTAATATTTCTCTTGAATTATTTTTTCCGTTCCTGCAATGAATCAGTGATAGAATAAATCTACCAGAATCTACTAGTGACAAATACAATATAAAAAAAAACGGCAAAATAAATGAATAGTGTCCATCGGCAATACAAGTAGAAATCTAAAAATGTTGGGGAATTGTTACCAATAGTTTTGATTAAGATTAAAACTGTACAAGAAAAATATCTGTAAAATATCAATCACGCTGTGTAGAATATAATAATGAAAAATCATTAGAGGTAATCATATATATATTCATGTCATTCTATACATGGTACTACACGCCCGTCCCGAATGCCAAGATGCAACGACCGCGTAACATCTTGACCGACGATAACATCACTCGTATGAATAGGATCTTTCCATATAAACCTCGTTTAATTGCGCGCCCACGCCCGTGAAACCACCGTTCCTGCTGCCCAGGACTGGCGACTAACTTTGCTCCAGCACACTCTCCAGGTCCCCCTCAGGCGGCGACCCAAGACGTGTCTCGTTGCCCAACTGGGGAGGCTCTTAACGTCGCCGCCATCGCGATACAGTGACGCTGCTCATGCATAAAGCATTACAAACACAACACTGCATACACACTCCTGCACATAACACGCAGGTACATAGGTCCTGTAAGGAACATTTTTTTTTAATTAATAAATAAAAAATGTAGGGATTAGCTAGGATCAAATTCCGCGGTAATTTTTATAGTATAAGTAGCGGCCAAGCCAAGGTTCGAACCCTTGTGCTAGCTAGCCTTCAGCACTCGCCCCCAAAGTTCGGTGAAGCTGTAAAGGCACTTCCGGTCAACAGCATTAGCTAGGTTAAAAAATAAATAAACTATATAACTATATATAACATTGTAGTAAGTAAAATAAATACTTTATAGTCTACAGACTAAATAAATAATGTTATAACGAATTTGTAAATAAATACATACGTTTTCATTTTCGTATACATTAATATTATAAAGAGAAAAGATTTGTATTTTTGTATGTAACGAATAAACTTAAGAATTACTGGACCGGTTTGGATGAAATTTGGTATGGAGATAGTTTGAAATCCAGGGAGTGACATAAGATAGTTTTTATTCCAAAAATCCCACAGGAACGAGAACTACGCGGGTTAAATCGCGGAGAGCAACTAGTATAAAATAAATGAATGAGCTACACAAACAAATGAAAACAAAAGATAAGGGAATTAAATTAAGCTCGGACTTACTTCACTATTATTCTTATAACTTTTTCCATAAATTACCTAATGCAAGTATATGCCAAAAAATGGCCAAGTAATCTAATGAATTATGTAAACCGTTGTGGTTTAAATAATGTCTATAAGTCCATTAATGAACGAGCATAAAAAGAGATACTCTGTTTTGTATAAAGAGAGAATTAAATGTATTTCTATTTTAATAATAAATATATATTTATATAAGAATATCTAACTATTGAGATGTTTGATTAAATTTAAAATAAATACAATTTTACTACACTAACACGATTGGATTGCTCCAACGAATCGTATGATTGCAGTTTGAGTGATGAATAACTTCAAATAAAATTTGAAAAGCATGCACGCAATAGACCATTTGTATGAAGTGACTGCGACATGTAAAGTGTTATAACATTTTTGATGCGTGAATATCGAGACAAATTGCGTTTTTGCCAACAACTTAACGGTGACACAACGGTACTATTTGTTAGCACGCCTTTTATCTCTAACAATATATAATATCAATTTGTTATATTGTATTGAAAATTACATGTTGTATAGACAATCATATTAAGGTCAAATATAACAAGCCGGTTTTATTTAGACATAACTTAAGACTTACGAAATAAGTTTTTTAATAGATGTTGACAATTTACCATAGCAGTTTCAGTTCTTTTAAAATGACATTGGATTATATTATTATTTACTTTTTAAATAAATTTAATAACATAACATACGCTGTTATCCCCTATGGGTTAGGCAGAGTTGAAATAGCGAACTACACCACCCACATTTCGCCGAGCTTAGTTCCGTTGCAAATGTGACAGGGGGCGAGCCTGTCGCCATATCGGGCACAAATTCCAGACTCCGGGATGATACTGAGTAGAAAAACCCATTATCACTTGACCCGACCCGGGGATCGAACCCGAGACATCAGGACGACAGTCGTACCGTTATACAACTGCGCCACCGAGGCATAAATTTAATTTACAATATAAATAATATATTAGAAATACATACTATGTATAATAGCTTTCTCTCTCTCTCTGTCTCCTTTTTTCTATGTTTCTCCTCCTTCGTATAATGAAATTGACTTTTGGAATTGATTTGACTTTTTTTTATATGGTATAAGTGCTTTGACTACAATCTCACCTGATGTTAAGTGACGATGTGGTCCAGGATGGTAAACCTACACTAAGCCTATATACAGGTTCTTAAGTTTCGAACTTGAGGGTGGTAGCTATCCAGGCGGACATCATTAGAAAATGCTCTACCATCATGCTATGGTTTCCTGACGATGTTTTCCTTCACTGAAAGCTCAGGCTGATTTTAGAGTTGGATAGTTGGGCCTCGAACCCGCGTCCATTGAAGCAGAATCGGGCCGCACTACCCACTGCGCCCTCAACGCAACAAAACTTCAAAAACACTGCGAATTTATAAGATCATGTCACAGATTTGCGCATTTCTCACCGTGTGGAATCTTCATACGAATCCAGTGTGCATTTGCTTACACGCATATGCTCGTCTTTGTCGCACTAATCCCGCATTCGTGTTTACAAAGTTCCGTCTCTCAGTAGTACACTAAATCGTTGTGTGTGGGAACTTTGTAAATAGAGTATATTTGAGATCGTCACACGTTATTGTCACACCAATATATAACCTGTGTATTACCATAATTCACGTCACTTATTACACCGTGTGCATAAATGACTGAATGAATATTATAACTTACATTCTATTGTGTATTTTAGACCACGTTACCGCATTTATTACGCGAATCAATTACATTGACCTCTCACGATTGAATAATAATAACGAATGACTGTTAATAATTGCCGCAATATAAATTTATAATAATGATGTATATTTGTGTATAGTTTATATATAACCAAAACATCGGACAGGCTTCGTAAGTATACATTTATTATTTATCTCTGAGCGCCAGCACTTAAACGCCATCTTATATTTGGCATACTGTAGCATGTTAACGGCTGACGTCATAGCATTGGTAATGGGAATCTATAAGGTTTTCTCCTACAGAGAATCACTCAACACCGCTAAAAAAGTTTTCACTAGAAAAATTCAAATACGTACCAATTCTTGTATTGATCGCTCGAATCACATTAGCATTTAGGGATAACATTGAACAAACATCCATTGTTATATGTACAGACAAGAGTACTATCTTAATATGAAGAAAAAGGAAAATCGAATGCTCCGAGATTGATCTCTTCTTAACCCCATATAGCGGAGGATTACTGTATTACAGATTTCTCCTAATTTAGAATTACCTAATACAAATAATCAAATCAACGGCCAGTGTGGTGATTGAGCGCATTCCTTACGTCATGAAGAGCTCATTCCGTAACAGAAAAGATTTTACAGATTGGTATTATTATTAAAGATTAAATAGCTGTTAATAAAAGATCAATTTTTATAGTCACGTAATTGAAAAGTGGTATTTCTTAGACACAGCACGCCGACGATTATTCGTTGATAACATCTCTAGATACACGCGAACAAAACGGAATCATTTTACAAAAACAATGAAGGGTTCTCGGGACTAAGCTACTTTTGATATTTTATACTAGCTGTAACCGCGGCATTACCCGCTTAGAATTCAGATAATTTGACTAAGCAGCCTAAGTTCTCCCCCTGGATGCAATATACATAGTTTCCAACTGTCATCGAATTATGTTCAGTAGTTTTGCGTGATTCGCAAACAAATTAATAAACAGACAGACAGACAAAAAAAACGTAAACTGTCGTTATGTGTTCAGTAGTCTGAAGCGCCGTGTAGTATTTTTGTTAAATGTCTTCAATGTACAGATTTCGTCTCGTTAGCTTTTTTAATAGTGATGTTAAAATAATATTCCGTCTAATTTTGTATATCGTTTAAAGGAAAACAAAAACAAAAAGTTGGGAGTCCTTGCACCTACTCTGTCTGTATATTTGTATGTTATTTGACTGATGACTATGGAACAACTAAACAGATTCACATGTTTTTTTAAATCATATTTTTTTTTTGCTTTCGGTATACATTTTCTTACTTTGAGCAATAATTCGAACAAGATATGAGTAAATCAATTTCATTTATAAACGACGTTCAACCAAATAATTCAATATTTAAGATATTAACTGTGTGTCCATGCCTGCAACCGCATAAAACTATCCATTGTATGGTTTTTTTTTCACAATTTCATGCGAAGTTTTAATTTTTTACGTTGAACCTTAATTATTTTCAAAAAATAAAAGTACTCTAAGTTTACGTGAAAAAACTGCTGTGGAGATAAGCCGGAACAATCAGACGGACAGAGACAAATTCTAAAAATTATGGTTATATACTGCAATAAAACCGCGGATACACTTAGTCATAATATAATTTAAGAAATAATACACACGAATCAAATTTATGTTACAAATACTAATAAATATATTAAAATAAATATCCTCACTTCTGTTTCATTTAAACAATATTTATTACACGAAGGCGGAAGTGCTTGATTGGTCGTTAGTTATTTTGATAGTTTATTTTTTATTGGTGAATCCATTAGATATTGACAAAAGCGAGTGACATAGCTTACATTGTATATCAATACAAGCCTCCAACGATACACAATAAATATATTTGTAGGTTTTACGAGATCTCGTTAACTGACAGATTGTAAATCGATATGTCAGACTCGTTCCCACGGTCTTTTAACGGTCAGGATTGAAATCATATTTAAGGTATAGGTAAGAAAAACACACTGAACACAATTCATTTTTAAAGATTGGCATAATAACTAGCGATATAATTTAGTGATCAAATAAAAAATAAAGAGATCTAAAGTAACTGATATTGCCCAAATTAAGGGGGACTAACGATCTGATGTAGGTCGCGGGAATTCCCATTGGGCATCTTTCTATCGAAATGCTAATTATAATAATAAATAATAAACATCCATTTCATTCAGACGCCTAAATTATATCGTCCATAAGTAGTCCATTTGCTTTTAATATTTCAAGGTAAATTGACTAGAATTTGTTCATAATAAGCACAGTTCAATCCAAAAACGATGGCGACAACTGAGAGATAGACTCTCTATTGCCAGTTGTTGGTATCGTATCCGCACGCAAACCGAAACGTCACATATCGATAGTTGTAGGTTCAACTGTACTTATTCTATGTTGCAAAAAGCTTACGTTGAATGAAAATATCGATGAAATCCAGAGTATGATGATAAGACAAACAAAACCTCCTCCACTTCAATACACACGTTTCTAAGTAAGGAGAAGATTTTGGTAACAAAAAAGCAAATCGTAAGCAATACTGGCTTCGGATTGGAACGTCATTGGAACAAACGGGTATATACAGGATAACGGTATTTCTTATCGAGAAAGTCCACGGTATTCGCGTGACGGAACAATCAATAACACGGGCTTTTGCTGTAAATTATTATCACTGTAGGTTGTCATACATCGGGCGAGACTTCGATGCGACTTTTAGAACTGGATCGGCTCGTTATGGCGACGGTCGAGAGATGTTTTTTGTTACCTGCACCTGGTGATTTACCGAGCCAGTTATTAGTTTTCTTTTAACAGCGATTTCATACATCATATATGAGGTAATTAAGAAATACATACATACAAATATTATATCACGCCTCTCTCCCGTAAGAGTAGGCAGAGACTACATCCTTCTACGTGTTACGATCCTGACACACGCGTCTTCTACTTTCATACAAGCTCATCGTTTACGGGTACTTTTGACATGGTATTTTTTTAAAATGCTTTCGATCTGGTCTGTTCGCTACTACAATAAGCAGGTAACTTGTCACGTTGCCCGAAGAATTGCAAAATTTAAGTGGCAGTAGGCTGGACACATTGCTCGCAGAACCGATGCCCGATGTGGCTAACGGGTTCTCGAATGGCTGCCACGCAGCGGAAGACGTATCGTGGGTAGGCCCTCCAGAAGGTGGACGATAACCTAGTGAAGGTCATGGAAATCCGCTGGATGCGAATGGCGCAAAACCGTTCGTCGTGGAAATCTTTGGAGGAGACCTATATCCAACAGTGGTTGAATGGATGAAAGACCCTACGGAATTGCTCGTCAACGTCTCTCTGCCTGTTTGTTACTTGGCTTGTAACTCGAAAACAACAACCCGATTTACCCGGTTCACATTCTAGTATTTATTTCGCTACATTAAATAGTATCAAAGAGTGTATAAAAATAATCTGAATTATTTCTAAAATGTTCATAAAATGAAGATTTTTGTACGCCATTGTACCTTATCCTTCTATTATGTAAATAAAAGATTTTTGGAAAAATCGCAGACCATTATTTTCTAATTTACGCGAGCGAAGTCGCAGGCACAATCAGTTAATACCCGTAAACATTCCATATAACAATTCCATTTTAGTATAATAAATAAACAATTAATTCTGACAACATCGCCGCATGTAAAAATTGACAACCGATTTAAACTGTACTATATATTTTGGTATAATTACATAATTTGCTTTGATACAAACCCAATCACTTTGTCTGACAGTTGGGATTGACTGAATGCAGAGTTTTGTTGTTATAAATATCACTAGTAAAGGCCATTTTTTATTAGATCTGATCTTTTGGCTTAAACGCTTTTGTAAAAAATGGTCTAAGTCACAATCGTTTTACTTAAGTAACCTAAAATAATACTATTGTATATTTATTTATTAGTATGCTATCTGACATACCCGGCGTTACCCGGTTTATTTAAATTATTAATAATTTGAAAATTTTATATATTATTATTATTCTAATTTTTTTCTTATTTATAAGATGAATCTCTACTATACCTCATGTAATATTTTATAAAATTTATACTGCAAAATAATATGAAAATGTCCTTAAAATAATTAATTTAAAAAAATGATCAAAAGAACAAAACTGAATTTCTGAAAATATTTCTGCATTAGTCACCTATCTCTAGACTGTTCCATAAACATTATTGTCATTAAAATTACTAATCAATAAAAATAAACCTTATCATATACGTTATCAATCCACGTACAAATTAATATCTAATTTCTATATAATTTGAACGTAAACACCATGCAAATATTCACAAATGCAATTCCAAATATTTGTTACATCATTAATCGTTACACATCGAAATTGTGTGCACGCCACCGCTTATAACGAAGACCAAGCATCTAAACAAATTAGATCAATTACATATAACAACATAATCGCCGCTAAAGGTTTTTTTTTTTATTTAAATATTAAATACTCAGAATTCGATGATTATTATTGACCTAAATCATTCGAACAAATAGATTGGTGATATTGGTACCTGTCAGAATGTAGTCTAGATTTAAGAGTATAATATAAGGTTGTTTTTTATTTTTTTTTATTTGTCTGCATGTGATTATTATAATGCGTACATTTTTATTAAAGTAATATGTAAAACATCAAATGTCATGTCATAAATGATTCGCTTTCAGTTTTATTATATTTTTTTTATACTACCAAAAAACTTTTGTTTGAGAGGGGGCGAGGGGGAGGGCTTAGAGGGGGGAGAGGGTATCTTAATAACTGTTACTGACATTAATAATAGTATGTTGCCAGGAGTTTTAAATAGAATCGGAAGTGTACTCCTTCGATAAAAAAATATTTGCTAATCGGTCTTCAAATAACGGAGAAATCGAGTAACAAACACACAAAAAAAAGAACGTACAGACGAATTGATAACTTCCTCCTTTTTGAATTGGAACAACAACGGCACATGAGTCTTTACAGGTGTACATTATCATGTGTCTGCTTTAATAAGTTAGTAACTAGAATCTACTAAATTAAATTAAAAATGAATAAATTAAAATATGCTAAATAGTAGTTACTTATAATATCAGTTACTTATTTATTCAACGCAAAAATACAAAAAAAAACATAAATTAAACATTTTGACACAAAATAAAATGTTATTTTTGTTTGGACCCTCTTCGGGTAAAAGCCTCCTCCGAGGTGTACCATGTTTCTTTACTTTTGGCGGTGTTTAGCCAATCTGGGCCGGATATTTTTACTATTTTATCGGCCCATCTAGCATGCGGGCGGCCTCTCGCTCTCTTTCCTCGCGGCTCTGACCACTCTACCGATCTATGAGTCCATCTGTTGTCATTGTATCTAGCCACATGACCTGCCCATTTCCATTTTCTTTCATTTAGTTTGGTTCTTGGCCTTATATTAGGTTCTCTAATCTAAGTTTCTAAACGTATTTTATACAAAAAATTTATTCATTAATGGTTTCGTAATATTGTGTATTGTATAAGAAAAGTAGACATAATTACACTATAGAAAATTAATTAATATCCTATAATAATATATTTGCATCGTACAATTAACTAAAAAGAACTTTACAAAAAATAATGGGAAAAAATAAACGGCGCCACAAGGCAGTAACCCAAGGCACCCAACATGCAGTATTGCCACGTTGCTATAGCAATAATAATCTAAGTATTTTGTCATAATATATTGCTACCTACTTATAAACAAAAATACATCAATACAATCGATATTACAGTTAAGATCATTCAAAATTTTAATCCAATTGTTTATGTGCTAAAATACATAAAAATATATGATAATAATTTACATAAATAGTCATAAAACTTTTATAATACTTAACTCGATTTATTTAAACCTCACAAATTTAGCAATTTACCAGATACCTTGCATGATGTTAAGTGATGATCTTGCTAAAGCAATTCCACTATTAGTTTAGAGTAACTGGCTTTCAAGCGCGAATGCCGGCACATATCTACAAGTACTTACTGACAGATTTTCAAATAAAAGTAGATCTAGAACTAGACTTAGCCAGGCGAGCATTAGAATATGGCTTAATGTGGTTCCAAAACGTTTTTCTACACCGAAATCTTCCCGCCATTATTGGATTTGAATCTACGGCAATCACTTGATAACTGTCGTTTCAAAATAAATTTATATATTGTGTTGATAAATTTCTGAGAATACACCGTTACGTCCACGTTACGTACGATCCACGCACACTAACTAACTCACCCGCACACATTGTAGATGATCGCAGTGTACGTTCGTAAATCTATAAATGCGTTCTGGAAATAGCATTTTGGCAAATACCACCACCGCACATTTCCTGCTCCATATTCCACAAATACAAACGGAACGGTAATAATAATCGGTGCTTGGATCAATTTAAATAGTAATGTGAAAACGAAATTCGACATTCGCTAAATAAATATAACTTTACACAAGTAACAGAAAGACCTGCAACCGCTAGCGAGCGACACAGTGAAACTTCAATCTGTAAACGATCACCGAAAAGCTCGAGGAAGACCTCACAACACAACAGCATAGTTAGTTCGAAAAAAAACCGAGGTTATGATGCCTTAATAAGTAGTACCAACCAGTAATTCAATATTCATAATGAGTCTAAGTTTTCAGTGAAAGAAAATATTATGATGTAGTCATACCACGGTGGTAGGACATTTTATAATGCTAACCATGATAGCTACCATCCTCAAGTTAAAAAATTCGTCACGGACATACACCTATGTATGTATATTTTGGTAGCATCACTTGATAGCCTGTTCGTCAAGGCTTAACGTGTTTATCATCTTGGACAACATTGTCTGTTAACACTGTGTTCAAAGCGTTAAAGCTTTAAACAGGTGATAAGTAACCACTACTGCTTTGCGTTACAAATACTTGTACCTACAACACTTGTTAAAACTCTTGTTTTATATAGCAATTTACGACTGGCAAACATTATTTATATTATGTACTTTAATTCGAATATTAATTTTAATATATACATAATTGTAAAAAGAAGTATGTCTTCTTCTTCCATACATCTCTATCAGGCACAATATTTTTATTCACTTCTTTTTCCTTCATATCTTCCCTCACACAACTCATCTATCTTTTCTTTGGGCATCCTCTCGCTGTTCCATAGTTAATCTTTTTCTTAGTTTCGTCTCTACTCAAAATATGTCCATGCTAAGAAAAACGATTTCTTTTTAGCTTTCCTATCACTGGTGCCCCTTTCCAAGCTTCCTATAATATACTCATTCTTGTAACGCCACACATCCATCTCAACATTCGCAACTCTGCTGCATGCAGTCGTTTTTTGTTTTGGAATGCCGTTTGTATCCAGAGTGAATAACGTTTGTACATGTCGTTGTCACGCGTACACATTTTCACTATATTATCGAATAAACCAAGTATCTTTAACATTTTTGCTTGAACGTCTAATATCGAGCCGTATGACATAAATTGATGGTATAAAAGAATATCTAAATATTTTCTTTTAAGCGACGAGTATATTAAATGACATGGGTGACATAATACATAAAGTATATATTGTTAATCTTATCTTTGCATAGCCTACAAAGTAAGGTATAAAAACTTCAGATGTGCATTGAAGAGTCGTGATTAATTACCTGGTGTAGAAAAACGTTAAGAAACCGCATAGAAGGTGGCATTTATATTAGACGTCCTGTTCTATAAAAGAAGTCGAAATTCAGTCAAGATAAATAGGGACTAAACGGACTAAAGATTTGTGAATACAGATGTTTCAAATGTCACATTTTTGGGACTGAAGGCTTCGGGATGTACAATGAAATAAAATGAAGAGCACGATGCATCTTAATGTGCCGACAAGTTAGATGCTTGATATTGTTTTTACTAAGGCTATACCTATTCTTAAACAATGATTTTTTTAAAGACTTAAGGCTGAAGCAGCTGTAAGTTGAGGGGGCGTGTTAAAAACCTTTGTTATACATAAAAATATACGGCTGGCTATTTTACAATATTATTTGTATTCCATACTTGTATTTGTTTAATAGGTGTTCCAAAAGCACAATATGTCATACATAATAATACATTGTTATTATATTATTGAATATACCAAATATCTTTAATAACACTTTCACAAATACCAATGTTATTATTAAAGCCAGCAGTTTATCAAAAAGAGATGGCCAAAATAGCTAGAAGTCTGCAGGACAGAGCATTAAGCGTTATAAAGGATATGCACCCATTACAGGTAGAAAGCTATACACAGGTAAATGGGTTCTGTAAGGTATCTTGAGATCCGTTGCTTCCTTTAACTTAGGCAAATTCCGTGAAATTTGCGTCTCAGGTAATAGCCCAAACCGCGCTCAGTACCATTTTGATGCCCTTGCATTAGCTACTACCTTGAACGCTCACATCAAAATTTCTGTGAACTTGTCAAAGTTCTTACGAAGGCTCACCTGAAATATTATAATTTGTTTGAAAATACATTAAACTAAAAACAGTTATTGGCTCTTAAGGAAGACAATTGACGATCAATGTTTGGGCAAATTAGCTGATTTTTAATTTTATTATGAATATACAACTACAGGATAAATGTTAGGGTGAGGATACTTTAGCTTGGTGGTAGGGTATTTTAAAATAATGCTCGCCTGCGTAGCTACCACCCCAAGTTTGAAAACCTATCGCCAAATACCAAAAGGTCTGTTCCGGCAGCATCACTTGAGATCCAGTACATCTAGGTTTAGTGTGTTTACCATCCTGGACCACATCGACAATTAACATCAGGTGAGATTGTAGTCAAAGCACTAAGTCTATATCGGTAAAAAAATAAAATAAAAACAGGTATTGAAATAAATTTTATTTGAAGAATACTGTTACAAATAAATACATGACAATTAAGAATAGCCTAAATTGTAGAGTGCTATAAAAATTATTGCATTTTGTTAATTCGTTTCAATTGTCTAAGAGCCGTCGTAACATTTCAATTATTTAATTTACTTTACCGTCCAAACTTGCGCAAAACTTCTGACATGTTCAATTGTTTTAATGATCCGCCATAGAATATACGAAGATATACGGCTATATTAATATTTAGTTATAAATAGAATTACCAAAACTAGCAATCCCTGTTGCTTCGCTCGCAATTTTTTTTTCTACATAACTACTACATAATATCTGTAAAATAATTCTTTTTTTTTATGGTTAATTGTTTACTCTTAATTATATAAGCTTATTTTGTAAACATTAGAGAGGAGTAAGTTACTAGTTTTGATACAATCGCCGAAAAGGAAGAAGGGCGGGGATATTTGAATGAACCCTAAAGTTAGTAACACTCCGTTGCCATTCAATATTTTACTTAAACAGTTGACATTTTGAATAATAATTATGAAAAATCGTGAGCAAAGCCGCGATGCAAAGCTAGTTTGATAATAAACGAAGCAATCACCGACATACGCATACTCTAATAAAGGGCTATAGAATGATTACTCCAAGTATTATTGTACGTACGTAAAGTAATTCCCGATGATACAAATAAATTTTACTCGTCCGTGTGGGAAAGCTTTTATTTACAACGCAACTTAGGTAAGTTATAACTTGGCGAAGACACTAATCAACGCCTTATTATACTTTTTACTCGTTAACTGTTGTGTAACTTGACGCACTGTCACAGTAAAAGACACGCGCGAGGATGATTTTTTTTTTTACTGTATAAGTTTGTCGACAACCGCAAAGTGACGATGTAGCCAAAAATGGTTACACACTAGCCTTACAGAAAGTGTCCCTCTGTACAAACACACTTTCTTGATCCTTGATCAACTATTGTTTACTTGAAATCCGTGTAAATTTCCTAATTTTAATTTAATTATCAATTCGCGGTTAGATTTCAAGTAATTCTGCGCAAACGCTAAGTCCTTAGTGACAAATTCTCAACTTAAAATTTACGGATATTTACTTGTTTTTATTTAATTAGCAACAAATTTAAAATAAACAGCATGTGAAAATTACAAAAATTTAGCTGTTAGTTTACTAAATACACCCGTAAAAAAGAGCTTTAACGATTTTGTTTTATTATTTCATGAAATGTTTGGTACTGTCAACATTATCCTAGTTCTAAAAGTAGACGTTTTTAGAAGAATCTTAGTGTTTTTTGTAGTGATGTATGTTTTTATTCATTTGTTATTCCTAAATTACCTAACGTTGAGACCTGAGGGGCCTTTACAGGTTCACCGAAATTTGGGGCAAGCGTTTAAGGTACTCAGCTAAAAAAGGTTACTAGCACAAGATCAACAAAGTGGTACGAACCTCGACTTTAGTTTTTACTTGATAACTCTGCGAAATTTGCTCTAGCTAAATATAAAAAAGTGACAAATAAGATATCTTACAGAACCCATGTACCTGCGTGTGGTGTGCAGTGTTGTGCGTGTAATGCTAAGATTCATGCAGTGTCACTATATCGCGCTGGTGGCGGCATCAAGAACCTCCCCAGTTGGGGATTGAATGTGCACATCACACGTTCGTTCGTATCGTAAGCAGGGAGTTAGTTTAGTATTTTTACGACCAGCCGCCTGCCTGATACAAATCTTCATCGATTTGTCCTAGCATCTACTTTAATATCTTTAATATAGGTAAACCAAATACAAGGGGCGATCACAATAGATCTGACTAGGTCGCAGTGATACAGGACTGTTTAAGCCTGCATAGCCCCTTTCCGAATAAAATAAACCAAATACAATAAATAGAAAATCTTTATATTTTATATATTAAAAGAGAAGTGTATTAAATAAATATCATAAAATGAAACATCAAATCTAAAGCGCTAGAAAACTCCCTCTAAATCCAAAAAAGATCCACCACCATTTTGGTAGAATCATCTAAAATCAAAATACAAATAATTATATAAGTATTATGAAGTTTATCCGTTGTACAACTCAACGTCAATGTAGGTTGGAATCATCGCTTTGAAAATCAAAGATATATATCGCTTTAAATAAGACACTGGCCTAACATAAATAATGCAATTTCGATAATTTACGCACGCTCGTTACTTCTATACTAGAGAAGTCATAAATTCAAGCACATATCAATCAACCGGCTGCGTGTGTCTCGTTTGGTGTTATTTTACATTTTACGAACGACCTCTATTTACTTTATTGTTAACGAATGACTCATGGGTAAATTGCTCAGATTTCTGTTATTACTGTAAAAGTTAGCTGATTTTGAAATTGAATATAGCCAAGTTTACACTTATCTCACACTTTCGTCAATAGGGTTGTCACTCGTATCATGATACGTATTTTTTTTAAATCAAACTAGTAGTCTAATGATTTCCTGCTGTCACGTCTTTTCAAAACTATGATATTAATATATAAAAAGGCAAAGACAAAACATTCCAGATCCGTATTTTCTTTTTTTGTTAACCGGTTTCCTTTATTTTTGCTTGATAGCTATTGTAGAGCTTTACTGTTATGAAGTAAAAAAAAATAGCGACAGTAAATTTGTTTTTCCCATTAAATTTTCAAGAATCATTTTCAATAAAATAAATACAAATTAATCATTGATAATAATTGTTAAATATTATTTTATAATTATTATTGTTAATTTGTAATATTTCGTTATTATTATCATTTTCCATCCAAAAATCCGTTCAACTGAAAGACGTCCACTGCTGGACATAGGTCTCCCCCAAAGATCTCTACGACGACCGGTCTTGCGCCATCCGCATTCAGCGGATTTCCACGACTTTCACCAAATCGTCGGTCCACCTTGTGGGGTCCTAATCACGCTGCATTATCCAGTACGCGGCAGCCATTTGAGAACCCGTTGGCCCTATTGGGCATCGTTTCTACGAGCAATGTGGCCAGCCCATTGCCACTTCAATTTGGCAATTCTTTGGGCAATTATAGGTACTTTTGTTCTTCTGCGGATCTCCTCGTTTCTGATTGTCGATCACGCAGGCAAACTCCAAGCATAGCCCTCTCCATTGCCCTTTGGTTAACTTTGAGCTTTCTAATTAGACCCATTGTAAGCAACCACGTATCAGAGTTATCACTGGCAACACACACTGGTCTAAGACTTTTGTCTGAAACATTGCGGTATCCCGGAAGTGAATTTCTACGTAGCTTTCCATACGCAACCCAGCTGATTTGGATTCGCCGATTAACCTCTTTTTCGAAGTTGGACTTACCTAACTGGACAGTTTGTTCCAGGTACATAATATAACTGTCAACAACTTTGAGCGTAGAGTCACCGATTTTTAAAGGAGTTGGCACAACATGGACAGTAGACATGATTATTGACTTGTCCATGTTCATTTTAAAATCAAGTCGTTCGGAGGCTCTACTGAAGTCATCGAGCATCGTACCCAGGTCTTCAGCGGTTTCAGCCATGACTACTATATCATCGGCAAAGCGGAGGTGTGTTATGTACTCGCCGTTTATGTTGCGATCAATTTATAAACAATTATTTTATAAAATTTAAAGCTTTCATCCTTCGAAATTTATAAGTATACAAAATAATACATTTAAAATACCTCTAGATTAAGTATCTATAATGTCATTTTAACCAGTCTCTCATAAATACTTTAAAAAGAAAGAGATAAAAACGATATTTCCCTTAAACACTCAATAATGATAATCATAAAATTACGAACTCTGGTGGGGTAAATTAATGTATCTAAAACTTTAGAAGGAAATTTCATAAATGAAAAAACATACACGAATCCACCGGTATATATTAGTGCTATTATAAATCGGGTTGAACGCTCAATATTACCGCTACCGCTGCACGTTATTCGAATAAATTATCAATAGAGAAGAAAAAAAAGTCACTTGTAACTTACACAGCCTTCTAGTTATGTACATACTCTGTAAACGATGTTAGCCTCGAATGGAACCGAGAGAATTCCATTGATATGCGAAGTTTTTATGTCACATTACAACTAATAAATGGTTGAACTCGAGGCACGTTACACGGATTTAACAAGAAAACACCATTAAAGTTAACTTAATGTCGGTCTCGTGTGACTATTACACTTATAATATAGTATTTACCTTTAATATATTATATAGGCTTTATTGTAATCCTTACAGTTGTATTTTGCATATATGTAAGTTTACACTTAAATACTATAAGATGACATTTTGTTTAGCTTTAAGTTAATTAAAGATAAATAATAAACTTGATGTAGTTATTAAAACTATAAAGGCTATATTGCTCTTTGTTAATTTAATTTTTTTTATCAAAATTACGGGCTATTTATATACATTCTTTGTTAATTTTTAACTAGCAGTGTGCCCGCGGCAGCGCCCGTGTTTCATATATTGTTCACTGCGCGGTTTTAATTGTTTGTACGGAACTCTAATTGTTAACATATTTTTTGGTATTAAGATAAAGTAATAATATTTCTCAAAAATTCAAGCGCTTGAAAGTAAACTGCCCATTGAATCGGATTTTATTTATCAGTTTCTTATGCGGAACCCTAATTATATTCGAAAATCAAAAATACCGTAAGTTACCCGTAGTAACTTTAACTGTCTACCAAAAAAAGTGCCGTCAAAATCACTCCAGCTGTTCCGGAGATTACCCGGAACAAACAGACAGATAAAAATTCTAAAAATTGATTTTTTTGGTAGTTATCGTATACGAGTATACGTTTAGTTAGTTCATACATGTTTAGTAAAAAAAATATTTTGCCATTAACAAACCGAGCACTTTTATTTATTAGTATAAATGAAACCGGGCATGGGGAGGGTTTCTATGTTCAATACGTGAGCAAAATATACGTATTAATTTCCTTTTTTTTAATTACGCCAGTGCTTACGTAATTATGGGAGGGGGAAGATATTTGCTTACTATTCCCGACAAAGGGTTGGGTGTATATTTTGTACAAAATATTAAAAAAAATTGCCTGGTTGTAAGTACAAAGTAAAATTTGCTGACTTAATCTTCCCCATATAATCAAAAATCATCATCATCATCTCCCTACCTTTTTCCCATTTTTATTTGGGGTCGGCGCAACATGTCTTCCTCTTCCATTCCTCTCTATTTGTTGTCAGCTCCGCATTCACTCCTTTTCTAAACATATCATCTTTCACACAGTCCATCCATCTTTTCTTTGGTCTTCCCTGTCCCATATAACCGTCCACATTCATATCCAATACCTTTCTTACAACATTCTCTTTCTCCCTGCGCATCACATGTCCATACCAAGATACACGACCGCCTCTTAACTTGTCTGTTATTGGCGCCACTTTCAAACTTCCTCTAATATACTCATTCCTAATCCTGTCCATTCTTGTTACCCCACACATCCATCTCAACAGTCGCATAAAAATATGGAAACCATTTTCCTGTGGTGTTCACGTAATACTAGCTCTACCTCTAATCAGACTCAATGCGGTATTAAATAAGTAAACAAATACATCAAATAAAAACAGCAGTCTTGAGCAAAATAATACATTTAAACCTAACTGGCACTCGTGACTTCGTCTAGGTGTTTCTTCTTGATTAATTATGGAATATCTTGACTTGTTTTATTTTTATCGGTTATCAAGCAACACATGATTCACGTACACTTCAAATTTCATTAAAATATTTGTTTATAATTCTTGACCCCTTGAGCACTAACCTGGCGTTTATGCCAGCTTTCCATTGATTTCCTATTGTCTTCCTATTGTCTCATTTATATGAGTTAATCGACATATTAAAAACTTATATTGATAATTTTTATATCCTATTAATCGCTAAATAACATTTACTTTTTGCACACAATTTTTCATCCAAATCAGTAAACCTACTTTCGAACTAAACCCGAACAGATTTGTTTCTTAGTTTTTTTTTTTTACAAACAATAAAAATAATTTCGGAAGTCTATCAATCGCTCCTTGATATATACATTCTGTGTGCAAAGTTTCATCGAAATCTGTGAAGCCGTTTTCAAGTTAAATCCATACATACATACAAACAGACAAGATTTGTTTAAATATCAGATTGTTGAGTAACAGTTAAAATATACAGTTGTCACAAAATATGTGAAAATAAATAAATGTAGAGACAAAACTTCCAGTTTCATTATTAGTATAGAAATACCATTCAAATTCCAAATGAACTGACAGTTAGACGTTTCATATCACAAATAAATACAGAATAAGGATCACTTCACGGAAAGGTTTAAGGTATTTAGGTCACACAGATATAGAACTAACCAGTCTTTGTTACTTAGGCGTTGAACGTTTTATATTTATGATATACGGTTTATATGAAACACGGAGTTAAAACTATCTATATAAAATAATCCTTTAGGTACGTAATATTATAATTTATTATAGTTAAATGACTGTAGAATATTAGGTTAGATCCTAGGCTCTCAACGTGGGCCATAACTCAGAGAAAATAAGAGAATATTGAGATAGGGCAGAAAGGGTGTGAGAACATTAAATATAGTCTAAAACAGGCAAAAAAAATTAAAATCTGAAACTCCAGAAGTAACATATTTTCAAAGTGGGCGATGAGCATAATAAGGGTGAAAAACTGTGGGTTAGTAGATTGTGACCAAATCGTGAAAATTACACTTTAAACAAATTAAAGGCGTAATGTTCTGTGACTAAAGGTTACTTACGTATTCAGTATCAGCTGTGTGTTCGCGGCTGCGCCCGCGTTTCATATATTTTTCATTGCATTTTATTTTTTTATACGGAACCCTAATTTTTTTGTACTAAGATAAAGTAAAACTATTTTTCATATATTCAAGCACTTGCCCGTAAAACTGTGCATTGATTCGGATTTTATTTAATTTGTTATGAGTTTTAATTTTATTACACGGAACCTGAAAATTCGTATATTACAAAAACCCTAAGTTACCGGAGTAACTTCAGTTATCTACCAAAAAAAGTCCAGACAAAATCCGTCCAGCCGTTTCGGAGATTACCCGGAAAAAACAGACAGGCATAAATTTTGAAAATTTTTATTTTTAGTATAAGTGTCGTACATAAATTCATATATGTTTAATAAAAAAAATATTTTGACATTACAAACAGACACTGTATTAAATAAGTAATGATAGTGCAGTTAGTAGGGCGATCGGGTTACTGCATTGACAGACTCAGGTTCGAACCCAACAAACGAACTTTGTAATAAACTTAAGTTTTAGGTGAAGGAAAATATAATATACACCGTAGCATTTTCTATTAATGCCCGCTTGGGTATCTACCATGCTCAAGTTTGAAAACCTGTCGCCAAATACCAATAGGAGTGTTCCGGCAGCATCACTTGAGAACCATCACCTAGGCTTATGTTTAGTGTGGTTATCATCCTGAACTACATCGTCGCTTAACATCAGGTGAGATCGTGGGGAGCACTGGGCCTATAAAGCATTTAAAAAAACTAGGCAGTCATGGGGACTGCCGACAGAAATGAAAACTGGGAACTTGAAAAACAATTTTTTAATGTTTAACCATCTTATAATTGACATAGCATGTTGACAGATGACATAGCATTATCAGTAACACGAATCGATAAGTTTTTCCGCTACCGGCAATCACTCAATACCGCTAAAGAAGTTATCACTTTAACAATTAAACAACCTAACACTGCTTCAAAGAGAGTTATAAGACTCGGTTATTACTGCTTACCGCAGTAAGAATATAGCATTATGAAATTCATGAGACTAAAATTGGACGTATAAAGTTTAATATCTCGCGACAATTACCAGAGTGCGGAAGTTAGAAAACAGTTAGTAACGCTGCCGACGCGCGTCATCATAAAATCTTAACTTACGGCCAATGGTCAACACAAATAACTTTGCTCGCAACATTAATAGCATATAGTTAGAGATATGTCCAAGGATATTTATGTACTAGATTGAGCCGTCAAAACAACTCATTTTTTTTAATTGTAGACTTTTGTATGCTGTATTGATTCAGCGCTTTGACCACAATCTCATCTGGTTTTAAGTGACGACACGGTCCAGGATGATAAATACACTAAGCCTAGAAGTAATGGCTCTTAAGTGATGCTTGCCCGAATACAGCTATGGTGCTTGGTGACAGGTTTTCAGACTCGAGGGTGGCTGCAAAACAGGCGGTGTTTATTAGATCATCCCCTACCACCATGCTATGGTTTCCTCGTGATATTTTGTTTCATCGAAAGTCCAGAATCATTGGCCCACTAATATCTGAGCCGTCATCATTTCGATATATTCTCTGGCCAGATACATATAATATGAAATTATCAATCAATAATATCGTTCCTACCAAACGCTAAAATTTTATAATCTGCCATAATTAAAATTAAACTTTCCTTTCGTTTGAAATCTTCATGATCTTATATAAAAACCAAATTTAATTACAACCAGCTGTAATAATATAATCTCTATATAGCGTCTTAAGCGCTCGTCTCTACATATTATGAAACTAAACAGTTAGTTCGAAAAAAATCTCTAACTACCCAACTACAAATAAATAATTATAATATTACAATCTACCTCACTTAACTTAAATAATTCAAAATTCAAGTGCCACTAAAATTAAGTAATGACTAAAAAAAATAATTATAACACACTTAAGAATAAGTGAATTGTGAAAGTGAAAGTGTTTATATTCGTGAGTGAAGGAAAAAAGAAAATAAAAATACAATACATTACAATGTTTGACATTGTAAAAATTAAATTGTTCACACGTTTGGACACACGAACATTCGATAACAACTCACTATTCACAGCATTGCATAATGGCCGCTAATAAATCTATGAACTACGTACCAAACAGTACGTTGCGAAGCCACGCTGGATACCTCTGTGACAATTCGCTAACTATATACAAATAAACAAACAAACGAAAGCGCCAAACGAATATTATGTCATAGCGTCATCGTCTTATTGAAGACATTACTTGACAGCGGTTCTCAAACATAATTTAATACACACACATCAGAATTATATTATATATCAAGAGTATTAATGTAATACGAATTCAATTTAATAATCAGAATAATATTTTTGTTTCATTCAAGTTTAAAATTCCCTATCTATTTCCGAACTAATTTTAATAGACATTATAGAATTCATAGGCTAAAAGTAACTCTCCAAATTACTGAAAACTAACTACAAATATTATTTGATTGTCGTTTATTATTTGCACAATTACAATTACTTTATTTAATTTATTCAATTAAAAATGTGCGCTATAAATTAAATAACATGTGTATACGTTATTACTGTAAAAGTGTGTTCTAACGCATCTTACACAGTACTTCCATGAAATTGTCGCGGATGGGACAATCTGACGTTTAACAGGTTAACGGGGCGTAACCGGAAGTAAAGAAAGATGGCACACCTGTTATATCACCGGAATTATACCGACAATATCGTGGAACATCGCCGGAAGAAGAGAGACAACCTAACAATTTTTTACTTCAAGTAAATTTAAGTAATATTTCATTTTCGCATATTTAATATTATTTAAAATAGATGTCAAAAAACCCTCCTTATATTTAGTATGTAATTTCTGTTCGACGACCAATTATATTAAAAATGTTTTTATATAGTTAAATTACGTACGAGTTCTTTTCTATAATGATTACCAAACGCGAATTAATATCAATTTGAAACTTTTTCATAACTACAATATTAAGTAAGACTTGCACGGTGTAAAGTAGTTGAACCCGGCTGGATCACGAGCACCACAAAACATGTGACAAACCTAACATATTAAGGCGTCTCGCCTTCCATAATCAGGAAATGTATATCCTTGGATTTATTGGACCATGGGTTTAGTTATGTTATGAAATGATACCCCTCTCTGTGCTCCCGCTAAAACTATATGAATTGTATAATATATTTTTACAAATAACAAAACATTTTTACAACAATAAAAAAAAACAGATCGTGTTTCTTACCGGCTCTTCTTGCTGGATTATTTTCTGGTGGTAGTAGCTTTTTGACGTTTATATGCACGTATAAAAAGTAACTTTACCACAAAAAAAATTTAATGCTTGTTATTTTGATGTGTTTTCTACATTTATTCATAAATGAAAAATATTTTCTTTACAGGTACTCATCAATAAGAAGCATAATAAAATGTGAATATATTACGAATAAACAGTGATTTTAAAATATTTATACTATTTTACGTTTTTAAATTCGTCTAATTTTAAAACACTAATAAAATAATTTCGTATTATAAAATGATAAAGTTTTAGAAGCACTGACAGATAGTGATAAACAGTGAATTTCAGTCAGCGTTTCGCAGTACCGTATTAACTATGCCGTATGACTAACATCATCTAAACTACAAATAACTGTGTGCGACACTGTTAGAAAAAGATGAATAACAAGTGTTTTTGTCGTTAAAGTAAAAAAAAAAATACAATAAATTAATCAATTTTGACAACTTCTATTGCATCCACAAATAAAAAATATATTTAATAAGAAACTGTTCTACGCGTATAAATTAGTATAATAAAGATGTAAAATAAAACACATAACCATCGACAATTCAACAAATCATCGCGCCATCACGGAGTGTCGTAACTAAAGAGAGTGAAAGTGAAAAATGTATTTAAAAGGATACAAAAAATAATAGTCGTAAACATTATATATATAATTAGGATGTGACGCCATGTTGGAATGCGTGCGTCGCGCAGGCAAAGTTGTACGCGCGCTCACGACTACACGCTTGAAACACGCGGGATCAGACTTTGGGAACTTTTTGTTTGTGTTCGTTTTGGTGCTACTGTGTGTCAGGTGAGAGTTATAATTATTTTATAGCAGCGGTTGACAATCTTTTTTGAACGGTCCTCTCTATACACTATATAATTTCAAGAATAATTCTTTTTAGATGACTTTAATTTATTTTTTATAAGTTTTTAATGTCTTTTTATGTCGTGTAGTTGTTTTTTTTTTTTTGTAATTATAACTGAAACAAAGAGCGTGTGTACATAATATATATGTCAGAAGTGAAAAGTCTTTGGTAGTTTTAAATATAAACCTGTAAGACAAAATATTACTAAAAGATATAAACAAATATAGATACATATCGAGAACTTTTATATAACTAAACATATCTACGATTAATTTGCATAAAAATATGCATTCTCTTTTTCACTTGCTTTTTTTATTATTATTTACTCTGGGATATGGACTATATCCATACAGAATTTCATCTAAATCCATTCAATAGTTTTTGCGTGATGCATGGATTAGAAACTTACCCCATAAAGGTGACGGACGAAAGAAGATTACATGCAGCTGAGATGCGAACATTGAGATGTATGTGTGGGGTAACAAGAATGGACAGGATTAGGAATAAGTATACTAGAGGAAGTTTGAAAGTGGCGCCAATACCAGACAAGTTAAGAAGCGGTCGTTTATCCTGGTATGGACATGTGATGCGCAGGGAGAAAGAGAATGTTGTAAGAAAGGTATTGGATATGAATGTGGACGGGTTACATGGGAAGGGGAAGACCAAAGAAAAGATGGATGGACTGTGTGAAAGATAATATGTTTAGAAAAGGAGTGAATGCGGAGATGACAACAAATAGAGAGGAATGGAAGAGGAAGACATGTTGCGCCGACCCCAAATAAAAATGAGAAAAGGGTAGGAAGATGATGATGATGCATGCTCAAACAGACAGATTGACGGATGGGCAAAAGCTACAGAAATTATAAAGATGTATTCTGTCATTGAATTTAAGGTCCCTCCCGGTGGGTCTTCTCATATATATTTCTAATATTGCATAAGCGTTAATGAGGGGAGAATTGGGGTTTGAAGAATGATTACTTCAGCTATATTTTTACTCGTTAAATAAAGTTTTTTTTTTTCAAAATTATGCTAATGCTTACGTAATCGCGGGGGGTAAGAGCTTAGCTTACTATAGCTGACAAGAGGGGACGAGGAGTCAAAAATATCCTAAATTTTGCTCACGTATACGGCCCTAAGTATACGAGTATATAAAAACCATTTGATTATTGTGTTCCATAGACAGACTGAATGTACCATACGGCTGGATTTATTATTAGCCATTATTATTATATAGAAGCAAAGCCTTAAGCACATTTATTGCAGCTTACTCCTTAAGAGGACATGCGGTCGGCAACAGATTTCAAACGCAGGTATTTCAGAAATCTATTGTTAGCGCACTGCGCCCCAAAGAAAGAGTTATAAAACTCAAAAGGGACAACTACAGCAAGGGCTGACTTTACTTATGCAAAATAAGCAAAAACATCACTTCATAGTAGCCTGTTTCCTCCTCCAAAACTGAACCGATTTTTAATTTACTTTCAGTCATTTTTTTTATTTTATTCATCAAATTTGTGTGACGAACGTCTGAAAATGACGGTTTCTATCGACCTTTTTTTCATATTCAAAGACTCCTAGTTTCTATAATAATTAATTTATGGAAAAATTAAAAAGTACGGGCATTTCGGTGGTGGATATATTATTTGGTATAAAAATATTTACCATAATGCAATTATCTAGGAAGAAATCAGGGGACTACGTGTTTGGATGCAATAAATGCCGCTGGCATATCCTCTTAAGAAACGATTTTCAAATTTCGCCCGCAGTATGTAATTTTATAAGGAGCAAATTCGTGCGTTAAATAAATGTGAGGCGTTACGTTTCTTTGTGCAACGTACCTTGCGCACCTGTCACTTCGAGATTATGTATGTGTTTATTTAATAATTATAATATTCATCATCGTCATCGTCCTGCTCCCAATTTGTTTGGGGTCGGCACAGGATGTCGTCATCTACCATACACCTCTATCACCTACCATATCTTCCCTCACACACTCCATCAATCTTTTCTTTGGGTGTCCTCTCCCCTCCATACGTCAACTTTCATAGTCATCACTTTCTTCGACACATGCGTGTCGTCTCTTCTCAAAACATGTCCATACCAAGACAAACGATTCCCTTTCATTTTTTCTATCACTGGACCCACTTTTAAACATCCTCTAATATTCTCATTCCTGATCCTATCCATTCTGGCCACGCCACACATCCATCTCAACATTCGCATCTCTGCTACATGCGGTCGTTTTTCATCCATCTTCTTACTAGACCAACATTAAGATCCATATAGTATAACAGGTCTTTTAACGGACTTATATATTCTTATATTATTATTAGGGCCAGGATGTTTGCCTTAATTTTTAATTACTGGTTTGACATTACTGTGAAAATATTGGTTATGTAAAAAAAAATCAAATACAAGTCGTTCAAAATTTAATTTCCAAAAAATGTCTCTTATAATATTATTATGTGAAATAGGTTATATTGTATATTTTATTGGAATGATGTAAATAATATGAATAAATATTTATATATGCTATGATTATTTTTAAAAATGCTTTCATTTGCCGTTTTTTTATATAATCTACACAATAATAGTTCATAAGGGGTAAATACACACACTTTATACTCTTTCTATTATTAGTAGTATTTATTAGTATTAATTCTATATTTTATATTAAAAATACATTTTCTAATAACCGTGAATCACGTAACTCATAAATATTAAAATCGAATCGTAAAAAAAACGTTTAACCAATATTTATTTAACTTAAAATGGAATCATAAAAATCGAACCACGAATAGGTATGTAATTTTCCGAACATAATAATTATTCAAAACATCGAACATCAAAGACAAAATTGGCACTCAACAAATAACAGGGTTGTCCGAAAAAAAAAATCAATTCATAAAACATAATTTGAATCACGCAAATATAAACCATCTACCTACTGGTGATGATAGGAGATTGATGTAAAAAGACTCATGGTGGAAAATAAAGGAAAGAGATATATTAAAAAAAATCGAATGGATAATTATACCGCAAGCGGTTATTATCGTCAATAAATCGCGATGTTCGAACGGATGGGAGCAATTTTCAATACGTTTAACAAAACATACAAAACACGGTGGTAACGAGTCAATGTGAAGTGAACCGCATGCCAGGCAAATGAGGGTATTTATATTCACAATTTGTTAACTCTAATATTATGTATATTTGTAACCGCAATTGATGGAATTTAAATTTTATAAACACGGTTGACCCGTAGAACCTTGGAGAAGTAATTGGGTTTTTTTTAAATACTATACTTAGCCGTGTACCCGCGACTACGCACGCGTTTCATATAATTTCCACTGCGTAAATATAGTTTTTAATTTTTTTATACAGTACACCAATTTTTTTTTTTGCTACTAACATTAATCAAATATATTTTTTACTAATTTAAATACCTGCCAGTAATACTGCAGCTCCGGCTGATTTTACCTATGTAAATAAATGAAAACATGACTTCGTAGTACCCTATTTCCTCTTCCAAAACTGAATTATTAAGTATTTTTTAATTTTCTTACAGTTTTAGAATAACAAAGACTCTGGCTATACCTTTTTAATGGCTATGGTTTTGTTTTTTTTTTTTTATTTTATCCATAAAATTTGTTTGACGAACTCCTTAACATGGCAGTAAACATCGAACATTTTTTTCATTGTCAAAACTCCTAGTTTCTACAATAATTCATTTATGGAAGAAATGAAAACGTACGGGCATGGCTGTGGTAGATATATTATTTGGTATAAAAATATTTACCATAATGCTATTATCCATGGAGGAAACAGGAGACTACGTTTGAATGGAATTAATGCCGCTAGCATATCCTCTCAAACAAATATTTAAATAAAAAAGAATATAAAGTCCCTTATAGAACTTATTTACGTTACATGTATAATGAGCCAATATGTGATGTTCAGTGTATTGCTTGTGTTATATCTGTTTTTTTTTATCGATTTCTTCTAAACATTTTTGTTTAATAACTATTAGTGAGCTTTCATTTAGCGTTTATATAACTAAAAAAATTGGAAACAGTTAATTTTTTTTTTTCTTATTAGGTCAAGTAAACATATTATCTGCGAATGTCCATACGAGAAATAAAACTGTATAGATGATAGTATCTATTCCTAACTGTGACACGTTTAGTTAAATTTAGATAATACTAGGAACGGATAGGTCATACCAGGATAGTTCTTGTGAGAAATACAACACATCGGATATAATGAAAGGACAAGTTATAAATATCCGATCCAGTATGTTTGAATTTCTGTATTGAAATTTTATTTGTAATGACTTGAATTCAACTTTATTTTTCGTAACAGATCGTATATTGAAAACGGCTGTAAGTGTGTAAAGATTACCTAATAAAATATTTTACTAAATCTTAACTGGCCAGATCATTTGACATTTATGTGACTCCTTGAATTCTGGATCATGGTAGCAGTTGACTCCCATTTATAATCGACTATGTAGAGTTCCCATTATCAATAAAAATATTTCAAATCTATAGGTACTCATTATAAAAAAAGTAAATAAAGTATATATATATATATATTACATATTTAAAAAAAACAGTAATACGTCTTATGATTATTAATTTTTTTTTCTGTCTGTCTATGTTAGTATGACGTGATAACTATTAGATGAATTGTGATAAAATTCCGGAACATATTATATAGGATTTAAAAAAGAAAATGAATACTCACCCCTAAGTGAATGAAAAAGGACGTTCGACATTTGTACGGGAAATAAGTTAGGAGTCATAAAGTGTCGTATTTAAGACCTTAGTTATAATAGAAGTATATATTGAACAAATAGAATAAGAAATAGACTATTGAAGAACAAACTACTAATAGTACCATTTGAACATAATCTGATTTATTAATGGTAAACTTCTTTTTATATTGAACTACACTACTACACTTTACCTCTTCATTAGAACTACAGCAACTCCCATTGGAGGGTGCAAATTATTTATTATTTTATTCGATATAATCAACAAGTTATATTGTATTATTGAAAATGATGTATGATCAGTACTGAAAATATCTGGACAATGGTCAATATTCAACTAAAATATAATTTTAAAGAAGCTTACACAAATGACTATATAACCTAATACGCCGTCCTCGATGAGGGCAGACTCTAAAATCAATTTGTTTCCATCCATAAAATTCATCAAAAAATTTTTTTGAAGGCAATTAATTATACCTATAGAGAATTAAATTCTCAAGCCGTTTACAGATCACATGATTGTTCATACAATTCGTCGTACACGTAAAACGAAACGGCCGTCTCAACCTATGATTACTGTCATTCCTTTCAACGTATCCCGACAATCAGGCTTACGATATGAAGTTACCTTTACTTTGCACAATAGTCATTAATTTTAAAACCTTATTGGAATACTATTACGGTCTATTTTTAAATGTAGTTTTTCTAGTATTATTATATCGCTCAATCATTTCGGTTTTTCGAATAGCGACCCCGCCCACTCGCCCACGAACGATTCCCTATTACGTCGTGTTACGTACATGTGCGATTTTAATTGTTTTTCGATGGTCGCTGTTACGTAATTACGTAATGGTTTCAACGCACAGCTGGCGGGACATGAAGCCAGTGCAATGTTTCCACAAAAGAGGTCGCGTCAACGCGAGCTGAGTACGACGTTTCCTATAGTAAAATCGCGCTGGCAGACCGTCCCGCCCGCTGTGTATTGAAACCATTAATGATCGAACAATAATAGGAAAATAAGGAAGCGATTTGACATAATACCTACGATAATATTATTTATATAGTTATATGTACAAGTTTAGAAGAACGATTTAAAAGGTGATATGAAAATGAGATATGTAATAAAATAAATTAGTGCCTTTTATGTTAATAGGTATTTAAAAAAAAAAAAATTACGCTATGCAAGAAGATAATCTTTTTTATTTTCAAATAACATATTATCATACTATGGAATTGATTTCCAATAAAAATATAGAATGACGCATTTAGATTTTAGCTCAAAGAAAAACTTGTTGTTGCTTAATTTACCAAAATATGGATCAAATCTTTTTGGTTAATCGCGAAGTAATTTTACATAAAAATTCCTGACTTTTTTTTCGATTCAACTCGGTGATTTCTAAACCCCCCGTTTTAGGGTAGTGTTTTTAAAAAAACTTAATAATCTTTATCTTCTATGGAAAATTAAAAGTTGTCCAAGTTTCCTACTTATCTTATTATATAACTTTGTATAGCTTTGTACCCGCGGCTGCACCCGTGTTTAATATATTCTTCACTCCGTTTTATTTCTTTTATACGGAACCCTATTTTCTTTTGGCACGTACTAAGATAAAGTAAAAAAAATATGTTTCTCATAAATTCAAGCATTTACCCATAAAACTGAACATTGAATCTTCTTTTTTTTTTCAAATTGTTTGTGTTTTATTTATTTGATTTCCTAATTATTTGTCCGAAATTATTTTTGGTACTACCGAAAGCAATGATACTTCTCACAACACACACCTGCTAGTAAAACTGTTACTCCTAATTACTTTCGAAAAATAAAATCAAAAATAGTCTCGTCAAAAGTGATCCAGCCGTTCCGGAGATAAGCTGGAACAAACAGACAGCCCACAAATATATATTTTTTTTAATTTTGTTTTTGGTATACATAGGTACCGTATATACATTGATAAGTATTGAGTAATTTTTTTTTATTATATATTTTACAAACAGAAATTTTAATTTTATTTATTAACATGGCGCCTGGCTAACTACCACGCTCAATTTGAAAATCGATCACCAAGCATCTGTAAGCGTGCCTTGAGATCCAATAACTTAGTAGACTTAAAGTGTTTACTATTTGGGTCACAATGTCACTTAACATAAGATGAAATTGTGGTCAAACCGTTTAGCCTATATATTACATAAAAAAGTACTAATAAAAATATTCTTACACCTAAATATAAAAATAAAGTATACCGTGTTATCTATCATCTTCGAGTCATGGTCATGGTCACTTAACATCGACAGGAATAGTCATCAAATGGTACTGTATAAAGCGTTAAACGTTATATCATCCATTAACTCAATAAACGTGACATTTTAAGGCAACAATAGTGTAAATGTATGCTGTAAGAAATCACGTATACAATTTAGTGTATATATACTAATAAATAAAATTGTAGTGTCTGTTTATAATATCAAAATGACTAAATACATATGCATGTGTACACGGTAACCATAACGAAAACAAAATTTGTGTGTTTGTTTGTTACGCCTAATCTCTAGAACGGCTTGACCGATTTTGACGGGATTGTTTTTGGTAGATAACTGAAGTTACTTCGCGTTACTTTTATTTTTATTGGCAGGCACAGTTTTACTGGCAGGTATTAAAATTTGTGAGAAGTATCTTTCTGTTTAATACTGCCTCTGTGGCGCAGTTTTATTACGGTACGACTGTCGTTCTGAGGTCTCGGCTTCGATCCCTGGGTCGGGTCAAGTGATATTGGGTTTTTCTACTCAGTATCATCCCGGAGTTTGGAATTTGTGCCCGATATAGTGACAGTCTGGCTCCGTGTCACGTCTGGACGGAACAAAGCTCAGCGAAATGTGTAGTTCGCTATTTCACCTCTGCCTATCCCTTCGAGGATAACAGGCGTGAGCTTATGTTATGTTATGTTATCTTTCTGTTTGTACCAAAAAATAATGTCAGGATTTTTTTATCTATACTAATAAATAAAATTGAAGTGTCTGTTTTTAATGTCAAAATTATTATTTTTTTACTAAATAAGTATGAATGTATATACGATACCTATACCAAGAAAAAATTTTTTAACTGTTTTGTCTGTCTGTTTGTTTGTTCCGGGTAATCTCCAGACCGTCTGGACAGATTTTTACGGGACTTTTTTGGCATATTTTAAGTTACTTCGGATAACATGGTGTAATTTTAATTTTCGAAAATAACTCGGGTTCCACGTAAAAAAATAAAACTCATAAAAAATAGAATAAAATCCGATTCAATGCATAGTTTTACAGACAAAGGCTTGAATTTATGAAAATATATACACTCTATCTTAATACTAAAAAAAAATTTAAGAAAATAATAAGGATTCCGTATAAAAAAATTTAAACGCAGTGAAGAACATATAAAACGCGGGCGCAGCCGCGGGTGTACAGCAAGTAAATATAAAATAGAATAAATTGTGAAAAAAACGATTCAATTGTCAGCTTTACGTGCAAATGCCTGTTTATGAGAAATGTTTTCGCTGTCCTCTCTTGGTATAAAAAAAGGAATATAACTAGGGTTCCGTGTAAAAAAATTAAAATTCATGAAATTGTTAACAAAATACAATTTAATGGACAGGATAACATAAACTCATTATTTTCTAATAACTATTTGCAAACTATATTATGCGATAAAGAGTATATGAAACACGGTCGGAGCAACGGGCAAAAAGCTAATATTAAAAACATTCTTTTAAACAAAAAGTATTTTAAACAGCGCTAAATGAATAATTTTAATAAAATAAAAATTTTATTCTACATTCGATACGCAATCTCGTAATGATAAAATTATAAACCACGTCACAGTTCAAAAGGTGATTTGATAATTCGGTTATTGTAGAAAAAGTTATTGATTGATGAATATGCCAAATTTTGTAACGATTTTTTTCAGTTTCAATAATTGTCGTATCCAGTACTCACGCGTATATTAAAATGCTTTATGCAACTTATCAAAATTATTAAAAATATTTCCATATTTTATTTACTGTAATTGTTTTTATAAAAGATGATAAGTTCGCGCTGTAAAGATTTCTCAGTGTTTGAAACCGGGAATACGTTGTAAGTTCATTTAATTATTTGATTATTATCTAAGACATTTTTATATAGAAGTGAAATGTTTTGAACAAGTATTACTTATAGCTAATAGTTCTATAGTAAAATAGTATTTATGGTATAGCAATGATTTCGATAAAGTGCCTAATACAAGAGTGATAATTTTTTTGGTCAACTTAATTCACTTTTTGTAGTTTTTGGCACGATTTTAATCATTTTAAATCATTAATTCATTTAAATCATTAATTTGCATTACATAAATAGATTATGTTATGTCGGTGGCGTTTTACATGATATAGTTTGGTTATTTTACACAAGTGAAGAGACATAGACAATGATGTCATAGAGCATGAGTTCTGAGATGTCACAATAACTCCCTTAAACATTTTATAATGGCCGTGACTTTATTTGAGGATTGAAGATTAATAATATAATATGTAGTTGGGTCTAAAGAACTTGTAATCAGAGCCATAATAAATTAATTTACTTTTTTATTAATCAGTTTTCCTAAATCATACATAATGTTACTAAATATATTATAGTAAGATATGGCCAAAGAATCTCCATACCAAAATTCATACCAATCGGTCCAGTAGTTTTAAGTTTATTCGTAGCATATAAAAATACAAACCTTTCCTCTTTATAATATTAGTATAGATGAAGATAAAAATATACAAATGTATAATTATCAAATATAAATGAACAAACACATAAGATTTATTACTGGTACGTTATATAAAAAATTGTACGGTCAGGGTACCCCCGTCAGGAACGAAGTCCTTAGTTTAAACAGAAATAGAAAAGAAAAACTATATAAGACTTACATGTAATAATTAATAATAACTAGTTGTGAAGAAAAGATCTTAAATTATTAATATACCTTCTTAACTAAATATTAAACATCGTGCGACGCCATCTTGTGTTCAAACTTTGAACGTTTAACAGATTATTTCAGTGAGAATCCGATTTAACATTATAAAATAAAGCGCCATCTTTTATTTCTTGTACAATAATAATATACAAAGAAACAAATTGGCACAGCGAATTAGCATTGCCATCCAACGTGGCAATATGGCCAGCCTCCTGGGAACCTTCCCGTCTGGCGGCGAGCTGGACGGCATTCATTATTTATAGTATTTTATTTTATTTTAATTTTAAATTTTTGTGTATAAATTTATGTACTTTTTGAATAAATATTTAGGATAATATCCTAAGAAACAAATATTTACATGAATAATAATATGATATAATATTAATAGCAAACTGCAATAATAATAACAGTCATCACGTAGACTATACATTAGACACTGTATAGCCATCATACATAGACTATACATAAAAAGAAAAAAAAACAAAAATATGTGTCAAGTATAAATAGTATTTGCGTAGTGGCTGAAATTCGATCAAAATATCTATTCAAAAAATTTTGGTTTGTAAAAATAATCTATTTCTAAATATGTTATTTAAATAACTTTAAAGCACGTCAATATTAAACAAAAAACGTACAGAGGAGATAAATATACTGAAATATTTTATGATTGACTATTTATATGTAGATAAATCTTGTGTAAAATAAACATTAAAGTTAGTTTTTTTTTATTGAGTATTTTACTGAAATTTAATTACAGCTACAAAAAGCTTTTTATGATGCTACGGACGTTTTTCGCCGACTAGGGAACCCGCCGCAACGCCCCATAAGGAACTTCGTCCCAAAAAATAACGTATCAATTCAAAACCAGTTTTGAAATCCCAAAATAAATTTCATTTTAAAATTGAAAGATACCTCTATACAAGACAACATTAAAAAAATGGAACATTAGAAAATTTACGAGCCATTCAAAGAAAATTACAAGCCTTTGACGCGAATTCGACCGTTGCTCTTCCCCGTCTGCACAGAATAAATAACCCAGCTCATTCATTGAACGTATGACTAAATTTGATCCTTCATCTCCCTTCCACCATAAAACCAGATGGGATGGTCTTCAAATCCATGGATACATGGTAGATTCCACCTCGGGAGAAACAAAATAAACTTATACTTTACTGTGTTGTTCAGATATAATAATCTGTAAAACGTACAATAATAGCCAAATAGTCGAACTAATGGAGTATAGAGCCTATGTTCGGTAGTTTGATATTTAATGTTTAGTATCTCGAATATTGAGAATCATTATTGAATTATTCAGATTCATTATTCAGATTTTTGAATGCCATTTCGCTAACTATCGTTATCTAGTAGAAATTTATAGAAGAATACTATAATAGACTAGATATAAGTCTCTTCTGACAGCACTAACTGAAGGCATATCCATTTTCCAGACAAAACCATGAAGCGACGACATTATCGCTTAAAAAAGCAGTAATTCAGACGTTTCAATAAATAAAAAAAATGAAGCAGCTACTCAAATCGCGCTGTGGTTCTAAATTATATGACATGTACCACAATTGGTTGTGAATTGCATCGTTAAATTTCACCTTTCGTTTTCGGGTTCAATAACTATTAAAGTGTCTGATATGACCACAGACACATGGTTGAAACTTGTTACACACTCATCTTGTAGTAACGTTGTACGAAATAAATCAGAGTTTTTAGAGCTTCGGACTTTTATTTTAAATGAGGAAGTCAGTGAAGGTAGTAATTTTGTACGTAATTGCCTCAACGCCTCAAGTTTATTTAAATTAGTAAATTATAGTTCAACATTATTATTTATGTAAAACAAATATGATTTTAATATACAGTGGTTGCTTCTAAGAAGCAAATGTTATGCGCACCCGTGATATTTAGCAAAAAATGGTTAGCCTTCACGTGAGATTTACGTTTATTGTAATGCGCGCAAATAGATATTTAACATTAAAAAAATATATCTTCGTTTTCACCCAGTTGGGAAGGATTGTGGATACAAATTAACTAGGCCTTGTTTAACGAGAAATACGATTACTTAATAGTAAAAATACTGAGACGATTAGACTGAGGATAAAGTAAGCATTACGTCCTCCATGTCAGAGGTTATAACAGAATATGCTGCTCAAATCAGTTGATAAATTGTTAATAATATTCATTCTTATTTAATTATACTTATAAGATTTTTAAACGGTATAGGCACAGCGCTTTTACCGCAGTGTCACCTGATATTAAGTGATGATATGTTTCAAGATGGTAAACAGGTAGAGCCTAAAGGATCTAAATCTCAAGTGTCGCTACCAAAATACACCTAAAGGTGCTTTGCGACAAATTTTAAATTTGGACGCTGGTAAGTGATACGATCTTTATAAGGAGTTCAATCACCATGCAATGTTATAATCAAGAAGTCTTCTTTAGTTCGATATCATTATAGAATAAGACAGGTGGATTTCAGCCTTGGTCCGTCGATACGATATCCAGCCATTGATTGATTGATTCAACCGAAAGACGTTCTCTGCTGGACAAAGATCTCCCCCCAAAAGGGAGGAGTTGCCATAATCGCCACGCTTTGCAGGCGGGTCAGCAATCACAGTAGGTGTTTATGGTGCTTAGAAGATGATGCTACCCATCACCTCGTTCTTCACTTCTTTAGTCACCTCTTTAGTCGCCTTTTATGACACCCACGGGAAGACAGGGGGTGGTACTATTCTTACCCGGCACCATACGGCCATGCTATCACTAAACTATTACCACTTTAAGAATTAGTTAATATACCGATTTGCTTTTCTCTTATGTTGGTTAAACTATTGACGATTGACTTATATGGCAAGAAATAACAATCGGAACAATAGCTCTACAATGTCATGTTTCTCGGTTTAGACTTTTTCCGTGCGCAAAATTCCGCCCTTTAATCGTATTTACATTACATAATATATTTAGTTTATTTGACAATTGATCTACGCCTAGTCTAGTCACAAAGATACAAATAATCCACAAGAAAAACTCTATTAAGAACACACTTGCTTAATTATCTACATATATCATAAAGTGAATTACTGAAAAATCAGGACTAGACTTGAGTCAATATGTGAACGAATCGCGGTATTAGAGCGAAATTTTATGCATAATGACGAATTTCAAACATTGATAGTGTATATTAATAACGTATAAGAAATTGATAAGTTTAGTTAGATATAGCATGAGAAAGAAGCGTTAATTCAAACGTTATGTAAAAAAAACAACATTCATTACACCACAATCAGATTAAATACTGATATAGAGACATTCGTTATCATATTACAGCGTAACAACGTTCTTAGTAATGTCCTAAGTATGGGATTAAAAAGTGAATGTGGTAATTTAAAGTTATTTATTATGGTTAAAGTTAAACCGACGTTAAGTAGTCGTTATTCTTATATAATCATTTGATGGATGTTTTTATTTTATGTTTTTTTCGCTATTGTTGCATAATGCCGTCCTGCAGGGAAGCTAAACATATAATAAATGGAATCGAGATAGTAGAATACCTTTTCTACTTTCGCATATATTTATATCTATCAGTTTTTTTTGCTATTCCTTTTTTGTGTATCTATTCTATTCGTGTATTTTTTTAAAGCAAAAGTTTCTTTAGCAGCTTTTAGCGATTCTTGTTAAGAGAAATCTGATAGATTCTCGTCACCCTTTCTATGACGTCAGCCGTCAACATGCTAGAGTATGTCAAGTATAAGATAGCGTTTAAGTGCTGGCACTTAGGGATAAATAATAAAATGTATGCTTACGCACCCTATCGCATATTTTGGTTATGAATAAACTATATGAATATTTACATAATTATTACCCGGAGCGCCAATAAATGTAAAAACCAGACAAATGTTACAAATTGTTAAATGTTAGGTTATGTTAATAATTTCAATTAACAAATTATAGAATTTTAATAGCTCATTCTATAAAAAAAAAAGAAAAAAAAATTGTTTTTACAACATTTCGACTTTTCGTTTCGTAATTTAAGACAGAACAGAACTTTAATAAACTAAAATAATAGTGATTTATGTATCTACGTGTTTTCTACGTGTTTCGTGTCTTTACAAATTCATTTTTTTTTAAATTTTCATTTTACTCAATATGCATATACAATACTTTACATTATATACTATACATTTACAATATAGTAATATGTTTGTTTTGGCCGAATTACAATAGGTTTGACTTAGATCTCCACACTAGGCTCATAAGGCCTGTCCTGTGGACTTCTCGTGCAGGTAGGTCGTGCAGGGAATGAGTATACTCCATAATAGGTTATATGTGTATGTGTTGGTGTGTGTTTGCTCGAATGTGAAAAAATACATTGTTCATTACGACGAGGCTGTGCATTCATACTGTTACTTTTAACAATTCTTCAGTGTTTTCGCCAGATAAGCCATTAAGCCATGACTGGATCTAAAGCTTGTCATCTCGTCTATTGCTGCCTTTAATGTTGCAGTACGTATTCACTTTATCGTAAAAGGAAAGGATAGAGAAAATGACTAAATCTTTTTGCAAATGATGATTTTACTTTAGGAAGAGGAACTTTAACTCGAGACTGAAGGATAGATTTGTAATCTGGGGAATGTAGTACCGAGATGTGAAACTGAGTTATGACTTTGGAAATAAACAATTTACGAACGTTCAGAACTTGACTTTCTTGGTAAAGTAGTATTGTTGGGTGTCTATACGGTTTTTGAAACATAAATTTAAGCGTCGACCTTTGGGCTCTTTCTAGTGTTATCTTTTTAGTTGTTGTCGATCCTCCCCAGACTGTGATACAATGCGTGTGAATCCATTTTCTTGTCTGCTATGTTTGTCAACTGTTTCATTAATTTCTGTCGGCAGTCTCCATGGCTTTTTTTTCTAATTTTTGTACTTCTTGTATTCCATTGTTTTTTTTACATTATTTGGGTTCGACGAAATTGCAATAAATTTATATATATTTTCATTTAAGCGTATTAGCTAATATTTATAAAAAAAACACGATTTACGAAATTATGAAATGTTTAAATAATCGATATAAAATTATATGAAAGGAATTTACAATGTTAATTATTCAAATTTGTAATGTTGTTAATGTTTGATCGATGAAGGTGTCAGTCAGATACTTTGTAGAAATCCGGTGTATATTTATTTATTCGATTATACCGCTATATTTCCGTATAAACTCAGTTAATGACATTGATTACTTTCTTCTGTAACTAGAAAATGTGTTTAATTACATAACATGTGTGTTTTATACGAAATACTTGTCTACATTTGATCCTATGTTAAATTAGTTGTGTTCCCGCGGCTCCGCCCACGCTTCTTATATTCTTCACTGCGTAATATGATTTTTAAATACAAAGAATTTAAATTTAAAGACAAAAAGATCTTACCTAAATTAAATCGTATAAAAATGTCGATTATAAGTTGTAATTTATAACTAAACTATAATACGCATCAAATAACCACTTACATAATCGACATCATTGAAAACCATTGAAATAAATCCTTAAACATAATTCAAAATTATCCTTATGTATGTAATTAAATTTACATATAAATAGAATTTATATGAGCTTTATGTGGCTGTTGCATTAGTGAGGTAGTGCGCGTTTCGGGGCAGAATTATCTATTACATTAGACATAGTTCAATAAACCTACAGTCACTTCACTTCAAGCAAATGATTATTTACATATATGTATTAATTTGAAATGACTATAATTTTATTTATTTATTGTTACCCAAACTATGATCTTATAGGTATATAGGTGCTATGATATTTCCATAATATTCCTATAAAATCAAAAATTTCTTTCAGTAAAAGTTTTTTTCTTTTTTAGACCCATATATAAATTTGTCAAAATCTAATAGTTTACATCATTTAGACAGAAAGTTCTTATTTATACTTCTCATGCTATCAACTTATAATAAAAATATAATCAATATTAAATTAAATATTATATAACTCCTTAATATTACGTTAGTTATATAGTAAATTGTATGTATATTAATGAAGCGATCACTTTACTTCATCTTAAAATTTCATAAACTATATCTTAATCTGTAATATTTTCTTTGTTACATGTTTATTAAAAAATAACTTCTTGACATTGTATATACGTGAATTAAAATATTAGTTTAGTTAGAATGTAACTAAGTAACTCACATTAAAACAGATATTGATTTTAAAATAACTCCGAAATACTAATCTGTTAAAGATAAATATTAAAAATTTACCTCTTGTTATAATAAAAAATAATTATTTAAATACTTATGTAAAGTAGCTAATGGTTTATTCGTCCTTATTGTTTTAAATCGGATTATTATTAATCATTGAAACAAAAACAAATTGCAAGATAAATTTTGAATGGAAACACTACATTCTGTATACACTATGGCGCTAATTAAAGCGCAACAGTTAAGTTACCTTGTCACTCTTACGACGATAGATAAGGACAATTATATATCTAGTTTGAGCACTTAAATCGCAGACCTTGGTCCAAGTTAATAATATATGTAAAATTAGTATAAATCGGTTTACGTTCATAGCATTTATTCACTATGGAAATACTATTAACTTTATAAGATACTAGGTATGCTCGCGTCCCCGTCCGCGTGGAATTCCATGTTTGTAAAACGACAATCTCAATAAAATATAGATATTTATAGCTCCTATATTAAACCACCATTTGATGCCGGTTAAGAATAGTACCACCCTATATCGTTACCGTAGGTGTCGTAAAAACCGACTAAGGGATAAACCAGGTGATGGGCAGCAGCATCCTCTGAGTAAGACAAACACCTTACTGCGTTCGCCAACTCGCCTGCCAAGTGTGTGGATTATGACAATCACAAAAAGGTTCCTTACAGGACCTATGACTCTGCGTGTTATGTGCAGGAGTGTGTATGCAGTGGTTGTGTTTGTAATGCTTGATGCATGGGCAGTGCCACTGTATCGCGCTGGCGGCGACGTCAAGAGTCTCTCCAGTTGGGGAACGGACACGTCTTGTGTCGCCGCCGGAGGGGGACCGGTGAGTGTGCGGGAGATTGAAGCTCACACAGCACTTTTTTTCTTTTTTTTTAACCTAGCTAATGCTGTTGACCGGAAGGGCCTTAACAGCTTCACCGAACTTTGGGGGCGAGTGCTGAAGGCACTCAGCCGCTAAAGGTGACTAGCACAAGGGTTACCAAAATGGTACGAAACTCGGCTTGGCCGTCACCTGAGCTTGCAAACTCTCTCGCGAGTTGTGTCCTAGCTATTCCTAATTTTTTTATTTAACATAAAAAAAGGTTCCTTACAGGACCTATATACCTGCATGCTCCACAGCACACTGTTTCGAAACATTGTGTATAATGGAAGACAACAGAACCATAGCGCGATGTTGAATCGTTCAAATAAAATATATTTTTGTTGTCATCTAAACTAATAAATAAAATTAAAACCTGTTTGTAATGTCAAAATTATTTTTTTTACTAAATAGATATGAATGTATACGATACTCATACCAAAAATACATTTTTTTAAATTTTTGTCTCGGGTTTGTCTCTGGTTGTTTCGGGTATTCTCCGGAACGCCTGGACAGATTTTGACTTGACTTTTTTTTTGTAGATAGCTGAAGTTACTCCGGGTAACTTAGGGTACTTTTCATTTTTGAAAATAATATATATGGTTAGAGCTCTATAATTTTCAGTTTAATAGATTCTCATGACGAACAAATATGAATGTGCCATATAATTGTACAATTATGTTCAATGAACGCATTTGTGAAGCGATGATGACGCAGTGGATAGTGCGGCCGGATTCCGCGTCAATGGACGCGGGTTCGAGCTCGCCTATCCAACTCTAAAATCAGCCTGAGCTTTCGATGAAGGAAAACATCATGTGTAGGTGTGTTTCGGCTGCATCACTTGAGAACCAGTACTTCTAGGCTAAGTGTGTTAACCATCCTGGACCACATCGTCACTTAACATCAAGTGAGATTGTGGTCAAAGTACTAAGCCCATATCGTATTAAAAAAATTGTATGAAACTGTGTCTCTATTTGAAAATAAAAAAAAGCGTAATCTGACCCAATAGTATACAATTAGCTAAGCATCGAGCCCAATGGCAGGATGTCCAACAATATGACATGGTCTGTGTATTTCCCCGCTACGGTTTATTAATACTTTGTTCACATTTTAATAGCGCGGATGTAATTACCTACATTTGTATACATTCAAAGGCTGTTTTATACATTTTTGAGGCCACTAAAAGCAGTGATTTTATTTTAACGCCGTTGATCTGAAGAGATTTGACAGATTTACCCGGCATTTGTTTAGAGAACTTTGGGCACTCAGCCAGATAATGGTAATAAGTATAATGTTACAAGCTTCAGTTTGGACTATTACCGGTATTAAGAGAACATGGGGTCGGCAACAGATTCGAGAATTATGTAAGTGTTTTATAAATATATTGCTAACACGTTGCGCCCAAAAGAAAGAGTTATAATACACGAAAGGGTAACTGCAGCTCAGCCTATGCAAAATAGACGAAAACATGACTTCGTAGTGCCCTGTTTCCTCCTCCAAATCTGAACCGAATTTTTAATTTTCTTTGAATTATAGAATAAGAAAGTCTTAGGCTATGCTGTTTTTTTTATTCAACAAATTTATTTGATGAACATCTAAAAATGACTTTAAAAATTGAAAAAAGTAATAATTCATTTTTAAAGGCTCCCTAGTTCTACAATAACTAATTTATGGAAAAAATCTAAACTTACGAACATGGCGGTGGTGGATATATATTTTTTGTATAAAAATATTTACCATAATGCAATTATCCAGAAAGGAAACAGGGGACTACGTTTGTATGGAATAAATGCCGCTCACATATCCTCTTAAAATTCCGCGAAATTTATTTTGCAAAAAAGAAAGCAGAATCTTTACAGACAAATTGTAGGTTGCATACAGTGTGCAAGTGCATGCAGTGTCACTTAATTGTGTTGGTATCTGCGACAAGAACTTCGAAGGACGTCTAGACTTACTCTATTTAATAAGCGTTTATTAGAGATTGATTACGGACATTGGTTCTACGGAAAATATAGCTCGCTTTTTATCACTTTGTTTAATAATAAGTGTTGGAACTTCGCACACTTACATGTGGTAAATGCCGCATTAAAAGTTTCCGGAACTAACCACTTATATTACATGACCTAACGACGTAAACATATTGTACACCGTATGGTCGAAGCAGCCCGTCCGTTGTGAGCTACCATGAGATTCGGGCATCTTTAGGCATCACAGGTGTGAGTTAGATATAAACAATCCTACAGAAACATACGGAGGTGAAACACTGCGTTTAACAATTTAACTGAAGATCAAAAACCGAACCGCGTCACTTGATGCAATGTCATACTTACCAGGTTCAATGAAATGATGTCAAATTTCGTGTAGAACATAGTGATAGGTGATGAAACATGGACATATACCTATGATTTCAAAATAAAGCAGCATTTAACTGTTCGAGTTTTTCCAGGTCAGCTAAAACCAACCAAAATGGCATTTTGCGGACTGCAGTTAAACGGAAGATTGCATCTTAAAAAAATAAAACTAGACAGATGGCTACTATCGCTTTGGAGGATTGTCGTGGAGTACATAGCGATTGGTAGACGACTATTTGTAAATTACAGAGGAATTCCGTAAAAATAATCAAAAACACCGTATCATTTTACACCATGAAAATGCCAGCTCCACGCGCCCAGACAGACAAACGATTTTTTAAAAGGGACAACGTCTATATTATGAATCAACCTACATACAATCCCGATCTGGCACCATGCGACTTCTTTCTGTTTTTAGGAATCCTTTAAGAATGGAGAATTTGTTTACAGCAATCAATTCATTTTTATTCATTGTCGGCGATCTGTGGTGATAATAAAACGTAAGAAATTAAATTGAATTCAAATAAATCTACGAACATAAGTAAAATGACAACTATATTTATGAATTACCAACTAAATCCCTTTTTTTTCTTTTTGTAAGTGAGAGCACTTACGTATTGGTAATATGCGTACATAAATTATATCTTCGATTTCCAACGCTGACATAAATCAATTCCGGTCATTATAATCATTTCGGATTATCTCGTATTAGACCCTAATAGATGTTATACATTATTATATTACGCATTCTAGTATGCTACTAATAGTGTCGTAATTGTTGACTTTTCTCGAAATGTCTTGGTTCTTTTTTTATTATCGATAATTTTATTTTATCACATTATTATAATTTAATCACTAAAAAGAATAGAATGACAACATCTAAAGAAATACTCTCATTGTGTTTCTATATAGCAGGAGAAACAAGATTGTACATGCTTGTATATATTTTAAACACACTGAGCAATTTGGTAAGCTAATTACACCCTGATTGACATTAGCGTTGGGTTTCTTTCTTATCTGGGTTTACTATTTCTCTTAGCTGGAGACAATCTCCCATTATTCCTGAAGCGTGACAACATAGAGCAATATAATTCATATCTATTAATGGTTTAAATGTATTTATTTCCAAACCAATAATTACTGACACATGGTTTTTATTTCTTGACAACACTAAATCTAGAAAATAGGTACTAAAAATAAGAAATCCGTTCGACAATAGATACAGAACCGTTTTTATTTTTTCCTATTTGTTTACATTTTTTTTTTATCTTTATCAGCACGTAAACAGTAATTTTACTCATAAGAAATTTAACGTAAAACATAAAAGGCGGCAAAGCCAGCAACATATTAAATTTTATCTGTCTTGTGTAACATTTATTATTTATTTCATTTAGATGTCTCCGCGGCGGGCCACCTGGTTTGTCCTTTGTCTGGTCACGCCGCTTCTGACCCTCGGATGTTCCGAATAGTTCCATGAATTCACTCGTCTTTAGTTCTTTGTTTTCCTTAAATATATAATATGAATTCCGCAGATCCTATGAACTCTTATGTTTTATAAAATTCATAGGAATGTTACAATAAAAATATCTTCTTTAATGAGCGCATCATCATTTTTTCTCTTTGTTTCGTGGATTCTTTCAAAACTAGTTTACGTATACGATTCCGTCTGTACAAACGCAATATCAAATTCTCGCGGCTTTACCCGCTTGGAATTCGAACAATTCTATAGTCTCCCCTGAATGCAATATATGTCATTACCAACTTTCATTGATTTCGGTTCAATAGTTTTTACGTGATTGGCGAACAAATTAATAAACAGACAGACTGACAGACCGACAGACATATAATTTTTTTTAAAACTATTGAAACACGTGCTGTAGTCGATTTTGAAGGCCCACATACATTGATATATAAAAACCAATGTCCGCATAGTATTATAAGTATAGGTTTAATGTATCACGGTCAAGTCCGCTATGACATTTTATATACGCTTTAAATATTCAAATAACTAAATGCTATCAGCATTAAACCGTACTTAATCATAAACGTGCCAACAATAGGTCTCGTCACAGTCGCATGTCAAGCCACGTTAATCTTCTCTCTTTCAATCTTACACGCAAATCAAATTACGCATCACGCTCGTGTGTTTCATGGTGATATTAGGATAAAAAAAAAATATAATAAACCTTTCATGAAATAGTAAAGAAAATATAGTAATTACGCAAGAAAAAAAAAAAACGTTTTCCTGTCCCTCACAGAAGCAGTATAATCCATACATCTTGGATAAATACAATAAAAATCGATTATATTAATTACTAGCTGTGTGCCCGCGGTTATGCTTTCGTTTTATATATTTTTCACTACTTTTTTTTTTAATTTTTATAAGGAGCTCTTATACAATTTTTAGTACATAAACATAACATAACAAACATAAAGTAAAAATATTTCTCATAAATTCAAGCGCTTGCCCGTAAAACTGAATATTGAATCAGATATGAAACAATTTTTTTAAAAGTTTTTACGTGGCACCCTAATTATTTTCGAAAGTTAAAAGTACTCTAAATTACGCGCAGTAACTTCAGCTATCTGCCGAAAAAATCCCATCAAAATCCGTCTAGCCGTTCCGCAAATTACCCGGAACAAAGAGACAGACAGTAGAAAAACATTTAAAAAATTGTATTCTTGGAATGGGTATCGTATATACATTCATACGTATTAAGTAAAAAATTGTTATTTTGACATTAAAAATAGTCACTTCAATTTTAATTATTGGTATAGATCATAACTTGCTAAATCCATGTCGAGTAATTGCCTTACTTTATTGTTGTCAAAATAGACGGCGGAATACGTATCTATACTTATAAAGACACCTAGGGCGTAAGCAAACGTCACTTGATTTTATGTTTACTCTTAAAAGTGGCCACTTTTGTTGAACCTACGTGTCTTTGGCCTCGACGAAGATAACTTAATTTAAATCACTATTACAATTTCTATCAATTCACCGAAAGCTGATTTTCAGTGTAGCTATTTGTGGGCGGTAGAACACGACAGGTGTACCGGCCTAGATCACGATCTTCGTATCACCAGCTGTAAATAACAGACATAATAACTTAGACGCAGTGGCGTAACTTGCCTGGTATCAAAAGGACCCAAAGTAAATACTTCCCGTAGAAGATAAACAAAAAACACTCGCGTTGATTCAAATAAATATTCATTCATTATGAATAAATAAGAAACATAATTATGTATTTTCATTTACCGCTACTAAGAACTGAGTTAGCTAAACAATTCAAATTTATATTTTTCTAGCATTTTTACATCAAAGTCAATTATTGAAGACAATTTTAGTTTTCCCTGACTTTCAGCCTTTAAAGGCCGACTAGATGAAAACTTTAAACTTCAAAGTTTAGCATGAAATTTAACTGAGATTATTGAAGAGTAAACTTCTCGGTAGGGGGAAAACTTATAGATTCTCTTTACCAACGCTGTGACGTCAGCCGTCAACATGCTACAGTATGTCAAGTATACGATGACGTTGTGCTAAATAATAAAATTTATACTTACGCAGCGTATTTCAAGTTTTGATTATTAATAAAGTATATGAAATTATTTCTAGCAGCGTCAATAGATATAAAAACCAGACAGATGTTGTTTTAAGTAACACAGTATAAATTGTAAACATAAAAAACAGTTTTCAAAAGGTTTGAGTTTTCAGTTCTGTCGGCAATTTCCATGGCATTTTTATGACTTTTTGATTACAGTTAGGGCCCACAGGAGCCCCATATCATTGATATGCAAGAAGCTATGCCCCAAGTTATACTTATCGTATTTTATTCAGTTATCAAACAACCTAACTGCCTCGGTAGCGCAGTTGTATTACGTACGACTGCCGTTCTGAGGTCTCGGGTTCGATCTCCGGGTCGGGTCAAGTGTTATTGGGTTTTTTCTACTCAGTATCATCCCGGAGTTTGGAATTTGTGCCCGATATGGCGACAGGCTCGCCCCCTGTCACATCTGGGACGGAACTAAGCTCGGCGAAATGTGGGTGGTTGTAGTTCGCTACTTCACCTCTGCCTAACCCTTCGGGGATACAGGCGTGAGCATATGTATGTATGTATGTATCAAACAACCTAGTAAGGTATTCGTGTTTGACAATGACAGTGACACGTTTCGGCTTGTTCCGTTTCAAAATCAGCCAACGTGGAACTAGATACAAATAGGTTGATAATAAGGTAAACCTTTTGATAGCTCTAGGCACAGTTTTCGGATTATACTATACTAAATCAACTATCCAAAATGAGATCAAGCCGTAAAAACCAAACATTTGACGGCACTTTTGAATGTCAAATTATATATCAACAGATTATTTGTTTTTCTTTTTCAAAATGTCATAAATTTCGGTTGTGTGGATGTTAATTTTTTAACAGTCTCTTACCAAAAAGTTACATTCAAATCTAAATATTCCATCCATATATGTACATAATTTACATATGTATGTGTGTAAACGGTTAATATTTAAACAAAACAACAAACCTAAAACTAATTGTCATTCAGTTAGAATCTTGTATAATGAATGAATGCACCGACAAAGACCATTTACACTCGTAAACCACCCGCGGTAGAGATTATCGGGACACCGTTTGTTTTATTGAAGCAATATATTAGCGTGACATATGACCGTTACGATCGGACAGCATGTTCTTATGTTATTTTTGTTTTATTCTTTTACCACTCATCTGAGTGATGGTATAACTTATTCTAATACCGAGAAGATTGGACGATGACAGGCGTTTGTTTTATTGTAGTGATCGTTTACAGTAACATACAGCCGATACGGAAAGACAGCGTTGTTTTATATTTTATTTTATTTTCAACTTCCATTAGTGCAATTAATGTTGACATAATTCCATAACTACAGCTGATTAAAATTATCTACGAACAATTCCTAGATTTTTATTTCCATTTTTGTCCGTTCCGAAATTTGAAGTTATAGGTTGCAATGATCGCCACGCTTGACAGGTGGTTTAGCGATCGCAGTCAGGTATTTATGATACTCACAGGATGCTAAGTTATCCCCTGGTTTATCATTTAGTCGCCTATTACGATACCCACAATAGATATGGGGTGGTTCTATTCATAGCCGACACCATATGATGATGTTTTACCAAGCTCGAATAAAAAAAAACAATTTTTTGGAAAAAAATTGTTCGATTTGTTTTCTCTGGCCGTATGTCCCTAATCATTTCTATATCACAATTTGAGAACCGTAGCAATGCTTTTTATGTTTAATAGGTTATTAAAAGCTATCTCAAATTCGAACTTAAAACATATGTTTTTACTTACAATAAATGAGTGTTTATTGGATGTAGAGTGTATTTTTAGGTGTATTTTAGCCTTATCGTATTGATTTAAATGTTCATTCGTACAACCTTTAAAGGCTCATAAGGATATTTTACAGCATTTAGTTAATTTTATTAAATATTTTTTTTAATTAACTACAATCTAAGCTGATGTTAAGTGAATAAAAATAATTAAACCAGTGGAATTTAATTTTATTTCTAAATTATTACGCGTAGCGTTCCGTTGTCAGCCACTGTAGATCCAAACCTAACTGAAGACTTTAGATGAGGCTTTTGAAGCCATGATAGCACAGTTCGCAGTGTGGCCAGGTTTCGCGTCAATGGACGCGGGTTCAAGCCTAAAATCCAACTCTAAAATCAACCTATGCTTTCAGTTAAGGAAAACATCATGAGAAAATCATAGCATGGTGGTAGGGCATTTTCTAATAATGCCCATCTGGGTATCCTAGGTAGTAAAGTTTGAAAACTTGTCACCAAATACCATTATCTCTGTTCCGGCAGAATCAATTGAGAACTAGTATCTCTAGGCTTAGTATATTTTCCGGACCACATCGTCACTTCACATCAGTGGTCAAAGCATGGAACATATACAGGACAAAAAAATGTGGTTAATCTTGGTTGGCATGATGGAGACTGTCTATACATTCTTATAGTTCTTAGACTGTATATTTAACCTCAGATGCAATTATTTTGATGTACCTACCCGTAAAACAATACATATATATAACACAGCATAATCGTTTATCCACTAATTCAAAAATACAAAAAAATAATTACTGCTATCAATTAATCCATGTATTTGAACAATAGTTATATCCGAAATCGCCAACACGACGCGACGCGCCGTTAGCTCGGTGCCCAATTAGTCTGTGATTTATTTACTCAAAACCGCACGGAGGGCGTTTTGTTTACTTATCAATGCATAAATAAACAAAACGTTCGATGATTCATTGCCGTAAACAGCACCAGCTACAGAGATATCGTGCGCCGGTTTAATATTCCCACAATACAGTGTACATTTTGCAAGAATAAAATTTTTCCATTGAACTTTAAAATTCAAACATAACTAGTTGTGCTGAAACAACCTCCGCGTGGGTTTCCCCGTTTTTAGAATGACGATTCTTATTCACTATATAAAATCTCTTAAATTGTCGTTGGTTTAGTTAAAATAATGCAAGGAGTTCATTCAATATTGTCGTCATAACTTTTCATATATACTGCCTAGTCTAACCAAAATGCTATCGTATTCCGTTGCGATGGACGTAGGTTCAAGCCTCAGCTATCCTACACTACAATGAGCCTGAGCGTCCGCTGCAGGAAAACATCGTGAGGAAACCATAGCTACCACACTCATGTTTAAAAAACCTGCTGCCAAACTCCAATAGGAGTGTTCCTGAATAATCACTTAACATCTAATGAAATAATTATCAAACAATAAATCTACAGATTACAAGGTAAAGAATAAATTAAATCTATAACAATAGAAAAAATCTAAATGTTTGCGTGTAAAATAAAAATTTTTTTTTTTACTAAAACTGTTAAAAACGTACCAAAACTACAATTTTTAAAATTTTTGTCTGTGTGTTTGTTTGTTTCGACTAATCTCCGGAACGGCTGTACCTATTTTGACTGGACTTTTTTAGTAGATAACTAAAGTTACTCTGAAGCTGAAGCTACTTAGGTTACTTAATTTTTTCGAAAATAATTGTGGTTACGCGTAAAAAATATAACTCTCATGAAATTGTGAATAAAATCCTATTCGATGGTCAGTTTTACGGGCAAGTGCTTGAATTCGGTAGAACCATTTTTAACTTTGTCATATCACTAATTTTTTTTTAATTATTAGGGTTCCGTATTAAAATAAACGCAGTAAAGAATATATGAAACGTGGGCGGAGCCGCGGCCACACAGCTAGTACCTAATAAATATTACATATTATGTTATAAGATTATTACACTCATAAATGCACTCAAGAAAACCTTTTACCAAATGAATACTATTCAAAACTTTATTATCCATTTCGTACGGTAATGTAAACATGAAAAATCGTAATTTATTATCAGAAAAAAAAAAAAACTTCTTTTTTTTCTTTCTTTAGAAAGTATTCAATTGAATATGTAATTACGACCTGCATCGCCGCGGGCAGTTGATTGTTAATTATGATATATGTGCATAATATAAACACCATATAAACAGGCATTTTATATTGTCAATGTAATATAACTTTTCGTAAAGACGCGGATGTCACGCCTGCGATTTTTTTCTGCGTGTTTTTAATCGTGTGATCGTTTATATGATTTTTTACGAAGTGATTCCAACTCGAAATTTGACTTTTTACGTACGTACAATAATATTAAATAATTTTACGGTATATAGTTTATTAATTTATGTATAGCTCAAATCACTAAGTTATTTGATTCAAGTTTCAAGTTCCAACGTTTTTTAAAAGCCTTTAAAACCAATTATTTCCATCTAAATTTTTTATGTAAAAGTTAAAAAAGTAATTTAAAAAATTGTTAGTACTGAAAAACTTGAAAATCTATATTCTATACTTATAATAAAAGGCACCCTATTACTATTACACCCTATTCATACAAATAAAAAGAAATTTAATTCAAAAGAATAAACTATGTTGCTTTGTTTAATCTTGCTTAGTAAAATCTTTGTATAGAAATAAATAAATCAAGAAATACATGCTCCTCCTTGATCATCCTTATTTCTTGGAGCATCAGCTTGAGTAATATATAATTTGTGTCACAATATTTTCCCATAAGGCATTACTTACGCAAAGAATTGAGGCATATAAGGATCTTATTAATGTAAACTAGCAAATTGTTTATCAAATTTAATTATTTAATCGTAACTTTTAAGGGTACCTTGTAACATATATGTACGTTTTAGATCATACTGTAAACTCTGTTTTTATGATGTTATGCAACAGCTGACTGCTACTAAGCACAAAGACTTTTCGACTAACTTTCGCATGATAATGTTTTTATCTTAATTCTGTTTGAATACTACTGCCTCGGTGGCGCAGTTGTATTACGGTGCGACTATCGCTCTGAGGTCTCGGGTTCGATCTCCGGGTCGGGTCAAGTGATATTGGGTTTTTCTAGCCAGTAATCCTGGAGTCTGGAATTTGTGCCCGATATGGCGACAGGCTTCCTCCCCCCCCCCCCCTGTCACATCTGGGACGGAACTAAGCTCGGCGAAATGTGGGTGATGTAGTTCGCTATTTCACCTATGCCTAACCCTTCGGGAATAACAGGCGTGAGCTTATGTTATGTTATGAATAATAACGTATTTGTATGTATGTTAAAAATCAATTTGGTTAGTGTACCATATATTATTCTAAGCTGTGTAGCAGTCTTCCAGCGGATGTATTCCCTCCTTCGTATAATATCACGACCTAAAATGCAGGGTAAAGAGATACATGTGCAGGCCGGCATAACAGGGATAACTGACTATGAATAGCCGATCTATCAACGGTCGCCACTGTTCTTGGCTTACCATCATTCATTCATACAATCATTGTACTTACCATCAGGCACAATGACATCACTATCCCGAGCTACTATTTAAAAAAAAAACTCTCATATATTATTATTATTATAAAACGTCTTTTGCGTTATACCTTTTTAAAACGCCAGTGTAAAAGTTCCGCTCAGAACGTCCCACGTGTTTCTCATCTCGTTGCGACGACGTATATATTGGTGAAAGCAAACTAATGAATCGTAATTAAGATCTTGACCAATCAATGAGGAATTTTGTAATATTATGAGTCGATGCAAATTATCTTTGTATAATAAATCTGGGGACTTCTTTGACACTTATTAACAACTAGATATGTGCCCGTGGCTGCGCCCGCGTTTTATATAAATTCTCACTGCATAATATAGTTTTTAATTTTTTTATATGGAACCCTAATAGTTTTCCAAAAAATTTTTTTTTCTTTCTCACAGATTCAAATACCCGCCAGTAAAACTGTGCATTGAATTTGATTTTATTCAAATTTTATAGTTTTTATTTTTTTACGCAGAATCCTAATAATTTTCAAAAATTAAAAGTAACATAAGTTACACGAAGTGACTTCAGCTATCTATCAAAAAAAGTACAGCCACAATCTGTCCAGCAAATTCCGAGATTGCCCGTTGATAAAAAAATTTACTCTTGTCCGTTATCCTAGAGAACTCCTTGCGTTTTATCGGACAAAACGTATTCTATATGTTACTTTAAAATATTCGTTATCGCTGTGTTAAGTTTCGCCAAAATTGGTTCAGTACTTTCAGAGTGATACGCGTACACAGGGCAAGACAGATAGACAGACAAAACTTCTAAATAAAATATTTTTGGCTTCTATATAGATAAATAAGTTAATGTACAGTGTAATGTAAAAAATATTTAATGTATAGATTTGGCCTAGTTACAGTTTTATTATATTAATAGATATAGAAGGCGCATTAGTCATTTTCAATTTTGTCTAATGAGGTATTTATAGATTAAGCTCTCCTTTTCTTATTCTTACCAGAGGATAAATATACATAAGGTGCCTGCCACCGCTGGGTAGCGAAGTTATATTAGATTATGGGTTATATTAGATTCCGTCTATTATTTCAAAGAAAGAACGAAAAAGGCCTTCATGCTTCTAGTGACTTATTTATAAGCCAATTTTCCAAATGTTTACGTAATAATTTCGACTTATTTTATCATCAGATAAGTCATTTTGGCGTACCCCTATAAAACAAAAGTACACCACTTAGCTGTTTTTTTTTTGCAGTATATTCACTTAATAACAAACCATGGGGACCGCCGACAGAAGCGAAAACTCGAAAATTTTTAAGAACTGTTTTTAATGTTTATTTTTTTTAATGTTTATTGTAATTTACAATATAAACTAACATATAACATTTATCTGATTTTTACATACGAGCAATAATTATGTAAATTTTATTCATAATCAAAATATAAGATAGCGATAGAATGCGTTATTTATACATTTTATTATTTATCTCTGAGCGCCAGTACTTAAACACCATCTTATGATTGACATACTGTAGCATGTTTTCTGATGACGTCATAGCATTGGTAACGGGTCTCTATAAGTTTTTTTTCCTATCAAGAATCGCAAAACAACGCAAAAGAAGTATTCACTTCAAAAACGTAACCAAAACTACACGCTGAGCCCAACCTGCCTTTGTAAGTACAAAACGATACACACGCGTAATAGACGCTGTCTTTTCATTAATACTATGCCGTTAATGAGCCAAGGCAATTATCAGTGTACTGTGACAGACTGCTGCAAGCAATTTACATGTCGCCCACGCAGCTGCTGAAATCTTACGTACTCGACTCATTTTTCTTAAGGGTCGGTTCCCATGACAACTACTTTAAACACACCACCTAATCATAAATGTGAGGGACCATTGTAGGTCAATGGTCTACCTTACAATATCAATGACCTACCTTAATAAAATTATGTAGGGTGGTAGGACAATTGCTCTATGTAAAACGAGTTTTAATGTCCACAGATGGATCATTACGTGAACGATAGTGATGTCTGGAAATGACACCCCACTCGGTGCTTCCGCTAAAACCGTTTATTATTATTATGTTTAAATTTAATTTATTAAATTTATTTGAAATTATACGTTATACAAAACATTTTAAAAGAAAACCAGATCTAGTTTCTTGCCGGCTTTTTTCGACTGGGTTGTTTTCCGAACCGGTGGTAATTTTTGACGTTCATAAGCGACTTCCCAGAGCTCAAATTGACTAAAGAATTTTTGATTTCATTGAACCCCTCTGTATTGCGATCACCATATGCTTGTGAAAATTATGTCATAGTGGCAAGTTTTTTTTTGTAGGTTACACAATACTGATAGAATTATCTGCAACCACCACAGCCACCTTAAGAGGATAGGCGAGTGGCATTTTTCCATACAAACGTAGTCCCTTGTTTCCTTCCAGGATAAATATTGTGGATAAGTATTGTGGTAAATATTTTTATACCAAATCATATGTATCCACCACCGCCATTCTCGTAGGTTTTGATTTTTTCTATAACTTAGTTATTGTAGTAACTAGGAGCCTTTGAAAATAAAAAATCTCGATTTTTCAGTCAGTCATTTTCAGTGATATAGTGATACAGCTATAGATATAGTATAGCCGTAGAGATATAGCTAAAGGCTTTCTTATTCTATAATTGATAGAAAATTAAAAATTGGTTCAGTTTTGAAGGAGGAAACAGGGTACTAGGAAGTGAAGTTTTTGTCTATTTTGCATATGTAAAATCAGACAGAGCTGCTGTTTTGCCTTTCGAGTTTTTAAATTCGTAGATGATAGATCATTTTATCATGCAAAAATCTGGTACGAAAAAGGGATCAATAAATAATGAAATACCCAATGGGATAATGTAAATTAAAAAGTATTTAATAAAAAAAATCATATTTCAAATAATAATATGTCTAATTTACAATTCCATTGATATTAAATAAATAAAATAGTAACAAATGTTATGTAGGATTACTTGGTCAGAGAGGTGCGCCTTCCCCGCACCTCAAGCTGCACCTATAAATCGTCGAGACGTACTACACCAAATAACGTTTTATTACGCATTGTTCACATTCATACGATGAAGCAATTTGAGAACGATAATTGAGTATTGAACTGAACGAACTGTGACGCGTCGGCAAAAAATTAAACTAATCATGATATTTGTAACCAGATTCAAACTTTATGACGGCTCGGAACATCGTGCGGGATTATGTCTTTGTAACAGATAAAATATTATTTTTATTATTTCATACAATGCATTACATTTTCCTTCAATTCTCCAGTCAAATTACCATAGTTTCGATTAAGACTTTAAACGATTTTTTTCGAAACGTACCTAAAACGTAATATATTGTTTATATAACCTAAATATTTAATATAAAATTATATAATACAAACTCTATATAACATTTAATAATTTAATCCCAGACACAAATCATAGTCGCCTTGACTGTACCTGTGCGTACCCAGTTTGCGGGTAATTTCCGAGCCGCCATAAAGTTTGCATCCAAGTATAACATATTCCGTTCCATTGACATGTCACCTTCCGCCGCGTCAGTTTGATTCATAATGGCGCGTAATTTGTGATGTGCTAATTTCCGTCGCTTCCACAATCGATTGAAAATCACGGTTTTGTTAAGCTAATTAATTGTGAACCTTACTGTGTATAAATTAATTTTATATGTGTTATATAGATGATGAGATATTCAAGTATTCGCTAGTTTTCAATAGTTCCATTTTTCACGATTTATCTTTTAAATATTCGAAATTTTAGAATAAATTTTACAACGAACGCGATGAGAATTATTTTTTTGACAATTGAATTTCCTTCCTCATCATTTATTTCAGATATAAAATAAAAACTTAAACATAAAAAAATAAAAATAAAGTCTGGCCAGAGAATACATGTAAATAATAAACAAAATAAAACGTTTTTTTTCTTTGATTAAATAGGCAACAGGATTAACAGTTTACTGCATTTGGTGCATCTTTTTTCAATCAAGTGATTTTCTACTTTGTTTTTTTTTTTTGTTAAGAGCAATTGACGCGAATTAGTTTTATGAATAGAGACAGTTTTTCTTCAAAATTTCAATAATTATCGATAATGCCGACAACCAGGAAACATTAGTTAGTGTTTAGGGTTAATAAATATTACCTATTTTTTGCATTTCTCGATTATAGGGAAATGTAAATAAATTTGACGTTCAATGTCTTAATTAAATAAAAGTATATCGAACTTTGAAAATCGAAATTTTTAACAGCAACGTTTGTTTTTAGACGCAGCGTGTGCGGAGGGGTCTCGCTTGGTGCGCACCTTGTTTGCGCAAAGGCGCCAGGGTTGACAGACAAGCAGCGAGCGATGTGCAAAGCATCGCCAGCCGCCATTGCCGCCATCGGCGACGGACTCAAGTATCGTATCCATTTTCCTATTGTTTGTATATTTTAACATTTGACGAGTTTATTTTATTGTAAACTAAATGCTCGCCTGCATTTAATATATTCTTCACTGCGTAATATCGTTTTTAAATAATCATTCGAAGATAATGTTTTCGGTACTAACAGAAAGCAAAGATATTTCTCACAAATTCAAACACATGCCAGTAAAGTTGTCCATCGGATATTATTTCATGAGTTTTATTTATTTACGTGGATTCCTAATTATTTGTCGTAAAATAAAAGTAGCCTTAGTTATGCGGAGTACATTCAGCTTGCTGCGAGAAAAACTCTCGTCAAAATTGGTCCAGCAGTTTCGGACATTAGCTGAAACAAACAGACAGACAGACTAAAATTTTGTTTTTGTTATAGGTACCGTATATACATTGATAAGTATTTAGTAAAAAGTTATTTCTTACACGTTATTTATATGACTTTACAATTTGTTGATATTCCAGAGTGTTCTATATATTAGAAAATATTATGACATTCTACAGAATGGCGTACGAGGAATGCCGGGTTCAGCTAAGCGGACACAGATGGAACTGTTCTGGAGTTGGTGATGGAAATCATTTCGGACACGTCATGCCACTAGGTTTGTATCGCAAATAACTATATCTATACTAATAAATAAAATTGAATTGTCTGTTTGTAATGGCAAAATAACATTTTTTGACTAAATAGATATGAATGTATATACGATACCTACACCAAAAAGGTGTCTCCGTTCCGGGTAATCTCCGGTACGACTGTACCGATTTTGAGGGGGATTTTTGGCAGATAGCTGAAGTAACTAACTCCGCGTAACTTTGGGAACTTTTGATTTTCAAACTGCGGTTCCGAGTAAAAAAATTAAAGCTCAGAAAAAGTTGAATAAAATCCGTTTTAATGCACAGCCATACTAGTAGCTATTTGAATTTGTGAGAAATATATTTGCTTAATCTTAGTAGCAATAAAAGTGTGGGAAAATTGTTCCGTATAAAAAAAACTGTATTACCCAACTAAAAATACATGAATCGCGGGTGCAGCCGCGGGCACACAGCTAGTATTTAATAAACATGCAATGGTTGTATAAGAGATATTATCTATTATTAAAATTAATAGTGTTATTAAAATTAAAAAAATAGTACTATATAGTACTTGATTAAAAAACTAAAACACACGGGAAGTTATATAAGTAAAAAAAAAACATTTTTTTATATATATTCATAAGTGCCATAAAAAGTATGGTCTTTTTTAAATTTTGAAAAAATTTTGAAAAAAAAAAAACAAACAATACCACTAAATTAACTTCTTCTGTGTTAATCTAAAAACAGGAAGACAAACAGCAAAATTATAATTGTTAAATAAATTCGTTTGTCCGTTTAGCCATTGCTTACCGAGGGATGCCTTACGCCCACATTGACGCGAGAGATTTATACGCGAGGGCTAATTGAGTACGTGTCGGCTTAAAGCCTTCGATACGTCGCATTTACACGGTACGATACGATACGATACGATAGAGTTCTCATAATTTAATATCACGTTGGATTAATTTTTTATCCATACAATCATAAATAACAATAAACAAGTTGTTTTAATTATAATATTATAATGATTAAATTAATATTAGAATAAATGAAAAAGTCTTTACTGCTGTAGTTAAGCTAATTACTCGCGTAACCAAAAAATCCATCAACTTAATTTTAGAAACGTGTGGAGTTTATGCCGGGATTTCAGTCTGTCATGTAGCATTTATTTTCTTTAATTTCAAGTGTAATAATAATAACAACTTATTGCAATCGATCACGTTGGTTTTTATTTAGGTACAATAATTTATTAAAATAAATTGTACATAAAAGAAATACATTGATTTTAAAAGTTAAACAACGCAGCTCGATTCTTTTCCCAAATTTTGTTCCACTGACAATCTGTCTATCTGTCAGGAAAAACTTTAGCTGACAATTAATAACCACCGAGTTCTAAACCAATGCATTATGTATAAAATTGAACGCCACAAATTCATTAAACTTGTGTATTTGACTCTATATCATGTAATCTTGGTGGCGTTTTGTGCGATATAGTTTGGCTATTGTGTTCAAGTTTATTGTAAAAAATAACGCGGATCGTGTATTCTGAGATGCAGACGAAGCTCTAAGGAAAGTTCGAACAGGTTACCGTTTTGCTGGAGCTTGGTAACGCTGATACAAGATTGAAAATATATCTTACCCACATGACACTGGCCTAAATTGTGTGTACACAGATTGCCCTTATCTAAGAAGAAGAAGAAACATACAGACTCAAACAATAAAAGTGTATAAAAGTTTTTAACTTTATTGTTTTTAAAGAAAGTTTATTTTATTGCCGACTTAAAAAAATATTAATAACTATCCATTTGCTTACAATATTTAGCATACAATAATTGAAATCAATAATTATATCGTGGTCGTTGTTATTAGTACAAAATTTCTAATTCATGCAAGCCATACTCATACACTACACGTAATTTATTTGCCTAACCTCAATTAGGGACCTTTTTTCTAACTAGGGGCGGCTCTGCGGAATTCATATATCGAAGGCAGCTCAAGATGAGGTTTGTTTGTATCATTGTGATGCACTTTAACTAATCACTCTTTTCATCTGAGTAACCTAAGTGATCGCCACAAAACTCTTTGAAGCAGCAAAAGCTTCCTAAATCTTAACTTCTGACTGTCAGCTTTATTAAAATTCATTTTGAAATAAATGTTTCATATTGTTCGGATATTTTCATGATCGATCAGCCAATTGTATTGAAATTAATTGGTTAAGTTTGGTTTTTACAGTCAGCAGTGTTAAAAAGGGCATTCGATCTAGAGGGAAATTAATGCGCATATTAAAATGAAGTGTAACCATGTTGGTTTTTATGTTTCGGTTATTTATTTTACAACCGGCCGTAGCCTGACGTCAACCCTCCTTGGGGATGCATTATTTTGGTAGTTAATCTGCCTCCTACGGTCTGGGCGCAGACGTATGGCCATGTTTTCCCTTTAATCGCTTCTTACGACACTCCACGGGATAGGAAAGGTGGTATTCTAGGGCCACCACCCACACGGCAAAAGCAAAGTGGACTGTGTGAAAGGTGATATGCTAGAAAGAGAGTGAATGTAGGTATGATCTCAAATAGAGATAAATGAAAGGGGAAACCATGTTGCGCCAACCCCAAATAAAAATGAGATAAGGTCAGAGAGATAATGTTAACATTTAAGTATATTTGGATAGATAAAAGTTTCTGGATTTTATACATTAAATGAAAATACACGATAAAACGTATAGTATAAAAGTTCGATCATTGGGAACGTCAGATTGTTTGTCCGTCCGTCAGTCGGGTCATTTAAACAATTCATGTTTATTTATCTTATTGCCGTGTTAATTGAGTGAAGGTTTTGAATCGTGCTGTGAACGACAGCGACGATGACTTATTGTCGCTGTTATAAATCAGTTTGAGGTTATAAATTGTAGAAGACGAGTCGAACGATTGACGATACTAAAAATTGTTTACTATGTTTATTTATTCTTGGGAATACCTCTATATGTCTTCTAAGAAGGGTGAATTCTTGTCTAGGGTAATAACACACCATGACTAACTTGTTTTATTAAAAAAATATAATTTATATTCTCGATAATGCGTTACAAAAAAAAAACAGTCAATTAATAATTTGACAAACATACAGTCTCAGTAAATTTATTTATTTAAAATCACATTGAATTACCAATTAAATTGTTTGAACACTCGTCAATTTTCAAAATCAATAATTGAATTCAACAATAATAAATAAATAGACACTCGAGTCGACGCAATATCTGATTGAAATTTAACTTCGTCGTGAATAAATTAATACAACCAACTCGTTGATTAAAATAGAGTCTACGTCGACGAATAAACATTTACATAAAACTTTTCAACATAGTAATTAGTTAATTTATAAATGTTACGCAATATTCTTTATTATTTTATTTTAATATAAGAAGAATTTTTCATTTCATCCGCATTTTGTTTATAACTTTATTTATAGCTTATGCATTCGTTATTTACGTACGCTCCCTAAATCCTTATACATATAATAAAAGGCAATGTCATACTATCTGTCTATCCGTTTTCACCCTTTATTAAATACCAGCTGTACCCGCGGCTTCGCTCGCGCGAAATTCAGATAATTATATTCTCATAGACGGCCTATATTCTCCCTGTTCTAGATGCAATCTATGTCATTACCTTTTCATACATACATATATATCCAGGCCCCTACCCTTCTAGAAGGTCACCCCGGCGAAACCAGGCCACCTTTCAGACAGCTTTCCCAGTCCAGTGAAAGTCACCGCCCCTTCCTCGCTTGGTTTGCGACCAAACCCCAAATATATCCTTTTAGAAAAAAAAATTTAGAACCGAGTCGCCAAAAGTCAATTATCACAACTTATGTACTTAGACTAAATCATAATAGATATATCAAAATGATAATACTATAGAATTATTTCTTTAAAACGCCTAGAGCTAACTTATCTCGATTTCTCTACCTCCTACAATTTTTAAGTACCATATAGGCTGAGAGTTTTGACTATAATCTTGCCTGATTTTAAGTGATCATGTGGTTGAGGACATTAGGTACTAGAAGTACGGATGCTGCCGAAACACACCTATGTTATATCTATACCTCATTGTTATTTTACAGTTTTATAGGTAGGTTCGAACCTGCTTAATAACTCACTATAATAGAATTTATTTCCGGACCCAATTCTAAAATCGACGAGGGCGAAGTCACCGGTAAAAACTAGTATACCATAAAAAAAGTGTATCTCTTAATTCATCGGATCCAATGTATGTATTTTTTGTTGTCAATTAAGATATCTAATGAGGTTATTAATGATTATTAACACAGCGACTAGAGAGGCGGCGTTCACTTATGCGATAACATCCGCCGGTGTAACTCACGCATTGAGTATGGCCTGCGCACGAGGCGAACTACCCACTTGCGGATGCTCCGCGAACAGGTATAAAATAATTTACTTATTAAGGTAAAAACAAACGGGGTAACTATGCGTAGGGTGGCAAAAGCCTATGCTATGTTTTGGGGAAAAAAGTGGACTTTTACTACTTCGCTTTAAGTCTTCTTTAAATATTGTAGAATTTTTGGTGAGACCTCAGACTGTCACGTAGCAGTTATTATCTTTAATTCATTAAATAGCAGTATTTGTCTATATATTATGTCAGCTTAATGATGTTTTTTGTGATATAGTTTCCGTTTTTGTGTACAATTGAAATGTATTGAAAATAATGACACGAAGCATGAATTCTGAAATCACTCTCTTGGATGGCAAAGTTTTTAACAAAGGGCCGCCATTGTATTAGAGTGTAGAATAAAAAGTACTCAAAACGTCAGACTAGGCTGCATGCTCTATTGTCTTTACTTTTTCTCTATTAAGGAATAAGTGGAACAAATTAAATAACCGTCATATCTAATTGTCTATAATATATATTTATATATAAAAATACAACTGATTTTGTTTTCTTCGTGCAAATGTTTAAATCCCTTGCTTCAATCTTAATTATATGTGTTATGTTTCTTATATTGCGAAGAACATAGAATATTGTTTTAATAATTATTTTGCATGAAATTATATAAATATACTATTAATCTGGATTAATAATATTTCTCTAATTAGTACTTGATATTATTTTTTTATTTTTTACACTTTTTTTCTCAGCGCTTTGACCACAGTCTCACCTGATGTTATGTGACGATGAAATCCAGGATGGTAAACACACAAATCCTAGAAGACGTACTAGTACTCAATTGTTGCTATCGGAACACACCTATTTTCTTGTTTGTCACGACATGTTTTCAAACTTGATGTTGGTAGCTACCCAGGCGGATATTATTAGAAAATGCCAGCATGGTTTCCTTGCGATATGTTGTTTCACCGAAAGCTCAGGCTGATTTTAGAATTGGATAGGTGAGCTCAACCCAGCGTCCGTCAACTCGAAATTCGAACGCACTACCATCGTCACTTCAAAAACAGTTTATTGTAACAGGAAAAGTAAAACACGTTAATGTATATAAAATAAAATGTAAATATCATGTTTGTAATATAATAATTTGTAATGTAAGGAGGCGCACCGTGAACACAGTGGAACAATTCCAGTGGGGCGGTTGCGGGTCGGGGGCGTTCGGAGCTCGCTTCGCTCGTAGGTTTCTCGACGCTCGCGAACTGGAACGTGACGCTCGTACGCTCATGAATCTGCACAACAACCGCGTCGGCCGGAAGGTGAGCGAGGTACATATCATTTCTAACATCACAAAAATGCACGCATGATACTCTCGAAAAATGAAAATACACGTTTATAAAAAAACAAAACAAAATTACTGATCGAAAGCTCGTGATAGAATGTTCGAAATTCAAAATATAATTTAAAAATTTCTCGTTGAGTAATCGTAATGATGATGTTCGAAATTTAAAAACATTTCAGAACGCGTTTCCCCGTTAGTGCAATCGCCGAATGTTCAATATTCACAATAGAATTTTTCCTCGAGCAATCGTGACAGAAAATTCAAAATATAAAACATCACAAAACTACCGTGCTAGACCATACTCTCGAATATTCAAAATCCAATCTCTCATCGAACAATCGATATAAAATGTTCCAAATTTAAAACATTTCACAATTTTCCCTCTATCGATACTAATAGAATATTTGAATTACGAAAACTTATTTTATTTATTTGTTTACGACGATTTAAAATAGCAAATTCTTACATTTGGAACTAAACTCATATTTTACATAAGTCATATTAAGTATAAACCCAGTGTAAATTATATGTTTATTCCATAAATTTTAATTGAATAATATTAGATAAATAAAGTTGACCATCCAACTACATTGTTGGGTATCTATGATACTAACTTTCTGAGGTCGAATAAGCTAATGAAACAAAAAACAAAGTAAATTTACCTAGATACCTAACAAGTATCGAATAAGATTTTTATTGAAATCTATTTTGTAATATTTAAATGTTTCGAGATTTATATGCACTTTAAGTTAAGACTTGGCAGAGAAATGCATACAAATGCGCCTTCAAAATGTGTAAATTTTACTTTTCAGGAATGTTTAAACAAATATTTCTTATTTAGCTGACACTTATTAATAAGGCTATTAACAGTTCTGAAAACTTATATTTGCACATATGTTAATGAAAATTTAATAAAACATCGTTAGTACGTTTTTGAGTGTTCTTGTAACAGTTGATTATAGACAATTTCACACAATAATATTTAAAGACGATTGTTTGTGACTATTTTAAGACCCAATAGGATGCGCGTTGATCGTTATAATTTAAAAAATGGAAACCAATCACGCCATCTATTGAAACGTTACTACAACTTCTGCCGTATTAGATAGTATTAGATAGTGGCAGGTATTATAAGCTTGATTTTAGCCGCGGTAAAACCAAGGTCACGGCTATGATTATTATAAAAAATAGAGAATTAGAAAGATAGAGAGAGAGAAATAGATTTAATAGCCGTGACCTTGGTTTTGCCGACACCAGAACCAACCTTGTAATTTATACCCTCCTATTTTAATGTATATATAAATGGCACAATGCACTTTTTCTAACAATTATCTATTAGTATAATTATATTTACAATATCGCTCATTGGTTTATTTATTTATTATGTTTTTTTAAAGTTACATCGTGTTTTCGCCCATTATGAGAAATTGTTGAGAGTGGATAATAATATTAAAATTTAGCTTCAAACGAAAGTTACAATTAAACTTAACATTCTTTTACAATTTCAGTTGAAATATAAACAATTTTCTTATACAGTCCTTGTATTTAAAACATCTTAAGTTCTCTAGGAACACGACGCAAATGCACGCCTTTTTTTATATGGGCCAATTGCTTGTTTTTGATGAGACGGAGGAGGGTCTTAATGATGATCACGTATGCGATATTTAGTTTTTTTTTAATTATAAGAATGCCTACGTTATTATAAGAAAGGGAGTAAAAGCTTTACTTAAAAGCTATACCCGCGGCTTCACCCGCTAGGAATTCAGACAATTTGCACAGCCCATGTTTTCCCTCTGGATGCAATGTATGACATTACCACATTTTATCGAAATTAGTTAAGAAGTTTTGCGTGATAGTCAAACAAATTAATAAACAAACAGACAAACCGGTAGAGAGACAAATAAAACAATTTCAAACTATCAAAATGTGTTCTGTATACATACAATTACAATTCTGAAGTCCCTGCTTAATATTTTTTCTTAAATATCTTCAATGTACAGAATTCGTCTCGATAACCTTTTATTATAAGCATACTGGCAACAGGGAGGGCCCATAAATGTTCAAAATATTGTTTGCGTAATACTAACACTAATTTATAGCATTGGATCGACATAATCGCCTCCGCAACGGTCTATCGGCTGGACAGATATCCCACACTAGATCCCCGTAAAGAATTATCGAATTATATTTTAATTACTGAGCGTTTTTCCAAACCGAATCGTGTGACTGGAAATGCATCTAGAACTTTACTTTATAATTTCACTTCAATTACATTTAAAAAAAAAAAACAGATAATGAACATAAATATACAATCAACATTACAATTTTCAAATATTTATTATACGTACCCACGGTATACGCTCGCAGCGTTGATTACTGTATTGTGCCAAATGATTGGTTTCGTTCAGAAGGCATCATTACTTGCCTCGGGTCTCATTCGATGCGTATCCGAACGCTCTATTGTTTAGGGTTCAGTAAGCCCTGCACAGAGCCTTTAATAGAAATCAAACAGGAAATCCTTTACAAAACATATCATAGGATCAATATGTTTTGTAAGACTACCCATTTTTAATCGGTTAAAAAAAAGGTTCTTCATTTTTCTAGTGTCTGCATGGAAAGGCATTTTTAGTGAAAACAGTACAACAAGGAGTACAATTAATTATAGCGTGATTGGATTTTGATGAAATCACGTTGATGAAATCCACTTATACTTTTTTTTTCTCGTGGGAGCTCTAACGCGGGAATCGAATCATCCCGTAAACCTTTTAATTAATTCCGTCTCCAGAAGTATTTTAATATACTACCAAAATGCTATACGTAACTAAACCAAAGTACTAGTTATAATTCGTTTGAAATGAAATTTTTTCATGATAATATTTGAAATGACGATGGTGCACTTCGTAGTGTGGTCGGTTGGATGTAGGTTCGAGCCTAGCTATCCGAACATATAATAAGCCTGAACTTTCAGTGAAGGAAAACCATAGTAAAGATAACCATAGTAGGGTAGGGTATTTTCTAATAATTCCCGCCTGGGTAGTAAAACCACAAATAAGTTTCAAAACATGTCAAAAACACCAATAAGTATATTACGGTCGCATCGCTTGAGAACCAGTACCTCTAGGGTTAGTGTGTTTACCAACCTAGACCACATTGTCACGTAACATCAGGTAAGATTATAGTCAAAGCTAAGTCTATACGGTTTTAAAAAAATCGTACGAGATAGAGATTGTTAACAATATTTTCGGCACACATCCGGCGGCGCCTTAACATCCGCCTACATCCGATGGGACCGTCTCTCACCTGCCACATGTCAGATCGCATGGAATGACTATATAAGGCTCTGTAGCGCCGTCACAAGGACACTTGAGCCCTATCTGCTAAAGTGAACGTTCCTAATCTTGCAATATAATAAAATTTGTGACGTGGAATAATATATAGTGAGAGTTTAAATAATATAGCGAGAGTGTTTTAACAAGATATAAAATTGCGAAGTTATCTCATGGGTTTTTAAAGAAACAGTTCCTTATTATCACTTAACATCAGATGCGATTGCGGCCAAAGTGTTGAGCCTATGCAATATTTAAAAATAAAAAGTTTAAAAATTATTCTCTACGGAACCATAAACAACACAAAGTTTGATCATTTACAATTTACAGTCGAACTCGTATATATCTGAGAATGCGAAGTGGTAGTTACGTGGCACATTAAAGTGCATCCGATGAGAACCCATAACAACATCTCATTATTGACCCATACTGACGCATTAGCGTTTTGTTTTACGATTTCGTAATTAGTGCCATGTTGTTTTTATTCATACCATCTTTAATTCACTCTGCAATCGCTATCGGGCGATATATTTTTATTTACCCTTTATTTGTTTTCATGTACCTTATCCTTAATGTACCTTAGTAAATTATTTGTCTGTATTCTTTTGTCAGCATAAAAACAAGCTATTACATTAAATAGTACTTACTTATCGTAATTATCAAGTACAATGACAACCCCAGTCAGATTGAATGGTTTTCACCAATAGAATATTTATCTATCAATTATTGTCCGCTATTTAAATATTGTTTTTTTTGCAATTGGTTTCTTCTCAAATTAAATTAGTCATTCTTGACGATGAAGGGAACATAATTTCGTTTGCTCGGGATTTTTTACAATTAAAACCATCTATTGGAAACATACGAAACTAGGTTTTTCTTAAACTGCGCTTGTTTAGTGGATGGGGACCGGCCTCTTTTCCAACGTGTCTCCTGCAAAATTCTACATCTATACTAATAAAAAAAATTAAAGTGTCTGTTTGTAATGTCAAAATTACATTTTTTTTACTAAATACATATGAATGTATACACGATACATATACCAAAAATTGCAATTTTTAAATTTTTTGTCTATCGGTCTGTCTGTCTGTTTGCTTTTTTGTTTATTACGGGTTGTTCTCCGGAACGGCTGGAAGGATTTTGACGGAATTTTTGGTAGATAGCTGAAGATACTTCAGGTAACTTAGGGTACTTTTAATTTAATAAAAATAATCAGGTTTCCGCATAAAAAAGTTAAAAGTAATAGAAAACAGAATAAAATGCGATTCAATGCACAGTTTTGCAGGTAAGTGCTATAATTTATGAGACATATTTTTTACTTTACTTAGTACTAATTTTTTTTAGCAACATACGGTTTCGTATAAAAAAATTAAAACCCTGTAAAGAATATATGAAACGCGGACGCAGCCGTGGGCAGATAGTTAGTTACATATAAAATAAGTATTAAAATTGAACTGTATAGGATACGACGTGGAATCTTCAACAAAAAAAAACACAAAACGAAAAGACGATTTAATTTTTTATATGGAAAACAAAATGAATACTGGAAAGTGTCCGCGAGATTCATTGCAGTTCGTGCCATTTGAATCAGAAATTCTAAGAACTGCTTCATGTTTACGAGCAAACGCTCAGGAAATGTCGAAATGACCTTCCCTATTCTCTCGACACAATTTCTGGGTTGCTGGTGACTTTTTTCTTGAGACACTGCCGTATATAGGACGAGAGTTCTGCGTAGCTCCCCAGAGCTATGATGCTATGAAGCGATGATGGCGCAGTGGGTAGTGCGGCCGGATTCCGTATCAATGGACGTGGGATTAAACCCACTCAAAACCAAATCTAACTCTAAAAATCAGTCTGAGCTTTCGGTGAAAGAAAACATCGTGAGGAAAAACTATAGCTTGGTGGTAGGGCATTTCCTAATAATGCCCGTCTGGATAACTACCACCCTCAAGTTAGAAAGCCTGTCACAGAATATAAATAGGTGTTCTCCGGTAGCATCACTTGATAACCAGTATCTCTAGGCTTAGGGTGTTTACCATTCTGCACCACATCGTCACTTAACGGGGTATTTTATAATTAATAGATTATAAGTATTCAGTCGATTGTTGTAAATATTAAAAAAAATGTATAATCCTGTTTGTATGATCCATAATGTTGATTGAAATAAATGATTATTATTATTAACATCAGGTGAGATTGTGGTCAAAGCACTCAGCCTGTACCTTGTACAAAAAAAAGCGAATAATTTTGCTCTTAAATTACTAATATCTTTATTTTAATTACCAGGTTGTTAAAGACTTAGTACATAAAGAGTGCAAATGCCATGGCGTGTCCGGATCGTGCGCGATGCGGACTTGCTGGCGAGCTTTGCCGCAGTTCCGCGCCGCTGCGGCCGCGCTACGCGAGAAATACAGACGCGCCAAACTAGTGATGCCGCACCCTGCTACAAACGCTAGAGATATAAACACACACACGCAACTCGTTTTAAAGAGGTAAGCGTTCATTAGATGACAGCGAAATGCTTTCAATTACCCGAATACTTGCCACACTTAACCCCTTAAGCACTTACCTGGCGTTTACGCCAGCTTTCCATTGTCTACCTATTGTCTTCCTATTGTTTTACTTTTATGGGTACTCGACACATTAAGTGGCAATGGGCTGGGTAAATTGTTCCGGCGCAATGCGCTGGGTTGTGTTCGTAAAACCGATGCCCGGGTACCGGAAGACCCAGCGTAGATAGGCCCCTCACAAAGTGGACCGTCGACCTTTTTTTTTTACATGGTATAGGCTCAGTTCTTTGACCATAATCTCACCTCATGATAAGTGACGATGTGGTCCAGGATGGTAAACACACTAAGCCTAGATACTGGTTCTCAAGTGATGCTGCCGGAGCACACCTATTGGTATATGCCCTACGATCATACTATGGTTTCCCCATGATGATTTCCTTCACCGAAAGCCCAGGTCAGCCTGAGCTTCTTTTAGAGTTTTATACGTGGGTTTGAACCCGCATCCATTAACGCGAAATCCGGCCGGACTATCCACTGCGCCATCATCGCATTACGAACCTGGTGACGGACGATGTTGTGTAGAGTTTTGAGAGAGATCTATGTGCAGACTGGACGTCTTTCGGTTAAATGGACAATAGGTTCAATTATTTACGGTGCATCTATATATAATAAACTAATAAACAAAATTGAAGTGTCCGTTTGTAATATCAAAATAACAACTTTTTACTAAAAACACATACAGCAAAAAAAAATTTTTTTTACATTTTTGTCTGCTTGTTCCGGCTAATCTCCAGAACGGATTTTGACCGAAGAAATTTCGGCAGATAGCTGAAGTTACTCCGCGTAACTAAGACCACTTTTATTTTTCGATAATAATTAGGGTTTCACTGAAAAAAATTGAAACTTATGAAATTGTGAATAAAATTACCAATTTATATGAAAAGTGGAGCCGCGGGCACACAGCTAGTAGGACATAAAGTTGTCCATAAATGGTCACTCGCTAGTTGTATGTACACGGTTGATTATGTCAAAGTAAACATTATTTTCTTAGAAGGAATATTAAAACCACGACGAATATACCGTCTAAAAGCTGATAAATAATTTGCTTTAAAACCATAATATATTCCAGGCCGAAACAAAACGCAGGAATCGGTCGACCGCCTCGCAAGTCTGAACTGGTATATCTAGAACAGTCACCGTCGTATTGTGAACCGGACGTAGCCGCCGGCTCCTACGGCACACATGGGCGGGCATGCAACAGAACCTCAAGAGGTACATTATATTTTTACTTACGTAAATTTAAACCGAGATATAAACTAGGGAACAGTAACAACGTAAAGACTTGTACAAAATGTCGCTTTTTCGTAATTGTCTTATGGTTTCAACAAACAACGAGCAGGTCGGGATGCGATGTGCTCATAAAAAACGTCGCGTCCTTCTTTTCTATAGTGAAATCGCACTGGCGCCTCGAACCGCTTTCTGTGTGTTGAAACAATTACCCATTAAACTTAACCTTATAAATAGTTACTAATTTAAAAAATGGCAGCCATGAGGTCTGTCGACAGAAGTAATAACTTGAAACATTGAAAAACTATTTTTAATGTTTAAATTTCATAATGAACTAACATTTATCTGGTGTTTACATCTATTGGCGCTCCGAACAATAATTATAGTGCATCTTCATATAGTTTATCCATAATCAAAACATACGACAGGCTTCGGAAGTATACATTTTGAACTCTGAGCAGCCAGCACTTAAACGCCATATTTTACTTGACATACTCTGGCATGTTGACGCCTGACGTCATACTATTGGTAAAGTGAACCTATAAGTTTTTCCCCTACCGAGTATTGCTTAAAGCCGCCAAACGAGTTTTCATTTCAATAAGTAGCATTGCTTAACCCCTTGAGCATTAACCTGGTGTTTACGCCAGCTTTCCATTGTTTTCCTATTGTCTCATTTTTATAGGTAATCGACATATTAATAAATAAAATCAGTTGATAAATAGAAGGGGAAAATGTACCTAAGGTCTTTTTACATACATAGACGTAAAGAGATTGTTTCGTAACCCTTGTGGACAAGGATATAATTTTCTTTTACCTTCATTTTTGGCCTCGTAAATGTTGATTGACCAATGTAGATTATACCCTTTACAAAACTTGGTCACAAAGAAGACAGATATAGTAATCAAAATTCCAACACCATCTAATCAAAAATAAGCAAAGAATAGACCTATTCCCCGATTCCCCCGACTCGAAAAGTCAGGGTACTTGTAAGTCACACAACCTGCACCATAGAACTGCTGGTACTATCGATAGAAGTAAGTACATACATACGTAACATATCTCTCTACCCATAAGAATAGGCAGAGACTACGCTCTTCCACCTGCTACGATACCATGCTTTCGAAGCGATGATGGCGCAGTGGATAGTGTGGTCGTATTCCGCGTCTATGGACGCAGGTTCGAGCCCATTTATCCAACTCTAAAATCAGCCAAATCTTTCGGTGAAGAACAACATCGTGAGGATACCATAGCATGGTGGTAGGGCATTATCTAATAATGCCGACCTGGGTACCTACCACCCTCAAGTTTGAAAACCTGCCGCTAAATATCAATAGGTATGTTCCGGTAGCTTTACTTGAGAACTAATACCTCTAGGCTTAGTGTGTTTACCATCCTGGACCACATCGTCACTTAACATAAGGTGAGATTGTGGTCAAAGCACTGAGCCTATACCGTGTAAAAACATTCCTAATAAACGTTTTTCGCTTCTTCTATTTTCATACATGCTCTTCGGTTACGAGTTCATTTAACCTAGCCCGTCTCCAGAACGTGCTCGTTCCGGTCCAGATACGTTAGCCTAAGACGACCCTTACTGGCTTGCTCAGTCGCCCTAAATAAGTAATTAAGCAAAATAAATGACAAGTTCGTATAATTCCAGGTGAAGACGGCTGTGAATCGTTGTGCTGCGGCCGAGGTTACAGCACCTCTCGTCGGGTGGAACACGCCAAATGTCGCTGTCGATTCCACTGGTGCTGTAACGTGACTTGTGACACATGCACCACCACTATAGAGACACACATCTGTAACTAACTACCATAACCCCTCTCAGATATTATTCCAGTCTGTGCCAGAAATGCAGAATACGTAGTTGGTTCGAGCACGTGGAGAGGATGGATGACAGATGATTGAGAAAACGAATTTACAAGGCTGGACAGGTCGGTAAGGGTCGACCTAGACGAACGAATCTCGACGAAATCGAGCACGTATGGAAGTGCTCATGAAAGTAGAAGAAGCGAAAGACATGTGTCAAGATCGTAGCAATCGGAAGGACGTAGTCTCTGCCTACCCCCACGGGAGATGCCGTGATGCTGTACATGTATTAATGTGTGCCAGAAATGATATCTAGGGTTTAAACGTACTGAACTTTTTAAACTAGCAAATGTTTGAAGCGCCAGTACTTAAACACCATCTTATACTTGACCCACTGTAGCATGTCACTGACGGATGACGTCATAGGATGTCGGTCATGCGAATCTATATCATTTTCCCCTATTAACACAGCTGATGAAGTTTGGACTTCAGTAAGTTATTCAGTAACTAAATTGCTCTTCGTGTGGGGAATATTCCATTAGTGGAAAATATAAAAATGTTCGAAATCACTATAACGATCATAGGCGTGTTTTATATAAATTTGAAGAATACGTATGTCAGAAATCTATTGCTATCGCGTTGCGCCCCAAAGAGAGAATTATAAAACACGAAAGGGACAACTGCAGCTCGAGCTGATTTTATCGTATGCATAATAGAAAAACACATCACTTCGTATTCCCCTGTTTCCACTTCCAAAACTTGGCCGATTTTTATTTTTACTTCAATTATAAAATGACTTGGCTATACGCCTCTACGTTTTGCTTTTTATCTGTTTTAAAATGGGACATTTTTTTATCTCGAAGGCTCCTAGTTTATATAATAATTAATTTATGAAAAAAAAAAAAAAATCAAAACGTACGGTCATAGCGGTGGTGCATATATATTTTGTGATATTTAAATATTTACAATAATGTCATTATCCAGGGATGAAACAGGGGAATACGTTTGTATGGAATTAGCGTCGGTCGCATTTCCTCTTAATATAATCCATGATAAATAATAATAAGTTATAATCTCAACTATTTTATATGTATATAACCACCGACTTATAATGAACAAATTGACATTCCTATAGCTTATCGTATAATATTTAGTATAATTATTAACCTTTCTCTATTTATTGATAACTTTAAAACATGACTTGTAGATTATTTAAGACTTTAGTGAGTCATCTAATAAATAATTTAATTAAAACTACAGCGTTATTTATTTAAACATGGAGTAATAACTCTAAGAACGGTAGTCTTATACAAAAACATACTTAATTTTGAAGCCAAAAAAATGTATGTGTGTGTAAACGACACGAAATCACTTTATCACAGTCACGTAACGAAATACGTACGTGGCCTTTTGAGGCTAACTTGAAATGGCTTCACTTCGCATTGGACATTGCCGTTCTGAGTGTTTTAATTCTATGTATTAAAATTTGTATAAATTTAAAGGCACAGAGTGTTCATTTTTTCCATTCATATATTCAATTTGTGTCTTTATGTGTTTAAAAAACAGCTGGCGTTTTTACATTAATTCTAGTTTATTATTCGAAATTTCTTACACACGACAAATAAAACATCATTATTTTATTTGTATGTACGTACCGACAGACTGTGTGGTGTAGTAGTAATCTTACTATTGAGCTGGGAATAGCTGGTTTTGAATCTCAAATTGGACGAATTCTTTTGTGATGTAATTCTGAACTCCTTATTTCTGTAATCGTTCGGTTACAATAATCATACATAATATAAATTTCTATCAGCTATTTGATTAATTGGATATAGTCAACAGTAGAAGCTAAACTTACAATTGAAATCCCTTAAATTTTTAAATAGTAAATTATGACTGTCCAGTAAAAAAACATTTTTTTTTAAACCCACCTATCCACTTATTACCAATTCTACATTTTCAAGACACATTACTATCGTGTAACCGAAGCATTAATACGATCCAAATTCAGATGATATTCGTAAAGTTATATTCATAAAAACGAAATTATTAATCACAATTAAAAAATATATGTATGTTTTAAATTAATTAAAAGAAAAGGAACTGTAAATATAATCGAAAATATCGTACTTAAGTAATTTTAACATAATGTTAAATATAAGAAACAACGGCTTTAAAATTATTAACACTTGATATGTGAGTTTTTTAATTCACTCAATCACGACGCCATTTTGTTGATGTTTTTTTATTTTCTTTGTGAAATGCATTCCGTACGTAAATAATTTATAACTCACTTTGTAACGCACCGTTTATGTAATTTGATAATAAAATGTTGCCATAACTATAAACATGTATTTTTCTTGTCCTTCGACTTAATTTCATGACGAATACAACATGGAAGTTTTTGATGGGTTGGGTTTACAGTCACTTCACTTTTATTTATTAGTGTAGATATAGAATTTTAAAATTTTAATAAACAATAAAAATTTGTAAAATAATATGTAAACAGAATTACACATTATGGAATTTAAAAAAAAATCATTCAGCATCCGAAATAGAAATAGTTTTTTAATTATAAATTCGTCTTGTAAAATATTACACTAAGAATGGGTTTACCACCAAGATAACGGCATGTATAGATTTTCTTAACCCCTCCTGCGCCTGGGTACCCTTACGTAATTAATGAATGGCCCCTAATAGCTAAAAACCTAACAGTTGGTAAAAAACAAAAGTAATATTATTGTATACAGAATACGTTCGTTAAAAGTTATTTCAACAGAAAAGTTCAAACAAACTCAGTTGTGAACGTGAGTGTAAAAACTAAGTTTTAATTGGCAAAATCCCGCAACTAGGGAAATCAGAAAATAACAAAATAAATATACTACATAGAGTAGTAACACTAAGAGTGATATAGTCTCATACAAAAACTCGCTTAAGTTTAAAGCCCAAAAATATGTATGTGTGCGAGTGAAAGCAACAAACATAACGAAAGATTTACGCGGCCTTTTAATTGAAATTCGAGATGGCTTCACCCCTCGTGTGCGACTTCTGTTCTTAGTGTTTTATTTCTATGATTACATATATATTAAAGTAACAGAATTAAATTTTACTTATGTACTTTGATAGTTAATTTATGAAGTTTTTGGCGGGAAATTTGTGTATTTGACTCTATATCGTGTAATCTTGGTGGCATTTTATGTGATATAGTTTAGTTCTTGTGTGCTAGTTAAGTTTATAATAGAAGGTAACGCGTAACATGTATTCTGAGGTGCCGATAAAGCTCCATGGAAAGTTCTAGCAGGATGAGCCACAGTTTTGCTGGGGCTGGGTAACGCTGATACAAGATTGAAAATACATCTTACCCACATGACATTGGCACTAATTGTTTGAACACAAATTGCCATAATCGAAGAAGCAGAATTTATAAATTAACTTGACAACCTTACTTGACTTAAGTTATCAATTAAGACGACAAAAATAATTTCATTACAAATAGAATTGAACGCTTCTGAGTTTCCAATTTTAAAATAATTAATAATGTAATGTATAATAACTACATTTATGTTCTATATTGTATCCTCTACCCGCGACTTTGTCTGCATTGACTTTACAATTCGTTCCAGAGTGAAATTGTGTTATGAATATGCAATTAAAATAAATGAAGCAGGCAGCCGGCCATTATGGCATCTTGAAGTTTACTCCTATATTTCATATTTTCTTCAATGCGTAATATAGATTTTAAATGACCATTGGAAATAATGTTTTGAACCGTGTTTTGTTCACATTTTTATTAGTTTTAATTTTTTTACACGGAACCCTATTATTTTCCTAATTTTTTTAGGTACTAACAGAAACCAAATATGTTTCTCACAAATTCAAGTACCTGCCAGTAAAACTGTGCATCGGAACGGGTTTTATTCAAAAATTTAGGAGTTTTAATTTTTTCACATGTAACCCTAATATTTTTTGTAAAATATAATTACGAAGTTACGCGGAGTAACTTAGCTATCGGCCAAAAAAAGTCGTCAAAATCGGTCCAGCAGATCTAGAGATTACCCGTAGCAAACAGCAGACACACAGACAAAAAAATTATAAATTGTATTTTTGGTATAGTTATCCTGCATACATTCACATGTATTTAGTAAAAAAAATTTAATTTGATATTACAAACATACACTTCAATTTTAGTTATTTATAATAAGTTTATTTATTAGTATAGATCATATTAGTAACTTCTCCCTACTTGTCATCGATCTAATCGTTTGAGAACCACCTAATTAAATTCCATGTTTTTTAAATCATATATACATGTATTTTTAAATCACATATATATAAATTTTAAATCATAAATAATGAGGCCAATAATTACGTCAACAAAAATTACCGTAAGCACATTTTATACATAGTCATTCCTAATTCGTCGAATAATAAATATATATTTTTTTATTATACGGTGTAGGGTCAGCACCATAACCATAGTGTTATGTAATGTTAAATGATGGTGTGCTCCGAGATGGTGTAAGTGCTAAGTGGTTACAGGTTCTCAAGTGATGCTGCCAGATCACACCAATAAGTCCTTGGTAACATTTTTTTTAAACTTGAGAGGGCATTAAAAAATACCATGGCGACCATTTGTTAATGCTTCCCATTGGAGTTTTTGGAAGATTTCCGAATTAATAATGCTTCGAGTGATTATTTTCAACACACTTCACTTGTGTACCATAAACAAACAATATCACGTAAAACACCACTAAAATTACTTATTAATATAAAGCCATACACTTTAAGATATTTAATAAAAAACGTAAACTACTATATGACAGATCAAAAGCGCGCCAAGAACTCAAATCTGCAAATATTTTTTTGTGTGTTGCTAGTACATAAATCGTCACTGTATTGCGCTTTTTTTCTCTTTTTTTACACGGAATAGACTCATTGCTTTGATCACAATCTCACCTAATGTTAAATGACGATGTGGTCGAGGATGGTAAACACACTAAGTCTACAGGTACTGGTTCTCAAGTGATGCTGCCGGAATACACCTATTGGTATTTGGCGACAGGTTTTCAAACTTGAGGGTGCTAGCTCCCCAGGCGGGCTTCATTAGAAAATGCCATATCACCATGTTATGGTTTTCTGATGATGTTTTCCTTCGCCGAAAGCTCAGGCCGGTTTTAGAGTCGGATAGGTGGTGATCGAACCCGCGTCGATTGACGCGGAATCCGGCCGCACTACCCGCTACGTCATCATCGCTTCAGTAGGTGCATGAGATTCCCCATTTAGGCATCAGAGCACATCTTGGATCACAACCGAAGTAAGAGTTAATCCATTGACACTAATATTTATTTACATTAAAATTCCTATCTCATATAATAAATATATATAAACTACATCAATACATTAATTAAAGAGGTAACAAAAACGAATTAATCATTCTTTAAAAAATAAAAGACAATGTTTACATTTACGACTGTGTATGTATATGTATGTTTGTAGGACAAAGTTTATGTTTATTCGATTATTAGAGATAGTTTTTGTTATGATTTTTTAAATAACAAATAGTTATATTTTACAGAATAAAATGTCTGCATGCGCACCATATGCGCTTCTGCTTTTGTTTCAAATAACTATTCTAGTATATTTGGTAATTACCAGAGATGAATAATAAAAGTCATTACTATACCCACTTCTATGATACAAATATTGCACACAATAAATTAATAAATACTATTTATAATAAGCGACGGGGATTCGGTAACTGGAAACCATTATCAACTATACGCTATAGCCGATAAAAGTTACAATAAATAAAGTTTTCGTATAAAACCAAATTTTTATGAAGGCTAACGCTTTCTGATTATTTTGTGACGTTATCTATTCAGTGTAGTTAAATAATTTATACGGTAAAAGAATAAGAAACATCTTATTAACTTACCTTACACCTTGCCACCCCCCTCAATGAAGGAATGAATATGATATAAAATTATGTAAATACTGTTTTCAAACGGTTATAGAACATGTGAAAAGTTGAAATAGTATGGAGTTTTAGGGAGGACTTTATTCTGCCATAACATAACGTAACATAAGCTCACCCCTATTATCCCCGAAGCGTTAGGCAGAGGTGAAATAGCGAACTAAACCATCCGCATTTCGCCGAGCTTAGTTCCGTCACAGATGTGACAGGGGCGAGCCTGTCGCCATATCGGGCACAAATTCCAGACTCCGAGATGATACTCTGTAGAAAAACCCAATATCACTTGAGCCGACCCGGAGATCGAACCCAAGACCTCAGAACGACAGTCGCACCGTAATACAACTGCGCCACCGAGGTAGTTCACTGCGCAATCGAGGCAGTTCTCGGTCATGTCATGTTAAGTTTTATATGTGTTTGAAGTATTTATCGTTATAAAATCAACGTTCTTGCGAATGAATATTTCAAACAATTTATTATAATTAACATTGTAGTGGCATATATTTTTAGTTTAATCTAAATCCTTAATTGAGTTGTAGTTCATTAAAACATGAACGAGATATTTTTAGAAAAAGTTATACATTGAATCATTGAAACAGTGTTTGTCGCGATTCTGATTTGACATTTAGTAGTATACTATGCTAGTCTGTGTGAAGTATCTGTGGTGTAGTACTTCTCATTTCTATTCTAATTCATTATACTGCAGTATTTGACTCTTCTTCTTCTTAGGTAATGGGGAACTACGAGTTACGTAATTCTGCCAGTGTCAATTGGATTCAATCTTGTATCAATGTTCCTATTCTCTATCAAAACGATTGCCCATCTTGCCAGAAGTTTCCATGGAGCTATCGTGACACCTTGAAATAAATGGTTTGCGTTATTATTTTCAATACACTTCATTTGTATTTGGTATTTTACGTAATATAGTTTGGTTATCGGCCAGAAGTTAAATGTATTGAAAATAATAACACAAAGTACGAATTCTATTATCTCACAACTACTTCCTTGGAAAGAAAGCTTTTCATTTTGTTAGTTGTATTAAAAGTGTTCTAGACTTGGCCGCATGATACACTACACAGTACCTTTGCCTACTCCCTTTAATGTAATAAATGGAATCAAGAGTTTTTGGTGGGATCTGAGTCTATCATGTAGCAGTTGTTTTCTTTAATTCATTAAACTTGTGTATTTGACTCTATATCTTGTAATCTTGGGGCGTTTTGTGTGATAAAGTTTAGTTATTGTGTTGAGGTTAAGTTTATTATAAAAGAATAACGCGTAAAATATATTTACAGTACCTCTACTGACAAAGCTCCATGAAATATTGACCAAGATGTGACACTGTTTTGCTAGAACTTGGTAACGCTGATACAAGATTGAAAATAAATCTTATTCAGATTCCACTGGCACAAAATGTGTCTACACAGATTGCCATAAATTAAGAAGAAGAAAAACAGTTTTGGTCGTAACAGAAGACCACCATTTTGTTACCTCCGTTCATTTATTGATTGTGTTACTAACGTCTGATTAATCTGCATGGTCTACTTGTACCTGTGCCTTTTCCTTAAAAAGGAATAAATGGAACCAAAAAAGAAAACATTCAAACGTCAAAAACGTCAATGTCTCCAAGACTAATATTTTTATTTCATGAATTACATATATTTGGAAACTTTATTAGATGTAATTTCTCAACATAATGCCTAAACCAGTTTGCGTGCAGTGCAACGCAAATGACTCTTTACTTTGGCGAAGTTCTGACAACGGTCAAATATGCAACGATTGTCATTTAGCGAACACAGTTACAAAAGACAGCAAATTGGACGCTGTGAAGATAGAGAGCGAGGATATCAAGGAAGAAAATGGAAAAGTTGAAGGTGAATCTACACCTGCGAAGGCCACAGGTAAAGGGACTCGAAAGAGTACGCGGGCGACTCGGTATAAACCAAAAACCCCCGCACCGGCGGTCACCAAACCAGCGGCACCTCGCGGTAGAGGCCGCAGGAGTATATTCAAGAGACAGCCTCTAAAAGCTCCCACTGCTACGGCAACAGTCGTCACTAGTGACTCTGTTTTTTATAAGGTTTGTTGTTACTTATTTAATACTGTTCCTGACAAGAGTTGCAATGACACGGAAAGAAATTATTAGGCCATGCGTTTCCAGAACAACTCACCAAAGTTTCATATTATTGAAATGTAAATGTAATTATTAAGAAGTACATAGAGGATAAACAATCTTTTTATTTATACAGATTATTTATACTGTTTGATTGAGAGTACAGATTTCATTTTATATACAGGTATTACATGTAAAGTTATGAAACTAGTTCAAAATACCCTATAGATAGAATAATTAATTAAAAATACTTGTCTTAAAAATACATTTTTTATATAATAATCATTAACTAAGTCAGTCTAGAATACTATTCACAATATTTAACATTGGACTCCATCAAGAATCTATATTATGATTATTTAATTTCAGAGCCAGGACACAAGTAAAACATTTTCCATTATAAACTACAATAAATATTTATAAATAATTACTTAAAGGTAATATTAAACTTTTCTTTCTACTTTTTATGAAGTACTCCAGTACTGCAATAAACTTTTTAGGAATCCTTAATGTTTATATACCAATGGATTTTATTTATGACATCCTTATTGTTATTAGCTACAAACAAATTTTTGGTTATAGCGACAAGCAATCAACACTTAGTTACTTGAATTTGAAGTATACTTTTAGATTAAAGTAATTTACCATAGGGACTTTTAATATAATGCCAAAGTTAGGTAAAGCAAATAGTTTTAAAGAACTGTTTGTGATAAGTTTCTAGAAATCCCTTCCAAATATTATGACCCAGGTTACACTAAGACCAAATCAAAAATACAATTGTAGAATCATAATGCTTTCTTATTTTTTTTTTGTATACACCTACAGATAGTCAGCAATTCTTACAATAGGTTTTTGTTTATACATATTCAAGTAGGTAATGCAAAAATTAGACAAAATCAAAAATACTTTATTCTATTTAGGCCCTGATATAGTGCTTATGAACATTAAAATACAACAACCAGATAAAAAACTAACCCAATAATCAATAAATACTGGGAAGTAACATGAAACTTGATCTGATTTTTTGTTTATGGAATATTACAAGTCATAGTGACAAAGTTTACTAGTAGATACATAGAGAAAGGTGTAACTTCCAGACATCACCATCATTCACATAATGATCCACACTACAACTCAATATATAACAACCCTTAACACATTAATTATATAGAAAAAAAAAAACAAATTTTCTTTATTCTATATGGGCTTTGAGAATGCACTTATGAATGTCAAAAATGACCTCCAGTTTGGAAAACAATCCAGTCGAGTAAACCTGACAAGAAACTCGATCTGGTTTTTTTAATTGCTCATATACCAAGGTTAAAATTTGACACTAGGCAAATTATTATAAGCTGGCGTAAATGACAGGTTCTTGCTGAGAATGTTAATGTATTTTTAAGTACTTATAATATGAATTACACAATTCATAATTATAAGGTTTTGGTTTTAGCCAGTTTTAGTAGATGTACAGAGAAGACACCCTTCTCTGTGTCATTCAGTAATTGTTGAGGATGATTGAAATCTGGATAAGATTCTTACAACTAAAAATGTGTAATGTGTGTACTGTAATAAGACTATAATAACATTGTTTTTTTATAAAATTTACAAGAAGAATTAGGGTTGGATTTTGGTCTTTTGGGTTGGGACTTTTGAAGGACAATCTCGAACCAGACAATTGTCTATTAAATGTGCATGTAAATTGTGTATTTATATAATATCATCCCTTTAACATTAAAAAATGTTTACATGCTATACAGTTGGATTACTTCAAGTCAAGTCATGTTAATACTATGTCTTTAATTCCAGGGATCATATATGCAAGTAGGTGATATAGTTTCAATGACAGATATAGATGGTGGCATATACTATGCTCAAATCAGAGGTTTCCTTACGGATCAATATTGTGAAAAAAGTGCTGTGGTCACATGGCTGCTACCTACGAAGGCTAGTCCACCTCCGGAGAAATGTTTTGATGCAGCTACATACATTATTGGTTAGTTTATTAATTACTAGCTAATCTCCGCGTTTTACTCGCGTAGTTCCCGTTCCCGCGGGATTTTCGGAATAAAAACTATCCCATGTCACTCCCTGGATTTCAAACTATCTCCATACCAAATTTTATTCAAACCGGTCCAGTACTTTATAAGTTCATTAGTTACATACAAAAATACAAATCTTTCTTCTTTAATATAGATTTAGAGATTAGAAGAAAATCAAATTCCATCTTTCTAAAATTATTTCAGTTAAATGTAAATAACTTCATTTATATGATTAACAAGCTTGCCTAGATTAGGTTGTGTAAAAATACATATTTTATTAAATTTGATAGTGAAACAGATTCAATTTAAAGTAGAAATCTCTGTCACATAAATATTTCTCCTGTTTTCTACACTAATATAAAAAGGAAATATTTGTATTTTTGTATGTAACGAATAAACATAAAACTAAGAACCGATTTGGATGAAATTTGGTTTGGAGATAGTTTGATATCCAGGGAGTGATATAGGATAGTTCCGAAAATCCCACAGGAACGGGAACTACGCGGATAAAATCACAGAGCAGTTAGTGTGAAATATATTACTAGTTACTATACTACTACTATATTACTAGCTATCTTACTAGTTAAATTACAGTAGAAACTTTAACATATTATATAAGCACCAATGTTTTGCTTATTTTTGATGACATGGGGAGACGAAAATCTCAATAATGATTTCATAAATAATCATTACTTTTACTTACTTAACTAGAATCTTGTAAAAATTATACTAATACATACATTACCAGGGAAGGGTAAGACCTATTCTTACTATTGGGGATAAGGGGGTGTAGAGGAGTAAAAAATGTCTAAATTTCTGATAACAAAAATTAAAATGTACTATTAAAACTGTATTCATTAGCATAGATGTTGATTCTATTTTCAGGCCCTGAAGAAGATTTACCACGTAAATTAGAAGTAATGGATTTCGTAATGCACGCCCCAGCAGACTACTACAAAGCAAGCAACAGCCCATACCCTCTCACAGACAATGAAGTAAACAACTACAATGGATACATATGGACATCTATGGAACCTAAAGAGAGAACATAATTGTATTAAAAATGATTATCAGATCCAATTCATATTCATAATGAAAATATTACAAAAATGGTGTATTTTATAATATAGAATGCAAAAATTACAATGAACGTTTCATGTTTTTTTTTTTTGTATTAAATAATATTGGATTTACCTTGTAATAATAATCCATATCTGATTCGTTGATACTTATTACGTTAAATAAAGGACTTAGTTTATAAAAATACATTTGTTTGTTTTTAACGTAGCTAACCCTGTTGACCGGAAGGGCCTTTACAGCTTCACCGAACTTTGGGGGCGAGTGCTGAAGACACTCGTCCGCAAATGGTAACTAGCACAAAGGTTACCAAAGTGGTACGAACCTCGGCTTGACCTTTACCTGAGTTATAGATACATATTGTATGTTTTATCTAAAAAGATTACATTAAAACTATAATTATAGGATGTATGATCTATTTCCTTCGTATACCTATTCATAAAAATGTTTGAAAACTGTCAGTGAGTTGTGCTCGATTTAAAAACATCGATGTTTTATTGTATGGATAAAAAATTAATCAATATATTTTATTATTCCACTCAGATAGTAGCCAAGCCGAGGTTGGAGTTACCTTTTGCGGGTGAGTGGCTTCAGCACTCGTCCACAAAGTTCGGTGAAGCTATAAAGGTCAATCCGGTCAACAGAATTAGATTGGTTACAAAAAAATTATTTATACAAATGGAAAAAAAATCACTAATAATCATGAATACTATGAAATCTCCCATAATGTTATTTTTAAAGAACATTTATTACTGCATTTTATCTGTTCATTTTCCTTTCATTTATTAATATAAAATTAAATCGACTTTGGAGGAATGTTTTTGAAACAGATCTACTGTATCGTTCGCCATTGAAAATTTTAATTGTGTTTTTTTTTACCTTTCGATAAGTAATGGAACAAGGTTATTCAGATTGTGTGATGAAGTTTTTATATAAATCTAAAAAGTCTTGTTTTTGATCTACTACACAAATTTTTCGTGAAGACGTAAAGACAAATAAAAAATAATGATGTACTACAAGTAAACAGAATGTGGAGTTTTTTTTTATTTTTATTTACCATTATGTTATGAAATATATATAGGTACTGTATTAGTGACATTAAACCAGATAATTTAGATTTTATATGATAAAGTTTGCACAACTTTAATTATAATTTCACTAGTAATACACGTAATATCAATAGTCGATATTTTTGTTCGAAATCTATCCTTATTGATTGACAATTGAAACGTCGTTAAAATATTTCAGAATATTTATTATTTCATTACTACTTTATACTTAAAAGGTATAAACAACCTAAGGTTAATTTTGAGAAACAGATGTGCAAACATCGGAGTTTTCTGGGGCAAATCATTGATATTTGAATAATAAAATTTGATACTTACATCAACGTTGAACATAGATGTTTTAAAATGCCCAAAATCGATAAATGTAGCTCACACCATTCACCACTGTCAATACTCAATATCAATTGGTCTTAAACTTGTTTTAAAAAGTATTTTTATAATTATTTTCCATATTGAGTATTGAAAAGAAATATTAAATTACAATATGAGCCGCAAAGAAGCCTTGTCATCGTTCATACAACAAATTCACGGTCGTCCGGTTGTAGTCAAATTGAACAGCGGAGTTGATTACAGAGGCAAGTAAACAATAATTACCGGTATTACTTTTATATGTTTTTGTAATTAATTTGGTTTTTTTTTGTTTAATTTTGTATTGTATCAGTATAAAAATTACTTTTAGGTACTTATAATAACTTTTATCGAGATAAGACTGATTACTTACACTGAAACTGAAATTTATTTGGAGGTTATGTTTCTAATTGTTAATAATTTATAAACTATTACTCATGCTGCTATTATATTAAAACTTGCTAGTTCTGTTACTGAATAATTTCACTAAATTTTAATCACTTTTTTTAATAGTACAAGATTTTTTTTTTTTTTACTTTTTCATCTTGGATTTTAGTGCTAATCATTTGGAAATTTTAACTCATATTATTTTTAGGTGTTTTGGCATGTCTAGACGGATACATGAATATAGCATTGGAGCAAACAGAAGAATATGTAAATGGACAACTTAAAAACAAATATGGTGATGCATTCATAAGAGGGAATAATGTGTTATATATTAGTACTCAAAAAAGGAGAATATAGGTGAACTTTTTGTAAGGATTGCTATTTAAGGAATTAAAACTAATTAAATATATGTGAATATTTGTTTGATTGAAGTAATATTTTTTTCTTTGCATTCTTCGTATTCATCAGTCAATTTAATTTTCATATACTTTTTCTTGTTTCTTTCCAACCAGTATTATAAACATTCCCAAGTAGTATTATGACTTGCTATGTGAATGGCCACAGCTGGGTAAAAGCTTATTTCTGAAGTAATCCTTGTAGTAATCAATAAATAAGGTTTAAGAATAACTTTATTTCTCATAAAGAATTACATGATTCACTTACTGAGAAACAAATGTTTAAAACTAGGATTATTATTTAGAGTGCACAAAGGTACATAACTAAATTACAAAAACAAACAAATAATATCAAAGATGTGGGTAAATACATAAGATACATAGAGACCTTAAGAATTTTTATCCTTGTCAAACTGAAACAAGGATGCATGAATTATTTTAGCATTTACTAGATGAGGCATTGATGGCATAGTCTCGTATCAACAAACTTTGTTTATTTTTTTTTTGTAAAATTTTTGTTATTTATTAAACATCAATTTTGTTAATTATTTATTTTTATTTTTTGTTTAGTTTGGCTATTCTATTCATAGATTTTAGATATATTTGTGATTTAGTAGCCATTTTAGTTTAGTTATATTTTAGTTAGTTTATAGCCCTTATTAATTTACGTTTAAATTGGAAATTTACTAATGTATATTTTTAATTTATTGGTATATTCTATTTTTTTTAATTTATCGTGGTGTTTAGTGGATTTATATGTTATTATATGAAATATTACGTAATGTAATGTTTTTATTTATTTGTATGTATTAATTGTATGAATTTTTAGGGCATAACTTTTTTCTTCTTTTATTTTTGATGGTAATTTGTTGTAAATGTTAACACCCTCAAACTCTAAGTTTCTTTTACCGTAGTTAGTTCTAGGTGGGCAGGTCACTAGTAACTTACCCATTGCAATGGGGGACTTCGGTCTCACTAATGCAATGGGTAAGGGTAGTGCGTAAATGCATTTCCCCCATTCGAATGGATTTCTTTATTTAATATTTTACGTATAAGAATACATGTGTAATATATTTATGTTTGTTTATATTCATTATTTTTGTTTCCTCGTATATTTCTTCAGTAGGCGTCTGAAATGCATAGTTAAATAAAAAACTTTAATTAGTCTGGTCTGCACTCGCTGAATTGGATCTATATTAGTCTTTGCTGCAGTACCCCAGATTTCAATGAGGTAGTCGATATGGGGCTTTACCAGAGAATTGTAAATTAGATATCGTATTTGTCGAGGGAGTTAATTTTTTATATTTCGTAATGCCCCCGTAAGTGGAATTACTTTAAGTTTAATTTTTTCTAGGTGTGGCTATAAGCATATAGGCAACTTTAATTAACCCCTTGAGCACTAACCTAGTTTTTACACCAGCTTTCCATTGTTTTACTATTGTCTCATTTTTATGGATAATCGACATAATAAACAAATAAAATTATAGATATCTCTATTTTCCGCCCGATATGGCGACCGGCTCGCCCCCTGTCACATCTGGGACGGAACTAAGCTCGGCGAAATGTGGATGACGTAGTTCGCTATTTCACCTCTGCCTAACTCTTCGGGAATAACAGGCGTGAGCTTATGTTATGTTATGTTTTTTCCTATTACATTATGGTGATGCTATAAGTTTATATATTTTCTCTATTATTTACAGTGGAATCTAATTTATGTAGCAGGTTATGAAGATAACAATGGATTAACAAACAATGGTGAACAAAAATTAATTCAATGGAAATTGTTACATGAAAAAATTAAAAATTTAGAGTGAATTGAAAAAAGAAAATAATTCCACACAGATATCTAAATAAAATTTTATTTAATTTTTATTACTTATTTATGTTTTAAAATTATTTCTGGTACTTGTGAATACTTTTAATTTAATTTTAAAATACTGTTTTAAGTTTTTCAAAGTTTGGACTACAATATCACCTGATGTTCAGTGATGATGTGATCCAGGATGGTAAACACACCAAGCCTCGAGGTACTGACTCTGAAGTGATGCTGGTGCCACACACCCTATTTGCGATTGGAGTCAGATTTTCAAATTTGAGGGTGGTAGCTACCCAGGGGTTTTATTATTTGAAAATGCCACCACACTATGGCTTCCTCGTGATATTTTCCTTCATCAAACTCACTACAGGTTTGTATAGGTGGGTTAAAACCTGTGTCCACTGAGGTGGAATTTGACCTCACTACTAACTGCGCCATCATCACTTCAAAATGGAGTACTACAGTACAAATTGTAATTGTAGATTTTTGTAAATAATATAAACAACAATTTTGCAATGTTACAAAAAATATAACTTAAAAGTAAACAAGTCTGATTCACAAAATATATTTTTTTAATATTTTACATAGAATAGACTCAGTGCTTTGACAATCTCAACTGATGTTAAGTGATGATGTGGTCCAGGATGGTAAGCACACTAAGCCTAGAGGTTCTGGTTCTCAATTGATGCTCATGTATATCTACCACACATGTCTATCTTATTTCAACATATTTGATAAATTTTCAATACTAAATTCATAATGGTTATATATCTTACAATAATTTCAAGGTGACTTTAATAATCATGTTGGCCGTGATTGCATTTTTAGTATTATTAGGTCATATTTAAAATTAATGTATAACATTTCCTGATGTCAAATTAAATTGATATAAAACTACAAACATAGAATAATTGAAAACTTACAATAGAGAGTTGTGACTTAAAAAAAAAACTATATTACGCAGTAAAGTATGTATGAAAGGCGGATGCAGCTGTGGGCACACAGTTAGTGGGATTATATAACTAACTATTGTCTGCTCCTGAATACGTGTATTGGAATTTCACATCACCATATTCCTGGAAAATAGTAAAATAAAAACTTTAAAATCATGGAAAACATAAAAAGACATAGGTTCAAATCTACTTATTATGAAATTATATTAAAATTATATTTTTTTATTAAATAAATATGAACGTATAAACGATACTTATACCGAAAATGCAATTTTTTAGTCTTTTATCTATCTCTTTGTTCCGGGTAATCTCCGGAACGGCTTGACGGATTTTGACGGGACTTTTTTTGGTAGATAGCTAAAGTTACTCCGGGTAATTTAAGGTCCGAGTAAAAAATTAAAACTCAAAAAAATTGAATAAAATCCTATTCGATGTATGGTTTTACGGGTAAGTGCTTGGATTTATGGCAAATATTTTTACTTTATCTTGGTACTAAAAAAAATCAGGGTTCTGTATAAAAAAATGTAATTCAGTGAAGAATATATGAAGAATAGAAATATTATACGCGAGTGAAGCCGCTGGCACCGCTAGTATCTGTGTGAATATGTAGTATCTATGAATATTATCGATTTTGTTATCATGTTACGAAACGCACCTAACAATACTGTTTGATTCATTTGGCCTTTGTGAGGTTGTCTATTATGGGTTGTCGACAACATGTATGTACTTATAAACCAAAAAAATATTTGTAATATTCCAGAATATTCTATTAAGTTATAGTCTGACCCACTAAGTAAAGTGACAAAGTGACAAAAATTTGCTCGAACAAAACACTCACTTTTTTATATGCACATATACTATATTATATCTAATACAACATGTATGGATTTATAGTATATAGATATAGACTAGCTATGCTCCGCATTTCTGTTCGCAAATAATCATTTTCATTATTTACAATGAGAGACGTTGACTGATTATATTTCTTTTATCTCAGCAAAAAACCGACCAAATCAAGTGTGACCATTGAAAACAAAATTAAAATAAACTTAATTTATACTAGAGAGAGAGGGTACAATACTAAGATATGGCGTGCGTGTTTCGTACAACTTATATGTAACTTAATGAACAGAAATACAGGTGGCATGACTTTGGTGCCTGCATTGTCGCGGAACTTGAGAAAAAATTCTTACTGATACATTATAGCGCGTCGTGTGCAATTTATACACATATTTTGCAACAAATAAACTAGATATATCTATTAAAAAAAATGAATGTACGTCGAACAGGCAGACGGCCCATATGATGTTAAATAGTTACCGTTGCCGACCTTGGAGAGCGCTTTTAAGTATTCATTTATAAAGTATCACGGGCATTTGTCTATATAGAATGTATTAAGGGGTCGTTCAGGTAATACGTAAGCCAAAATTATGTTCTTTTTGACATAAACATTGGCATAATGTTGAATAAAAATAAACAAAGATTAATAACAGTAAATATAGTTTACGTATTCACTATTCCGAACCCCATCTTGAATGTTTTAAAAAATAAATACGAATTTAATCCGAAAATAAGATATCGATAATCGATTACCTAAATATCGATCTTTCAAACTAATAAAATATCGATTAATAGAGTATCCTTTTTGTTTTCTATAATATGATGATTATCTGTAAATAGACAAAGATGAAACAGTTCAGCGTCATTTTTTCCGTAGTAGGGATTACGCGTTGTTCTTTTTTTGTTTCGTTGCTATTTACCTATCGTACCTTTAGTGCAGTTATTTATCAAAAAAAAATTGGAAACAGTTTTTTTCAATAAATGATTATTGAATGGTTATTATTATCTTTATTTTTTACTTTGATTTCGACCACTGGAAGAATACTAAATACAAATAAAACAAGTCAAAAAAAGATTGGTCTCTTCGACCTCGATGTTTTGCATATTAATCGTTTCAAAAAACTCGATCTTTTTAATAATCTATTTCCCCATCCCTATATAAGCGACAGATGACCTCGGCCGCAAGCCATACTATGTCCACGGTCAGGTCCGTACGTGTGTTAACAGTTTAAGCAAACCATAATGTAATATAAACAAATACAGTAGTTACCTTAATACCGTTGCCGCGTTCTGCAGGACCCTTCCCGTTGCCCAAGTCGGCGATTAATTTTTGTCCTCTATACCCATTAACCCTTGTGTACTCCTCTCTACCCTTTCGACCCGCATCGGGGTCGAAATTAACATCCACCCGGTAATTCAATATTCTGGGATCGAACAACGGCGCCCAGAAACTTGAATAAATATTCATGCAAACACGTACATTTAATATTAATGCCATCAATATAATAAAATATTTCAACATATTTCAAGAGCGTTATGTTCGGATGCAGGAAATATTATAAACTGGTATCTACTTGCATTCGTAAAACATGTTATGTTTGTATACATAATATGTAATTTACTACGTTTTCGTAGCGGTTTTGGTTGTTTTAATTTTAATTATTTATTGTGATATTAAGTTATTAATATATTTATATTATATAAAATTAAACTGTGCGGTTGGATTATCTCAGTCAGGAACGAAGTTTCTTACGTTATTTTTTCAACTTTAAACGCGATTTAATATGTAAATTTATATATATTTTTATTAGGGTATTTTCGTCAAGCCTTAAAACGCTACCTTCGTTCATTCAACTCTCTCTATTTTATTTTATCATTTTTTTCAACGATGTACACTTATAATTATTAATATATAATTATAATAATTATATAAGAAGATATATAATTATTTTTATAAAATAAATAACACTAAATAACAAAACTCGTGCTAGATGTTTTATGGTTTCACCATATAGCGGGCGGGTCGGGAAGCCAGCGAGATGCTTCTATAGAAAACAACGCATCGACGCGAGCCGAGCGTAATCGCGCGACCTCCTCTATAGTAAAAGCGCGTTGGCGTCCCGCCTTGCCCGCTGTGTGGTGAAACCATTAGTGGTATGTTACAACATAGTACATTTTTTTTACCTTTAGCATGATAATAGATGGCAGATTTTTATTTTGAACCATTAAATTTTGTACGTGTCACAAAAAAAGTCTTATTACACTTTGTTCGATCTCGCTCCCATCCGCTTAGAGAGTGTAACGCGGGATAGGGAACTTCGTTCAATATTTTTTTTGATGGTATTTTTTAACGACACTAAGGCAAAACGTAATGTCAAAAGCCATCCTTTTTCAAACTTCTCTATAAATAAAACAATCCATATCTGATTTAAAAGCTTTATACCAGGATAAACCAAGAATGTAACAGCTCTATTTTATACTGTATAATTTATTTTGAGCACAATCTCACCTGAAGGTAAGTGACGATAAGCCTAGGGGCCGTATAAGTATAATGTACATTTTGGAAATTTTTAAAAACCTTTGTGTCAATAATTAAAAAAAAAACGAAATCACTTACGAATAATCCTTACGTAATCACAACTCAGTAGCCCCCCGAGGATGGTTACGAAATGGCCTCTAAAACACTGTCCGGACCACTTCACAATGACTATTATCGTAAATTTACAACAAATAAGAAGTAGATACAAACTGACTGACATACAGTTTATTTTATATTACCTATTATTTATGCGTAAACATTGTATGTGTTAACTTGCCCAAGGTTTGACCGAGCGTCTTCCATTTGTTTAGATTAACGACTCGCCTTTTGAATAAATTATCTTTTTAACATCACGTCGTTTGTTTGTTTCTTACAGGCAGACAGTAGGTATGTGTGTGAACTAATTCTTTATTATATTTATTGTTATTCAAAAAGGGGCTATGCAGGCTAGAATAGTCCTGTATCACTGCGACCTGGTTAATTGTGATCGCCACATATATTAAAAGCTCACTGATTAGACCTACAAACAGAGAATGTCTGTACCTCCTCTGAGAGCAACACGTTCTTACCCAGAATTTGGTTCGTATGGTGATGGTGATGACATTCACATACGATCTGCTTTGGCGTTTCGTCTGCATATTTACAGAACCTGGACTCTCATGTATTCTGTACACCAATATTGTGAATGCCCTGATGAACTCTTTGGAATGAATTTGTCCTGGGAATTTATTCCAGAATTCTGTAGCTTTATAAATGTATTGGTCCCTTATGGTCTGTCGAAGGTACTTTAACGTTATATATCTTAGCGTGTTTATTTGCGACTGAGTGCCTTCAGCACTCGCCCCCAAAGTTACGGTGAATCTGTAAATTCTCTCCCGGTCAACAGCGTTAGCTAGTTACCGTCATGTTCATGTATCATGTTTTTTATACAGATTTTTGACCACAATCTTACTTGATATAAAGTGACGATAAGGTCCAGGATGGTAAACATACTAAGCCTAGAGGTACTGGTCCTCAAGGCATGCCGAAGACACCTAAGTATTGGTATTTGGCGACAGGTTTTCAAACTTGAGGGCGGCCATTATTACAAAATGCCCTACCACCATGCTATGGTTTTCTCACGATGTTTAGTTGTGTTCAAATCTACGTCCTTAAAAGCGCAATCCGACCGCGTCATTAACTGAGCGAACATCGCTTCTACCGCTCGTTTTTTTTTTATTTACTTTAATACAGGATTTCCCAAACTACTGCGTGGAGCCGAGCGCGAACTCTTCTTTAATGTAATCACGCTGGCGTCCCGTCCTATCTGCTATGTGTTCGAATCATAATAGTGGGTATTATATACCTATAACCTCTTCACAGTTATTTTACTTCTAAAGTATCATTTTGGCATGTTAGCATTACTATCTGTGACGCATTAAAAATGTTTTGTCAATTGTTTTTACAGTACAATAAAATCGTAAACCATGTCAAAACAAATTCAAAATAGTGCTATAAATACTTTTCTAGCTATAGGTACGTGCATTCTATGAATAGGAAAGCTCCGTTTATTTGCATAAAAAACGTTTGTCAACGATTTGCCCCCATAACTCGTACGTAAAATAGTGTTGTCTGTGGTTCAAATTTTCTGTATTTCATACGAATAAATATCGAAAAATAACTGAACGGACTATTCATACAGGACATAACATGTCTCGATACTCTTGAAAAATTAAAATGTCAAATAAAATATGCGAATCAGGTAAAACAAAAAAAAAACACTATAAGAAAAAATATATATTTCTTGGTATCGAATATTGATCACATTATTAAATTACATCTAATTATTTGTATAAAAATTAATTACACTTTCACCTTATGACATTACTAATTATTGTGAATTGACTTAGTCTCGTATATTATAGCGTACAAAGGTCACCCATCTCTATTTAACAGACGTCATAGGCAGTATGTAGAAAGAGATGAATATATGTGAGCGCAAATTCTAGTGTATTCCTTCAAGCGGTGAATATGATTTATATTGGTATAGTTTCTGGACCGCCATAACCGTACATAAGTTTACCTTTACCGTTTTCATCGTAGTACGGGTAACGGTAGTTAGGCCTGAGGAAAAAAAGCAACAATTAAATAGATACTGTACATTATGTTGAGAAAAGATTATTTGTATCGTATAAGTTCATATGCGACCCCTAATGACGAATATGTTAGTTTGATTGCGTCAAGTTCAGTAATAGTGGGTTATCATGACCATTCCCCCCTTTAAAGTGTATGGAGGTTTTTATTTAAAATTAAACAGACACAAACAAGTAAAAATGCATATATAATGATACCCGACTTCGTTGTTGCGGATATTCATAATTCTATGTAAAAATGTTAAATTGTCGAGTTATACCACTTTACTACTTAAGTGAGGAAATTGATGATTATAGAATAAATTGTTTTGTATTCATAAAATAACTATGAATCTAATTAAGTAGTTATAAATTACCTTTCGAAGTATTGGAAATTGGGTGCCCTTGGCTGTGGTATCGTTGACTCGACTGAGATCAAGCACAGGATCAAAACGAGCTGAGAACATGTCATTTGTTACTTAGTTAATCACGATGATGGCTTAATAGCAGTATGGTCGGATCTTGTGTCGATACGCGTAGGTTCGAATCGACCTATCCCTCCCGTCAATACTAATAAATAAAATTTTACTGGGGTTTGAATTTGTGAGAAGTATCTTTGATTTCCGATAGTACCAATAATAATTCCAAGAAAAAGTTTAGTGTTAAAAAAAAAAGAAGAAAATTGTAAAAATCAAAATTTTCTATGGTCAGTTTTATTGGCCACAGTTTGCCTTTATGAGAAATAACTTTGCTTTCTTTTAGTAGTTTAAAAAAATCGTAGGTAAATAATTAGGGTTCCGTGTAAATAAAAGTAAAACTCATGAAATTGTGAACAAAAACGGTTCAGTGGACAGCGCCATTAACCAGATCGTTACTTAACAATTATTTTATACTATATAGGTTCAGCGCTTTCTTACAATCTCACCTGATGTTAGGTGACGATGTTATAAAACCCTACCACGATGTTTTCCTTCCTCTCCGAAAGCTCAGGCTCATTATAGATTTGGATAGGTGAGTACGAACCTGCGTTCATCGACGCGAATTCCGACAGCATTACCAAGTAAGCCATCATCGCTTCAAACATCAGGCGAGATTGTGGTCACAAAAGCTTTGCCTATACTGCCTGAAATTATATATATTTAAGATTGTTACAGAACTTTATAATAAATGTCCGTAGCTAAATACTAAAATATTTAAAATCATATCTTAAAATACATGCAACTTATTTTGTGCTATATAATTATAATAGGTAATAATTACGTCTTGCTAAATGTTACGTTTATGTTGTACTAAATTGCATTCACTTTACCTGCAGGCGCTATGTAAAAGAATATTAAATATATAGTTTTACGCTTCTTCTACCCATATTTATAACAAATTTAAGAATGTAACAATGCATTACTAAGCCATGTTATAAACACTTACTTATCCGATAATTTAAATGAATAACAATTCTTATATCTTACTTGCTTTGAATTTCTTACAATCCTTAATATTCATTGCTCTAGGTAATTACTATTTTTTTGTGAATTAGGTAATTAAATTTTATTCCTTATAAGTCGATACGTACCTACAAATACTTGTACAATATGGTAACTAATTGAAATCCGTTTTAAATGATTTTAGTAATATCAACAATTATTTGCGATAGTTTTGCTCCAAGTAGTCACTTATCAATCAAACTACTAAAACCTAATCACAGAATACCTCTACCAATTACAATAATAATCACATAATTCTATCTAATTCTTCTTCAACTAATAAACAGAAAGATGTTGCATTTTATAAATTTGTAAGGAAAATCCTATTAGTAACAGCCATGAGCCAACCTTCATTCGAACCAAACTCCAAAGTCGGAACATGCAATGTTTCATAACGGTCAAAGAAAGTAGGTTTTATAACAAACAGATAATAATAAACTACTTACCACAGATAACAAATATTTCAAACAATCCATTTTGTAAAGGAAACTTTCTCTCGAAAACTGATCAAGAAATGTTGTGATTTATTATCGAATATATTCACGTATCAAGATAAACAAACAGGCTTTTAAATGCGTCCGTGCGTTTCGAATTACAGTCAGACCACAACTGGTGAATGGAGTGGTGGTAAAGCGAAAGCTCGCGTAGAATTTTAATGATGCATTCACCTTTTTGGCTTCGCTCGGTTATACAATAAGTCACCACAAACATATAACATAACCTATTAACTTATTTGTAATCAGTGGCGAATTGGTGTGGCGAGAACATTCACATAGTTCCAGCCAGTAGCGTATTATCATCATTTTGGAAGAGGCTATGCAGGCTAGAACAGAACTGTATCACTGCGACCTAAGATATATTGTGATCGCCTCACATTATTAAAGGTCACTGCCAAGACTTACAGTTTGGATATACTGTAGGATGTTTTTAGCGAGAGCATTTGTATCTCCTCCGGGAGCAACACATGGATACCCAGAACTCGGTTGTATATGGATATTAATGGATCACATTCACACAAGATGTGTTTTGGGGTTTCATCTGTAATTTTACAGAACATGCATTCACTTGTGCTCTGGACACCAATGTTGTGCATATGTTTGCTCAAACAACAGTGAGCTGTCAGTGCTCTCACTAATACTCTTAGTCAATTCCTACTGAGCAACAAGGCCTATTCAGCTTTGCGCTGAGTAAATGCCCTGATAAGCTCTTTTGAATGATTTTGTTCTGGCAATTTCTTCCAGAACTCTAATAGCTTTAGCCATTGGTGTAACTATAGCTTCTAAGGCCCGTGGCAAATTCATTGTATAACTGGGTCTCGTAAAAATCGTCGCGTTGTAATTTGATTTAAATAAATCAAAGTAATCACTAAAGCGTTTAAATTTTTAGCTGTGTCTAACTTTAAATATTTATAATTTTACTACATTTTGTTAAAAATGTTAGGATACTTCTGAGCTCGTGGCTTTGCGGGCCGGGCCCCATCGGACCGGGGCTCGTGGGATTCTGCCACCCTATAGTTTCACCACTGATGCCACCGAAAAGGAGAAAAAAATAAGACTTCAAAGATTATTATGCAAGTTCTTGCATTGTCATCTTTATTTCAACCCCGTTAATCTCACTCTTAAACTTTTCTCATTCCAATGTGAATGATTATATTTATTAAAAGGCTGAACTGTTTTTTTTTAATTATTATATTTTAATTTATGCTTCTCACTCGAGTTATTCCGAGGTATAATCGAAACCGACAGGTGGCACTGTATTTTTATAAATGTCCATGTTTGTATGTTATCACTGAAAAAGTCACTTGAGATTTCAGAAATTTTACAAAACTGCGTATGTCTTCTTAAATTTGTTTGTAAAATATTTTATAGTTGTAATAATTTGTCACAAATCATTCAAACACATACACAAGGGTGACGTAATTTATGGACGACACGTACCTATGATATAATCTAAGGTTTCGTTAAATATTTCATCACAATCGAAGAAATGAAAAAGACTTACGAAATAAAATAAAAAAATGTTTCAATTTATTTTTATTTTTATCACACGTTTTTTTTAAAGAATTTTACAAAGATCTCTTAATATACCTACTTAAATAATTATGAATTAACATTTAATATCCACATTTTTATAAAATAATACATATATGCTTTAAGCAAATTTGATATAATATGTATTTAAAATATAAAAAAAAAGAGCAAACTTAATAAATGATCCTTTAAAATGCGAATTAGCAAAAATAATTATTGTTTTTAATAATACACGTACATTAATAAAGATATGAAAATAGTTTAATTTTGAAAAATCAGTGTCTCAAGACGAAAGTCATCGACAAGTGTGTTGCCAGTAATGACATACGGCACTGAAAAGTGGTCGCTCACAATTGACCTAATAACAAATCTCAAAGGGCATTGGAAAGGGCTATGCTCGTAATTTCCCTACGTGATCGAATCAGGAATAAAGAGATCCGCAGAAGAACCAAAGTAACCGACATCGCTCAAAGATTGTCAAACTGAAGTGACAGTGGGCTGAGCACATTGCTCGTAGAACCGATGCCCGATGGGGGCAACGGGTTCTAGAATGGCTGCCGCGTAGTCCCCCCCAAGTTGGACCGACGACCTGGTGATGTTCGCGGGAACCCGCTGTATACGGGTGGCGCAAGACCAGTCGTCGTAGAGATCTTTAGAGGAGACCTGTGCCCAGCAGTGGACGTCTTACGGTTGAATGTATGAACAGTAAACTAGGTAGTATAAATAATATTAATAGTTAATTAAATAGTTTTGTAAACTACTAGATACGAATTTATTGTCCAAAAACCCTTACAAAATCAATTCGCCTTTTAAAGGACTATAAAATCTATATGCATCAAGGCAAAGCGGTTGACTACAATTCCGCTTGATATTAAGTGAAGACGTGGTCCTTTATAGTAAGCACTCTAAACCTAGAAGTGCTGGCTATCGATTGATGAGTTTTAACTTGACATAATGAATACAGTAGAGCCTCAAAACGGTCACCGTCAGTTCACGAAGATTCACAGACGATCACGGCGGATTTTTTTTTTTAAATACTTCATAGAAAGTCACTCAAATAGGAAAACATTAAGTGATAAAGTATTTAAATCAGATATTTCGAAACCAGACACTATATCGTGTTTTCACAATATCAATACGTCCAGGCACAATGCTTTAATACAATATTTTAATTCGATTCATATTTTTTATTATATTTAACATAATTATTGCTTTAAGCTACATAAAAAAACTATACTATACTATATTGACTAGAAATAACATTATATATTTTTTATTATTATCGCGTGTCTCATAGAGTGAAGGTATATGAGTTAAAATGTTTCTTATAATATTTTTGTTAATGTATCAAATATCTTACAATTAAATGTATTTCGTTACAAGCCAACTTATTATACATTACTTAATTATCAACAAAATATTGTTTCTGCTATAAGTCTATGAACATATACTTACTTCTATTTGCCAACTATGCAAAATCGAGTCGTTTTATTTTAATTAATAATTACAAATAAATGGAGAGGGGAATTTTAATATTTGTGGAAACTCCAGAATAAGGTTTGAAAACAGAAAAATACAATAAATAAAAACACAAATAATTAGATACAAAAAAATTGATCCAATAATTTCTCTCGCGTTTAAGCTTTGGTTACATAGTAAATAGAAACGTTACGTTTAAAAAAAACACCTCAAATTGAACGTATAATAAACGGCATCACAACATTTCCACAATACGCACCAGGGATAATGGACGTCGAAAATGGCGGAACATTTTATAGAACTTTCCAAGGAGTTATAATGACGTCCCAAAATTTCAATTCTGCATAAAAAAAAAATCAAACTAAATCCCGTAAATAATATATCATCCTTGTTACATAATCTAGAATAAAGTGTTGTAAATGAATAAATAAATAATATGTATATACTAGGGCGAGCGAAGCTAGCTCTCTACTATTCGACAACTTAAGGCACCTTGTGGTTGTTTTTAAGAAAAAAATTATCACAAATCTCTATTTGAAATTTAACATAGTAATTTGAAATAATGTCTAGATGTGTTATCTATCATTATTTTACAAAGAATTATTATTTAATAAAAAGCAGCAATTATGTTATTACTAGAAACTATTAACGCCTACATCTACATGAATAATGTGATTGTTTTTTGATCATTTTATTGAATTTAGATTTTATTTAATTCAAATTTTGATAATTATGTCATTCTACTATATTTATATTATATAAAAAATGAGACAATAGGAAAACAACGGAACGCTGGCGTAAACGCCAGATTAGTGCTCAAGGGGTTAAATATTTCAAATTAGTAAACCATTTTATTTGGAAGATCTTTTCCTTATAGAGTTTAAGGGTTCTTTGATTTAATAGTAATAATTTTTGAAGACGAACTTATAATTTAATTACCTTTTAAAGGATAGATAATCCATATAAAAATTTTATTAATAAAACATTTTTTAAATTTATTGAAAAATAGGTAATATTTAAATAATGAAAAAGAGAAAAAAATACTATATTTCGTTGATTTATGCAATGACTCAAGGAAAGTATGAGATATAATTTTAAATTACTTTTAATTCACGATCCTAAAAATAAAAACTAAAAGGAATAAAAAAGGTTATTTACAAATAAAATGGAAGTAATCTCAACAGTGGGTATGATTGAACAATTATAATATGTACCAATAATAATTTTATTATTTATTATATAATTTATTACAAGCACAACAATATTTATAACACAGATAATTTATATTGCCTAAAGCTATATAGCATTTTTTACTCTATTAATTACGCTATTCTTAATCAAAACAGTGACTGTATCGTAAATCTAAATTATTTTTAACGATTAGGTTTTTTTATGCAAAATAAATAATACCTAATTCGTAAAATAGTAATGTAATTTCTCTATGTCGTACAATGAATATGGAAATAGTCTGGAGATTGTTTGCCTAATCAATTATATTTACAAGTTAACGTAATAATATATCAATTAAGAAGTAATTAAAAAAAAAAAATTTCCATTACACATTATTACAAAAAAATATATATATGTATGTATATCGCGAGCCTCTACAAAGCTGTGTTTTTTTGCTAGTTTATGTTAAAAATAACACTTTATCAGACACGTGATATATGACGTTTTAAATAATAAAATGCAATTATTATACAATTAATAAAAGTACATAAACACAACACAACTAAATAAGCTAATATTGTCGAATATTTCTCAAAGAGAATTATGTTCGAATCTATTTATTTTTGACTATTTTTAATGAGATAAAATTATCACGTTATGACACTAAATTATAATAAATTTCGTATTAGACACCGTTATAAAAATATATACATGCGTATTGTGTATTTAAAAAATCTATATAGCTATTTGTATGTAAACTTTTAGCATGAAAATTTTACGATGCACTTTTATGGTGAACGAGTATTGTATTGATTTGTGTTATTGAAATAAGCCATTGTTGGGTTAACTACAGGGAAAGTGTTTGTAACGGAATTTAATTTACAAAACTTAACAGTCTAAAAATTACATTAAGAGTAAATTTCAATTTTTTTATACAGTTATATATAGTTGATAATATATATCAACAAAAAAAAAATTTTTTTTACTATACTTTAATGAAAATAATTTTACAATGTTGCTGTAGTGAGAGTTATGTATTTTAAAAAATAGTCTATCTACATATACACTAATATTATAAAGAGAAAAGAATTGTATTTTTATTTGTAACGAATAAACTTAAAACTACTGGACCGAATTGGATGAAATTCGCTACGGAGATAGTTTGAAATCCAGGAAGTGACATAGTATAACTTTTATTCCGAAAATCCCACGGGAACGGGAACTACGCGGGTAAAATCGCGGAGACCGGCTAGTTATTTAATATTTTTCAAACATCAAAGAAGTTTATTTTCAGCTGCCCGTCAATTTATTGTTGTGGGAATTACTAATTTCCCTATTTCCAATCTTTTAATCATTACGGCTAGCAAATTTACTTAGGCTACCGCGTGACGTGCCGTCAGTGATTCTGTACCACTCCCATCACCAACCCACGGTGATGGACGTAATCCATCACCCGTTGGTGAAGGCTTCGACTTCTCGTGAGCCTGTGTGCGGCTTGCTCAAACTTGTGTTGATTACGTCTGAAGGTTAGAAGTTTTTTTTTATATTATTTAGAGCTCAATGCTTTTATTTGATATGAAGTAAGGTTGTGGCCCAGGATGAAGGTAAACTCACTAACTCTAGAGGTTCTGTTTCTCAAGTGATGCCACCGGCTATGGACGCAGCAAGCACGGATGGCACCCCGAGAATCGAAATTAGATTACAATTAATAATAACGGTGCTCTTTTTTACAGGATATAGGCTCAGCGCTTTGACCACAATATCACCTGATGTTAAGTGAAGATGTGGTCCAGGATGCTAAACACGCCCAGCCTAGAGGTACTGGTTCTCAAGTGATGCTGCCGGAATACACCTTATTGTTATTAGGGGACAGGTTTTTAAACTTGAGGGCGGTAGCTACTCACGCGGGGATTATTAGGAAATATCCTAAATATCCTACCACCATGCTATGGTTTCCTTTACCGAAAGCTCAGGCTGATTTTAAAGTAGGATAGAATTTGAACCCGCGTCCATTGACGCGGATTCCCGACGCACTATCCACTGCGCCATCATCGCACCATCGCTTAACAAATTAAGAACTCACTTTTGCCCCAATCCTCCTCCCCCACTCCCCCTGACTATAATTTTTTTATAATTATCTATTATTAAAACATAACATTTTTACAAGTGACATTTGTGCGATCTACCAAACTATTTCGAATATTTGTAGATGGCAGTACCGATTTATGTGTTTGTGGAGGTTGGGGAGGGGCCCGATTGATTACGTAAGCATTCGCATAGCCTTGAACAATAAAAACGAAGATTAATATGTAATCACCATTAAGACCACCTTCCCCGTGGTATCAAAAATAAGCAAAACATAGAATCTCACGCTTAAGTAATATTTCAAGGGCACTATGCTAGAAAATGGTATGCTGTGCTGAAAAAAAGGTATTTTTCCATTAAAAATCTAGCTTATTGAAGACCAACAAAGGTCGTCTGCAATTTTACCTGATGTAAGCGTTCGTATCTGTGACCAGGCTGTCTAATTTCTCCCCGTTAATTTCGTCCATAGCACAGTCTTGCATCAGCGGCGGATTGAACCTATAGTAAGCTCCGGTTGGTAACAGCTCGTTCACGACTAAATGTACACCTGGTTAGCATACAAGCGTTTTTTAGTTACCAGTACTAACGCGGCAAGAAAAACGTAGCGTTTGTTGAAGCTTACAAACCAACGCTTAATTAGCAAATTTATCGGATACGACCGGCATCTTTCACTCAAAGACTCGTGAGTTTACATTGGAAAAACGATCATTGTAATGTAATCTGTCATCATATCTTTTGACATTTCCCTTATCGATCATTATCACAGATTATCCTAGATACAAGTTAAATAACGTACAAGCGTTTTTAGTTACCACTACTAAGGCGGTAAAAAAAAACGTCGCGTTTATTCTAGCTTGAAGAGCAACGTTTAAGTTTATTGGATACAACACCTTTGAGTGTGCGTTGAAAAAAAAAACGAACATTTTAACGGGACGTTATATTTCCAATTTGAATTTAATAAGTTTATATTATTATCTGTAATCAAACTAATTATCGGGGTTTCTTTTGTCCACCTTTATCACAGATTATCGCAGAATTTTTTTCTATTTATTTATATTTTCTCTATAGGAAAAGGCAAGGGTATCTAGACTATAGTCTAGATGGCTGTATACAGCCAATTCTAACGTTAGGAACATTTCATACAACGCTCTAAAAAAATGACGGCCATTTATTACAACTTTTCAAGGAGTGTTTCGAGTCATCTCATAATTCATACTTCGTGTTATTAAATCCACCACCAGAACTACATAATGTAGAGTCAAGTACCGCAAGTTTATGAATTCAAAACAACTTTCCATAACTAACTTCCATAAGTAGTTTGTTTTTTTTTTTTTAATTGAAAACTTCTTTAGTGGCGTTGATCGATCATCGGTTGAGGAAAAACTTATAGATTCGAGTTACCAATGCTATGACATCATAGCTTAACATGCTACAATATGTCAAGTATAAGATGGCGCTCAGAGATAAATAATCAAATCTTTACTTACGCAGCCTATCATATGTTTGACTATGAATAAACTATCTGAAAATGTACCTACGTATTTATTGCTCGGAGCGCCGATAGATGTAAAAACCAGACAAAAATGTTAGGTTTTGTTAATAATTTTAATTGACAAACTATAAAAAATTGTAATAATTCATACTATCATTTAAATATAAAAAAAAAACGGATTTTCCAAAGTTTTGAGTTGTCACTTCTGTCGGCAGTCCCATGGCTGCCCTAGTTTTTTTTGTCAATCGATCACGGGTAAACACAAAATTTGACTTTGATTTTAAAGCATAAAATTACGATATTTTAGGTCGAAATTAGACGAAGAAAAAAAAAAATGACCTGAAAAAGGTTGCTTTTGTATTTAGGAGAGCGATTGAACGATGTCTTTCAAAATCTGTGGTTTTTTAATTTTTAGTTGAAGGTTTCACGGTTCTAATAAATATGTTTATTATTTTTATTTAATTTAACTATTAAAATAACTTACAAAAAAGTGGGAAATCATTTAAAAGTGCACGCTTTTATTTTTTCCTGTATGTTTGTAAGTACTTTTTCTCAATAAACCTTAAATATAGTCTGCTATCATGTTTTAATTGTTATTGGCTTTGATAACGTTGTTCGAAGCTCATCATGTCCTAATGAAAACGTTCTCGTTGCTCTTCTGAATACGCTTCCATATTGTTTTTAAACTTTTTTTTAAATGAGCATGAATCATATGTACTTTTAAAAACACCCACAGACTTAAAGTGCTTTAGCATATCCTCGTTTTTTTTTTTTTCGTTTTTGTGCATAATTAATCGAAAAATCATAAAATTCAGGACAAAGAACGAATTAATTTGTGGAGTCGTGTTGTTAAACTTAATCGATTACGTATATTATACCTTCAGTATCGGTGGCAGAGTCAAGGATTTTATTAAACTTGTCCTTCCAACTGGTACCGGTGGTGTCTTTCCCCAGCCCTTTACTGAGCAGATTGTAATCTGAATGCTTGTTAAGCGGTTTCCCAGTACCTACTGATATGACAGTACTTTTCCTCAACGAATCACCGCCGAATAGTAACTTGGCTTCGTGCAAACCGACACCGGTCGGATTGTTCACCATTATGCCACCGTCCTACGAGAAACGGTCACCGTTTTGATATTTTACTTATAGTAGCCAAGTAGTTAACGTGTCAATTATAAGCCAAAATGAGAATGAGTGCTCGGTTTTGAAAGCAGAAATTACAATTGGGGTTCTTACAACTTTTTTTTTACTGAGAAATTTGAGAAAGATCAATAAAAACAAATCAATAAATAGCTTACTTTTGTATGAGATTATCGTCATTTTTTGTGTGTGTAAGATATGCTTTTTTATTGAATAAGACATTAATAGCTTGAAAAGTAAAAGTCTAAATGATTCAAATTACAAAAAATGTTTATAGCATTAATTTTTTTTTACGTACTTATTTTTTCATATCTATTTTTTCAAGCCAATAATTGATTTAACCTTTTTATGGATGGATTTAATGAGTTTATATTAAACCAAAAATTAACACTCATTGGGAAAAAATGTAAATATTTTATTACATGCCTGGTGCTAGTTACTTAATCGTGCCTAACAATCTATTTTCATCATTTTTACATAGCTCTATGCAATACTACTAATTGTATCTAATCTGTTTGGGAAAGATAGACGAAAAATTGTAAAGTTTTTATTATATACAGTATAGGCCTGAGCCTATATGAGCCTGAGCACTGATGCTATGACTACAATCTCAACTGTCGTTAAGTGGCGATGTGATCCAGGATGGTAAACACACTAAGCCTAAAGATTCTAGTTTTCAAATGATGTTGCCAAATTATACTTAGGTTTTCAATTTTAGTTGTTTAGTTATTTAGTTTTCAATTAGGTTTTCAAACTTAACGGTAGTTGGTAGTTACCCAGGCAGGCATTGTTAGAAAATGATCTATCACCATGCTGTAGTTTCCTCACGATGTTATCCTTCAACGAAAGCTCAGGCTGATTTTAGAGTTGAATATGTAGGCTCGAACCCTCGTCCATTGACAAGGAATCCCGCCGCACTACCAACTACGCTTCAAAGTTACATTATAAAGTTTAGTTTCATTATAGCATCTAAAGGTTCCATCCTCAACTTATTGTGTGTTAATTCGCAGTGTATCTCGCCTCCTACCTGGTGCAGTAAGCCTTCCAGGCAGAACTCCTGGAAATATGTAGGCGCTGCAGCCGAGGCTCTTACTGCGTGCCAGAGCTTGGCGCGTGACGTGCCCGGGAGAGCACTACGAACTCGAAACCCGGTCTCGTAAGACCTGAACATGAATGGCGTCAGCCGCCATCCGCTGTTCACGACGCATGACACCAACGCTATCTGTCACACCCATAACCAACTTTATGGTATAATCCAATTAAGGTTCAAAATCACACGGCGACTAGAGAAAATGTAAGAACACCATACAAATAATACATAACAGAGGTAAACTAAAGCGGAACCGCCGCAAACATAAACTATTATTTTTTATCATAGTGTGAATAAATTTAGAGAGAAGTTAAGGAGCAGTCTTCTGCTCTGGTATGGGCATATGATGCGCAGGGAGGAACAAGGATGTTGTAAGAAACGTATTGGATATGAATATGGACGGTTATAAGGGAAAAGGAGGACCAAAGAAAAGATGGATTGTGTGAAAGACGATACGTTTAGGAAGGGAGTGAATGCAGAGATGACTGTAATCAAAGAGGAAGACAAGTTGTGCCGAACCCAAATGAAAATGAGATAAAGGCAGGGAGATTGATATGCGTGTGGATCATTATGTGAACGATGGTGATATCAGCATGTGATAAGATATGCGTGTGGATTATTATGTGAACGATGGTGATATCAGCATGTGATAAAAGTTAAACTTAGAAAAGTTGGCATCTTTGGTTTGGATCTCAGTTTATCATTTATTGCCTTGCGTTTTTCCCTCTATTTTTAGCCATTTTACATGACATAGCGTCGGATATTGTGCGCCAGTGAAGTGTTTTGGAAATAATATCAAGAAGCTCGAATTCTGGGGGGCACCCGACAAACCAACCCACAACATCCAACAAAAAAAAAGTACAGGCCAACATTCTGTTAGAACCCTGTTTAGAATAATTGGACAAGAGCCTGTCCATTTCTTTTTTCAAACCAAATCAAATCATAAATTTTTTTATTCAATTTAGGCCATAAGAAGGCGCTTATGAACGTCAAAACACTACCACCTGTTCGGAAAATAATCCAGTCGAAAAAATCTACAAAAAACTAGATCTGGTTCCTTTTTATAAATTTGAACATACATACAATTTTATTTATAAAAACTATATAAATTATAGTTATAACCATTGTTAGCGGAAGCACAGAGAGGGATGTAAATTCCAGACATCACTATCGTTCACGTAATGATCCACCCTGTAATCACCTTTTGAGATTAAAACTTGCTTGACATAATACTTGAACTTATTGTCAGGTAAATCGGTAATGTTACTTGGGATCTTATTGTAAAACCGAATACTATTACCTATAAAGCTTTTATTAGATTTAGTCTTAAGCGTGAAACAGCCAAGTTTTTTTTTAAATCTGGTAACCCTGCTTGGTCTATGACAATAATAATAAATGTCAAAATCTATACTAATGAATAAAATTAAGTGTCCGTCTGTAATGTCAAAATTATTTTTTTGTTACTAAATAGATATGAATGTATATACGATACCTATATCAAAAATACAATTTTTAAAATTTTTGTCTGTCTGTTTGTTCTGGGTAATCTCCGACACGGCTGGACGGATTTTGACGGGTCTTTTTTTGGTAGATAGCTCAAGTTACTACTGGTAACTTAGAGTATTTTTAGTTTACAAAAATTATTAGGGTTCCGCGTAAAAAATTATTAATTAATTAAACTCATAAAAAGTTGAATAAAATCCGATTCAATGCATAGTTTTACGAGCCAATGATATGAGAAATATTTTCACTTTATCTTAGTACTAAAATTTTTTAGGAAGATAATTCCGTATAAAAAAAAAATATTGTGAAAACATATGAAACGCGGGTGCAGCCGCGGGAACACAGCTAGTATATATATACATATTTATTAAGTTATCCTAAGACCTACCTTTGGCATTTTATATCGGTTGCACTGAGTGAGAGTACAGTCTTTAAGATTGTCTTGCAGCATTTTCTCCCAAGCTTCAGTGTCGTAGTAGGAATGCGTCCATACCAACCTAGACGTACCTAGTATGCACCAGAATCCATTTAAATAATGACTTCCTTACAATGAGTACATTTTTAGTACCACAATACATCAGAAGCGCTGATGGTTCAGTGGGTAGTGCGGCCGGATTCTGCGTCAATCAACGCGGGTTCGATCCCAACCTATCCGACTCTAAAATCGGCCTGAGCTTTCAGTGAAGGAAAACATCGCGAGGAAACAATAGCATGGTGGTAGCGCACGGGTAGCTACCACCCTCAAATTTGAAAACATGTCGCCAAATAATAGCGTTACAGTCCTATAGTACTTAGGACCTAGCTATTGTCGTATCATGACGCTTTTCTTATTTGTAACCTTAGGCTCATTATAGACTCTCTTTTTTGTGAACTGACTAAATGCTGTTAACTGGAAAGGCTCTGACAGCTTTTTTTGGAGCGTGTGCTTAATCGTTCAAATACCAACAAAAATTTAATAATGGGCAAACAATTGAAAGCAGGTCTAAACTCCAGGTTGGTGCTTGTCCGGTAAAGGCGTTCAGCCGGAAGAGCGTTGAAGCGATGATGGCGCAGCGGATAGTGCGACTGGATTCACCGTCAATGAACGCCGGTTCGAGCCCACCTATCCAACTCTAAAACCATCCTGCGCGTTCAGTGAAGGATAAAATCGTGAGGCATTTTCTAATAATGCTCGCCTGGATAGCTACCAACTTCAAGTTTGAAAACTTGTCGACAAATACTAATAAGTGTGTTCCGGCAGCATCACTTGATAACCAGTAACTCAAGGCTTAATGTGTTTACCATCCTAGACCACATCGTCACTTAACATCGGGTGAGATTGTGATCAAAGCGCTGAGCATATACCGTGTAAAAAAAAAAACAAAGTTCAGACGCGCGTTTCAATAAGTAAATCAAAGGAACGAGTCAAATGTATGCGGAATAAAGACAAAAATAATTTAGTGGACCATTTATAAATACATAATTTTTTTCTTCTAGATTATGTTTTTTTTCTTTCACGATAAAGTAAGTGCAAGCATTCACTTAATGACAAAAAAAAGTTAATAACTATCCCCCTTCCAACAGTTTATTTCATTTTTGACAGTTCGAATTCAACTCAATTAGTGATGTCCTAATGCGTTACTGATTCGATTTCCTATAACAATTGATTTTATTTATAAGTTTTATTCGATTCAACACATTGATAAGTATTTTATAATATTCTTGCTCAATATTTTTGTTTTTATGAACATAACAAGGTATAATTAGTAATTTAATATACATTTAACTAAATGATAATATGTACGTAATCCGCGGGCTCGATAAATATTCGTTGATAAATATCGCAGCTAAAAAGTGTGTCGCTTTACTATTGAAAAAAAAAACAGCGTCCATTAACTGTTGGTTTTTTTAGTCCACTGTTACCTGTTAATAAATGTCAAAAATAAAATAAATTATTAAAAGGGGTATAATAGTAACAATTTGTGAGAGATTAAAAGAAACCAAGTAATTGGGTAAAATAAAAACATTAAAATATTCTGGCTGCTATTGATAAAAAAAAATCAAAATAAATACCTCCAATCAACGACGTATTCCCGAACATTTCCTTTGACAGCGTGTGGTACATTTTATTTGCGGTGTCTAAGTTACCAACACCGCTACCTGTAAATGATTTATTAATTAAATAATTAATAATTCGTGGTAACAACTAACATAGACCTATCCTACACAGGTAATGTAGTATCCTAACCGACTGTACAAACAAACATACACTTAAATATAATTAAAAATAGTCCTATCCTAAACAAATTGTGCACTATGGACCTTCCATCTATTGATGATGGGCAAAAATAATTAATATGTCGAGTAACCATAAAAATAAGACAATAGAAAGACAATAAGAAAACAATGGAAAGCTGGCGAAAACGCCAGGTAAGTGCTCAAGGGGTTAATATACAACACAATATTAAATAAATATTTCGTCTCTAACAGGTTGACTTTGAAATCAATAGCAATAATTAAATGGCCACGTATAATTATGATTCTGAATAAAGTACAAATTCAAAAATAATATCTTAAAAAAAATAATTAAATTAAAAATATATAATTGATACTGGCGGTCGCGCACATCAGCTAATAGCATACCTACATGGTTACCGGGTCATCGACCGCTGCAGTACGGCTACACGATTTTGATACTTTAATCGAATTTATAATGTATATTTTATAGTTTTATTTTAATATTTTTCCCACTAAACATATTTCAAAATATTTCTGAATATATTTACATGCTCACATTTAATTATTGCCATAAATTTCGATTTCACCTGTATATGTATATCCATCCATTCAACCGAAAGACGTCCACTGCAGGACATAGGTTCCCCACAAAGATCTCCACGACAAACGCCATCCGTATACAGCGGATTCCCGTTGGCCCCATCGGGCATCGGTTCTACGAGCAATGTGTCCGGCCCACTGCCTTTAGTTTAGCAATTCTTCGGGCAATGTCGGTTACTTTGGTTCTTTTGCGGATCTCCTCATTTCTGATTCTATCACGCAAGGAAACTCCGAACACAACCCTCTCCATTACCCTTTGGGTAACTATTGGGGACCTAATTGTATACATATAAATATATTTTGACAATCAATCCATGAAATTAATAGGGACAATCATATCCTAAACAGATTACTCACTATTCGACTTGAGTATACACAAATACGTAACAATCTATGGAATTAATTGAGATAGTCCTATCCTCAATAGCCAACGTAGTATTCGGACTTACGTGTGCACAAATACCTAAACTAATTAACTAATCAAAGACAGAAATTAATTTATTTATTTACAGTTTTTTTGGAGGATTGATACAAAACATAGGTAAAGAAAAAAAAAGATAATAATAGTAAAATTGCCAATATAAGCCTCCCAAGATAGTCCTATTATAAACAGGCAATGTCCTATTTTACCTGACTGTACAGAAATATATGAACTATAAACCAACCGACTAGTCAGTGCAGTGATATGAAAAATAGGTCATATATTAACCATCTTAATGTAGATCCTAGGTTCTCAAAGAGGCTGGTGAGCAAAATAAGGTGTAGATAAATAAATCAAGTAATAATCAAATAGGGGAGATTTATTATGGCTGTCCTATTCTAAACGGGTAATGTGTTAATTAAAATGGATATTTGATTGAACATACCGATAACAGCGGCAATTATGGCTCCTGTGCTAACACCAATGATATAGTCGAAGAGCTCGTGAACTTTCTTTCCGGTTATCCGTTCGAGGTGCCTAAGGATCTCTATCGCAATGATACCACGGATTCCGCCGCCGTCCAACGACAGGATATTCGGACCAGGGCCTTTCGTAGGTCCTGCGTACCCAACTAAGGCCAAAGCCTGTCGAAAATAGTACAAAGCAATTTTCTTTATACAGGCAACTTTGAAATCAATGCCAATAACTAAATGGGAGCCTATAATTATGATTATGAATAAGTACAAATCAAAAAATAATATAGTAAAAAAGCAATTGAATTAAAAATATACAGGGTGAAATTGAAATTAATGGCAATAATTTAATAGAAACTTATAATTATATCCAGAAACATTAAAAAAAAAATAGTGATAAAATACTCAATAAAACTATTTAAAACGTGCAGTTTAAATTTAAATAAAGTATCAATATCACGTAGCCGTTTTGCAGCAGTCGATATCCCGGTAGCCATGTAAGTAAAACTATCAGCTGATGTGCACGAGCGGCAGTGGGGTCATCGACCGCTGAATACTTGCCGCACGGTTTTGATTTTCGGTTTTCGATTATATATTTTTTAATAAAATAATTTTTATGACTATATTCTTTTTTGCTTTGTACTTATTCATAATCATAATTATAAGCTCCCATTGAATGATTGCAATTGATTTCAAAGTCAGCATGTATAATTGAAGTCTACAAACCATGCGACAAGTATTCGGCGGGCGATGAGCCAATCACCGAACTCGCGCTTGCGCACTTCTGTTTATAATTGTACCTACATGGTTACCGGGATATTGACCATAGCAAAACGACTACGCGATTTTGATACTTTCATTAGATTTATAATGCATCTTTTATTTACTATTTTTCCCACTATACTTATTTTAAAATGTTTGTGAGTATAATTACAAGCTCCCAATTTATTATTACCATTATTTTCAATTTCACCTGTATTATGGTATATAACAGTAATTTATTTCCTATGACGTAATAATTTATTTCTATGTGGATATCACATAATAATATTTAAAAAAAAAAGGAATAATTGTTTATTGTTTGAGAATTGGAACATAAAGAGTAAACCTTACTGACTTTTAATTATATTACAACATAATAACAACCCATTATAATTGACAGCAGCTAATATAACTTTTATAATCTACCAGTGAATGCGTTATCAGTGATTTTTTTAAGACTTATTCAATTAAGCAGTAATAAGTTTAGTTCTCATTTACCTCATTTATTATACCGTTTGCTTCTTTAGTCACTGGCACATCGCTTTTTAAATTATCCTGCGCTCTCAAAAGGGCTCTGACTGCACCTTCCTGAACAAAATAATTTTATTCATATAAATAGTCTTTTTTAACCCCTTGAGCACTAACCTGGCGTTAACGCCAGCTTTCCATTGTTTTCTTATTGTCTCATTTTTATGGGTGGGTAATCGACATATAATATAGTTTCCTTGTATCGGTCTTCTTAAAACTTTTTATAAAATAATCCATATATAGCGATGTAAAAATAAATTCTAATTTACCATAAACAATTTCACTGTTAGTTGACGAGCTAATCACATGAAATTCTAAAATAGATAGCAGAAATAATTCATACTGTTTTTTTTTAACTTTGTTAATAGCCGTCGTGAAATACAACAGAAATGTTGACTGACGATTTTTTTATGTCTCATCAGAAAATAGACCACAAATAAAGTTGATAGTTGAAAACAAAATTGAAATCTGATTATAAATAAGGAATTTATAAGCATTGAATCCTAGACGTGTTTCGCACAAGTCCTATTCTAATATTCGTCCTGCGGGAAAAAGCATCCTTTCCCGATATCCTCCAAAAGGTTTAAATTCTTCTATCCAAGAATTTAATTATGCGAATGAAGTATTCTTTTCGGTATACGTAATACTTTGAATTATATTATTCAATTTGTCTATTGTTTTCTACAAATTAATTTCAGTCAACTACCATATTAAGTATTATTTTAACGGTGTATTTCCGTTTACCACAATCTCCCTTGGTATTAACTGATGATGTAAGCTTAAGCCATTTTGTTTTTTTTTTTCTCCCATAACGCTAAAACACAGTCTAAAAGCGGTAAAAAATTAAGATGCTCACCCATAGATAAAAACATATTCTGAAAGTGGTGAGTAAAATAATGTTGAGAATTTGTGGTTCGAACCTTGTTTTTGCCAAAATATAAACTAATATAACTCAAATTACAGATCACTAGTTCCGTAGTTTTTTTTAAAATAAAGCCGTTGGATTGATTAACGTACAATTTGCTGATTGGATGGCTTGAGCCATGAGCATAAGGGAATATTGCAGTTTCATTTCTCAATCAATTAGCAAGTTCAATTTATGTATCACTCACTATTCACCACGAATGTATTATCGCCAGCCTAATTACCTTGATAGCGTAATCTCTCGCTTCAGGATATTGTTTGAGATGATCGATGAAGTGTTCTGACCTCTTCATTAGGCATTCCGTAGTTTCTGCGGTAACAATTGCCGATATTACATAAGCCGTCCGCGAATGTATTGTTGTCTGTTAACAAATATATTACATATGATTTTTCTTGATACTTGCCTCTTGTGATGATAAAAGTCATTCAAATTCAAAAATTCTTTATTTAGTTTAGGCCCTCATTCGTCGGTTATGAACGTCAAAACACTATTAATCACCGCTTCAGAAAACAGCCCGGTCATCGTGAAGAACAGGTAAGATACCTACTCGATCTTGTTTTTTTTTTATATGTGTTTTATAGAACTATACAACTCATTGTTACAAGTTTTATTAGTAGATGCACAGAGTAGGGTGTTATTTCCAGATATTACCATCGTTCACATAATGATCCATCCTGTAATAACCTTTGCAAATTTAAATTTGCTTGACATCGTGCCTGAACTGATTGGTAATGTACTTTGGGGCTTTATTGTAAAATCTAACACTATTACCTAGAAAACTTTTATTAATTTTACTGTCTGAAACATGGAACTGTTAATTTATGTTTATTCCTTGTATTCAAACCATGCTGGTCATTTACAAGGTCAAGCTTGCTTAAATGTTTGCGGGCATACAAGAAGTTATCGAGAATATATTGAGAGGGCAAAGTTAAGATGATCTGATATTAATCTGACCTAGTGTTGATGGAATTAAATTGCTATGGGAGACAGCAAACAAATGTGCAATTAGAGCAATTTACAATATGGGACGATCGAGCTTCTTACCAGCTCTTCTCGACTGGGTGTTTCCAAAAAGCTGGGAGGTTTTTCTTTCATTAGCCGTCTTCTTAGTATCCAAATTGAATAAAGAATTTTAGATTTGAAAATTCTAACATATGGGTTAAGTTATGATGTTGTAACATATAACATAAGCTCACGCATGTTATCTCCGAAGGATTAGGCAGAGGTGAAATAGCGAACTACACCTCCCACATTTCGCCCAGCTTAGTTCCGTCCCAGATGTGACAGGGGGTGAGCCTGTCGCTATATCGGGCACAAATTTTGACTCCGGGATGATACTGAGTAGAAAAACCCAATATCACTTGACCCGACCCCGGGGATCGAACCCGAGACCTCGGAACGACAGTCGTACCATAATACAACTGCACCACCGAGGCAGTTCATGTTGTACTTGGTGGTAAACCCATTAAATCTAGATATATTGGCTTTCAATTATTGCTTGGGGAACACACCTACTGGTGCTTTGGCGACAAGTCTTGAAACTAGAGGGTGCTAGCTATCCAGGAGGGCATTATTAGAAAATACCCTATCCTCATGCCATGGTTTTCTCACGACGTTTTCCTTCACCAAAACCTAAGGCTCATTTATAGAATTGGATAGGTGGGTGGACCAACTATGCCACAATCGTTTAATTTGGATAAGGTTGGTCCAAAATTCGAACAGTTTGGTCTTATTTGAAAGTTATTGAAACTTAAATTAAGCCTCGAGGAATCATTGATCTCTGTATACTAATTTACCATTGTTTCATCACATGTACATTTTTTAAGCCATATTTAAATACGTTCAGAATCACTGTAGATTTTTTTTTATATTTACGTATAACAAAACTTAACATCACTCTGTCTGTCTCTTAATTGACTCGTAAAAAAAAGAGATTAAATAATAATTGGAGAAATATATTTTAAAAATTGATCGGTAACGAATACAGAGCCATCTATCAGTTCCTATAATAACTATGAGCTACAAACAAACATAGCATGGCGGTAGGGTATTTTCTAATAACGCTCGTCAGGGTTGCTTCCCAGCAAGGTTTGAGTACATGTCCCCAAATACCAATAAGTGTGATACGACAGCATGAATTGAGAATCAATACCTCTAGGCTTAGTGAGACTGGTCAAAGCACTGAACCTATACAGTGTAAAAATACCTGACCAGTGAAATCTGCTTTGACCGACAGACAAATTTTACCTTTTAAGTGTACCTACAAATCAGTACAAACTGTTCCCGATTTTTAAACAATCACCGGAAGAATTAACCCCATTTTTGTAAAGATTTTAAATTATTTTTGATATTTCTCACAAATTCTAACAGTTGCAAGTAAAACTGAGCATTGATTCGGATTTTGTTCAAAAATTCATGAGTTTTAATTTTTTTATGCGGAACACTATTTTCTTTTTACAAAAAAATATAGCCTAAGCTTTTACCTTCAGCTCTGCCAGAAATAATCTCGTTAAAATCGGTCCAGCCGATCCGGAGATTAGATTAACAAACAAAGAGACAACTATAAAGCTGTTATTTTGATATTTACAAATGGACACTTCATTTTCATTTAATTGTATTAATGCGTTAAATAACTACCACTTAATCATTTAAGCCGTTTAACTCATAAATTACTTGATAGATCAATATCTTTCCCCTCTCTCTCTCTCTCTTTAAATGTCTGTTTGTTTGTTAGTGCGTTTCTAACTCGAGAACCAATATACCATATATATTTAAATCCTCGTTATATTCTGTAATATCGTTACATTGAATAATAAAAGCAACAAGTTATCAGGAGAGCATAACCGCTGGCACACGTAATAAATACTCATATCAAAATATCAATTTCTCCTTTTTTTGTAACCACAATTTATCACTTCTCACTGTTATCAAAATATGTCGATCTTTGACAGATCGTGGTCATAACAATAATTTATGTATGGCATACAATATCGTAATATATTTTTTATAATAACCTAGCTTCGTGGCAAATATGTGACTATCACGTGTTATGTTATTGCAAACTACTTTTGCCCGTAACTCCACTTGCCTTAAAAAATATAAATATTGTGAACGGTTTGGGCAAAATATAGTTGATTTTTTGTCTTGATTAATTGACTATTATCCTGATATTCCATATATCTATACAAATTAATAAAATTGAAGTGTCTGTTTGTAATATTAAATAAATTTGATTTCGAATTTGAATTTGTAATCAAAATAACAATTTTTTGCTAAATATGTACATATAAATGTACACACGGTACCTATAGTAAAAACAAATTTTTTTAAATATTTAACTGTTTGTCTGTTGCGACTAATCTCAGGAACAGCTGGACCGATTTTAACGCTAGTATTTCTGGCATACAGCTTAAGTTACTCCACGTAGTTTAGGCAACTTTTATTTTTCGAAAGTAATTAGGGTTCCGTGTAAGTAAATAAAAACTCATAAAATTGTGAACAGAATACAAACTCAAGTGACAGTACCGTGACAACATTTTTTTCCAATGATTATTAAAAACTATATTACCCAGTGAAGAATATATGAAACGCGGGCGGAGCCGCGGGCACGTAGCTAGTTCTCTAATAAGCCAAAATGTATATTAAGTGATGATGGGCAGTTATAGTGTACCAGTTAGTACCCGCGCCTCCGCTCGAGATTAATATTTCTATTCATCAAACGTTATCCACCACTGTGTTATACATTTTTTAAATATTCAAAGGTTTATTTAGTTAAATATTGTAAGTTAATGATAATGCCACAGTTGGTAGTGAGGTCGGATTCCGCGTCAATGGACGCGGATACGAGCTCATCTATCCCCCTCTAAAATCAGCCTTAGCTTTCTGTGGAGGGAAACATCGCGAGGAATCCATAGCATGGTTGTAGAGCATTTTCTAATAACGCTCGTCTGGGTAGCTACCCGGCAAGGTTTGAGAATGTGTCGCCAAATTCCAATAGATGTGTTTCGACAGCATGAATTGAGAATCAATACCTCTGGGCTTAGTGAGACAGGTCAAAGCACTGAGTCTTTACAGTGTAAAAAAAATCTGACCAGAGAAATCTGCTTTGACAGACAGGCAGATTTTACCTTTTAAGTGTACCTACAATTAATGACTTATTAGAGTATTGTCAATATATTCATCGATCACAATTAAAAATGTAAATAAACTCTAAAGTCGCAGCAGGATCCGAGTGTAAATATAGTTAATATTAGAAGGTTATCGAACTGCGCGTAAATATTACGACGACCTTATTATGTTTAGATAAGCATTTTTTTTAAAATTGATTATCCATACTTCCTATTTTATTTGCTAAACTTTAGAAAGTAGACTGATTACTTAATCATCTTTAGATAAAGTTTGAAATCACTTTTATTATTGTATTATCTTTTGATCTAAAATTTGGCAAATACCTGTATAGAATTTTACTATTGGCAATCCTTTGTTACAATAAGACAAACCTGACTCGAGACACGAGAGATGTTTGTAAAATCGAATGATGGTGGCGTGATGACTTTATGTAACACTAGCTGACTCGACAGACTTTATCTTTAAACTTATTAGTGTTTGTCAGTTCATATAACTAGAAAAAATTGTATTATAGTATCTAAATTTACTGTTAAGTAATATACAATAAAGAAAATAAAAATAAAATAAAAAAAACTCATATAAAGAAACACACACATTTTTTTTCTGGGATATTCAAATTTTTGGTTTGTTAAAAACGCTCATCAGAATTTAACAAAGATTTAAAAAATATATACCAGTAAAAAATATACCAAATCAGTTAAATTACAGTCAAGTAATCAGTTGTCATTACTACGTAAAATTTTTGGGGGGTTCTTGGCATATACTACGATTGGTTACCGGGGAAAGGGAGGGGTCAAAATATCTTAAAAAATAGGTGACATATAGTATCGTATAGTATAGTATCGGAACGTTTCCATAGCTTGGAATAACATGTGTAGCACATTTAAACAAATAAATAAAATTTAAGTGTCTGTTTGTTTGTTTGTTAAATTAGAATAACGGTTTTTAACTAAATACATGTCATGGATATACAGTACCTATACCAAAAACATACTTCATATCTTTCGGTTTGTTCTGGTTAATCTCGGGAAAGGCAGGATCAAATTTGACCGGACTTTTTCTGGCAGACAGCTGAAGTTACTTCATGTAACTTAGGTTACTTTTGTTTAAACGAAAAATGAAGACACATGAAATTGTGTATAAAATACAATGCAATAAACAGTTTTACTGGCAGGTGTTTGAATTGGTGACAAATATTTTCACGTTCTAAATGAGTAAAGTACCAAAAATTATTTGAAGAAAATTATTAGTTTGACAAAAAAAATGAAAACTCCAGATATTGTGAAAAAAAAAGGATTCAATAGTCAGTTTTACTAGCAAGTGTTGGAATTTGTGAGAAATGTGTTTGCTTTCTATTAGTAGCAAACAAATTCAGGGTCAAAAAATAGTGACAATCAAAACATTACTCTGTAAATATTATTTAAAAACTATATTACACAATGACAAATTCTATGTTAACAGTGTTGGAGCCGCGGGCACATAATTATATATTTAGCAAAGCAGAAATTTAAAAAACAGCTGGCTTATTTATTAAATAGTCTGCCAGATGAAATCAGCCAGGAAAGTAATACAATATTTTATTATTAAGTAATAAATATATGGATTGTGTTGTTTATGTGTAACTTACATACGGAGGCTAGAACTAATAATAAGTTTTGTGGTATTAAGAATTACACATTTGAGATGCACTGTATAAATATGAATGAATTAAAAAAAAAATGCACCACAAAAACTTACTTTTGTAACAACTGGCTTATTGGACTTCCATGCAGGTTCCGATATCTTTCCGAAATGCAAATCCTTCTTTAGTTTCAAGCCTTGCAAGAAACCATCGAGAGTGATCTCCTTAGCTTCAGAGCCTACACTCAATCCAGTGGGAGCTGTTTTTTCCTCAATTGTTTCTACGATCTCTTCTTTCTTTACAATTTTGTTTTCTACAGTATTAATTGTATTCATTTTTACAGTGCTATTTGTTTTTAATTCTGTTAATTTTACCTCGTTTGTTAGACGAACAGATAACAGTTTTTCAAATTTTGTTATTAAACCTGGAATTAGAGTATTTGTATTGAAACTCTTTATTAAATTTTATTTCTGACGCTTGATGTTTTCAAAGCCTTTATTTTCATTGACAAAAGGTTAAGCATAATAGCTGAATAAATAAATTTCTTGTTTGATCTTTATTTCTTTTTGACATTTGTGGCTTTTCAAGCAATGCCAAATGAAGTACAAATATTTGGGACATACTCTAAAACAAGTATGTACAAAAATTTTATTGCCTTTTCTAACTTATTAATAAAATAAAGCAAATGTTTTTTTTCAGATGTAATCATTTTTAAATACTCTTCTGCATTAAAACTTCAGAACTTTGGGTTTTATTATTTTTAACTACTTACCACAATTTTATTCAATTTATTAAAGTCAGCCCAAACCTTTAACTTTAAAAACTTGAATTATTATAATTCTGGTGTAAATGGCGTAAGAAAAACATGTTAATAATTTTAATTTCTTATAAAAAAATTGCTAGAAATAAACATTACGAATTAGCAATTTTTTCCAATATAAATTATAAAGTAATTTATATTAAGGATCATTTACATCATATGATGATAACTTTCACTTCGTGCGAATATTTTTATGTAACTTTTACATTAGCCAAATATATTTAGGTCATACTAGAGCTATAAATAATATAAAAGTATGCTTCAAAATAGTTCACTACATACATTGAAATCTATTGTCTTTTGCCAATAACTAGAATATATTTCTGTTTACTTACTTTCCCATTGTTCAGGAGTGGCAGGTTTTATTTTTTGAACAAGTTTTTCAACTTCAGCATTCAGGTTTGTAATCGACAAATAATGTCGTATTACGCGCCACTGATTTCCCATAGACGACATTTCACAGCTCTTTATTAGTCTACGATTGTAAATAAAGGTCTAGTGATTATCAAGTTTTTTATATTCTTTGAGAAAATTACGATGCAATAATTGACTTATATTATTTTCACTCCACAGGTGTAGTCTTATAAATACAAGTAACCTGTACTAAATAACAAACGGATTGTTTTCTTCGAGTGTTGTAAGTCCTTGAAATGTCTACATCGTATCTCGGAGTTAAAATGTACGCAGCAGATTCGCGAGTTAGCGAAGTAAACATTCGCGAAAAAATATAAATAAATCAATAACATATGACATCAGCGCGACGTCAAATCGGATGTTTTGATTTTTTTCGTTTCACGCAGTGTGTTTATAGTTTCGCCACATTAAGAAAATGTTCTGATTAAAAGTATTCTTTTATTCTAGCTTGTTATTGTTCAAACATTTAGACAAGCTTGACCTTGTAAATGACCAGCATGACTTTAATACAAAGAATAAACATACATTAACAGTTCCATGTTTCAGACTTAGTAAAACTATTAAGAGTTTTCTAGCACATTACCAATCTACCGGACAATAAGTTCAGGCACCTTGTCAAGCAAGTTTTAATTTGCAAAGGTTGTTATAGGGTTGGATCATTATGTGAACGATGGTGATGTCTGGAAATGACACCCGTCTCTGTGCATCTACTAATAAAGCTTGTAACAATGATTTATCTGGTTCTACAAAAAAAAATATTAACAAAAAACTAGATCGAATTTCTTGCCGGTTACAGTGGTAGAACCGGTGGTAGTGTTTTGACGTTCATAAGCGACTTATCAAGGCCTAAATTGAATAAAGAATATTTAAATTTGAATAATTATAGTACCATATTTTTCGGGTCCAATATCCTGACGTTTGCCATAGTATGCAAATTGGCTGGAACAAGCATTGGTCGAATGACCCTAGAGTTATATCGATGGAGACCTGGTAATCCGCCGGTTGCTTTGGTCAGCTGAACATGAATGAATAACAAACTCATAGTTTTTGATATCTTCAATTCTGGTGGGTTTGAATTCCAGATCATATTAATCCAACCGAAGACCATACAAGAAGTAAAAACATGTTATAAATTATAGTTTTTTTTGGTAATAATTTGAGGTAGGTACTTGAAAAATTTACAGGTTCCGAACTAACAGAAGTTATCTTAGAACAATTTTTCGGGAGTTTGGATTGCCTTTAAAAACGTTCTTACCATTTATCTAAGCTACACTGAAAATATTTATAATATAAAGAACTTGATGTAGAAGTTGCATTAATATTAACAAATATCATAATACATGTTGATATATAATATATCTGCAATTTTTGAAGTAATTTTGATGAAAATTGTGCACTATTTTCTAATATCTCAATCCGATCACATATCTGGTAGTTTTTGAAAAATTTGAGAAGAAATGAAATATAATTATGAAACCATAGATACTCTCAAGAAATTTTGGTATACTCGGTCAGAAGCCCAAGTAATACGGTATTATAATAAAATCTATATTACATACGTATATATGAGTGAAAATGATAAAGTTAATTTTATTAAGTTGGTAAAAGCGAAAAATATGATTTTCGCCCCAGTGCGCCTAAAATAGCTAGATCAGGCGCTGCACAGACGATTTGAATATGATATTTATAGTCATTTATATAGTATGTAGTGTTTTCAAGAAATCCGAAGTTTCAATATACCTACGGGACATGTTTTCTTGTAAAGTAAACATAAAAGTTTTGCCTTGTAATGTACAGAAAAGCGATATATAATAATTTATGAGTATTTTTATATGCCGTGTGATGCCGGCTAACAATAGTACCCATAGGTGTCGTAAGAGGTGACTAAGAGATAAACCAAGGGATGGGCAGCAGCATCCTCTGAGCACCACAAAAACCTACTGCGATCGCCAACCCACTTACTAAGCGTGACGATTATGGCAATTCCTCCCTTTTTGGGAGAGACCTTTGTCCGGCAGTGAAACTTTTCGGTTGAATCAATCAATAAAAAAAAACTAGAGAATAATTCTAGAAGGATCATAGATCGGTGTTTGAATTCACTAGTACACACAGTTACATTTCATTCATTTAGTTTTCATCATTCATTTAATTTTCCCCAAATAACTTCGAACTTGTAAAAAAGTTGAAAAATCTAATTAATTCAAAAGATAACTTTCTAGTAAAAAATTTCTATTATCTATCTATATAAATAATAAAATCAAATTTTAGTTTTTTTTTTATTGACTCTGTTTATTTTTCTTGTTCAGGTCTGTGTTGTCCCACTATCAATAAAAAAAAGTGGTCCCTCCTGAAGAAAAGTTTGTGACCACTAATATAGATCCAAGGAATATTTATATTCTTTTCATTTAAAGGATCGTTTTAAACTATGTTTTACTCTAAGAAAATATAATTTATATCAAATTTAAATAAAACGAATCATAGTTTACAATATTTTATTAATATATAAACATTTTTATATGTATACTCAACGTATACTAATTTTGCCGTTAGAGTTAATAAATATTTAAAAAAAATAAGACACCAAAAACTGAAACCTACATCATTTAAATATGTTAACAGATTTTGTGTCGCTATTTATTAAAAAATAACTTATAATGTCAGATTATCATCTATACTATCACGTACGTAAATAACATACACAATTTATTAAATCGTACATATAAATATATAATTCAGCAACACTATAGTTACATTTGATTATTATCTAATTTATACTTAGTTTCATAGTACTTATATTACTATCATTCAAATTAATTTTTTTTGCACATTCAATAAATACTTTTAAATTACTTTTTAAATAATTCATTTTAAGCGACATTATAAGTGATGATGGTATACTGTTCCAACTTCTAACATTTTATGCCAGTATCAAAGAGTATGTAAACAAGAGACGGAACTTCCGTACTAAAAGATGAGCAAAGTCGAAACATATGTGTACTCGAATTGTGTACCAACAAAACAAACAAGTAAAGCGGCTGTATCAATGTGTGCGATAGAGTCGAATAGATATTAATAAAGCAAGAAAGCAATAACCGCCATTATATCCAGTATACGTTTCATACATGTTCAAGCTTCACTTTTGCTACAAGGTAGTTGCGCCAGACTGGGCAGCATAACGAAAAATATTGGTGTATTCATGTAACTAGTGAAGTCTCGCTGTTCTTTAGTACGACAGTCACCCTACTCAGTAATAGTTTTACTTTTGAGTGATAAAAATTACCTTTGCTGTGACACTAAAACTGAATTTTTTTTTAAGATATACCTACCTATATAACATAAAATTATTTCTTAAATGTAACTAATAATATATTCTTGAATGAAAACCTAAACAATGTTGTAGTTGTTAAAAATAGATTCCCAATTGATAATTACGTACAAAAACGCAATATGATTTGTTGCCAAAAATGCGTGACTAAATCGCGTGCTTTGTATGAGACATGAACGCTGTGCGGTCAATAAAATACGTATAGACTTAGTCACATAAATAAACTATAAATCAACGAGTTCATAATAAGTAAGTTCTGGTTAGGACTGTTATTGTTGTTTATTACGATTGTTAATACAAGTTTTTCAGGCCAGACTTCCATTTCTCTTTAAACTTGTTTTAAACAAAATGGTTGCCCTGTGTTGGAGCTTTTCATGGAGTTTGCAAAATAACTAAACTATAATGACGTTATTTTTAATAATTTACATATTCTGTTAGATAACCAATATGTCAATACTGTTGAGAAATAAATAAATAAAAAAGCATATTTATCGCTAATTGGAATCCTGATAGATTACTGTTATATTACTACCTATATAAAATTGCTTTTTTGAACATCTACTTAAAATAGTCGGATAACCACACTCCATCATGACTCCCAGTACATCGAGCACTATGAATTTGTGACATTTGTTTTTCCAGGTTGATTTTGGAAGGTTAGTCATGTGAATTTCGCATAAAAACCAAAAACGGCAAAGTAGGTTTAATATATACATGCTCACTGGTGTTTATTAGAAATAACAGACTTATTTAAATATCAATTAAAGTAATATACCCCCCTTTTTGTGCTTCCGCTAAAATCGTTTATTGTTATTATAAATTGTATAATTTTAATAACATTAAAAAAAAAACATGTAAAAAGCAAACCAGATCTAGTTTCTTGCGAACTCTAGTACTCGACTTGGTTGTTTTCCGTACCGGTAGTAGTTTTTTGACGTTCATAAGCGCCTTCTCACGGCCCAAATAGAATTAAGATTTTTTTTATTTGATTTTTGAATCAAATATATATAAACATAGATAGTTAATAAAATTTTGAGATAAAAGCGTATAAAGTTCTCACTGGAAGATTGAAATACTCTGTACCTTTCTTGCAAAACCGAATATAAGTAAGTAGAGAACTCTATCTCGCTCTCTCTAGCGGATAAATAAAACTTAATTTTTTTTTATTTACCATCGATTTTTAATTTAATTTTTGCCGGTCATTTCTATTTATGATCAAATGATAGAAATTAATCCGCAACTAACAGATTCTATTACATACAGAGATAATAACATAATTATTGATTTTTATAAATAATTTGTTTGTATATACTTGGTTTCTGTGCCACTTTGCCGTCTTTAATTGTATAAGACTTAATTAGACTTAAGAGTTCGTTCAAGTGTTACGTGAGCAGAAATTTAGTTTTGATTTCCCTCTCTCGAGTAAAGCTTCTATTTATCATTTCAGCTCCAATGCAATTTATTTTATAAAATGTATTTAAGTAATTTAAGTAATCCTCCATGATTTTCACTAATAATAAGTAAAGTAACACCCCCACCCCACTAACACTGTTCTACGGCTACTGCACTGTAGCTAACACGTAATTCATGAACGGTCCCTAATAGTTAAAATTACGTTCATATATATATTTTCAACTAAATACTTAAATAACACGACACGTTGATTCTTACTCAATAACAATTATTTACAATGCAAATATATTTTTGTATGTGTGTAATAAATAATAAAAAAATTATGCTCCCATAATATTATTGTATGTCTGAGCGAAGGGAGCGAGTGCTACGAGACATATCATGGCGATTGTCAAGAGAAGTATTAACGGTGAATATACGTAAAGGATTAACCGTCTGAAACGCGACATCTGGAAAAAAAAAAAAATTACAAAAATTATTTACACCACTATATTATTCACATAAAAAAAACTAGGCAGCCATGAGAACTGCCGACAGGATTGAGTACTCGTAAATTTGGAACTATTTACATAACCCAAAATTTAACATTTGTCGTTCAATTTGTGTTTGTCATCTATTGGCGCTTCGAGCAACAATTATATACATTTGCATATAGTTTATTAGTAATCAAGACATACGATAGCTTGCGTAAGTATAAATTTAAATATTTATCTCTGCCACTGAACGCCATCTTATACTTGAAATACTGTAGCATGTTGACGACTGAGGTCATAGCATTGGTAATGCGAATTTATAAATTCTCCCCCCACTGAGATTGGCTTAACGCCGCTAATGAAATTTCCCTTAAAATATTAATAAGCCATGGAGAATAAAGGTCTCTGTGTAGATTAAATGTCCGTCGTAAAGCGTTAAATTAAGCGCTACTTTAGCAAGAGGAATAATTTCACAGCAGTTTTTAGGTTATTTGCTATATTCATACCATACTCTTAACCTACGCTAGCGCCATTTTGGTTTCAATCCGTCAGCAACTCTTATATTCATACCGTAACCCTTATTAGCGCCATTTTAGAGGATTTTTTTCGATCTGGCTAACGTTATTGATCAGAAGAGTGTTGACAGCTTCATAGTACTTTGGGGCGAGTGCTTAAGGCGCCCAACCGAAAATGGTAACTAGCATAAGGGCACCAAAGCAGCACAGACCTCGGCTTGAGATGCTACCTATATTGAGAAATCCGCGGAATTTTCCCTAGCTAAACCCTACGGTTTTTGAAAATAAAAAAAGAATAGAAGGGTCTCTCACAGAATCTGTGCACGTATGATGTGCAGGACTGTATGTTCAGTTAGATGCATGTAATGCTAGAGTGTATGCAGTGTCACTGTTTCGCGCTGACGGCGGCGGCTGCAAGATCCTCCGCCGTTGGGAATCGAAACATGTCTTGCGTGGCCAACGGAGGAGGACCCGGAATTCCATTTTGAAGGATTTTTGTACTGTTATTTATTGCTTATAGCTGGATACTTTTTCAATTTTCCTCCATATGAGAAGTACCTCCTTAACTTTATTCTCCATGCAATGATAATTTTTGGGTTTTGTGATGATTGTTCCCGTGGCTACTAAGGGATAAACTAGGGGATGGTCAGCAGCATCCTTTAAGAATCACAAAAACAACTACTGCGATCACCAGCCCTCCTTCCAAGCGTGGCGATTGTAACAATCCCCCCTTATGACCGACATAACGTGGAAATCTTTGGGGGAGATCAAAGCCCAGCAGTGGACGTCTTTCGGTTGAATGGATGGATATTTATAATGTTAATATGAAGGGCATAGGTAATGAGAACTATCTCTGTGTATGATAAGTGTCCGTCAAAAGGTGTTAAATTACGTTAGTCACCAAAATGTGAAGAAAATCTGTCAATATGTTTTTTATAGGTGTATTCCAGCAGAATCATTTGAGAACTAGTTTTACCTAGGGTTAGTATATTTACCGTTTCGGACCAAATTGTTGCTACATCTCAGATAAAGCTGACGGACGAAAGAAGACTGCATACAGCTGAGTTGCGAAAGTTGAGATAGATGTGTGGGGTAACAAAAATGGACAGGGTTAGGAATGAGCACATTAGAAGAAGTTTGAAAGTGATGTCAGTAATAAAGAAGTTAAGGAGCAGTCATCTGTTCCAGTATAGGCATGTGATGCGCAGGGAGGAACGAGGATATTGTAAGAAAGGTATTGGATATGAGTATAGATGGTTATATCGGAAGACAAAAGAAAAATGGATGGACTGTGTAAAAGATGATATGTTTAGAAATGGGATAACGGTAGAGAGATGGTAACATCAGATGATATTCTGGTAAATGGTAAATAGTTCTGGTAATATTGTGGTAAATAGTTACCGGAGCGTCAGGTGAGCTTGTCCCACTAGCGTTTCTATGCGGCTGAGCGAGGTCCCTCATTGGAAATGTTGATATTTTAGCTCCGCCTTCCATCGAAACGCATGCACTTGCCTACAATATTTTTATATTGCAAAAAGGGGCCATACAAGTAATACTTAAGCAATATTTTAAATATTTTTGACTACACCCTTATCAGCAGTAAATAAAGCTCTTACCCCGCTCCCTGTGCTAATTTAAGCATCGGCATAATTTTTACAAAATCTACATCATTATCATTCGTATCCCCTGTTCCCAACTCACTTGGGGTAGGCGTAATCTGTTTTCTTCTTCCATACGTCCCAATCTGCCGTTACCTCTTCATTTAATCTATTTGATTTCCTATCATTTCTTACTTACTCCATTTACGCTTTATTTAGCCTTCCTCTACTTTTCCATACTTCCACATTCATATTCATATTATATACATGCGCTTCCTCTCTTCTCATAACATGTCCATACTGATAAACAATTACCTTTCAACTTATCTGCTTAGATAATTATTAAAAAGTAAATATGTGAACCTTGCTAACGTAATAACCATTCAGCATCCCCAGTCCCACATGCCATCAAAAATAAGCCAAGCATATACCAGTTTCTAATCAACCGAATGCAAAACTTTTTTAATTTTTTTGTTCGGGTCTGAATTATCCAAATAGTAACTTAACTTTTTGTTCGTGAACTTGCGTTATCTAACCATATATTATGTACTATGTGAAGTTGACTTATCAGTTGCCATAAAACCTCCCTGGAACGCTTTAGGAAAATGGCCGCCGTTTTGAGAATGTTGTATGATAAACATTCTGTCCGCGTGACCTTTAGGTAGTCTTGTAAACACACACATGCTATTATAAACTAAGAAGAATGTAATCAATTATCGATTTTCAACTGCAATATTTGTGATGTTAGGTTTTTGTATTATATATAAACGAAAAGGCAATGAATTCTTATTGAATGGTTTAAAGATTTTAAAAATGTTGTTTAAAAAGCGTGATTCTTTTTTTGATATGACTTTTAAGAAAGAAACCTAAAAAATAATAAGGAAATAAATAAAATAAAATCCTTACCGAGAGTATAACATGCACCAAGACGTGGACGATGACGAAAGCGACCAAAATGAAGACGCTCCACGAAGGCAGTTCAGCCTTTTGTAGGTAAACAGCAAAGAATATTGTCACAACTGAAAAAAATTACAACCGATTAAAGGAAAATAATGATTTTTAATGATTAATCGAAATTTCAAGTCTTAAAGAATGTCGATACAACATCAGCAATTGACTCTCGGATTGTTTTAAAAAATTTATTTTATTCGTTTTTCTAATATGAATTTAATCATTAAGCCACTTGCTAGTTGAGGGTGATGGAGACTATTGTGAGTAAACATATACATCCTAGGAATATAATGTGCTTGTTAGTCTCGTCAAAAACTCGTGTACCCTTAAGCATTACATTCATCCATCCATCCATTCAACCGAACCATCTACTGCTGAACATAGGTCTCCGCAATGACCGCTCTTGCGCCACCCGCATTCAGTGGACTCTCGCGACCTTCACCAGCTCGTCAGTCCACTCTCTGTTTTACACACAACCACGCTATGTCTTCCGGTGCGTGGCAACAATTCGAGAACCCGCTGGCCCCGTAGGGTATCTGTTCTGCGAGCAATGTGCCCAGCCCACTGCCACTTAAGTTTAGCAATTCTTTGTGCAATGTCGGCTACTTTGCTTCTTCTGCAGATCTCCTCATTCCTGATTTGATGACGCAGCATTATTCTAGAATAATCATTACATCTTCCCCTAATCTGAGATAGAAACCTTTACCATAAGCTGGGAGTCATTTACAGGCCTACATTTACATAATGAATCTACAATATACCTCTTATAAATTGTAACTTTTCGCGTAACTTGATTTAGAAAATACACTACAAGTCCCACACATCACCACATCTCCCACCTTAGTAAATTACAGTTAAACTAGATATTTTAAAATCGACAATGATAATCGATGTTATGGGTTTATATGATGTATGTATGTATGGAATCTATACTTTGCTTATGTTTGATGACATGTGGCACGAAGATTCTGAATGATGATTACGTAAGTAGAATATACGTATTAATTTCATTTAAAATTATGCCAATGGGTAATAATTATAAGAAATTGAATTCGGCTAATAAAATGTTAAAGAAATTAAGGTTTTTAGTGGGTGTGTGGGGACGTTCTATCTCTTTTTTATTTTAGACGCCATATTTTAGTATAACACTTTTTCTCTATTACAAACAAATTAAAATGCCTATAATTTCTTCTTCATCTTAAATAATGGCAATCTGTGTACACACAATTTGTGCCAGTACCATGTGCGTAAAATGTATTTTCAATCTTGTATCAGCGTTACCAAGTTCCAGCAAAACTGTGGCCCATCCTACTCGAACTTTCCATGGGGTTTGTCGGCACCTCAGAATAAATGTTACGCGTTATCTTCTACTCGTATAATAAACACACCTTGTACACAATTACCAAACTATATAGCACAAAACGCCACCAAGATTACATGATATAGATTCAAATACACAAGTATAATAAATTAAAGAAAACAACTGTTAGATGACAGACTGAGTTCACACCAAAAACTCCAAAATGACTATAACTTTGTAACTTTTATCAGATTTTATTTTCAACAAATTAAATTAATTATTTATAACAAACGGTTATATAATTGGTTTTTGATAAATGTATTTATAATATTTATTATAATAACACACAAAAAAAACAAATAACCCTTATAAACCGTGTATGTATCCAGTATCCCTATTACTGTGCCACTAGTGGTTTTGTAAATACTTACTTCCAATAACTTATGGAATAACGTCAGACTTGGCTGCATGGTTTAAAACCTTTGCCTTTTCCTTAGCAAGGAATAAATGTTTAGCGATTATTCTTGTAATAAATAAAATATAAATTAAATAGTAGTACATTAACTACCTGCTGCAAATGGATAAAAAAAAACTTACTTCCAAGTATATATGCGGTGTTGCCGAAGAGCCAGTGAGCCCAGTTGAATATGGGCCGGTGTTTGGTTCCCGGGTGGGGTCGGAAGAATGCTCCTTTAAATAAATAGTTACTTTTAACATACTTGTATGAAACATACCGTCACGTTTTCTGTCAAGGTGTTAGGTCCGTTTAAGTACTACGCATCCTAGAATACGAAATGAATTATTGGAAAATGGTTTCTTTTTAAACTTTTGATCTTGTTTTTTGACACCGAAATCTCAACTTTTGATGTGAAACTTCGTATGGGACGGTGTGAATTGGATTTTATGAAACGAAAATGTGTAACGAAAAAGAGATAGCTATATATCTATAAAAACAGCTTTTAGGTTATGAGAGAATGAGATTGAATGCTTTTCTATGTAGTTTCCCTATCCTTCGGCTCCTCTTTTCGTTTTCTTATATGAAATTGATACATTTTTATCTTTATTAAAAAGCTACTTTAAGTACCTAATAAAAAATAGTCGATCAATAGCACTCTTTCTCTCTCTCTCTGTCTCATTTTTTCTCTGCTTACCCCCTCCGTATTGTATTTGCTAATTTTCTTATAAATTAACCAGAATACTAAGTTTTACTTCTAGCGCGTGTGAATTTAAACTCGATTTTTTAATACACTTTTATCTTCATAACATGGATATATAATAATATATTTTATAAAACTAATTATATAATATATATATATAGAAAATAATACGTTGAGATGTTATTACCTATTGGTTGTATGAAGCAGAGTATAACCGTCACAATGCCTGTGATCGCATGAGGGTTGTCACCCGTCGTGGCCCAGCCTCCGACTTCAGACAGGATCAATATGAATCCGACTACAGTCAGTAGCCAAGTAGAACCCATCAATATCCTATGATACTGTATAAAGAAGAAAAACCTGATATTGTTTTATGAAATACCTCTAATTATCTCTGACACTCAAGTCAGCTACAGTTCTGAATAAAATAGGATGTCGTGGATAATAATATTATTTTCCCATTTTGTCTTGTGTGGGGAGGATGTCGTAGATTATACAATTATATCCTATTTAAGTATTGGCCACCATTTAACGGTCATTTAATCTACGTTTATGTTTCATAAAAACCATTATTGTATTTTTGAGTGATTTTATCTATCAGACACGTTACATAATTGTCCTAGTAGTGACAGTTCTGTTTAGAATATTTTTTTATATTTTAATATTATAGGTTTTAACATGGTCAGTAACTTACAACCATTAATGATGGCCAGTACTTAAATAGGATATAAATTGTATAATCTACGACACAGGAAATGCTGGCAGTTAGGATGTGGTGGTGTAGGAAGGCTATAAAATTGGATGTAAAACAAAATGTATATAAGAATAACAAATAGGTATCTAATTAATTTAAAAAAATGTGCATTTTTACAGTGCATAAATTATACCAGAAGAGATGTTTATTTTACACATTATATAATTTATTTAATTACTCAATACAATAAAAAATATAACATATAAGTATTTTTTTAATGGTATTTAATATTTCATATGTTTGAATCCATCCTAATACAAGATAACATATGCTCGTATTCAAGTACTGATAATTTAGTTATGGTTATTACAAATTAAATTTAAAAACGATTGAATAATGATTATCGCTTAATTTTCATGATATTAAAACCGTTAAAAATAAAAGGGACAAATTGGTAATTAATTTATGCACCATCTGCATTAACATATTTATAACGTTCACAGGAACACACAACTGTGTAAAGAAAAAATTCTATTTTATTTAAATTTACTAAAGTGTATTAGTTTTTTCTTTTTAACTGGTGGCCGCGGCTCCAGCCGCGTTTCATATGTTCTTTAGATGCGAGTGAAAAGAGTATTTAACTTTTCTCTTATACCTAACATAAGAAAACGAATGAATGAAGAAAAATGAGAGTTTTTTTTTCTTTTTATTAGCGGAAAAAATGTACATAAGAGTAATTCGAAAAAAAAATGAGAAAGGGTCGCTGCAATCTAAAAAATAAATAATAGCCTATAACCATCTATGCAAAATTTCGCTTCGAATGGCCCAACCCCGATATGTTCCGTAGTTTTGAGGTGATGGCGCCTCAAAGAAACCTTATTTTCCTTTTGTATATAGATAGATGCAAATCAAATTTCCAGTTTTATACGTATTTTTAGATACATTGCTTTTTTTAATCAGAAATGAGGAGATCCACGGAAGAAGCAAAGTAACCGACATTGCCCGAAGAATTGAGAAACAAAAATGGCAGTGGGCTGGGCACATTGCTCGCAGAACCGATGCCCGATGGGGGTAAATTGGGTTCTCGAATGGCTGCGTGTGTGTGCGCCCCCCACAAGGTGGACCGACGACCTGGTGAAGGTCGCGAGAATCCACTGAATGCTGGTTGTGAAGATATTTGAGGGAGACCTATCTCCAGCAGTGGACGTCTTTCGGTAGAATGGATGGAGAGTGCTTAATAGCATTAAGTGAAATAAAATGTCGTATGAAAGTTGTCGGTTTGTGTGTAACTTACAGCAAACCAAATATCCTTGCCGCCGAGCTGTTTCCCGACCCACGTCTGTCTGAAGTACCTACAGGCAAAGAAACCGTATAAATATAGTGTATAAATTTAATGGACCATTTACATGATGCCAATCATCAAGCAGCTGAAATAAAATCATTCTAATGGCGTCGTCGCTTAGAACATTGGCTCGTCAAATGGCTCAAAACGATAAATTGAAAACTCAACTGGTGGCTCTCAAGTGATGATGTAACAACACACCTATAGGCGCTTGGTGACCGGTTTTCAAACTCGAGTGTGGTAGTTACTATGGTTACATCACGATTAATTCGAATTATAATGAACAAAGAACGAGACAATTTAAACCAAAGCAACAGTAATACTAGACCTGGTTTTAAATAGCTCGAAAACCGATAATCAAACTCAGCTTAGCTTTATGGCCACGATTCCATGATAAATGCTTAATGGTATTATGGACAAACACAGTATGAAACCACACAATATGCTGAAGACATGATAGCTCTGTTGGTAGTGTGATTGGATTCCACGTCGATGGATGTAGGTTCGAACCCACCTATCTATAATGAGCTTGAGCTTTGGATAAAGGGAAATATCGTGTAGAAACCACAGCGTAATAGAAGGTCATTTTCTAATATTGCCTAAAAGTATAAACAAACTTTCGATAAAGGAAATCCTATATCATCTCACAGTGATAAAGGCTATTTTAGTACTCGGTTGTCAGGCTATCGACTCTTAACTTATAAATTTATGACCGAGTACTGCATATTTGCAATTTTTGTTGGAGTTTCACTTTATTTAGTTTCAAATTTTTGTTATTAAACATTTAAAATAAAGTATACTCTTATTTAGAATACAAAATGTGCAGTTAATATAACATAACCCTCACCTGGCAAGGAGTATCCCTAAAGACGCAGTCGCAAGCCAAGCGATGATCATGAAGCAACCGTGCAACTTGACTAGAACTTTGGAAGCTCCAGCAGCAGGACCCACCGCAGACAAAGCCAATGCCTCTCCAGTCGACTCATATGCTTTTGTATGGAAACCGACTCTATCTGGTTCTGAAAAATATACGTTCTTCGATTGAAAGCACTTTCTGCATCTCATCTGATGAAAAATGAAATACAGTCCAAAAACAATGAGCTCCGTAGCAGGTACTGGCTCATCTGACAGATGAAAGTAAAAGCCTATATGGAGCTAAGGCATTCAGCTGTGCGTCACAGCTAGCCCATAGTAATATCGAAAAACTTTAAAAGTTTCAAAGCAAAACAATGAGAGCCATGTTAAATATTCCACCATACTTGTAGGAATGAAAGGAAAAAAGAAAGAAAAAAACATAAAAAGAAAGAAAGTGAATGTAGATGTGATCTCAAATAGAGATGAATGGAAGATGAAGATATGTTGCGCCAATCCCAAATAAAAATGTGATAATTGGAGGGCGATGATGACATGTAGGAATGAAAGGAACGTAAGATTGCTAAGTGAAGGAACGAAATATGAGCGAATGGATATAGTCAATGACGAAGCGTTGAGTTTTTCGGTTGATTTTTGTAATTAAATTATAATAAAGACGAATATTTTCAATTATTTGTTCTCAATCTCTACCTGTATCCTACATACATAAGCAATAAATCTAGATTTAAATCTGCGAACTGTGTGGAAATAAATTGATTCGAACAGCAAGAAGTATCAAAGCAGATTGGACTACCATATAAATGAGCTAGTTGCCCAACTGCAAGGAGAGGGCAGATTAAGATTATTTAGCCCTAAGAGGAATAATATACCAGATCTATTGATAAGATTCGCCGACAAAGATGAAGATAACTCCGCTGGGTACCCGTCTCTTCTGAATACACTGATAAAAATCTGACAAAAAATTAAACTATTATGTAGAACAAAGAGATTGCTAAGTAGCAGAATATATAAATAAAAGAACAATTATGCTGATTATCCATCAACAATTGGCATTATTTACTATAGTTAAAGCTTATAGGTAGTTATAGATATACAATTGCAGATTATGGACACGCGATTTGTTGAAACGTGTCAATATAGCTTGAAAAGTAAATTTATAATTTATTGAAATAAAAAAAAATACCAAAACAAAAAAAAAAATCAAAGTACACGATATTGGCTACATTAGTATAACTGTGTCGCAGCCAATAGCGCCGACTGGAAAAGGAGTCCTTACTAATTTTTAAATTTCTGTTTCTTCACAACATTTTACTTCTGCCAATTACATACTTTTAGTTGATAATCAAACTGACGAGGGCTCAATTAGAGTACGTTTATAAACCCTTCGATGGTCCTGGTCATATATTCGTCTTAGTTTTTATCATTGTGGAAACCTACAATAGTGATAAGGTATTCTTTGATATGTAATTTGTTTTTAGACCACAGGTTAGTTTGATCGACCTTAAAAACAACTAAGCATATTCATTCCTACATTTAAAAACATCTTCACAGTGTTCGTATTGGAATATCATTATGAATATTGTGTTGGTACATGTATGTCTGTATGGCATACATGTATGTAATTCGTTAGATGAACGCATAACGATGGAAGATATCAAAGTACGCATAGAAAAATTGGTCCTTCGAGCCAAATATCAAATCTAAGATTACGAAAACACCGTAAATTAATGATTAGTAACAATACTCTTGGATCCATTTCGCTTCTAAATGTATATGAATTTAAGAACATATTTATTATCATTTTAGATTTTCAACTGTCAAGAGATATACATGGTCATGCAATTTGAGTCGTAAATATCATAAAAGTATGACTCACTCACCTTTCATGCTGTCTCCAGAAACCACCATCAAATAGTACTTATTTGATGCCATATCAAAAGTCACTCCATTGACAGTCGACACAACATCCCTTCTGAACTTGCAGTACAATTTGCCATCAATCACCGAAGATTCGAGCAATTGTACAATATCCTGCGGTGAACCCGATCTTCTGACATACGGCTCTATTTTTGGATATGTCCAGGACGTATAAAGACTGACTCGACCGTTGTCATTTCTTACGCATTCCATGGCACTATCGTCACCCATTTTAGTGTCAAAGCTGAGAGCTGAAGCCACGTACTTCGGATTCCCAGTTCCTTGGATTTCAAACGTGTAAATATCACCAGCTACAAAAACAGCAACGATTGCTATACAATCCCCCTTTTCTATGCAGTTTTGTGGCACGCCAAAACATAGTTTAGTATCAGAGCATCCTTCATAGATAACATCAAGAGGAGCTGGTGTTGTTTTTGGCTAGAAATTAATTAAAATAAATTCGAATAACTATATTAATCAAGAATTAAATTTGTAAATAAATAGGTAAATATAAAACCAGTTCAAGACACTTTTCTTCTCTGTTTATTCTTTATTATTATTTTTACTTAGCTTAGCTATTCATGTATTATCAATTAAAAAATAATTAGAAACTTTTGTATAATTCAAATATTCAATAACGATTAATTCCAATTTCGACTACCGAACCTATTTTAATATGCCATTGCAAAAGCATAAAATAATAGCATTGGTCATTAAATTCATTCTTATTATATAAATACTTTAAGATTACACATTACGTCGATTACAGTGTCTAAATAAACGACATAGTAGACATCTAACCTGTGATGCCATAATGACAGGCGGAGCTGGAGGTGGTGTCGCAGCGGGAGGTGAAGCAGTAGGTGAAGGAGTAATGATCTCACTATTTACAGAAACCACTTCTACTAATGGAGATTCAATACCCTTCCAGAACGTCGCGTAGCTCTGAGCTACCGTCGCTCTGTTTAAGAAAAAATAAGGATATTTCAGGCAAAGTAATGTAGTAGAATAATGAAGAAACGCGACCGTAAATAAATTTTTAGAATGAGTATTCCAGGAATCTATTACTATAGAGTTGCACCTCAAGGATAGAATTATAAAGGGACAACTGCAGTTCGGGTTGATTATACCTATGAAAAAATAGACCAAGTCATCCCTTCGTATTCCCCTGTTTCCTCTTCCAAGACCAGATCGATTTTAACCTTTTTTATTTGACAAATTTGTTTAACGGACGTCTGAAAACGACGGTAAAACCAGGCATCTTTTCTTGTTTTTGAAGGCTCCTGATTTCTATAATAATTAATTTAAGAAAGAAAAAAATCAAAAATTAGAAGCATGGCCCTGGTGTTTTAATTTGGTTATTGAGGATGGATGAAAAATAGTGGAATACGTTTGTAAGGATTAAACGTAGCCTGCATTTCCTTTTAATAATGTTTTCCTTTTAAATTTACAAATTATGCATAGCCAACCTAAATTCAACGCCTCCTAAGAAATCCGTAGGTGCCTGCCATTGGAAAGTCATTGCTGGTTTCTCATTAGGATCAGAATGGGTAACTGTATCATTCGGTGCAGTACACGAAGTTGTATGCGTGCGTGAGGATTTCTGGTACTTTTGTAAACTTTCCCACAATTACATCGGGGTTCTGAAAGATTTAAAGTTACGATAATATTTAAAGAAATCTATAAAAATAAATAAATTTAAGAGTCTGCTTGTAAAAACAAAATAACAACTTTTTACTAAATATATATATTAATGTAAATACGGAACCTATACCAAATACACAATTTTTTTAAATGTTGTCTGTCTATCTGTTTGTTTCGGTTAATCTGCGAAAAGCCAGGACCGATTTTGACGAGACTTTTTCTGGTAGATATCTAAAGTTACTCGGGGTAATTTAGGCTACTTTTATCTTACGAAAATAATTAGGGTTCCACATAAAAACTTGGAACTCATAAACACTGAACGAAATACGAATAGTTGTGGAAACAAATATTCTATAGAACTCGAGGGTTTCTCTTGATTTCCCTGAAATCAACTGATCAGATCCAGACTTGGTGACAATGGGACCACATTGGGAGTGTACTTCTTCCAACAAAAAAAAAAAACTATAAATCGGTCTACAATTGACAAAGAAATCGGGTAAAAATAAAAAAAAAGCACAAACAAATTGATAAACTCTTCCTTTTTGGAGTCGGTTAAAAATATCGAAGAGCTAAGTAAGAAAATTTAAAGACAATTCCAAATACATGAAATTGACGTTAGCTTAAGAGTAAAGATATCATACCTGAATCTCTCTCGCTTGTAATAGAAACCCACCAATGGGTACAGGAGCTCCCGCAGGACTCCCAATAGTAACGTTGAGCACGTCGCCCTGTCTTACTTGTGCGGCTGATGTAACAATCATATACGGAGGTACTGATGTCTGAGGCAATATAGTCTCGTGCCGTGGAAGTTGATCTTCGCATGCCTAGAAAGATTTTAGGTATACATGATGTTTCCGTTGGTAGTGGGGTCAGGTTCCGCGTCGATGAACGTGGGTTCGAGCCCACCTATCCAACTCTAAAATTACCCTGAGTTTTCGGTGACGGAAAACATTGTGAGGAAACCATAGCGTGGTGGTAGGGATTTTCTAATTAAATTCCCGCTTGGATGGGTACCACCTTTAAGTTTGAAAATCAGTAGGTGTGTTCCGGTAGAATTGCTTGAGAACCAATGCGTCTAGGCTTAGTGTGTTTAACATCCTGGACCACATCTTAATATCAAGTGAGATTATGGACAAAGCATTGAGCCTATACAGTGTAAAAAAACATTTTATGCTGTCTGTGTCTGTGGAGATGCATCCCGAATAAGTACCATGAATGATAAATTATTATAAGGGTGACTCAAGATCGCAATAATTAACAATGTCAACTCAATATCACAGTTGCAGTCAATTGAATAACCTCTGTAATTAATTTCGGTTGTATTAAGTTATATGAAAGTAAGTAACTAATCAACATATCTGACTCAAATATAATTGAGAGTTTAATACTTCTTGTTATAATCTCTTTTGTGATGTCTGTTTGTTTTTTTTTTATTCATGGTATAGGCTCACTGCTTTCACCACAATCTCACCTGATGTTAGTGACGATGTGGCTCAGGATGGTAAACACACTAAGCCTAGAGGTACTGGTTCTCAATTGGTGCTGCCGGAACACACCTATTGATATTTGGCGACAGGTTTTCAAACTTGAGGGTTTTTACTCGGGCGGGCATCATTAAAAATGCCCTACCATGCTATGGTTTCCTCAGAATGTTTTCCGTCACCGAAAACTATGGCCGATTTTAGAGTCGAGTAGGTGGTGATCGAACTCGCGTCGATTGACGCGGAATCTGGGCGTACTACCCGCTGCGCCATCATCGTTTCAGACAATATCAAAATTTTACTTTTACTAAATACAAATAAACGAAAATACGCAACCAATGCAAAAAATATATATCTGGAATAGTTAAACTGATTTTAACAAGATCTTTCCTGGCAAATAGCTGAAGTTATAAGGAGTATATTTTATTTTAGGAAAATAAATTAGGATTACACGTAAAAAACACGAACAAAAATTCATGAAATTGTGAACAAAATTCGATTCAACAGTCAGTTTTACTGGAAAACGTTTGCATTTGTGAAAAAATCTTTATATTCTATTAGTATCATAAATAATTTATTGTCTATCCAAAAAATACAGTCCGATCTATTCCAATAATTTATTAAAAACTATATTACGAATTGTGCGGAATAAAATATATGATATGCTTGTTGACCTACGGGAGCAGCTAGTTGGTTAATAGTTGTCAAGTTGCTCAGATTAACGGTATAGTGGTTCAAGCAGTCTAATATAAAACAAGAAATTTATTGTCAGATAACAAATGAATAAATTACAAATACAATAATAACAAACATTTTTGAGTGTATCCAACAACAGCTCCCTATTCAGCTAATTGCTGAAGCATCACCTTGCGTCAGATACTGCAACCCTAGTTTTCAACACGGGGCTTTGACGTGCACAGACGTCCAGTTGACAAACATATACATACAAGGAAGAAAGAAAAAGCAAAACTTATTTTTACTTTTGAAATGATATAGGACTAAGATGAATTTGGATTGACTTTTGTTCGAATTACTTCAGCGAACTTGTTTAGCTACTATCTAAAAAATTGCTATAAAGATAATTTTAGTTGCTCTAAGTTGTAATCTGGCAACATCTAGCCATACATTCATCGTTATATCAGTAAAATTCAAATTTAATAATTCAATTTTAGGCCCTGATAAGACGCGTATGAACGTCAACCCACTACCATCGGTTTGGAAAACAGCCCAGGCATCGAGAAGAACCGGCAAGAAACTCGATCTGGTTTTTTCATATGTTTTTACAGAACTATCCAACTCATAGTTATTAGCAGATGCACAGAGAAGGGTGACAATTCCAGACGTCACCATCGTTCACATAATGATCCAACCCTATAACAACCTTTGCAAATAAAACTTGCTTGACATCGTGCCTGACTTTATTGTCCGGTAAATGAGCAATGTGCTTTGGGACTTTATTGTTAAATCTAATAATATTATTACTAAAACTCTTATTTGTTTTACTATGTCTGGAAACGGGAACTGTTAATTTATGTTAGAATAAACATTAAAGTTGTGTTAAAATTTTGCTGGTGCTATCGTGGAAGATATAATAAATTGGTACAACTCACTGTGGCTGGTGCTCCAGATCCATACTGTTCAGATGGCCGTACAAATATTAATATCGTAAAAAATAAAAACGTGTATTTTTTTCTCGGCAACATTTTTGCTCTGACCTGAAAAGATAAAAAAATAAATTAACTTAATTAATTGAACAAGTCCTACACTTTTATCAATTGATATTAACTTGTAATTTGTTAACACATTAACTTTCTCGGTGACTACGAAAACTGGCATTATATGTGACATGTAAAACAATATAAGCATATTATATATAACGCAGGAAACTCATTTATTACACGTTAAATTTTACAATAACGTATTAAATCGTATTGATCGTTTTAATGTTTCTCTTAGAATGTTAAAAAAAGTATTAAAAACATTATATATAATTATCCTTCTATTTTAAGTTGCAATTTTGTTTTCATATAAATTACAGAGTCAGGTTATTTATACAACAGGTTTATACTTTATAATAAAATACAAAATATGAATGGTATTTGTTACATAAATATAGGGAACTATAGGTCTTTATGTTTGTATTGTTTTCGTTGTTTTTATACGTTAATATAACTGTTTATTTCTTTATAATAAATAAATTATAAATTATGAAACATGAAGAGGGTTTTCTATTGAAAGTTTTAACTTTTTGCTAAATCTGTTTTTATTTTTTTATTTTGCCCATTTCTATACTTTTATTCCGTCTTATTCCTTTGACCACAATCTTACCTGATATTGAGTGAAGAAGTTAGGGTACTAACTACGAATGAAGTTTAAAAGTGGATACAGTGAGTGTAGTTAGCCAAAATATAATTAATGACCATAAACATCCGAGGGTAGTTCCCATAATTACTTCGCGGACGAAGACACCGCAACATCTCAGTCGTCTCGTGACCACGGCCCGTGTAACCAGGCCGAAACGTCAAGAAATTATTAAAGAAAGTGAGTATTCTAGACTCGATAACATTATTAAAATATGAGTACAAAACGCGAAAGTTTAGAAGGTGTGTTGTTAACATTTAATCTAAAGGTAACTTAGCTGTCAACTTATGCTGCCGGAACATGGCGACAGGTTTTCAAACTTTTGTGGCAGTTAATCAGGCGGGAGTTATTAGAAAATACTCTAGCACTATTCTATGCTTCAATGAGGATTTTCCCCCACAACAAAGTTTAAACCTAAATCATTCATGTGTATCAAAATTAACTAGATAATATTTGACTGTCCAGTCTTAGGATGACAAAACTCAGTATCATTTTACGGCGTTCTTTTTCATCAATAACTTTTGGGTTTTAGTATGTATTTACTGCTAATACAGTTCACGTATGACCATAGAAACCTTGATCGAACCTTCTTAATTAAAATAAACGAGCTATAGTCATGCGAGAAAGAGAAACGTATACATTACCGACAACAAATTAAAGCAGGACAGAATTCTAAGGATGTGAGGTCAAACGAAAGTGAAGGGACCATGCGACAGAATTCAACAACACAGTTTGTACGTTTCAATGTACATGTTTTAGTTTAAACGCTTATAATTGTTGTAATTTTTCTCAAGTTATTTATTCTAAATATAAATAAACGACAATACGTGGTAATAAAAAAACTTATGGTTTTAGAATATAAATTTATAAAAATAAAATATTATTTTTCGAATCATCCACGTTTTTTTTTTTTGTAACTCAAACAAAATGATGAAATGAACTGATGAAAATATGAAATTATTAAAAAAAATGTAGAATAATGATTGATGGAAATGACGTACATAATTTTTACGCAATTCATTTTCCTCAATCTATATCTATTTACTAATATTATAAAAATCAACGATTTGTGGTTTTGTTCGTTGCATGTAACGAATAAACTCAAAAAGTACTGGACTGATTTGGATGTAATTTGGTATTGAAATAGAATAAAATCCAGGGAGTGACATAGCATTATTAGTATAAGACATTTATTATAAGACATAGTTTTATAATATATAAGATAGATATGTAAGACATATTTATTTATAAAACATAGTTTTTATTCCGAAAATCCTACGGGAACAGAAATTACGCGGGTAAAACCGCGGAGAGTAACTAGTAAGTAATATGTCAATAGTAGTATATTATAGAGGCTAATCTCCGGAGCGACTGGACGGTTTTTTTTGGTAGATAGCTGAAGATACTTCGCATAACTTAGGGTATTTTTAATTATAGAAAATAATTAGATTTCCGCATAGAAAAAAATGAATAAAATCAGATTCAATACACAGTTTTACGGGCAAGTGCTTGAATTTTTGAGAAATATTTTTACTTTATTATAGTACTAAATTTTTTTAGGAAAACAATTAGGGTACCGTATAAAAAATTAAAACGCAGTGAAGATTATATTAAACGCAGGTGCAGCTGCGGTGGAAGTACATCCTGCCCCCGGATGTTTGACCAGTGGTCATGCCTCCATTCGGGGGGGCGAAGAGGGGGGGGGGGGGGGCTTTCTCCCTCTCCCCAACCCCATTGGGCCATTGCACGGTCGAGGCCCGGTGGGTTCGCCGCAGGGGGCGACGCGGTGTCATGCCTAGCAATCCCGTATCGCCCCCATCCCAAATGCGGCGGACGGCCCCGGGGGGTTTTAGTGGGTATTTCCGGGTGAGTCCCACACTGGCACGGAGTTCATCCCTCTGTGCCCCCTTACCCATTGCATTGGGGGACCTCGGTCTCACTAATACAATGGGTAAGGGCAGTGAGTAAATGCATTTCCCCCGGTCAAAAAAAAAAAAAAAAGGTGCAGCTGCGGTCACAGTGCAAGTATGTATAATATTACTTGACCTGACTAATTCATCGACGCAGTCTAAACCGCTGGGCGTATATACTTGAAATTTTGGCAATATTTGATATAATGTTAGCAAACACTGAGAAAGGATTTTGGAACTTTCACCCCTAAGGGATAAAATAAGGGATAAACCGTTGTAAGAAAGTTCGTCATTTTGACACTAAAAATCACGAAATTTAATATGCATACTTTTGGTTAGAAATAAATGTACAGAGGCGTTATTCAAAGATTTATCTCTAAGAGTGGTTGTAATTGTATATGGGAAGTTTGTCATCTTTGAAGTAAGCAGCATCAAATTTTTATACTTTTAATAATAATCCCTCATTATTATAAATATGTGTATATGAATATAGGATGAAAATGGTCTGAATTTCACGCGGACGAAGCCGCGGGCACAGCTACGAGTAGTTATGTATATGTATAGCCGGCCAGTTCGACCCAACATATACGCGAGTTCATTAAATTTCTTTAGGGTTAACAGGCAGAAAAAAATGTTCCAATATTATTCAGAAACTGACTTATTACGAGACAGGTCTGCTTACACATATTATTTACAAGTGTTCTATATTTAAAAAAATGATAGATGACATTTGTAAATTTATTATATAATTAACATATTGAAAGAGCGTTCATGCAATAATTTTAATGTTCTAGAACGTTCCGCTCGAATCGAATACGTAATTATAAAACTTAAGCCTGTTTCGTACGTATCGAGTTGCGCGTACGATCCCGTTATAGGGTATTCAACATTTTATTTTTGGTTATAACATTAAAACGAGATTGTGTCTTAATACACCGAATGAATGTAACCATAGTTAAGATAAATAACAACTGGGGTTTGATTAATATTTCGGGTTCCTATATTCAGAAGTAAAAGTTTCTGGAACCGGCTACATACATTATGAATATTTAAAAACTATTTTTTTTTCATGTGAAAAGGTAAAAGCTAATTACTATGTTTACTATATTGGACTATATCGTCACTTCACATAAAAGTTTATTTAAACCTTCATTACCTTCACTTAGTGTGTTAATATAGACCATTTTTAATGTAACATCAATTGTTATAAATAAATAATTTTGTAGACACATTTTATTAGAATATGGACATGAATTTGGCATAAACTTTCGCAGAGTATACAAAGATTTTACATAACAAATAACATTTACAACCGAAAACCGAGGCTTGTCAGTTTAAATCAAAACTTAACTTGTTGTTTACAACTTCCACCTTGACAAGCGAGTAGGAAATGATCAATGTCACAGTGACTAAACCCCGTGGCGTTTATTAGCGACAGCGTGTAAAAACACGATACTTGTAAGGTCATACCGTATTTATTGGGGCTCTGATTTCCGAATCATTCATATTAAGCACTAACTTGCGAAGCGATGATGGAAAGGTTGGTATTGTGGCCGAATTCTTCGTTAATGGACGCGAGTTCGTGCCTACCTGAGTAACTCTAAAATCGACCTGAACTTTCGGTAAACTTGTGTTAGTTCTATACTAGTCAGCGTGAACTAGTATTTCGTTGAACAGACCAACTATATGAATCTTTTCCCGCAGCTCAACCCGCATATCTTATTTTGTATTCCTGTGCATTGAATCAATTTTTATTCAAAATTTCATGACTTTTGATTTTTTTACGTTCAACCCTAATTATTTTCGAAACTAAAGTAGGGTAAATTACGCCGTGTAACTTCAGTTACCTGCTATAAAAAGTCCCGACACAAACGGTCTAGACAACATGGTTACGCCATCTATAGGCGGTTTGTGTAGGGTTGCTGGTGATTTGCTGTACCGTTGAGTGGTGGCGCTGTAGTACCTTAGCTGGACTACTGCGCCGACCCGACGGTCGAGTCATTAGAGAGCCGTGACAGTTAAATTGTGTACTTGAATTCGAACACCTCCGCTACAAATATTGTTTTACCGCAAACCCGCGCTATTGCAGCTGCACGCTTTTAAAATATACGCTTTACGTGAAAGTGAGTTCGAGAAAACCGTCCTGGACACTATACGCTGGCAGAGGGAACGGTTGCCGCCACCATCGGTGAGTAGATTACTGCAACTCCTTTCACAACCGCATCGCTTAGGCTAGATTGCCCCCCAAAACCGCTCCTAGGGCTATTTACACGCCCTAGGATCTCCTATACACAAATTTTGGTCCTTACTAGCTTGGATTTCCAGCAAGTTTTCTATTTATTATACGCATTTTTGTTGCTGAGTTATTGTGCAACATTTTTCCAACACATACCCGCCATTTGTTTACAATCCTAATTATTGCCGCTTTTTCCTAATTTAATTATAATTGTCATATCTATAATGGAAAATACTCTTAAAAAGTTAATAGCGAAGAAAGAGAGGTTATTTGCTAAACTAAATGTGTTGTTTGAGAAATCAAAAAATATATCCAACTTTGATTCTAGAGTCAATGAAAACTTTATGACAGATTCTGAAACGGTTGACAGTGATCGTCAAACTTTCGAATCAATTTTAGATAGTATCAATGATATAGCTTTAGCACGGAACGCTGATAGTCAGCCAGATTACAGAAGCCTGGATGCGTATGAAGAATTATTTTCTCAGGTTATTCGCGTTAGAAATAAAATTCATAACCCAAAAAGTTTATCAGCCCGACAAGCAATTAACGCTAATCCTTGTCAGATTTCAATACCGGCTATCCAATTAAAAGAATTTGATGGTTCCATGGAAAACTGGACTGCGTTTTATGAATCTTTTAAAACAAATATACACGAAAATGAGTCACTTTCTGACTCCCAAAAGGTACAGTACCTCATGGGTAAACTAACGCATAACGCCTTAAGGTCAACCGCGGGAATATTACCAAACGGCGACACCTATAAAATAATATGGGAAAATCTTGTCAATAAATATCAAGATACACGCGCCTTAGGTACCCATTATTTAAATAATATTCTTGATATAAAGGCCTGTACACATACCGCCGCTAGCCTTGATTCTTTCGTGGAGAAATATTCTTCATCGGTCGCTGCACTAAAATCGTTAAAAATTACGGATTTAACAGATTTTATACTTTTAAATTGTGCATTCCGTAAATTGGACATTCAAACGGCACAAGCATTCGAAATGTCAGTTAGAGATGAAAATATTACTTCTACAAAAAAATTGATAAACTTTATTCAGGAACAAGTGAAAGTCTTAAACCGGGCGAATACTAATATTAATAAAATGCCTTTAACATCAGGACCGCGCAATACGCCGCGATCACAAACTAATTATAAGTCATTTGTTTCAAATAGTAATCCTTACGAATCGACCCGTCCCGCAATTAATAATAATAAAATAAATGTAACATCCGCTAAGTACAATATTTCATCTCCCCATACTAAGTGTTTTCTATGCAAGCAAACAAACCATTCGCAATTGTACAACTGTGTACAATTTAAAAATATTATTTCACCGCAAGAAAAGTTTGAATTTATTAAGTCGCATAATGGTTGTGTAGATTGTTTAAGCCTAACACATTCTGTGACGGCATGTAAATCGCGCTTTAAATGCAAACATTGTAATAAAACTCATCATAGTTTGCTATGTGTTTTAGAAAATTACCTCACATTAATGAACAAATTGAAAACAAAAATATCCCTACTACCGACGATACTCAAGCGCGAGCGCAGGTCGCGTCGCCTGCGTCCCCTACCACGCGTCTTGATGTTTCCCGTACCACGTTATCGCATAACGCCGAAATAAAATCTAGTAATAATATATTATTAGCCACCGCTCAAGTATATGCGCATTGCGATAATGGTGAACGAAAGGTAGTTCGATGTTTAATTGATAACGGTTCACAAAATAATTTAATAACCACGGAATGTTGTAAATTACTTAACATTCCGATTATCCCATTGAGTAATTCGTTTATCAAAGGAGTTGGATTAACGTCGCGACCAGTCCATGGATATGTTTATTTAGACATTGAGTCTCGAGTTTCGCCAAATAAGTATCATATTCACGCTCTGGTGGTCGATCGCATTACTGATCAATTGCCCGCTAATTTTATAAATTCGAGTGATTTGCATCATATAAGTAAACTACCGCTTGCAGATTCCAACTGGAACGTACCAGGTGGAATTGACCTAGTGATAGGCGTTCAACTTTTTCCGTACATTTATTTAGGTAACCGATTAGATATTGGTACACACGGTCCTATCGCAGTCGAGAGTACGTTAGGAGTTATTTTACTAGGAGATGTGCGTTATGACGGCACATCGAATGATGTGCGTTATAGTGGCACATCGGATGATGTTCGTTATAGTGGCACATCAGATAATGTGCGTTATAGTGGCAGATCGGAGAATGTGCGTTATAGTGGCACTTCTTTTGTTATAAATAATAATAACTCTAGTTTGTGACTATCGAGTACAACCTATATTCACCCGCATACTTTAAATACCAAAAATGTTCACCCGCTTACTTCAAATACAAAAAATATTCTCCCGCTTGCTTCAAACATAGAAAATATTCACCCGCTTATTGTAAATACAGAAAACATTAATTCGTGCAATTCTGATATTAAAATTCTTCAATCCGCTTTGACTTTAAATAAATCCTTCATTTCTATGGGACATAAAGATATTGAGTCGTGCCTCCATAAATTTTGGGAATTGGAGGAAATTCCCGCAGTACGTTTACTTAGTCCTGAGGAAACGGAATGCGAAAATAAATATATTTCTACGACTACCCGCAGTAGTGATGGTCGATATATGGTTGATTTACCTTTTTGTAAAAACCCTATTGATCTGGGCAACTCTCGTGCCGTTGCTCACCACCGCTTCCTTGCACTCGAACGCAAGTTTAATAGGTTTCCATCGCTTCGAGATGATTATAATAATGTAATAACTGAATATATTAACAATGGTTATTTAACCGAACTTAACACCGCTTCCAATGAAACCGACGATGGTTATTATATACCGCACCACGCAGTAGTCCGCACAGACAAGGCTACAACAAAGTTACGCGTAGTTCTTGATGCAAGCGCTAAAACTTCTAGTGGATTGTCACTTAATGACGTTCTTCACACCGGTCCTAATTTACAGGCGGATTTATTTTTCTGTTATTACTCCGTTTTCGCTTATTTCCTGTTGCACTATGCGCCGACGTGAAACAGATGTACTTACGCATTAGAGTAACACCTAATCACCAAAAATACTTAAAAATATTTTACCGCTATCATAATAACGAGAAACTGCGTACTTTTGCGTTCAATTGTCTTCCTTTCGGCTTAAAATCTTCACCTTACTTAGCCATGCGTACTGTACGGCAGTTAGCATCTGACGAAGGTCATCAGTTTCCAGAGGCCGCTCGTATCGCTGAATCCCAATTATATATGGATGATTTAGTCACCTCAGTTCCTGAAGAGGGTTCGGCATTCATCTTATCAAAAGAGTTAATTGAACTATTTAAAGTTGGAGGTTTTGATTTAGTTAAATGGGCAAGTAACTCTAACTCATTTATGGAAACTATACCAGATTCTCACCGTTCGTCCGTTAGTTTTTCTGATAATAACGATAATTATAACGCAATGAAAGTTTTAGGTCTTTCCTGGCTTCCCGCTAACGATTCATTTATTATTACAAATTCGGACGCTAATGACAAATGTACGAAGCGGACGATTTTGTCTTTTATTGCCCGCTTGTTTGATGTACTTGGGTTGATAGCTCCAGTTATATTGTTTTTGCTAAATTGTGAATTAAAGAACTCTGGCATTCTAAAATAGAATGGGATGATCCACCTCCAGATAGTATAATTTACCGTTATTCATCTTTAGTGAAAGAACTTCCGCTACTTTCAACTATAAGTATACCGCGTCATATTGGTGTTACTAAAGACTGTGAAGTAAACATTGTTGCATTCTGTGATGCGAGTTTAAATGCCTACGGTTGTGTTGTTTACTTACACATCACAGATTCCATAGGAAATATTACCTTCAGATTGTTGTGTTCAAAATCTAAAGTTTCTCCTGTAAAAATTACCACCTTAGCTCGTCTTGAGCTTTGTGCCGCTTTAGTTTTATCTAAATTAGTAAAAACTGTTTACAACGCTTATAATTCTCTTCATCCTATAAATGCTATATACGCCTTTTCTGATTCGACAGTTGCTCTGTCATGGATTCATTCTTCACCACACAGATGGTCAATATTTGTAGGTAACCGCGTTGCTCAAATTCAGGAAAATATATTGCCTGACCGCTTTTTTCACATCAACGGCATAGAAAACCCTAGTGATTGTGTTTCGCGGGGTCTTTTACCGTCCCAAATAATTAATCACCCGCTCTGGTGGCAAGGTCCTTCTTGGGCTTGTTCCCCTATTTCGCAGTGGCCTATTACTCCTTTTGTTCCCTCACAATATGATGAGTTACCGGAAATTAAAAAATCAGTTACACTTACCGCTCTAACAGTCGTTGAAGATTCTCCTTTATACGAACTTGCTCTAAAAGTTTCATCATGGTCGAAATTGCTTCGATGTATTGTTTATGTTCTTCGCTTCATGAAGAAACTCCCGCGATCTCCATTTATTACAACATATGATTTAAATCAAGCTGAAAAGGTTATTATCTGTGCTCTTCAAGCAAAATATTTTACGCAAGACATCGCAATAATTAAAAAAGGCGACTTGCCTTGTAAAAACCTTCGTAAACTTAGTCCATTTTTAGACGAAAATGGAATTTTACGTATACAAGGTAGGCTGTCAAATTCAGATTTACCTTTTGAAGCGCAACATCCCGCTTTACTCCCAAAAAGTGATCACATAATAAATCTAATTGTGGATTATTATCACATTACAAACTTACATGCGGGTTCAGACCTGTTAATGTCGATTATTCGGCAACGCTTTTGGATTTTATCCGCTAGAAATGTTATCAGGAGAAGAGTACATATGTGTAAGGCATGTTTTCGCGTATCACCCTCTCATCCAACGCCAAAAATGGCTGATCTCCCTTCTAGCCGTGTCATGGAAGCCAAAGCCTTCGTACATACCGGCGTAGACTATGCTGGTCCGCTGAAAATAACACTCTCACGCAGACGTGGTCAGCATTCTCAAAAGGCATATATTTGTCTTTTCGTGTGTTTAACAACAAAAGCTGTCCATATCGAGTTGGTGTCGGATCTGACTTCAGATTCCTTTCTCGCCGCTTTTCAACGTTTTATTTCTCGCCGCGGCCCAGTTTCATATATATACTCAGACAACGGTACTAATTTTGTTGGCGCAAAGGCCAAATTAGATGAACTTTACAAATTTTTAATATCAAAAGATTTTCGATCCTCTTGGAATAATGAATTGACTAAACATCGAATTATTTGGAAAATGATTCCACCCCGCGCCCCACATTTTGGAGGATTGTGGGAATCGAATATTAAAAGTATTAAAACGCATTTGTATAGAGTGATAGGCACACAAATTCTTACGTATGAGGAGATGTTAACGGTATTAAACCAAATTGAATGCCTCATGAATTCAAGACCTTTGTGCGTCTTATCATCTGATCCAAATTCTGAAATACTTACACCCGCGCATTTTCTGATGTCAACTCCTTTACGATTCTTACCCGCTTCGGAGTTGCCTGACGACCGCATAACTCTAACCAACCGCAAAAAACTGTTAGATAACTTAGTTAACTCGTATTGGAAAAAATGGAGGTTAGAATACTTGCATACTCTGCAAGTTAGACAGAAGTGGTGTACGCCCGAAAATCCTATTACGGTTGGAACGATAGTATTAGTTCACCAGGATGATATTCCCCCGCTTCGCTGGCCCACAGGCGTTATAACCGAAGTTTATCCTGGGGCCGATGGTATCGTACGAGTTGCGCTTGTTAAAACACAATCAGGCATTTTAAAACGACCCGTGCTAAAACTATATCCGCTACCGCTTAAATAAAATACCGCTAATTAAAGAGATTATTTTTTCAACCGCTTCATTTCAATTTACGCTACCACTTTAATTAAACTTATTAGGAACATCAAATAACTCATCTTTCATCCGCTTTCCATAATAAGTTCCCGCTTTAAAATTAGTCCTCTGTTCCTACTCTCCCTTATTCCTTTGTTGAAAGTCCTGGGTTCTTTCAAGGGGGGGAGGATGGTTACGCCATCTATAGGCGGTTTGTGTAGGGTTGCTGGTGATTTGCTGTACCGTTGAGTGGTGGCGCTGTAGTACCTTAGCTGGACTACTGCGCCGACCCGACGGTCGAGTCATTAGAGAGCCGTGACAGTTAAATTGTGTACTTGAATTCGAACACCTCCGCTACAAATATTGTTTTACCGCAAACCCGCGCTATTGCAGCTGCACGCTTTTAAAATATACGCTTTACGTGAAAGTGAGTTCGAGAAAACCGTCCTGGACACTATACGCTGGCAGAGGGAACGGTTGCCGCCACCATCGGTGAGTAGATTACTGCAACTCCTTTCACAACCGCATCGCTTAGGCTAGATTGCCCCCCAAAACCGCTCCTAGGGCTATTTACACGCCCTAGGATCTCCTATACACAACATTTAAAAAAATTGTGTTTTTTTGGTATACGTACCATATATACATTAATATGTGTTTAGTAAAAAGTTGTTTATTTGATTTTAAAAACAGACACTTCAATTTTATTTATTTGTATAGATATTCTCTTGCAATATTTTAACTAACAAACAACTGTATGTAACTGTTAATGAATATTTGTGAAGGATAGAGTAACATGCGAGCGAAATCACGCGCGTAACTCTCATTATAAAAATACTTAATAAATTAAGATGATGAAATTAATGCCGCTTGCATGATAATATTAATGCATATACATATCTCACAGCCATCTGTGTTTGATAAATCAGATTATAAATGTTTTTTATTTAAAAAATACCTACATAGCAAACAATAGCAAAATCAAACAATTTGTTTTAATTTTTCATGTTACCTTGGTATATAAAGTTTTTATTACGTTGAGCAACCTGTCTCTAATTATAATTTAATTTTATAAAAAAAACCTTTCAAATAATTACTACTTAGAGAGGCAAAATACAGTTGAAATTCCGTTTCGGAATTTCGAATGCAGTAAATCCATACAAATCTATGGACCTCTCACAATCATACGGAAGTTTTCCGTTCGTAGTTATGCCTTTCGTTTGATCGTTATTGAGCCTTGTCATTCTGGACGGAAATAAACGTATGTATATGAAATATGTACGAAATCCCAGTTCGACATTTCGAATAGAGATTCCGAGACGGAATTCCGACTGTACGTGGCCGCTCTAAGGAGTTATTGCGTTAAAAATACTAAGGTCGACTTGCAGACATAACGATTTTCGAACTAATTGATATGATTGAACTTTATTACACATAACAGTAAATAATATCAACAGTTGGTTATAATTAACCTGCTGACATCTTTATTGCTCATGTAAGTATTTTATTTTCAATTGATAAGTCTGCGATATCTGTTTTACCTTACATTATTATCTATTTGTGTAATATTCTGGCGCCCTTTGAGAGTGTTGGTGCCCCGAGCGACGCATCTATGTAGGTGTCGCGAGCTTCGCTCGGCGCCCCTGGAACCCTGCGCCCGTGTGCGCTGCACACCCTGCTCTATAGGTAAAGACAGCTCTGAATGTAATGTTAAATAAAATACAATCCAAGATGCAACACATGGTAGCTGATAATCTATTGACAATAACCCAATTCATCCGCCTACATATCTACATCTTCTAGATAACACACAACGAAATTCATAGAGTGGTTACATATCCGAGTTTTATAGAAAAGGATATTTTCTAATCTAGATCAGCAATTGGATGCTTTCTGAAAGATGACTATAGAAGAGAATAATTATTTCTGGTTTAAAAACGAAGAACATAATTTTTATTATTATTTCTGAAAGGGGCTGCTATGCAGGCTAGAACAAACCTGTATCACTGCGACCTAAAAATATCTATTGGAATCACCCCACACTACTAAATCTCACTGCTTAGACCCAGAGTCCATAGAATCTTTTGGTAAAGAGCGTTTGTATCTCCGCCGGAAGCAACACATGCTTACTCAGAACTCGGTTGATTAGGGTATTACTAGATCGCATTCACACAATATGTGCTTTGGCGTTTCGTCTGTAGTTTAACAGAACCTGTACTCTTGTGTTCCGAACACCAATGTTGTACGTGTGTTTACTCAAACAACAAGGTCCAGTTAGTAAAAGAAAAAAAAAACAATATAGACTAGTGGATGTTGCAAAAAATTATTTAAAAGAATATTAAGAAACAGGATTTACAAAGTCCCGGGTTACGCTTGGGCTACTTAGGGACTAAAACAAAAGAAGGCAGCATATAGAAAATAGGGAACTTTGTTTCCGCTTGTTTAATATCAGAAACAATCAGTGTTTCGTAATATAGACGTAAAGTAAATAGTTTTTGAGAAATAAATTATTATAAAACAAATATAAAAATGCTTACAAAGTCCCACGGTAATTATTTCAGAAATTCATGGTCAGATTATGAGTAATTTTCTAGCATGACTCATAACTAAATAACAACGTTCATATTATAATTACTTTGTTCACTTGTAAACCGTATTCAGCATACAGTGATTTCGAAAAGGAAGGGAATTAGTTGCTGTTCTTGGTTAACATAAATTATTATATCATCGACGTAAATGTAGATATTAAAACAGCAAATCATGAGAAAACCATGTTCCACAAACCAGTGATCCGATCAATCAAATAACAGTAAATGATTGGTAACTTAGGTTTTATTTACATTGTTTGGATAACTTATTTAAACTACAGTACAATTTAATATTCAAGTAAATGATATTATGTTATGTGTTACAAAAAAACAATTCAAATCTAAGGCTAACTACTCCCGCATTAAGTAATTCTATAGCTTCGATGAAAATTATTTCCTTTATTTCGTGTATGCATATATCGTAAATCAATGTGACTTGGAATTATGTATGAGTTTGCGCATTCAGTGAATGATGAAATCATTGCCTTGTGTTAAGTAAAAAGTTTGCCAGAAGTTAAAAATAGTATGATAAAGATGAGGCATATAGAAGTCAAAATTTTGATATTGAACAATGTCCCAAACTCACATTTTTTATAACACTATCATTACTCACCTATAGGGACGTTCCGACAACCGCATTCAAGAGCCAGTTCCTTTGGGTTTAATACCAGCTTTAATAGCATCATCATTTAATCCGAAACGATTATGGCTTAGTTGGTAGTGCGGTCGGATTTCGCGTCAATGGTTCAAACCCACCTTTCCAACTCTAAAACCAGCCTGAGCTTTCGGTGAAGGGAAACATCGTGAGGAAACCATAGCCTGATGGTAGGGCATTTTCTAATAATGCCCGCCTGGGTAGCTACCCTCAAGTTGAAAACCTATCGCCAAATACCAAAGGTATGTGCCAGCAGCATCACTTGAGATCCAGTACCTCTAGACTTAGTGTGTTTACCTGTACCATACCGTCACTTATCATCAAGTGAGATTTTGGTCAAAGTAATGAGTCTATACCGTGTAAAAAAAACCAAATGAGATAATACTTGTATAAGCAAATATTTGAGGAACCTCAGTTTAATAAGAGTGATAGTTCAGAACAATTTACTATACGTAAAGATTACTACTGTTGAATTTTATTATGTATGTATTACTTTTTTCGTAGGTATTTACTCTGGACAATGAAGTTATAAAGAATGAAGGCAAAAAAGGAGGGCAATAAATTAAAAAAAAAGGTAACTGTATGAAATAACGTTTACAAATATTATAAATCATATGGTCAATCTTTTACAAGTTTAATATAAATAAGACCCTCAGGTTTGAAAACCTGTCCCCAAATACCAATAGGTGTGTTCCAGCAAAATCACTTGAGAACCAGTACCTAGTTTACCATCCTGGACTACATCTTCACTTAACATCAAGTGAGATTGTGGTCAAAGCACTGAGGCTATATCGTGTAAAAAAAAACTATTAAATTAAACTAAATCTGTTAAAACTACTGAAATACCACTTAAAAAAAGAGCAAAACTCTCAGATTTTTATTAAACTTAAAATTGGATATTCTACAGAGTACATGATTTAAGTAGGTAACTTAGTTTAGTTAAGTTCTTGAAATGCTCTTCAACTGGTCAAGCACTAACCTGGCGTTTACGCAAGCTTTCAATTGTTTTCCTATTGTCAAATTCAACTGTGTATTTGAGGGAAATAAAGTGACTTCAATAATGTGTTACGTAGAAAATTAACATGAATAAATAACGAGGTTGGTAGGGTGGCCCTTTAGATATCAAGTCGACCCAAATCTAAAGAAATGTTGAATACATACTTTCAAGAAACATGAACCTTTCCATGACCCAGATTATTTGTTTTTTTTTTTTAATATAAGGAATAATTTAGGTTAAGATAATTAAAACGATTTATTGTGGCCTAAACGCATGTTTGTAATACACGACAAAATAATTATAATATTATTGTAATGTTCGTATAATCTAAATTTTCAAGTATATATCACGAACAGTTATTTGTTGAAATTAATTTCTTATTTACTTACCACAAAAAGATCACAAATGGAATTAATTAAAAATCACATGCTGATAGTAACATTGAGCCTTAAGAGAATATGCTAGCGGCATTTATTCCATACAAACTTAGTCTCCTGTTTCCTCCACGGATAATAGCATTATGGTAAATATTTTTACGTCCATGTGGTGCCGACTAAGAATAGTACCACCCCATATCTTCCAGTGGGTGTCGTAAAAAGCGACTAAGGGATAAACCAGGGGATGGGCAGCAGCATCTTCTGAGAACGACAAACACCTACTGCGATCGCCAACCCGCTTGCCAAGCGTGGCGGCAATTCCTCCCTTACTGGGGGAGACATATATCCAGCTGTGGATGTCTTATGGTTGAATAGATAGATAGATAGAAATATTTTTATACCAAATAATATATATCCACCGTCGCCCGTACGTTTTGATTTTTTCCATAAATTAGTTATTGTACAAACTAGGAGTCTTTGAAAATGAAAAAATATTCGATATTTACCGTCATTCTCAGACGTTCGTCAAACAAATTTGATGAATAAAATTTTAAAAAAGTAAATCGTAGATTGCCAAAGACATTCTTATTCTACAACAGAAAGAAAATTAAAAATCCGTTCAGTTTTGGAGGAGGAAGCAGGGCACTACGAATTAATGTTTTTGTCTATTTTGCATTTTCTCCCTGTCGTGTTTTATAAATCTTTCTTTGGGGCGCATCGCGTTAGCAATAGATTTCTGAAATACCTACTTTTCAAATCTGTTCTCGCCCGCAAGTCCTCTTAACCTAGTAAATTAAACAAGATATATAAATGTTCTATGTACCGAGATCTCAGTGGTAGATTACGGCAACTACGTTTGATAACCAGATCTACAATTCTGAGGATTATATAAAAGGTTCACATTAAACAATACGTGACACTGTTGAGAAACATTGACACTAAGTTAGCACTAAAATACCGTGTATATTTCACTACCTAATTAAACGAATTGCGTAAAAAAATCGCCTGCGAATTCATAGATGTCATAATTGTAGAATGCATTAATATGGTAAAATTTCTGAAAAAACATTAAAAAAGTAATTAATTTTATTTAGATACGATTTATAGTCGCATCTTTCCCTTTACATTTACGTATTCTTGATGATACAAAAAAACAACATTAAAAAGAGTCAGACACATATAGAATTTAACGAGTGAGAAAAAGAGATACATTGTACAGTATTCCTTATATACATGGTCTCTTCTTAGCGCAGTGCATCGTAGCCTCTCTATCCGTTGTCTATATAGAGAAACGGCTTCATATAGTGAGTTATCTTGTTTTTATATTTATCGTAAACATTAGTACCTACTAATAGTGAGCGTCTAAATAAAATTAATAATAAACATTGATATTCTCATTTGCTTAGAAATCAGCAAAAATCAGATCAATGACAGTATTGAGTAAGACGTTTTAAAAATCACTGCGAGTTATTTAGGCGCTAAATATTTCGAGGTCAGTCGTCGGTTTAGGACCTCGTTCCGTTAGCGGCAATGTCACGTCCACCCAAACAACTGTATTTGGCATCATTCAAATTATACCTTAGTCGTTGTGCATTATTCGTATAATATATCAATTATTTGCTATTATTTGATTTGCTTAAAATAAAATAAAATGTGATTACACCTTTGGGTTTGTTTTTTACTCTTTAATGTGTCGAGTGTACCCATAAAATAAGACAATGGGAAAACAATGGAAAGCTGGCGTAAACGCCAGGTAAGTGCTCAAGGGGTTAAGGACGTTTGATCACATGTTTATCTGATTTGAAACAATAATGTGACGATTGCACATCACTAAGCATTGTCCCGTATACTAAATGGTTTTATTATTTTAAGAAACGCGATGGTGGTCATTTTTTCTTCGACTTAATTTACTATTATCCTCATAACTTATAGCATACTAACGGATGCCCACGACTTTGTCTATGTATCTTATATTGATTATTGTGGGAAGTCTTGATTTGGCATAAAAATAATTTCTAAAAAATGCTACTGATAACTTTTATCGCTAAATAACATATATTTTATACACACAAAATTTTATCAAAATCGGTTTTCAGTTAAAGCCGAACATATTGTATTTCTTAATTTTTTGTACTTAAAAATTATTTTTAATATCTTCGTAACCTATCAACTGCTTTTCGAAATAAACTTACTTCTCGTATACAAAGTTTCAGTTTAGACGTTTTTAAGTTAAATCCAGACAAACAAACAAAAAGAGTTTGATTTCAGAGTCAACATAATATTTTAACATATTATACCACAGGTCAACACAAAATTTAACTTTATTTCAATATTAGTCGTAATTAGATGAACAAATTTGTTTTGTATTTCGGAGACCGATTAAACGATGTTTTTTTTTTTAAATCGATGGTTTTAATTTTCAATTGAAGATGAAACAAATAAATATAAATAACAAATAAATAAATATGTTTATAATTATATTAAGTTTTAAAACATAACATAAGCTCACGCCTGTTATCGCCGAAAGGTTAGGCAGAGGTGAAATAGCGTATTACAGCGCCCACATTTCGCACATAAAAGTATATATGCTGCATGCTAATTTAGATAAGTTAAAAACAATATGGGAGCGTATTCAGAAGAGCAAGGAGAACGTTTTCATCAGGACATTATGAGCTTCGAACAACGTTATCAAGGCCAATACAATGAAAGATGATGGGAGACTATATTTGGGGTTTATTGAGAGAAAGTACTTTTAAATTATTTTCCACTTTATTGTAAGTTATTTTGATAGTAGAACTTAATTACCACTGTCTCGGTGGCACAGTTGTATTACGGTACGACTGCCGTTCTGAGGTCTCGGGTTCGATCCCCGGGTCGTGTCGTGATATTGGGTTTTTCTACTCAGTATCATCCCGGAGTCTGGAATTTGTGCCCGATATGGCGACAGGCTCACCCCTTGTCACATCTGGGACAGAACTAAGCTCGGCGAAATGTAGGTAGTGTAGTTCGCTATTTCACCTCTGCCTAACCCTTCGGGGATAACAGGCTTAAGCTTATGTTATGTTATATTATGATAACTACTAGAATTAACCAGAGAATAAATATAGGATTTAAAAAAATAATCATGTTAATTTTTGAGTATAGACTGACAGGCAGAGATACGTGTTATGTTATGACCCTAAGACCATACACATAAACATGTTTGTAATACATACATTATAATAATTATTAAGTAAGTCTACTATGATATTATATCCCTTGTTTGAACCTTTCTTATAATTCATTTAACTATTAATTTGTTTATACATATATCAATTAAACCCATTATAATATTATTGACTTCCTTAATTCATTGTTATTGTTTTTCAAATCATAATTAGTTGTTTACTTCTGTCATAAGAACATAAGATAGGTGTATTCGTTTTAAGTAATAAGTCTTTAAGAAGTATTGTTTACCTTCCCACCAATGATTCCCTATTTAAACCTCGATCCCGACACCATTACAATTCATTCAGCTCCAACCTGGAGTAATTGTATATTTTAAGTAACAAATTTAGTTTAAAAACTTGTTTAACCTTCTGTCTACGTAACAGGCGTTACTCCTTATGATATTGTAATTGTAATAAATATTAATGAATGTAAATTATGAATTAATATTCATGTCATTTTCGTATCTGATAGAGATTTCATAATGGCGTTAGTCGCACAATATTTTATACTATACGAGAATCAAATCCGCAATCTCTACGTTTAACAATAGTTTAAAAACAGCACTACCATAGCGTCAGAACGACGGCTTGTTTAACTCTGTTAACTGCAATCTTAAATTATACTTATAGTGGAAGTGCCGTGTGGTGCCGGCTTAAGAATAGTACCACTCCATATCGTTACAGTGGGTGTCGTAAAAGGCGACTAAGGGATAAACCAGGGGGTGGGCAGCACCATTCTATTCAGCAGTCTAATTTTAATTGTATTTATAATTTTTACTGAATTTTGTTAAAAATGTTAGGATTCTTCTAAATTCGCGGCTTCGCGGGCCGGAACCCCGTGGCTTTTTGCCGGCTCTGCCACCCTATAGTTATGCCACTGCTCGCTAGTCATAATATAAATGAATTACATCTATGGAAAAACCAAATTCATATCTGAATCAACTATAAAAAAGACCGTTTTACTTGCAAAGCATTAATAAAACAATTTTTCGTTTTATTTATTATAATTCTAACTACAATTGTTTATTATAAATATAATACATTTGTCTAAACAAACAAGTCTTCGTGAATGCTTTCTGCGAAACATTTTTATTTATTTATGACACATTCAAATAATAATTATTATGTATTTTATTCAAGGTATGTATTAAAGGTTATTTTACATTCATTGTACACAAAAGTAAATAAATACTGTTGTAGTCACAGAGAAAGGGTCCGGTTTAAATGACGGAAGCTTGGGAACCGATCGAGAATTTACAAAGACCTTGATTACTCAGCGATCGTGGACGGGTTTTCCTGCTAGTTTTAAAACTGTTACATTCTTTTTCTATATTTAAACGCCTTATTGACAAAAATTCGCAGATACGTAATTTAATATATGCGACTTTTATTGTTTGAAAGTACTGTCAGTTCTAAAAATTAATTTGGTTATTATTAGTAACAACGATATTTGTTTGGAATCAAGCCAAAACTAAAATGCTGCTGGGGACATTACCCTAATAATTATAATGTTTATTTTCCTGTTTTGTAAATATCTAAACATAAGGAAAATTTACAAGGTTTGGCGTGTTTACCAAATTGCCGTGAATATGTGGAAATGGCGTATTTTTTTTTTTTTACAACACAGTATAGGCTCAGCGCTTTGACTTGACAATCTCACCTGCTGTTAAGTGACGATGTGTTCCAGGACTGTTAACACATTGGTGTGCTAAGCCTAGAGATAGTGGGTCTCAAGTGATGCTGTCGGAACACCTATTGGTATTCGCGGGAAGAAACAGACACAGACAATTTTTTTTTGTATAGATCTCGCCTATACCTTAACTTGTACATATTAAAAGTAAATTTGATATTACAAACAGACATTTCAATTTTATTTATCATGATATTAATAAGTTAAGCAAAAACTTTGTACCCCTTTTTACGAAAATTGCGCGGACGGAGGAGTATGAAATTTCACACACTTATAGTTTATATAGAGAAGGAGTACAGAATGCTTATATTTTTTTTAATTATTCGTAAAAAATACATTAAATGAATAAAACAATACAGTTCACACACTACCATTAGTTTGACACAGACACACATCTATCATTATCCCTTACGATTACCAATGCATTATTAATCACATGTCAATGTCAGACTTGACATTTATTTACCGTGTAGACAGAATAGTGACTTTTGAGAAGGTTTTACTTTAAGCAATTGACAATGAAAAGCAAACAAAATTGTTAGCGTTTTTATGATTTATGGTCGCATTTCGATCACAGGCGAGCACTAGTTTGTATAGATTAAAAAAGAACTATTGTGTATCAAACACTTATATATGAGTTAAATATCTTGATTAGTTACTTCGTTTCATTTAACTTTATACATCCCGAACTAATTTTTACGGAGGTTATTGAACTGACTGTGACTGTGATATTGAGTTGAAATTGTTATGGCTGTGATCTTGAACCACCCTTGAATAGTAAATGATCATTCATGGTACTTATTCAGGATGCATGATTATTCCGTATCGAGTGATATTAATATTGTTCCAAAGACAGCACCAAATTTTTTTTTACACTGTATAGGCTCAGTGCATTGACCACAATCTCACCTCATGTTAAGGATGTGGATGATAAACCCACTAAGTCTAAAGTAATGCTGCCGGAACACAAGCGGGAATTTAATTAGAAAATGCCCTGCCACCATGCTATGGTTTCCTCACGATGTTTTCTGTCACCGAAAGCTCAGGCTGATTTTAGAGTTAGGTACTTGGTCTGGAACCTGCGTCCTTTGACAAGAAACCCCATATTTAGCAAGAACTAAACAATAAATATTGAGCCGAAATAATATAAATAAATAAAGAACAGAGATAAATTACATATCGATGTAAGGCAACGCGCCTTTGTTATTGTTATTCGAAAATGCAGGCTAAAGTAGTTCTGTATCACTGCTGCCTAGTTAGATCTATTGTGATCGCCCCGTATATTGCTAAAGCTCACTCCTTAGACCTACAACCTGGATACACTGTAGGATTTTTTTGGCTAAATTCAGTTACGTGTGGGTATTAACAAGTCACATTTACATATGATGTGCTTTAGTGTTTTTTATGCTAAGAAAGAGCCTTAATCGCTTCCTTCGAAAGTCCAGTGAAGCTGTCAAGGTTCCTTATAACAACATTGTTTAGTAAGTTCGGGAAAAAAACAGAATGTTGACCGTAATAAGTGTAGTAAATTATATATATGTCGTAGTAACGGCTTGATACTCGCTCACGACATTAACCTGTGTATATCCAGTTACCTAAGTTTTTCATCATTAGAAGCGTCTAAACCATAATAGCAATACATTCTGATTCCTCAGCAGCCATTAGCCATTCAAATATAATTGGTAACGCCACCTAGTGTGGCTTCCTAAAACTCCCACCCCCTTCCCTGTCGTGCACTTCTGTTGTCGACCGCGCCCGCGCATACTGCGCATATACATACATTTCGCAACCTCGCAATACAGACTTGTTCTCCTAACCACGCCCGCGCCACCACGATACCGTGGTGGATATAATTCGCAACCCGCTTATAATACCGCACATCATATTAAATATCCCAAAGGTTTATTGGACCTTTTATCTTCGCTATACCGCTTATAAAATAAAATAAGCTATAACCGCAAATTGTGGTGATGTCGAGTGTTGGTAGAAGTGTGTGAGGGCGTCGAAAGCCTCTTGTGTGTTATCTGAGGCAGCTTTCGGGCAGCTGCGAGCGGATCTACATCTTCGAAGGCGCTCGCTGCTGCTGAAGAACAGGTCAGTGCACGACTTCCGTGTTCCCGCATCTACCACGCTTCCCTTGCCGTTTCAGCCTACCGCGCGCCAGCTCACTGGGCTCATCAATAATATTTATTATCCAATGAATTCCGTTAGTTTTTAATAAGCCAACAGTACACTTTTTGTTTTTTATTTTATTCTCTTCAAGGCTACATTACATTTAACGCATGATGGAGGTTCGGTACGAGGGGCCCGTATCTATCGAAGGGTTAAAGTTGTGAGTAAACAGTCGGTACTTACCTACAAAAACACATTTATATTTAACCCACACACCGCCAACCGGTTAGAACTGGTTTTCTTGATGGAGTTCCGCATGCAAAAAGAAATATCGACGATTTACCATTAAGATATATGCGGTCGGTGACAAATTTTAAGAATGGGTATTTCCGAAATCTATTGTTACCGCGTTGTCCCCCCATGAAAGGGTTATAAAACACGAAAGGGTCAACTACAGCTTGAATTGATTTTACCTATCCAAGTAAACGAAAACATCACTTTGTAGTACCCCATTTCTTCCTCCAAAACTGGGCCGATTTTTAATATTTTTTTTACATTTCAAAGGCTTCTAGTTTCTACAATAACTAATTTTATGGAAAAAAATCCACGTACATGACGGTGGTGGATATATATTATTTGGTATACAACTATTTTCTATGATGTTATTATTATTCAGGAAGAATACAGGGGAATACGTTTTTAAGGAATAAACGCAGCTCGCATATCCTCTTAATGCCTTGTATTTGATAGCTACGTTACCTTTAAGTCAGAAACAATTTGTTATCAGTTACCATGCGATATTCTTTATTCTTTCTTTCAAACTGAGTATCTATGTTGGTTTGGAGGGTATTTACAACCTCACTTAGTTTTGGAACGAGTTCTTAGGGCGCTCAGTTTGGAAATTATAACTAACAAAAATACGTCAAAATGGTACGAAACTTTGGTTGAACGGTTACCAGTGACCAAATTCTACGGAATGTAATCTAGCTAAATCTAGAAAAAAAAAATGTTCCTTAGGATTTTTTCGATCTGTGTGCAGTTAGTTAGCATGTTGTTAGTGCATCTTACTCATTGGGGGTCAAAGTTATGAATGTGTACTGGATTATAAACTACAGAATTCGTGTTACACGTAAATAAAACGAGATAGTTCAGATAATAAGATTTTAAAGAAAAAAACAGAAACAAATAAAATACGACGAAATTGCAATTATGTTAGTTTCCACGTAAAATAATATAATTTCCCATGGTAAAACAGTAACGTACTATTTTACACAATAGAGCGTGCACTACAAACGTCTAGTATAGTGGTTATGTGCGATCAACTCGCAAGAGAAAGTTGTAAACTGAGAGAGCGTAATAGATTTTTTTTTACATAATATATATAACCGTATTCTTACTGGATGAATAGTTAAATCGATCTGTATTTATTATAGGTTTGCTATATGTAAAATTGAATATAATTAAAATTAGTAATATGATCAATTGTCGGTAAAGGTAAATGTCATAAAGCAACCTAAAGATTTAAGGAATCTTCCGCATAGTGTGAAAACATAAGTACAGATTTCTCTGCGTTTTATGTGAAAACATTAACAGACTTGAGCGCTGTTCAAAACGACTTTCATCCACTATTAAGGTAATCAAAAAAACTAAAAAAAATAACAGTATTATCAAACTAAACATCGATACGACTTTGTTAAGAAATAATATGAAGAAATATCGTCGTTTATCTGTGATAATAATTTTAAATGGCCCGTAAAATTTGAAGGATACCCGTAATTCTGAAACCGTCGCACGAGCACGTAAATCATAAAACATTCTTACGTTTATAAATATTATTTACTAGACATTTAATGCCAATTTACTAGTGATAGAAACTCGAGCATAATTGTTCATTGGAAAATTAAAAAAGAAACATTTACAAACATTTGATGACACTAAAATTTCGTCAACTCCCACTAAACAAGGAAAATCTGTTGATAAACATAGGAGACAAATGCCTTCAGCGGCTTTATCCTTATCTAGTTATATAATTATAGATACATTTCATTATAACGTTGATTGATGGTTTTTATAGCTACTTAGACAAAAAAGCTGACTAGCTCAATGTCGTCACTACGATATTAGGAAGATCGACTTTATCCGGCATATTACCTACTTATATTGAAAAAGAAATTAATTAAATTGGAACAAATCCATTAAAGACTATCGCAATAGTGTACAAAACATTCTGGTTTCCTTGTTCACAATTCTTTGTGTTTGTGTTGAACACAGTTCAGTATTGTCCTTAGCAGTCAATAAAAGTCCGATCCATATAGATTAACGGACCTATTTTTAAAAAATGGATATAGTTGTCTTTGAAACCAATAAACTTACACTCGTATACAAATGTCTTTGCACTGCGTTAGTAGCTGGTGCAAGAGCTTTGTCAGTTGGACATTGGTGTTACTCTTGGGCCAATATTAGAAGTCCATCTACTATAATTACTACTATTACTACCAATTACTACCAATATACTAATAATTTATAAAGTTTTATCTATTACATGCACGATTACTAGTAGGGGTGGAATATTCGTAGGATGAGACAGGGTAGGAGACGTTTTGTCCACACGCCTATTCTAAAGTTAAAACTTGTATCAACCCTAGTAAGACGATGCCAATCCCTATATAATGTTCCATAGTATCTCGTGGGACCTCAGAATAAACGCTTCCTGCCCATTATCTTCAAATTTGTTCACTTATGCATAATAACTAAAAAAAGTATGCTACTCAAAACGCCACCAAAATCACGCAATATATAACCTATAACAGAAATTATTGAATTAAAGGTAATAAATAGCTACTACATGTCAGACTGAAGTGTCAACGAGAAACCGCGCAATTATTACTACGATTGGCGCCAAACATTTCAACTAATCAGAAGGCGAGATGATAAGGCCTATGTAATGTATCCTTCTATTGGTCGCTTTCAGGAATCCGTTCAAGATTCGAATTTTTAAATTACCTTTTAAGTTGTAAAAATGATTCAATTAATATTTTATTGTATCGGTTAACACGTGAATAATACGTGATCGATTATACGATTAATGTCGACGTAACTTATACTTTATAATAAACCGTGGTGGTCGCGATTCCATTTGGAAATAAAAATATGTAGAAAAAAAATTAACGACATTAGTGATTGGTAATACGCCTTTGCCTTCAAAACCGGCTATCCTTGGTACAATGTTTCGTACCTTATTACGACATACGCTTTATTTAAGTACCATTGTGCTATGTTTTGTGACTTTAATATTAACTTTGGTTTATAGGTACACTTCATTTTGATAGTCGACATCTGTACATGCATTCTTTAATTATATTTGTATAAATGATACGTTTTTTTTTTTCTTTTTATATCTAGACGATAGCGATTCATTGTGATTTTTTAGAAGCGATAATTTCTTTCGTGGCTTTGAGTGATTCTCGGAAGGGGAAAAAATTATAGATTCACGTTACCAACATTATGACGTCACCCGTCAACAACATACCATGGTGTGTCAAGTTTAAGATGGCGTTCTTAAGCACCAGGCTTAGAGATAACTATGTAATAAAGTTATACTTACGCAGCCTATCGTAAGTTTTGATTTTGAATAAACTATACGAAAATGTATATTGATGTGCTTGAAGCGCCAATAGATGTAAAAACCGGACAAATGTTTGTATGTTAGCTTATGATAATAATTTCATTTAACAAATTATGAAATTTAACCATTAAAAAAGTAGTTTTTCCAAAGTTTCCAGTGTTCACTTCGGTCGGCAATCACCGAGACTGTCTATTATTTTTTTTAAGTAAAGAAAAAAAATCTCATTATGCAAACATACCGTTGGTAGTAGACAATTTACTAGAATTTACTTAGATAATTGTGTCTAATTAGAAATTTGCATTTGAGAGCCAATTTATTTTCCAGGTGCTGCTTGCCATAGTAATCAAGCTACGCAGATTGGAGGTTTTAGCGGGAATTCAATATGTCATATAGGTAGTGGCATTATATTTTAATGCATAAAGCGCTCCGCCAAGTATTGGGTAAGCATTAATGGATGGTGGGGTGTTTTTATAATTTGGTTATTCTTGATGATGGTGCGTCTGAATGGAAATGACGTTAGCAATATTTACTTACTAGCTGTGTACCCGCGGCTGCGCCCGTGTTTCATATATTCTTCATTGCGTTTGAATTTTTTTTTATACGGAACCCTAAATATTTTCTTACAAAATTTTGGTAGTAAGATAAAATAAAAATGTTTCTCATAAATTATAGCACTTGCCTGTAGAACTGTGCATTGAATCGGATTTTATTAAAATTTTAAGAGTTTTTTTTTTTCGCGGAACCGTAGTTAAGTTAAATAATAACACAAAATACAAAACTTGAGATATCACAAAAACTCCATGGAAAAAAGGGCGTCACAATTTAGTCAAAATACTACTCGAAGAATAGTAAAATATTACAAAGGTAGACCTAAATAACTTGTATTCATTGGTCTTAAAACGTAATATATTATCAAACATCAAACATAAATAGTGTCACAAGTTTTCGGTGGAATTGTAATCTGTCATGTAATAGATTTTTTCTGTATTAATTGACTTGTGCCTATAACTCTATTATGTAATTTTCCTGGTATTTTACTTAGTGTAGTTTGATAAAAAGGAATAACACACTCAGAACTGCAGTAGCCACACACGACGTGAAGCCATTTTAAGTTGGCCTTAAAAGGCCACATACTTCTTTCGTTACGCGCCGATGGTTACGTAATTCCGTGCCACACATATATATTTTTGGTTTGGTGTTGGTCAATGTTAAGTGTAGTTTTGTATGGAACTATCACTTTTCGCGTTATGAATGTATAGTTTTAGATATGCGTATAAGCAAAGTGTATTGGAAAAAATAACACAGAATATGAATTTTGAAGTGTCATAAAAACTCCTCAGATTGTTCTAACAAAAAAGCCATTTTCCTGACATTTAAACTAAAACTAGAAATATATGACTGTAACATCGGAAGAATTTTGTATACTCACAGTTGTCAATTAGGTAGTCAAAACACTCATCCGCTACACATATAATCACGAATGTATTCATTCGAGATTTTATAATATTTTGTATGAACACACGAAACAATGACTATGTATGTCACCATACCTGGTATACATAATTAGGGGGCATTCAGAGACAACACAACACTTCGGAATAATCTCAAGGAAAATATTAAATGTAACACTCTAATTATAATATTTGTTATTATTTTATTATTAACACGGCTATCGTACATACCTAATGTTTTATTTATTATAATTAAAGAAAACTTAACATGAACAATGAGAGAATTGAAATCGATACACCAGAAGTTTTGAATTAACATAAAAAAATGAATCGTATTTTAAGTTTTTATTCGAATATGACAAAACTACAACTTCATTTAATGTTAAATAAGGTACAGTACATACAGATGAAAGTCGATTTATATTTGCTAAAACCTCTGTGCCTCCAGTCATAAACTTGCTGAACCCGGAATGCAACTTTACGGGTTAAGAGGACATGCGGTCGGCGACAAAATTGAAACATAGATATTTCCGAAATGTATTACTATCGCGTTGCGCCCCAACAAAAGAGTTATAAAACACGAAAGGGACAACTGCAGCTCAGGCTGATTTCACCCATGTAAAATAAACGAAAACATCACTTCGTGGTACCTTGTTTCCTCCTTCAAATCTGAACCAATTGTGAATCTTCTTTCAGTTATAGAATAAAAAAGACTTTGCCTCTAAATATGCCTCTACGGATTGCTTTTTGAATTTTTATTTATCAGATTTATTTGATAAACGTCTGAAAATGACGGTGAAAATCGAGCATTTTTGTACGTCCTTGGCGGTAGTGTATATACTTACATAAATTGGTATAAAAATATTTAACATTATTAGGTTTGTATGGAATAAACGCCCCTCACATATTCTCTTAATATGACTGGTTTTTCACAAGTCTACTGCCGTCACACTTCAGAATAGCAGTGTTAGTTAGTTTTTGAATAAAATAAAAATGGTCTATAAATGTTCTATTCCTACGTATGTTAAAAAGCCCATTCTCGTGTATTTTCTGACTAAATCAAAATGTTGCTAGCATTCATTTGAAATAACGAAGTTATTTCTTTCAAACACCAACAAGGTGTCATATACTATTAAGCGAACAATTTTTATACTAATATATACATATATATGTGATTGGGTTCCCGGGATTCGCTGTACCAATCGGGATGAAACTCAGCATATAGTTAAAGCTTTTTTTTCTAAGATTATCTGAATTCATACGTTTTTTTTTTCAAATTGCAGTCACAAGTTTATAATTACAATTTTTGTTTTGATTTAATAACATAATAACGGAGGGCAGTGACCTACTCTGTTATATTTTTGCGAATGGTCGTCAGTTGCTAGGCAACAACTGATGTCAATAAATAATATTATAAATTATAATGTTACATGTTACAAAGTTTTCACAGTTTGTATGGCCATTGGACAATTGAATAGTTATACCAAGAATTAACCACAGAACCGAATAGAGATGGACACTAACTTATTGGATTCCAGTGCTGTGGATTTTCTTAAAAGATATTTTTGCTTGAAACGAGACAAATTTTTACTTCGATACTCTTTTTTATTCTTTCCAGTTTTGTTTTTTTTTTTTTGTAATTTTATTTTTTAGTTTAAATTTGCTAAATGTTCTTTTTTAATGTAATTTCCTTTTCTTATTTTCTATTTTATTGTTTTTTTGAATTATTTTTTAAAATTTTTCGTATTATTTTATTTTTTAAACCATACTTTGAATTTCTTTTTGGTTTTAATTATTTAATTTCATTTAATAAATTTTTTATTTATTTTTCATTTCATTTCTACATAATTTAATTTTCAATTCTTTTTTTATTTTCATAACATTATTTTAACGTTCTGTAATTTTTTTTCCAATTTATTTTTCATTTTTTATATATATATATATATATATATTACATGTAATATTATAACTAGACTTAGTAACGAAGGTGATGTCTGGAAATGACACCCTTTTCTCTTGGAGGTGAAATATATCTCGTATGTGATTTTTTTAACTTTTGTACTGAATATACTGGAACTCGTTGAAAATTGGTATAAAAAATGGTAAAAAAAAAAAAAACATTTATTCAGGTGTATCTGCTACATAACCGAGTCCAAATTCGATTTAGTAACTATCATCTGGACTAAAATGCGGTGAATTTGTTACTGATCCTCGATAGATCAAATTTTCTAGATATAAATGCTTTCATTCCTTCAAATGTAAAATGCAACAAAATAGAAAAAGATTTTTTATTATAGTATTTAACGTTCATACGCACCTTATCAGGGTCTAAATTGAATAAATTATTTTTTTATATGAATTTGACAAAGACAGATAAATTGAAGCGCATTAAAAAACCTAAATAAGTACACGTCCTTAAAAAATCGAGCTAAGCAACACCAACCAAGCAACACTTTGGGTCACCCAGGTACTGTTTATATAATATGTTATTTTTTTACTAAAACATTACAAGTTTCAATTACAAATTAAATAATACTTTAGTTATAGATGCGTACGAAACGACAATCACATAGTCTTGTGAGCAAAATTTATTGTTTGAGCATAAAGTACAGATTTTGTAAATTTAAGTGCAGTATTTTTTAAAATATTCTATGCTGATTATTATACGGAATTTAACGTCCATTAAAAAACAAACGAGTACGGTGGAATAAGAACAGGTTACAATAAATTATAAATTTAATAAATATAAAAATTTATAAATTAATATTAAAACCAAAAAGTAACAGTAACAAAACAAGAAACAGAATTAAAAAGGACTTTCTTTTATCCTTTGTTAAAAAAATGTTATACTTCTTGTTTCCTTTAATAAAGTTTTATTACTTGACAAATTTACAGTTATAAATATATTCACTATTACTATTTGAATTATATGTACATATTATGAAAAATTTATTATAGATATCGTGTTTAATGACTTGTGGACTTTAGTTTAGTGTGTGTGTGACAAATACAACCTTGGCGCGCGACACGCTTTGTCGGACAACTGCGTTTTGTTTTTTTTTTTTGTCGTTGGCAGCGGCAAGCTTCGCCTTGTCCTGGGCGCTGTTCAGTTTGATCTCTTTTTTTCTCTTTCATAGTTCGTGATTTATTAATCATTATTAGATTGTAGTCACATGTAGTTTTTTGGTGTATAAATTATCTAATGTATTTTTTTTTAGCTACAACCGCTCGCCATTTATAGTATAGTTCCTCAGTGAGAAATCTTTAATGAAAGTAACAAGTAATCAACTAAGTCCTAAATCATTTTTTATACTGCATAGGCTTATCGTTTTGACCACAATATCAACTGATGTTAAGTGACGATTTAGGTGGTAAACACACTAAGCCTAGAGGTACTGGTTGTCCACTGATTCTGCGGGAACACACAACCTTATAGCTACTTGGCGATAGATATTTAAACAAGAGGTTGCAATGGTTTCATCACTATGTTTCTCTGCATCGAAATAATTATGGAATAACTGAATTCGAACGTACGACCATAGACGCGATGTTCGACCAAACTACCACAGAAAAATCATTACTTCTCACCCATATCACACAAACAACGTACTACACATAAAATGATATGAACAGTTTTTGGCACCGAAACGCATGTAATAAAATATAGTGACTTCAATACTGAAAAAAAAAAAAAACTGGTTTATGTCAACATATTAAAACGATGGGAGTGCAGGAAATACAGAAGGTGAAATTCGATACTCGTATCGCGAATTACGACGTATAATAATTATGACATTATTATGTAAATTAGTAAAGGCTTTAATTAACTTATAAAGTTCGTTTATTACTGTAGAAAAGAGACCATGACAAGAGGGTCAGGTACATCAAAGATACCATCGGTTCGGCAAAAGTCTCGAAAAGCGTAGCCAGTACTATTTTTTTAATGTTCGTACTGCTTTCTACGTAACAATAATAAAGTAAACGTCTACTTCTTTCAGTTGTCTTATAACAGGAGAAACTGAAATTATTTACGTAATTGTTTTCAAATATCTCCAGTTAGGTTTTCTAGGATTTCCGCTCTGTCCGCGTTTCTTCACTGCGTAATATAGTTGTTAAATAATCATTTGAGTATATTTTTTTTACACGGGACCCTAATTATTTTCCTACAAGTTTTGTTGCTAGATACTAAGAAAAAGTAAAGATATTTCTCACAAATTCAATTAAAACCAGTAAAACTGACCATCGAATTGTTTTTTTTTTACATTTTCTTGTGTTTTTTAATTTTTTGTACGGAGAGCCCTAATAGTTTTCCTTAAATTATTTTTAGTACTAACAGAAAACAAACATACTTCTTAGAAATTCTAACACCTGCTAGTAAAACTGTGCATTTAATAAGTTTTGATTTACCATTTCACGTTTTTATGCACTATATTATCCATTCAACCGAAAGACGTCCATTGCTTGACATAAGTATCCACTAAAGATCTCCATGACGACCGGTCTTGCGCCACACGCATCCAGCGGACTCCCGCGACATTCACCAGGTCACCGGTACACCTTGTGGAGGGGCTACCCAAGCTACATCTTCCGGTACGTGGCAGCCATTCGAGAACCCTTGGGTTCCATCGGGCATCGGTTCTACAAACAATGTACTCAGCCCATTGCTAATTCAGTTGCTAATTCAGCTAATTCGGGCAATGTCGGATACTTTAGTTTTTATGCGGTTCTTCTGATTCGATTACGCAGTGAAACTCCGAGCATTGCCCTTTGGGTAACTTGAGATTTCTAATTAGGTCCATTATAAGCGACGTTTCAGTGCCATAAGTCATCACTGGCAACACATACTTACTGGTCGAAGACTTTTGTCTTGAGACATTACGGTATTTCGGACGAGAATATTCTGCGTAGCTTCCCATACGCGGTCCAGCCGAGTTAGATTCGACGATCAACCTCTGTTACAAAGTTGAAATTACCTGACTGGACAGTTTGTCCCAGGTGAATATAACCGTTAATAACTTCGAGCGTACAGTCACGGATTTTTATTAGAGTTGGCACAACATGGACATTATACTTGATTTTCGTCTTGTCCATGTTCATTTTAAGACCAATTTGTTTGGAGGCTCTATCGAGATCATCGATATTATACACTATTTAAAAAATATATATTTAAAATATTGCCAGTTAATGTACTCCTGGTATTTTTTAATTACTTCACTTTTACCTTCATTTTATCAATTCAGGAATCAAATAATTTGGTTCAGTAGTTCTCGAGTTACCTATATATTATAAACTAACTAGCCAACTAACGGGCAGACAGATAGACAAACTGACATTGCCTTTTATATAATTTAAGGATAACATATTGGAATAACTGGACTGGTATTGAGATAGCGAGAATATTTCGTCGTACATGAAATAAAAACTATTCCTCGTAGCGAGGTGTGTACGTTTTTGCGTTAAAAACAATTCACAATTCTACAAACTTTTACTTACCAGTCACGCAAGGTTTTTTTAACGGTAAAAAACACCAAACGAACTCCTTTTTCACCTTCAATCAGAACGTGAACAAAATATCTTGTAATAAACACTTCGTAGTTACGCAAAATCACTTAACGTGTTGATCAGTTTTTGTTGTAAAAAAGTAATAATATAAAACTATAATAACACAAAATATGTTTAAAATCACTGTCGTACTATATTATTATAAATTCCTTGCAGTTAAATAACAAAACTAAATAGTTTTCGTTGAATTTCCAAACATTATTTAATTTTCGAAAACGAAATAAAAAACTTTCATGTTCTTGTGTAAACAATAAACACAACTCTACACGTTTGACGCTTTCTTGCAACTGGTTGAACGAATGAATGAATTTATAATATGCGTTTTAGTTTACTACACTCGTAGAAGTATAAGCCTCTATTACACTGCTCGCGAAATTTTTTTTTTTTTTTTTTTAATTTTTTTTTATAATGAACAGCACAGTGACTGTACTGGACCTGATGGTAAGTACAGTGCAATCCAAAACAGCGGCGACTGACACTGAACAGAATTCAGTGCCAGTCATCGCTGTCATGCTGGCCTTCGACAAAGTACTTTTCGAAGTTAACTGAAATCCGAAGTATTTGACCACTCATCACACGTTCGTGCAACCTTGTGAGGAACGTATTCTTCAGCGTTTGTTCGCCATGCATAATAGATTATGTTCATGTGATAGTTGCCATTCCAATGTGCACTCTTGTGCTTTATAATTTTATAGTGCAGTCTTGTCTCTTTGTGTAGAACCTGGCGAAATGTCGAGTCCCTTGATTCGAGTGCAAAAATTAACAACGATCGAAACTCAACCGAGAGGAAGCAAGGTTGCCCGAAGCGAAGCGAACTGTGGTGCTCCCAGAGAGCGTGTTTAGCTCGGTGCGGTAAACCCCGTGTCCCATGTCGGTACGACAGAAAGGTCGGAGGTTCAAACCCTGGGTGGTTAACAAATTTTTTCGGGTGGTGGAGTGTCTGGGTACGGAGTGAGTGGTTCTTGTGGTCAGGCGGATCGAGATGCTAGGGCTAAGAGTTGCGGTGAAGAAGACCGACGGAGAGGACCTGTTGTCCCACGGGCCTCGGTGTGGCCCACCCCCTAGCGCCAGCATCTTGGTCGGAGGGCACCAGGTCTAGGTAAAGGCCGAGATGAAATATCTGGGCCTGATCCTGGTTGGGAGATGGCGGTTCAAGGCTAATTTTAAGGGACTTGGACTGCGCGTTGCCCGTGCCATGGCCGTGCTAGGCCAGCTCCTCCCGAATCTGGGAGGACCTGGCCTGAGGTGCCACCGGTTCCACGCAGGAGTCATCCGGAGTATGGCGGTGTACGGAGCACCAGAATGGGAGGCCGTCCTTAGCGCCAGTAACATACGTGTGTTACGTGCCACGAAGCGCACGGATGGTGCGCGGGTACCGACTGTGTCGGCGTCGGTAGCTTTTGTTTTTGCGGATCCCTTTTTTTTTTTTGACGAGGGGAAATGCATTTACGCACTACCCTTACCTATTCTGTTAGTGAGACCGAAGTCCCCCAATACAATAGGTAAAGGGGCACGGAGTGACGAGTTCCGTGCCAGTGTGGGACTCGCCCGGGCGTGAAGTGCCCGGAAATACCCACTAAAACCCGCCGGGGCCGTCCGCTGCATTTGAGATGGGGGCGACACGGGGTGGCTTTCGCAAGCACCGCGTCGCCCCCTGAAAAAAATGTGTTACCCGCTCTGGGTTCAAACCTCCGACCTTTTAGTCGTACCGTCTATGAGACACGCGGATAAGCCCACCGGGCTAACCACACTATCGTTTGCGGGATCCCTGCCATGAAGGCGTGAAGCGGAGGTGCTCGCCGCCATGTACCATTTCACGGCGGCGTGGAGGAATGATGGAGGGCTTTGCTTTAGGCAAAAATAGGTGGTAGAAGAGAGGAGGAGGGCGAGGGAAGCCGCGTCCTGGCATTAGGAGGAGGACCTGGTGGATGTGCGGTACGGGCATGGTACTTTGGAGGCCATCCGCCCGGTCCCTCGGATGTGGATGATGCAGGAACGCGGCTCTCTCACTTTCCGTCTTATGCAGATACCATCCGGATACGGTTGTTTCGGGGAAGGGAACCAACAGTAGCCTGCCACCACTACGGGGCTCCAGAAGACAGTGCACAGCACACTCTGGTGGAGTGTGTTGCTTGGGTCGAGCAGCGTCGCAGTGTGGTGGTCGAGGTGGGACCGGACCTCTTGTTGCCAAGTGTGGTGAAAGCCATGCTCGGCAACGAGAGGGCCTGGAATCCTGTGGCCTCCTTCTGCGAGCAATTAATGCTTCAGAGGGAGGCTGCCCAAGAGGGAACGCGAGGCGGATCCCTGAGGGAATCCGGTGGTAGGAGAGCGCGGTTCGTCCGCACCCTCCCGCTGCCCTAAGCCAGCCGCTTGCTCCATACAGCCGCTTCCCTCACCTCAGTCCTTATCCGTATATAAGGATCAGAGGGGGAGGTACAGTGGTTGGACCTAGCACTATGATTGGCGGCTGACAAGGGTGCTACTTCGTACTGAGCAACCCCCGGACGAATGACAGGGAGTGACCCGGGCCGGTATGAAGGGGTTATACCTGTCATGCCTTTTAGTTGGGCTTGCCGTAGGAACGACGCGAAGCAATGTTGCTCAATCCCGTGTAGCACCTTCTATGCAGTGGATAGTACCGTGAAGTTTTGTGGGTATTCTCGGAGCTTTACGTTGAGTGAGTCCCACATACCCCTCTGGCATCTCTAATCCCGGAGGCTTCACTACAGGATTAGAGATCGCAGGGGACGTGAACGCATATCCCACGTAAAAAAAAACTAAGCTCCAAAGCGTATTTTTTTTGTGTGGGGAAATTTTTTGTGTGGGACGAGTCAACGGAACCTTAGCACCACACCCGGTAATGTAATAATGGGGCCTCGCCGCGGTTTGAGCTTCGGCTCTGGAAACAAAGTTGAGGACGCGCACAGAATATGTCACGTTTTGAACCGGGCCTGCCTGCAATGCCCCAGACTAGCCCAAGATCGACGCGTGACGTTATCGTATTCGCTTAACTTCGCCCAACTTCGCGAGCAGTGTGACCGTACGTTTAGGTAGAAAGCGAACGAATGGAATGACTCATAGGCTCGATCGACACGGAGTGTCCAGTCGTTGGTTTTTACGCGGGTATCATACTTTTTTTAGTTATACCTATCATAATGAATGTTGCTTGCTAACCTTTGAAATAATTATTTTTTAAATAGTGATAAATTCATTTTTGGCTCTTTATTTTATGTATCGGTTTACTTTATATGTCTATTTTATACGGGATGTGAATTGTAATGTTAATAAATAAATAAATATATTTTTATAGGGAAAACAGAAACCGGAAAATAATACAATTCATAAATACTAACTTTGCATATGTTATAATTTTTTTAGCATATTCGAAAGACGAGACATCATAGCCCACTTTCTAGATAAAATACTCGTATTTTTTTTTCTAACCTAGCTAATGCTGTTGACCGGAGGGGCCTTTACAGCTTCACCGAACTTTGGGGGCGAGTACTGAAGGCACTCAGCCGCAAATAAAATACTCGTATGGTAGGTTGCGAGAATATAAAACATTGTGTTCCGAAGCATCGGTTTTGTTTTCAATTCCTATTATAATTTCCCTATTATCATAATAATGATTTTTTGTATCGTATTACCTAGCGCTTGATCACAATCTCACCAGGTGTTGAGTGACGATGTGGTCAAGATGCTAAACACGTTGAGTCTATGTGTATCATATCCACTTGGTGACAAGTTTTCAATATTAAGGTTGCTCAGACAAGCATTATTAAAAAAATACCGTATCACCTCCTTTCCTCGCGAAAACCTGCACCGAAAGCTAAGGCTGATTTGAGAGTTAGATAGGTGGGCTCGAACCTGCGTCCATTGGCGCGAAATCCGACCGCACTGCCAACTGCGCCATCATGCACGCAACGCCTATATGTTTGTCTGTTTGTTAATTGACTTATAACATGAGAATTATTAGAGTAGTTATGAGAAACTAAACAAATGTATTATTAAACTAGCTGTGTGCCGACGGCTCCGACTGCGTAATATGGTTTTTAAATAATCATGTTTTGATGGTGCTGTCCATTTAATCGTATTTTGTTCACAGTTTCAGGAGTTTTAATTTTTTTTACACGGATCCCTAATTATTCTCCTAAAATAATGTTTGTACTAAAATAAAGCAAAGATAATTCACATAAATACAAGTACTTGCCAGTAAAAACTATGCATTGAATCGGATTTTATTCAGGATTTCATGAGTTCTAATTTTTTTGGAATAAAATGCTATTTGTCCAAAAATCCCGTCAAAATCAGTCGAGCCGATCCAAAGATTTGCCGGAACACCAAAGCCAGACAAAAAGTAAAAAAAATGTGTCATTTGTATAGTTACCTTATATACATTCAAATGTATTTAGTAAAAAGTTGTTATTTTGACTTTACAAACAGATAAATAAAATGTAGGTTGCAGTATTACCATTTATAACTGTTTATTCTATTTTTTTTATAAAATTATTACCATGGCAACGTTAAATATTCCGTTATATCTTCTTATATAATGGCAATTTGTGTCACACAATTTGTCAGTGTCATGTGGGTAAGATGTATTTTAAATCTTGTTACAGCATTACCAAGCTCCAGGAAAACGGTCCACATCCTTTTCTAACTTTTCATGGTTCTTTGTCGGCGCCTCAGAATAGATGTTAAGCGTTATCTTCTATAGTAAACTTAAATTTAATACAATAATATATCATATAAAACGCCACCAAGATTACATATAGAGTCAAATATACAAGACAATGACTGCTACACGACAGACTGAGATCCCTTCAAAAACTTTTTTTCATATCTATTTTTTATATAATTTTTACTGTGGGAACGTTAAATATTACATTTTGCTAGCTTTAAAATAACACACCAATCTCTCCTCAACGCCAGCACCTCACCTCTACTCTTCTCGCCTCATCTCTTTCAAGCACATCATCTCGTCCCACTCTAACCTCACCTCACCCTGAACCTACTCAAATACCTCTCTCTGTTACATTAAGTATATAATTCTGTTTTAAAACATATTATATTATCTAGTCGAATTATGTACTTTGTAAGTGAAAGGAGTAATAAGAAATTACTAACCAGCACATTATATGGCAATATTTTAACTAAACCATTAAATATTTTAAACAAATTTATATTGTCTAAAATGTTAGGTCATTGTCAGTGTTCCGTAAGAAAAAGTTATATACTATTTTTGGTTTGATCTTAATCATAATTTAATTAATATTTGCATTAACTTCATTAGCCATATTTGGCTAACATATTTAACGGATGCATAGCAACAGGCACTTCCTCTAATTTAATGAAAATAAGTAAAGTGGTACCCTTATTTAAATCAGGTTGCAGAAGTAGTCTTGAAAATTATAGATCAATTTCAGTACTTCCATCGATTAGTAAGATTTTCAAAAAGATTATGCTTAATCAGTTAGTTGAATACTTTAGAGCAGAAAAGATTTTAGATGATCGGCAGTTTGGTTTCACGAAATCTAAATCTACCACTGACGCTGGTGCAACGTTAATAAGTCGTATATTGGGAGCTTGGTAGATTTGGCAGGATGCAATAGGCGTATTCTGCGATCTTTCAAAGGCCTTTGACTGCGTTGATCACAGTACACTTATACTGAAACTAAAACATTATGGTGTTTCTGGAACCTCTGTCTCCTTCCTGGCCTCTTACTTAACAAGCCGATGTCAGAAAGTAAATATAAATAGGGTTACCTCCACTGGATCATTAGTTAGAATCGGTGTGCAGCAGAGGTCGATTTTGGGACCGTTTTTATTCCTGGTTTATATTTACCGCTAATGGTTAATAACTCAGCTGATATGGTTCTTTTTGCAGACGATACTTCACTTATATTTAAAGTAAAAAGAAAAAAATCAGAGATTAGGCACTTAAATAATACACTAGCAAACATTTCCAAATGGTTTGCCTTAAATAATTTACTTCTTAACACTAAGAAAACGAAATGTATAAATGTTGCCCAATGTGCAACATATTGATTGTAAGTTAGAGATAGAAGGGAATTTAGTAGGCTTAGTTGACAAAACTCTGTATTTAGGTATCACACTTGATAATAAGTTACAATGGGGTCCGCATATTAAAATTTTGGCAGGAAGGCTTAGTTCCGCTGCTTTTGCGGTTCGAAAAATTCGCCATTTGACGGATATTGCTACTGCTAGGTTAGTCTACTTTGCTTACTTTCACAGCTTAATGTCTTACGGTATTTTGCTGTGGGGTACTTCGCGAATGTCTAAAGAACAAGTTTCAAGAATATGATATCTTAACTTTGCCCTCCCAATACATCTTCGATAACTTAATGCATATTCGTAAAATTTAGACAAGCTAGATCTAGTGAATGATCGTCATAATTTTAATATTAGAAGTAAATACAAGTTGGCCGTCCCACGCTTTAGGTTAAGTAAGTCTAATAAAAGCTTTATAGGTAATATACCGAATAGTATTCGGTTTTTTACAATAAGATCCCAAGTAACATTACCGATTTACTTGACAATATGTTCAAGTACTGAGTCAAGCAAGTATTAATTTCAAAAGGTTACTACAGGGTGAACGATAGTGATATCTGGAATTTACACACATCTCTATGCTTCCGTTAACATTGGTTATGATTATGATTTGTATAGTTTATTATATGACAAAAAAATGATATATATTATATTTATTAAAAAAAAAGAACCAGGTCGAGTTTCTTGCCGGCTCTTCTCGACTGGGTTGTTTTCCGAACCGGTTGTAGTGTTTTTAGACGTTCATAAGCGCCTTCTTAGGGCCTAAATTGAACAAATAAATTTTGATTTTGATTGAAAAATCCAATACGCCGTAAATGGTAAAGACATTAAGTCGGAGTTTTTGTCAGGATTTCAGTCTGTCATGTACCAGCTATTGTTTTTAATTCATTAGCTTGTGTATTTGACCCTATTACTGTATAATTTGGGTGGCGTTTTGTATGATGTAGTTTGGTTATTGTGCGCAGGTGAAGTGTATTTGAAACAATGACGCGAAACATTTACTCTTATTCAGCGTATTTTACCGCTTGTATCATGGCGAGTGCTCTGAAGAGCTCTTTGAGCTGATCCCCTCCTCTCGATTCCGGAACAGAACCACGCGGACGGTACTTCGATGTCACGGTGATACCCATAACTTCAAGAACCAAAACGTTTGCTGACTCTTACTTTTGTCGCACTGTGAGGTTATGGAACCGTCTTCCTGTCAGCGTGTTCCCTCCTTCATATGATATTGGTTCCTTCAAAAGAGGCGTAAAGAGGTATTTAAACAGGCCAGCATGACAGCGTTGACTGGCAGTGAATTCTGTTCAGTGTCAGTCGCCGCTGTTTTGGATTGTACTGTACTTACCATCAGATCCAGTGCAGACACTGTGCTGTGCATTATATAAAAAAAAACTCTGAGATGCCACGAGAACCTCATGAAAAGATCTACAATACACAAGATTATAAACTTATCAGATACCATTGGCAGAAATGTGAATGTAAATCGCAGATTGCCAAGAACAATTTTTGACATATAGGAAAATAATACAGGAGCGTAACAGCGGGACACAGCTAGTGTTAAATAAGACAACTTCCGTATATATATTAATTTTATTGATACAATTTTGTACAAATAACGGCGTATATTACATCGGACAGGTTTCACATACAAAACTAATTCTAGTCAAAGCTAACTCATAATAATATTTCACAGCTAGTATTAGGTATATAAGAAATAGGTAATATAAAATATTGTTGTTACTGTTAACAAAAAATAAAATTATTACAAACGTTCACAAAAATCGTGTTCACATCAAAAGCGACGGAATGTTTTATACTATAAATGTATAAAAATGTCATACTCTACATTATATTTTTTTTTTAAGAAATCTTCCAGAAATTTACGAATGTAATTAGTAATAATAAATTCATCCAAATATTTCTCATCTCCATATATGTATGTAGGTGTTTGTAAAAAAATTTACTTCCATTTGTTTCATTTGTTAACATGGTTCGGTTTGTGTTACATTTAGTGATATCTTAGTTAATCGTATTTTGATTTTGTTTTTGAGTATCATTTCACTTTTTTTTTTAAAGAGTATAAGCTGGAGACGTCTAGATTCGTTTATAAGCATTTTAAAGAGATAAAGATTATATCACTGAGTATGATATTTATTTAGTGTTTTTTGCATCGGGTAGGTTTAATTTACATAAATGGTAAAGTTTTATACATCAGCAGCAGAAAAAACATTGATTCATTTACTTGACAACTGTTCAAATATATGAAGATTAAATAAGGAAATGTTCTAATTATAGATATTACATTAAATGTTCATTTTTACGTATTTTTATCTCATTAAAACTATCTACAATGAGGACAAGTTTCATTTATCAGTAGCTTTATTAATTTAAGAGTGTATGAATTCATTTAGAAGTATATTGATTCATTTAGGCACGAGGGGTGTAAAAATAAAAGACAAGACAGTGGTTATAGAATAGGAAAGCACCAATTATATGAATGAATTGTATGTAGTCACTCATCGTCGCTCGTAATTAATAATAAAATAAGGCTTGTTTTGCTTAGTTTTTTTTTTTTTTATCTCAAGAAATAGGACATGGCTTTGTTACTCCAAATATTTTGGACCAGTAGTGTTTTTTCCCATTTAAAATCACTTTTGAAACTGATTTTTTGAGACACATTTCTAACATTGTCTGTTATATATGAGTTAAAAAAATTTATACTCCTCACATGTTAAGTAATTTGACTAGGTTATAACTAGTAGAAATAAACGTGATATAATATATACACAACATGGATATAATATGTTTTGTATATAAATAATTGTAAAACCCTGTTGTGTATTATAATTGACAAAATTATTGGTGTAAACGAATGCCCGAAGAGAGTTTACAAGGTTTTATAATTTAAAAAAAAAGTTACATCACTTTGATTGGTTAATTGATAGTTTATGAAACTTGATTAGTATATAAATGCTGTTTTTTTTAACTTTATTAAGGGCGGAGATCTAGATTAAGAACTGAATAAAAAGTTTATATCTTTAAACGTGGGTTTAACTAACTCGTTTTGATATCAATATCCTTACTAGTAATTAATAGTTGGCCTAGTTTCGATGTTATTTAACATTCTTCGTATGTGCGCCAAATAATAAACTATACCAACACCAATTAGTCACTATATTTTTGTAGTAAAGTTATAACGTACATTCTTCGCGACTTGTGAAAGAGATTAAAACATAGAGTAGCAAAATATTAACAAAAAAATCAACAACAATTTAACTTATACGATTTTATTTAATATGTTTTTTTTTTCAATTTATCATATCAATGGTAGTCAAATGAAACAAATATCAAAATTTCAATACGTATATATAATACTCTATCATATACATATGTACTAACAATGCTTGCATTTTCGGATTCACTTTTAAGCCTGATAAATGTATACTCAGCGAATGTACGCACAAAAACTCTATAACAAATCCACACACACACTATTGTATCTACATACATCATTCTAAAAACACGTTCATATGAAATATTCTTGTTATACAAACGCTATTGTATACTTATTTATATTATAAAATACACCGATGTTATAACAAGTCGTGTTCGTTTTTTCAAATTAAATATTAATGTCAAATCATAAATACATATATTGTGTGCAAAAAACTCGTACGTCTATAATTTAATTTAACATTACAAATAGTTTTATTTTTATATATGTCGTATCTTTAAATGAAACAAAAACGATCACGTTTTGTTTCATTTAAATTGAGTCATTATCGTATCTACTAGATAGTAAAGCACTTGGAAAAGTTATCCCATATTATTATGGAGAAAATAAATGTAGAAAACAAGAGTTGATATAAAAATTGTTTATAGAAAGTTTAAAAAAAAATGTCCCATTCAGTTCTTCTTATGCTAAATTGACTACTTTTGTAAAAGTTTTATTTAACTTTGTTCCATTCAATTTGAGATCATTGATGCTATGAGCGTATTCAGGATCATAGCGTAGAGATATTAACCTTCTATTAATAACTACACTCTTTACAATTACAAAACAAAAATTGTATTTGTAATTTGTATGCATTTTAGTTAATTCGTGTGTTTGACAAATTAAATATCCTTATATATTATAAAGATATTGTTTGTCCATCTGACTGTTGATATACATGATTATTTTTCATAGAGATATTATCTGAATTCCAGTTAATATATAATTATATATGGAGCAAATTATGAGGATAAACCTTTATGAAATCCCCATGAAAGTAACTCACTTTCACGTTTCTAGTAAGGCTTTTACTAAACCATCAAATATTTTGGAGATATAAAATGCTGTTAACAATAATTTTTCTATGTACGAGAAGTCAAATTAAAGTGATCAAAGATTTGTAGGTAAACTTTATGACTCGAATTCGTTGTAGTTTATTATAACTACCAGCCTGTGTACGCTCATATAATTTTTTATTATAATTATTATTCATATTATTGTTATTGCCTCCGATAATCATTTATTTTGATATGTAGGTACGGAGTTACCTTGTTGGTCGTTTTAAAATAAACTCCATTGAATTAAACAAATAAATGAAGACCTATCATTGTACATACGTAACGATTTAGCCAGTTCATACGAGAGAATCTTACCGTCTATTGACTACAATGAAATTAAATAAAAAACGACATACTCTCATGTGAATATTTGGGAAACACTAAAAGTGGAATTTAATATTTTTATAGAGGTTCTATTTATATATTGATCATTTATAATAATATATAATTAATTTTAAAAACCTGACAGTAATCATGTTTTCCAATTTTCAAGATCAATTGTTAACAAAACAATATTATGAATACTGTTTATCTTGTTTCTTATTTCCTTTTTAAGCATTTGCATAAATTTGTCTCCCGTTTTGATTCGATCAATGACTATAACTTCAATAAGTATGTCGTAATACTGTCACCCACAAAGGTTTTGGGGGAAACTTACTCTGTCATATAGCTGTTTTCATTTTGATTCACTGACTTGTGGTATTTGACTTTATATTATATAATAATTGGTGCCATTTTAAATGATTTACTGTTGTTTTTTTTTGCATAAATGAAATGTATTCAAAACGGATTGTAAGAGATATTTTGTAATATCAAAACACTGCTGTAATAAAGAACAACCATTCTATTAGAAACATAAAGTTTAAAAAATATCAAATAAAATTTACCCTAAAGATCTTGTATTCAACCTGTAATAATAAATTTTCAACAAAAAACTATGGTATACAGCTGGTTTCAATGTGCGTTATGTTCATGATTGATGATGTGTGAAGGATTTCTATCCCTTTTTTCTCTAAAGCGTCAGATCAGTGGTAGTGATCAGTCTGCAAAACCGATTTAGTTTTTATTTTAATCACAATCTAAAAGTTAAAAATTCGATATTGAAACCGGCTGATAGTCAACGGACGGTAGATAAATGAAATGAATGGGTTCATCACTTTAGTAACAAATGAAACATTCACTTAAATGAAACCGTACGGTTCGTTCGGTTCATTTAAATGAATTCACCAGTTTTATGGTGCGCATCTGCCGACGTTGTTCGTTATTGTGTGAGGGAGTTTGGAGAGTGAGAGTGGTATATCAAAATCACCGCTTAGAGATATCTGTGAGACGCAGCCGACTAGTCCGCTCTTGTATTTTCCTACCGTATTCATCTCTATGGATGGTAATCCACCTGGAATTAGATTTCAAAGTAAGTAATAAAATATTAAAAACGCTATAATTGGATAAAGTAGAGAACCAACCGACTACTGGAAAATTAACATTTGGAGTTCCATTCGTATTGTTAACCCCTTGATCACTAGCCTGGCGTTTACGCCAGCTTTCCATTGTTTTCCTATTGTCTTTCTATGGTCTCATTTTTATGGGTAATCGACATATTATGTACCCTCCAAGTATTACATAAGGATGTAGGTAGGGATTCTGAATGGTGAATACATAAGCAATGTTTACTTAGTTACCTTTTTTATATTATACGAATGATTAAGAAATAATGCTAAGAGTTTTGCTTACTAATTGCTTACAAGGAAATTCAAAAACGTCTAAAATATTGCTTACGTAATGCTAAACGACCCTTCACAATCCTCAATGAATCATATCGCCCTCAATGTTATACTTAAGTCAATAAAATTATTATTTTTAAAATAAATTATCTAGTGATTTTTGCAATCGTTTGTTACAAAAATTATTTTATCTCCAAAATAACATACTGTTGGTTGGTTTTCATTTAAATAACCGTGTCCAATTTATACCGTGGAAATTAAATAGGTATATATACAGACACCTGTATAAATAAATAAACATATTTGTTCCATACAGGAACGAACTCTTAGTTATAAATTTTGTTATTCCATGATTCAATAAGGAATTTACGAAATACCCTAAGTGTCTGACACAATTTATATTGAAGCTGTCTATGAATCAGAGTGACGAGTTGGATTTGGCTTACTAGTTTTTAGCATTAAGTTTAATAACCTTATATCGAATTGGTGGTGAATAATGCTTAATAATTCGCTAAATTTAATCTATGTATACATAGGCAAAGATAGAACTGTTCAGGTTTTCTCATTTGTCTATTAAGCGACTTCCTTTATTTTTTGAAATTAAACTTTTCTTGGCTCGGTGTGAATTGGATTTTTTGAAACGAAAAAGTGTAAGGAAAAGGAGACAACAACATGTATTTATAGGGTTTAGGCTGTGAGAAAATGAGATAGAACGCGTTTCTGTAAAGTTTCCTTATCTATGTCTCCCCCTTATGGTATGTTTTTTTTTTCTAACTAGCTAATGCTGTTGACCGGGACGGCCTTTACAGCTAAACCGTGGTTTTGTGAGCGAGTGCTGAGGCACTCAGCCGCAAAAAAATTATGGTATGGTTCGTATCGTCCCCATCACTACCGTTGTATATCAGTCCCGTCAGGAGACGGATCCTGCAAACCATGGAAACTAGAACTATAGCAAAGTTTCACTTCTACCTCACAACTCACATTTGATTTTTTTTTTAAATGATTGTTGTCAAATGTTAACCCACCAAACTACTATTAAAGCAATAATATATATGCATCAATATATATTAGTATATTACATTGGAAATGGTTATATCGATTTTGATGCAAATTTTAAGTTTAGGTAAAATCTAGATCGCTTTTTTTCGTCGGAGATCAGAAATTTATAATCAATTAGATACACAATAATAGCTGGTAATGTATTATAAAAGGAGGCTTTCAAGACACTGATCTATGCTCAGTCACTTAGATACTATAACTAAAAAACTGTTACAGAATTTATAGAAATAAGAAATAAGAAAGAAATATTTAAAAATTAAATGTAACTAAATATATAAATACACGAAATATAATCGAAATCTAGATCTATAATTTAACATTAGGAACTTCATTTCTTTTATTTAGTAAAAGTTTATCAATTTAAACATGTACTTCTAAAACATAAAACTACACAGATTTCTTATTATTACTACATTAATTTTAAATAATTGTTTTTTACTAAAAACAAAACCGACTTTATAAGAATAAACAATAAAAATGCACTAAACAGTCAATAAATAATAACTTAATTAATCTACTTCGTTGATTTTGAAGTCGGTGCCAGGTTATGGATAACGAAGTGGTGTAGTGTAAATATACGTCACTAATTATATTCAATTTTGATTAATTGATCTTTAAAATCATTCTGGTCCTTTATTTAGCTTATGTGTAATTGTGATAAAGTTAAGGCAGTTATTTCCATTTGTAAATTAGTACATTGGTTAAATCTAGCTAGCACTGGCTCTAAAATTAACGAAGCAGATTAATAAAGTAATTATTTATTGGTTTTAGTGCATTTTTTAGTTTATTCTTTTGAAGTCGGTTTTGTTTTTAATTAATGTGTCGAGTACATATAAAAATGACACAATAGGAAAACAATGGAAAGCTGGCGTAAACGCCAAGTAAGTGCTCAAGGGGTTAATAAAAATAGTTTATGTATGTACTTTTAGATATAGCTGTGAAGCCCAATTCATAGCTTTCGAGACGAATTTATGAAACACGTATAAGTGTCTATAATATTCAAGGGATTTTCTCAATTTCACTGAGTTCCACTGATCAGATCCTGTTCTGGTGGAAATGGACCCACCTCGGGAGTGTACTCGTTCAATTAAAAAATTGCAAATCGGTCCACAAATGTCTGAGAAATCGCGTAACAAACATTCAAAAAAACAAAAAAATTACATAACAAACACAGTGACGTATTTATAACCTCCTCCTTTTTGAAGTCGGTTAATAATAAAAATAAAACATACCGATGTAAAGGCCGTTTTCAGTGTTCAACTGTTTGTGTTTCCCGCGCGACACCTTCCCGACGGAACCCAGTCCGTCCACTTCCAGGACACCGGCTTGTCTGTTCCTACAATACATTTACACGTTTCCTTCACATGTATCCATAATCCATTTATTTATTTATTCTGTTATTTATACTTTATTTACTATTTGTGTAAATAGGCGGACCTTATGCCCGTTTGTGACCACAATCTCACCAGATGTCAAGTGACGATGTGGTCCGGAATGGTGAACACACTGAGCCTAGAGGTGTTGGTTGTTAAATGACGCTACCGATACACAATTAGAGGTGCTTCTTCATAGATTTTCAAGCTTAATGATAACCGCCATTAACCACCATACTATGGTGACACCAAAAGTTCAGGCTTATATTAACCCCTGGAGCACTAACCTGGCGTTTACGCCAGGTTTCCATTGTTTTCCTATTGTGTCATTTTTATGGGTAATCGACATATTAAGATAGAAATTGAATTTGAATTTTGAAGCGATGATGGCGCAGCGGTTAGTGTGACCAGATTCCGCGTCAATGGATTCGGGTTCGATCACACAAGGAAAACATCGTTAGGAAACCATAGCATGGTGGTAGCGCCTGGGTACCTACCACCCACAAGTTTGAAAACCTGTCGCTAAATACCAATAGCTGTGTTCCGGCAGCATCACTTCAGAACCAGTACCTCTAGGCTTGGTGTGTTTACCATCCTGGACCACATCGTAACTTAACATCAGGTGTGATTGTGGTCAAAAAAAAAAAAAAAAAAGAGTCAAACGCTCGACTCTTTACACTGTATAAACTCAGTGCTTTGACCAGTCGCAACAGATTAATATCTGGATCTTCTATAATAGTGACGAAGTAGTCCAAGATGATAAACACACTTGGTACTGTTAGATGTATCAGTTCGTCAAGTGATGCTGGTATTATTAGAAAATTCCCTACCACCATGCTGTTGGTTTCCTCACGATGTTTTCCTTCACCGAAGGCTCAGGTTCGTTATATAGTTGGATAGGTCGGCTCGAACCTGGGTCCATTGATACGGAATCCGATTGCACTACCAACTGCATCATCATCGCTTCATATGACAATAAGGGGTCGTCCATTGATCTCGTGAGGCTCGAAAAATGGGGGATGCTCGGAAACCATCAGGAAATATCACAAGAACGCAGAAGGGGAGAACAGCAAGATATTACTTGTGTTTATTCTGTCTAAGTCGACAAGCAACTCGTGGCCTAAACTAGCAGTTGTCTTGAGCGACTTCCAAAATTTTTCAGAATATAAAAATAATATTTTCAAAATTGTTATGGATAACATAAATAAATAACTTTCATATGGAACGGGGTAAGGGGTACAAAATAAACGGACAACCCCAAAACTAAAGATCAAAAAATTATTATTTTTTACACGGTATAGGCTCAGTGCTTTGACCACAATCTCACTTAATGTTAAGTGGCGATGTGGTCCAGGATGGTAAACACACTAAGCCTAGAGGTACTGGTTCTCAGGTGATGCTGCCGGAACACACCTATTGATATTTTTGGCAACAGGTTTTCAAACTTGAGGGTGGTAGCTACCCAGACGAGCATACTTTACCACCATGCTATGGTTTACTCGCGATGTTTACCTTCACCGAAAGCTCAGGCCGATTTTCAAGTCGGATAGGTGGATCTGAACCCGCGTCGATTGCCGCGGAATCCGGCCTCACTAACCACTGCGCCATCATCGCTTCAAGTGTCAAAGCTTCATGTTAATTCAATACAGACCTGGTGGCGCGAGCTCTGTGCCATAGACCATCGTCTACCTTCGTATGGTTCGCTATGATGGCGACCTCCCCACTGCCCAAATCGTACCTGGATATTTAGGAAAACCAAACGTCACTATTAAAATTATCTTATCAAGGCTACATCATACGTGAAGGTCATACTAACAGACAAATTGCAATAAAAATCCTTAAAAACTAGATATCTGGTTATTAATTGAGGGGTACAGACAAAAACGAAAACACTTCTGTTCCCTTTCCATCTATATACATATAACTAATAATTATGTCTGTTAGATCTTTTTAATTAGTTTACAAATGTTGCTAAAACTATCTCATAAAAATATATACTAATAAATAAAATTGAAATGCCTGTTTGTAATGTCAAAATTATTATTTTTTTTTTTACTAAATATATATGAATGTATGTGTACGATACCTATACCAAAAATACAATTTTTTTAAATTTTTGTCTGTCCGTCTGTCTGTCTGTATGTTTGTTCCGGGTAATCTCCGGAACGGCTCAGTTGGTTTTGATGGGACTTTTTTGTTAGATAGCTGAAGTTACTCCGGGTAACTTAGAGTACTTTTAATTTACGAAAATAATTAGGATTCCGTATAAAACAAAAACTTAAAAAAACAGTGAAGAATATATGAAACGCGGGCGCAGCCGCGGGCACACAGCTGGTTATTTATAAAATACTACTCTGCTAAGGATATAATGCTGTAAATATAACATAACATAACATCACACTTTTCGTCTTTCCTAAAATTCGTAACTAACTTACCTGAAGACTAGTATTGAATTTTCTACGGCCAGTGAGAGAAAATCTCCCGGCGGCGTCAGAGAAGATCTCCCGCTCCATATCAGCAGCCCGTCCGGTCTCACCGACCGGAAACGGATGTTGATGTCCAAAGTGTAACTTAGCAACCTGCAAGTTACTTGCATCAACAATACACAATTTTTTTTTGGTTCCATTTATTTCTTTTTAAGGAAAAGGCAAAGGTACTAGTAGACCATGCAGCCAAGTCAGACGTCAGTAAGACTATCAATAAATCATTGGCGGTAACAAAATGGTGGCCTTTTGTTACGACCACAATGGGAATGATTGGGACATTTCAGAATTCACGCTCCTTGTCATTATTTTCACTTCACTACACTTGTACATCATAACTACACTATATCACGTAAAATACCACCAAAATTACATAATATATAGTCAAATACTGCAAAATAATGAATAAAAAATAAGGACGACAACATGACTGATCAAAATAGCGCCAAGCACCCCAAACAATAGAGAATAGATGTTGAATATATTCCTCCTACTATAAGCAATTTTTCATATTTTTTGGAGATTTAAGAGGACATGCTGATTTAAGAGGTCAGAAAAGTAGGTATTTCAGAAATCTATTGCTATCGCGTTGCGCTCCAAAGAAAACGGCTGGGACAACTGCAGCGCGGGCTCATTTAACTTTGCAAAATAGACGAAAACATTACTTCGTAGTACCCTGTTTTCTCTTCCAAAACTGAACAGATTTTTAATCTCCTTTTAGTTTTAGAATAATAAAAACTTTAGCTACGCCTGTACGTTTTGCTTTTTTAATTTTTATCCATCGTATTTCTTTGACGAACGTCTGAAAATGACGGTAAAATCGGGCATTTTCTTTTAAAGGCTTCTAGTTTCTAAAATAACTAATGTATGAAAAAAAGCAAAATGTACAGGCATGGCGGCGGAGGATATATATTATTTGGTACAAAAATATTTATCATAATGCTAATATCAAGGGAGGAAACAGGGGACTACGTTTGTATAGAATAAATGCCGTTAGGATATCCTCTTAAGACATATAATATCCCTATTGACTGATTACTTTTTGTCGTCAAAAATATACCATAGGTGAAAAATAAAACTGAAGTCTAACCTAAATTAAGGAAATTATAAGTGTTGTAATTACTCTGGTTTTATATATAACTTGCATTTAACTAACACTTGCATTGCGAGAAAAGCATAGAACAACCCCTGTCTATCACCAATAAGGGCTTTAAACGCTGATTTATAATTTATAATGATATTATTCAAGTAATTGTCAATAAATAAACCACTAAATGTCAAATACCCTGCACTGCATCGACAGTAAAAATAAATAACACTCTTTCAAGTTATGAGGATGATAGTGAATTGACTCGGCTTAAAACTGGTTCCCTCGGAACATCAAGATGAATAACAAAAAAAAAATTATGATCCTTTAACCATAAAACCTTGTGGTAGCGCTGTGATTGGCTCTTTTATGTATTTGGCACTCGATATAATTGACTTTGAAAAATTACGAAATTTTGAAAAATCTGTTTTTTACTGTTCAATTTTTTTAACAAATTATGAAATTATTAACATAACCTAACATTCGACATATTACATTTGGCTGGTTTTTACATTTATTGGCGCTCCGAGCAACAATTAAGTACATTTTCATATACACATAATTAAAACATACGATAGGCTGCGTAAATGTACATTTTGTTATTTATCTCTGAGCGCTATCTCATACTTGACGTACTGTAGCATGTTGACGGCTGACGTCACAGCTTTGGTAGCGCGAATCTATAAGTTTATACTCTTAGCAAAAATCGGTCAAAAAATTATAGACATTATAGACATAGAATATTAGACACACATGTAGATCATCAGGAGCACCTGAAAAAATAAAACACGATACTCACCGCTGCATTGTATCTTCATCGTCAATGTGTATAAAGCTGTCTGTGCCGCTAAAGCTCGGGTAAGTGTTAGTATCGCCCCAACTGACATCACTGTCATCCAAATACTTCACCTGCATGTACGTCTGTCCATCGTACTCGGGACTCTCTGTCTGCCCTGTTAACGGTATGTCATCAAGCTCCGTTTATACGTATCAAGTGGCGAGGTGGTTAACTAAATTATTTAATGGTTGAATTTAATTTCATTCTTATGAATTTGTCAGATTATTTAATTCATAAGCCTATGCATGCACATGCATGCATGCGGTGCGGGGAGTTGGTTAAGTGGATTTGAACCTGCGACCATCAGCGCTTCAAAATTCTCGTGTTATTATTCTATAATCTTCTATACTAATAAATAAAATTGGAGTGTCTGTTCGTAATGTCAACATTATTTTTTGGCACTAAATAGATATGAATGTATATACGATACCTATACCAAAAATACAATTTTTACAATTTTTCTGTCTGTCTGTTTGTTCCGGATAATCTCCGGAACGGCTGGACGGATTTTAACGGGTTTTTTTATGGTAGATAGCTGAAGTTACTCCGGGTACTTTTAATTTTCAAACATAATTAGGGTTCCGCGTAAAAAAATTAAAACTCCTAAAACCCTATTCAATGTATATTACTCTATATTATGTAATTATGGTGGCGTTCTGCGTTATATAAAAATAATTTGGTCACTATGTACAAGTGAATTGCATTTGAAATAATAACGCGGAATGTTTATACTGAGATGTCACAAATAGTCCATAGAAAGTTCTAGCAAGATATACCACCGTTTCGCTAGAACTTAGAAGCGGTGAAATGAGATTGAAATATATCGTTATCATGACATGACGCTGACAAAATTGTGATCATAACTCACGGATTGCTATTACCCAAGAAAATGAAAGATAGTGCTAAATATCTTTGGAATAGTATTGTTATAAGTGTTTTGTATATATATTTGTTTTACACGATATAGGCTCAGTTGATTTGACCACAATCTCACCTGATAATGCTGCCGGAACGAACCTACTGGTATTTGGCGACAGGTTTTCAAACTTGATGGTGGTAGCTACCCGGGCGCTATCACCAAGCTATAGTTACCTTACGATGTTTTCCTTCACCGAAAGCTCAGGCCGATTTTAGAGTCGGATAAGTGGAGATCGAACCCGTATCGATTTCAAGTTCACGTCATATATTCTGACGTCAAAGATTAGCATCACTATATTATATTATAGAGAGAAACAGACAAAAATAACATGGACGCTATACTTTTTGACTGTATAATTGTAAATTTTTCCTCTTTGTTCTGGATTCGTTCTTGAGGAAGTGTGGGCATGAATATATTTTCGTTTGTGTGAGCATACATATTTTTTTGCCTGTTACTTATTCTCTGATATCTATCCGTTCGTAATAAATTTTCTTACATATTTAAACTAAATATTACCAAAGAAGTTTCTTCTTCTCACGTTTATACTCTGTAAAAACTAAGTACAAATCGTATGAATCAAAAAAGAACCCATGCTTCGTTAGTTAAATGAATAAATGAACAACGTCCTATTTCTTAGAAAGCGGTAAAAGGGATTTATTTAGGCATGAAATGGCCTTATTAGAACCAGGTGTGTAAGCTCATTTATCAATACCAGACTCACCTACAATATGGCGGTCGACTTCATTATGTATGTGATGCTTTTTGCTAACGAAATATTTCCGTTTCTTAAACTTCCCAACGTATACGTGTTGTATGTGTTTCTTAACTTTCTTCTTGTATTTCGGTTTGAAACCCTTTTTCGGTACTATATTGTGATGTATATCGTTTGCTGTTATATTTTGTGCATACGGAATGGCTGGTAATAACTCTTTACATGGGCCCTTGTCACTGTAACAAAGTTTTTGTAAAAAAAAAAAAAAAAAAAATAACACGCTTTTATAGAAAATCCAACTAAAACAAATAGAAAACAATTAATAAATATAAATTAAGAATATTGTAAATAAGAGAAAAAAAATTGGATCTTATTGAAAAAAGTGTGGGTGCATGGGGTCAATAGTTATAAATATTTTATTGTCAGATATGAGTAGAAGGATTATCATTAATATCTTAAAAAGCATCTCACGCTTTGTTTACCATACAATTTATTTTTTTATCTTATTTATACTGTTCTTAATTCATATTTATTAATTATTTTCCAATTTTTAAGTTGTATTTTATATAAACGCGTGATTTTTTAGTTTTCGGATATCAGATACTAAAAAATCGCTAATCCTGAAAATCCTGGTAAGGATAAGGGGACTAACTGTTTAAAAATATTGAACTGTCATCGGTCCTTGATAAGTATGCCAAATTTCGATTCATTCCGACGTTTTGAAAGGGGTCAAAATCATGTTCAAAGTTTTCGTTACATAGGTACATACGTATAAAGCTAATTATAAACGAGTTTTAATAAATAAGTTTTTGACATTATGTAGTGAAAAACAAAACAAAATTTCTATGTAACCTCTTGAGCACTAACCTGGCGTTTACGCCAGCTTTCTATTCTATTTTTTCCTATTGTCTTACTCTTATGGGTAATCGACATATTAAAGTCCTTTAATAACTTGTAATAAGCTCACTCTACTTTATATTTACTCTTAAATTATCATTAGTTTCGATTATATACGAGTATACTAAACAGGATACTAAAGAGTAAAGTATAATCGTAGAGGATGCCAGTAAATCATCTTTTTAAACAGGTAATATGTCAAAATTATAAGTAAAAAATATAACAGATAGGTGATTGTTTTTGATTTATCTGTAATAATGTTAAGCGTGTTATTTCATTTAGAATATTAATGGAGAGAATGAAATAATAACGCTTAGTTACGTAATAAGCTATAATAGTATGAAATACCTTTAATTTGAAATTGGTTTCATTTTAAACTTTTAGCTTCTATTTTTTAATTAGAATGATCATATTATCTGACATTACACTATTTTGTGAAATATACATTATTATGTGATATTACGTTTGACTAGAAAATCTCAATTTTTTTGTTTGTTGTTTTTTTTTGCAGATTAATATTGTATTGCTTATCAGCGCCTAAATGTACATTAATTAATTACTACATTCGTTAGTATTAAAACCAATTGGTTAGCATTGCTGATACAATTTATACATTTATAAATACTTTCTGGACGGATTTTAGTATGTCATAGAGTTTTTAATTTTTTTTATTCGTAAACTTGCTTTATATAACCTATGTAATATTGGTAGCATTTCACAAGAGTGACGTATGAAAATAGTACCACAAACTTATGTGGTGTCAAAAAAAACTCATTGCAAAATATTTAAAAGTTTGCACGAAGATAAGATAAATAATACAAAAACGACCTAAAGAACTTTTATTCATTGTTCGTAATAATTGGAAAAAATACGTACATGACCAGACAATTTTTTGACACTCAATTTTTATTTTGGCGGGATCTGTCATGTAGTAGTTATTGTTTTTAAATCATTTGACCCTTATTTAGATTGTATTTTTAAAATGCCCGCGCGTCCCCTCTGCGCTATCTCAATGCGTCCTAATTTTCTCTGAGTATTTGCACAAGTTTGCGTTATCGATCACGTCGAGAAGCAGGACTCTCTAGCAAGATAACGGCCTTATTGCTAAAGCGTTGTAAACTAATACAAGATTGTAAAAAAAATATTTTTATCCACACTACGCTAGCAGAATTCTGTATGTAAATCACATATAGTTATTACCTAACTAAGAACACTTACGTGCATGTGTTATTGTCTGGTTCATCGCAGTTGTCTACGTTGAGTCCGCCCAACGCTGAGGATACTATCGACAGCTCCTCATCATTGATAACCAGCTTGAAAACAAAACCGACACAAATTTAACATCCTTCATCGTATATAATACTAGCTGTGCACCCGCGGCTCCGCCCGCGTTTCATGTATTCATCACTGCGTAATATAGTTTTTAAATAATCAACGGAAAGTAATATTTTGATGATGCTGTTCACCGATTCTTTTTATGCTCACAATTTCATGAGTTTTAATTTTTGTACGCGGAACTTTAAATTTGTTTTATAAAAATAAGTAATAAGTAATTTCAGATATATGCAAAAAAAGGCCCGTCAAAATCGGTCAAGTCGTTCCGGGGACTAGAAGGGTTAAGGGGCAGTAGTCTGTCCTCATCAACTCCCCTTGGAGCTGAATCATCACTGACCTCTAGTTTTCTGAAACCTAATTTACTCACATCGCGGGAAATCGAGCTTAAGGTACTTACAGATTTTAATTTGTAAAATGAATTAGTAAAAATCAAAACTTATTATACAAATACAATTTAAAATTAATCATTATTTATGATAGGTTGTAAATTATTTATTATTTTATTTCATACAATTAACAAGTTACATTGACAAATAAGTAATAATCAGTAATTAAAATATCTGGGCAACGAACAGTATTCCCCTAAAATGAGCATGTGAATTTTAAGCTAACAAGCTAACAATGTATGTATGTGGACGGTTATAGGGGAACGTTGAAAACCAAAAACACATGGATTGTGTGAAAGACGATATGTTTAGGAAGGGAGTGAATGCGGAGATGACTGCAAATAGAGAGGAATGGAAGAGGAAGACATGTTGTGCCGACTCCAAAGGAAAATGGTATAAGGATAGGAAGATGATGAGGCAATTTAAATACTATTTTAATAACATTTGACTGCAATTTCACATTTACTTAAATTAGACAACCACTTTTATCTCTATGGAAGAAGATGAAAACATAATACGCAAGAGATATTTACCTGCCCAATACAACCGCTGAAGGAACTTCGCAACGCTAATCTCGGCGGAATTGGATGTGGCGCACCGCCTAGCAACAGGGGCTGGTGGAGGGAGAGCCGGCGGGCGGTGCCGCGCGACGTCACGGTGCGTGATGACGTCACGGTACGCGTGCCACCACGCACGGCGAGCGTGCCGCGCCGACCCGACCTACTCACTGTGATCCGGTGCCATTCGTCACGTTCTAAAGGATACGCTGATCTGAAAATGTATGTTAAGAGGTTTTCTTGTCTTTTTTTTGTCTGTACTCAGTTCTATGACTACAATCTCACCTGATGTTAAGTGATGATGTGGTCCAGGATGGTAAACACTCTAGAGGTGTACTTGTTCTAAAGTGATGCTGCCAGAACACACCTATTGGTATTTGGTGACAGGTTTTCAAATTTGAGGGTGGTAGATACTCAGGCGGGCATTATTAGAAAATGCCTGAACATCATGTTATGGATTCTTCAGGGTGTTTTTTTCGTTCAACAAAAGCTCAGGCTCATTATAAAAATTGGATAGGTGGGTCTATTGACGAGGAATCCGACGAACTACAAACTTTGCCATCATCGCTTCTAAATTTTTGACAGAACCTCATTGCATCATGAAGCAGTTATTCTCCTTATTTCATTAACTTGCGTATTTAACTCCATATTTTGCAATTTTCATGGCGTTATGCACAAGTGTATTGAAAATATTAATGCAGATCGTTTATTCTAAGTTGCCATAAAAACTCTTTGGAAAGCTTTAAGAAAATAGACGGCATTTTGCCGGAGTATTGAAGCAGTTAATACTATTAACTATGTACTAAGTTTAGTAAAATATCATACAAAGATTACAAAATTACCATAGAATAGAAAAAAAAATCAATTTATTATGTAAACTTTAAAAGACATAATAGTCCACTATACTTATTTTTATTTAAAAATAAATTTTGTAAAAAAACAACAACTGAGTCACTTGTTCAATTTAAGTCACGTGGTCTCGCCAGTACACGAAGATCAGTCAATATAAGCTCTGTCTCATATTTTATGTTAAAGGTAACGCTATCCACTCGTACTTGTATTAAACATTCTCTATGACCTGGCAGATATAATGCCCCACCAAATTGTTCTATTTTTGAGAATATTCATTTTCATTCATCTATATCTATATTAAACCTCAAAGTGCCTCAAATATATTTTTTACAAGTCCGAAAAAGAAAGTTAACAAACATCTGGCTAAGTTTTAGACTCTGCTAAATGTTGTAACTGTTTCATTTTTTGAATCCTCAAAAAATTTCACATTACTTTAATAAAAAGTTTTTGCGTAAAAATCACCAATTAAAAAATTCGAAGCTTGGGTAACCAAGCCTGGGTTCCGCAAGGTACTATAATTGTAAAAAAATTACAGTGCCTCAAACACCAACCATAAAATATTAATCACCTCTCGGATTATTAAGTTTTATCACAATATTTTCTATCAGAAGTCCTCCAACATTTATGGTCCTTAGAGAATCCGAATTTCTAAGTAATGCAACCTGGCGACTGCTGCAATATATACATGTAGTAAATATTATAAAATTCCATTCTCACCTGACTAAAGCGATGCCGGAGCCTAAATCGAAGGCGAATTCTACGAAGTAATCCCTCAGGTGGAGCGAGATGAAGTCTCCGTCACCGCTCGCGTGCTCAGAGTTGTACAGAACTAGTCCATCGGCGCTTGCGGGCTTCAAAGTTATCTGGTAACACGAACATATCTCATCGCATTCATTTAAACTGTATTTATATAATCTTCAGAATAGTCACTCTATTTATACTAATAAACAAAACTGATGAGTGTTTTTCGAAAATAATAAAGGTTCCGCGTAAAAAAAAAATTAAAACTTATAAATTTTCGGATAAAAACCGATTTAAAGCACAATTTCACTGGCAGGTGTTTGAATTTGTAAGAAGTATCTTTACGTTTTGTTAGAACCAAAAATAACTTCAAGGAAAATTATTAGGATTCTGCATAAAAAAATAAATCAAGGTAAATTGTGAAAAAAGACGATTCTATGCTCAGTTTTACTAGCAAGTGTTCTAAGATTGCAATTGATAAGAAATAATTTTGCTTTCTTTCAGAACCAAAAAAAAAATGTAGGAAAATTATTAGGGTTATGCTTAAAAAAAATTAAGAACACCATCAAACCATCATTTTCCAATGATTACTTAAAAAATATATTATGCAGTGAAGAATATATGAAAAGCGGCCGGAGCCGCGGGCATTCAACTAGTTTTGCAATAATAAGGAATTTTTGTAGTGCGCATTAGCATGATGTTAGCTTCTTATGTCCACTTAATTCTTTTAAAATTGTAAATCTATTCTCAATTATTTGTGAACCAGTTTGTGTATATTTATTATCCTACTAGCTGTGTCCCCGCGGCTAGCGACCGCGTTTCATGTATTGTTTACTGCATTTTTTTATAAGAAACCTTAATTTTTGCTTAGTACTTAGATAAAGTAAATATATTTCTCATAAATTCAAGCACTTGGCAGTAAAATTGTGTATTAAATCGGATTTTATTAAATTTTTTATGAGTTGTATATTTCTTACGCGGAACCCTAATTATTTTGGAAAATTAAAAGTAGCCTAAATTACCCGGAATAACTTCAGCTATCTACCAAAAAAAGTCCCGTCAATATCGGAGATTACCCGGAACAAACAGACACAGATAGGCAGACGGACAAAAAAAATTATAATTGTGTTTTAGTATAGGTATCGATATACCTATATAGTGAAAAAAAAATAATTTTGACATTACAAACAGACACTCCAACTTGATTTATTAGTACATATTATTTTAATATACTTAATTACCTATCATCAGATGAAACAGTACTCAAAGGTGTATAAAGACTTATAATTATGCATTCAGCTGTAATTCGATTGAGAGCGAAGTAAACTAATTTAAATAAAACTACTGAATTGTGATATTCAAATCTTCAAATTAACATGTTAACAAAGAGACGAATGAAATTAATTGATAAATAATATTACTGTACAGAATACCCTTCGCGTATAATATGAATTATTTTATTAATTCAATTTTAAATTTATTTTGCCAATTCCATTTCAGATTTAAAGCGGAATTAGGTAAGTAATATCATCAATATGATTCAGATATACTGGCATTATAACTTTGAACATCATTCCCCGCACGACACAAACAATATTATCATTACTTCTCATTTGATCGCATCCCCCAAAGAAACTCATATTAAAAATTACAGGCAGTATTTCTGTATAAAAGTTTAAGATTTATTGTTTTTTTTTCTAGGACCGTAACCACGCTTATAAAGTAATGATATCTTCAAAAGTAAGATTAAAAACTGGACCGATTTAAAAAACACAATGAGTAAGTATTTGAGTACAAATTTTTATCTTGGATATGCTAGTTAAGTTGTAGAGCGAGCGCTAAATGCAGGGTCAACCCTAAAAATTAAAAAATAATCGAGATTTTCGGCGACAAACGTACATTTTACAAAATAGTATTGTGTAGTTTTACCTTTTCATTATGAAAAAGCAAAGAAGGTTATATGAAATAAGTTTTCAATGAAAAACATTTCATACGTACATTTTTCTTTAACAATATTTTATGTAAAATGATATGTCAATAACTATTACAAGAAAATCAAACCATATTAAATGTCTGTAGTAACTTTTTTCTAAATTATTTAAAAAGGTCTTCTAAATGTATTACTTCCATCCATCCATTCATCCATTCAGCCGAAAGACGTCCTCTGCTGGACATAAGTTTCCCGCAAAGATCTCCACGACGACCGGTCTTGCGGCACCCGCATCCAGCGGACTCCCGCGTCCTTTAGCAGGTCGTTGGTCCATATTGTGAGGGGCCTACCCACGCTGCGTCTTCCAGTACGTGCCAGCCATTCGAGAACCCGTTGCCCCCATCGGGCATCGATTCTACGAGCAATATAGCTAGACCATTGACACTTCAGTTTGGCAATTCTCCGAGTAATGTCGGTTACTTTGGTTTTTTTTTGTGGATCTCCTCATTTCTGATTTGAACACGCAGAGAAACTCCGAGCATAGCCCTTTTCATGCTTATGCATGTATCGCTTACAGTGTCCAAATATGCTCTATGTCCTGACGTCATTCTATATGTACTTGTATTACAGTTTAAAAAAAATCCAACAGATCCAAGAATCCATGAACGTTTTACGGAGCAACTAATCCTTCATCGTGACGAAATAAATAAAGCATAAAATAATTTCTCTTGGTATTGGCAAATTTGTTTCCAGAGACAGATGACGAATTAGAAAAAAAAGTATAACTCGACCTGCTTCAAACCACCTGAGACTCGCAGCGACGCGGCGCTACACTAATTTACTAGCGTAACTTTAGCAATATTTTTTTATATTACTCTATTTATTCACGTCTGCAAAAAAAAAGCTTTTAAGAGGAACGTTGTGAGTTTCTTAAAAAAATAACTTAATAAGGAGTTCATATTTTTCAATTTGTATAACGGAGTAAAAAGTGAGTTGAGGTTTCAAACGATAATGTTTGTTTAATTTTAAAGCAAGGAGTTTGTTGCATAAATGAGTTTTATAACTTGAGAGTTATTTAAACCGATGAATATGACTATTTTTATATGTTCTCTGATTATGTTTTAGTATATATTTTATTATATATATTTAGCGAATTATATGAGAAATAAATTAAGAGTAAAAATGAATAAAGTAGCTACAATTATCATTGTTTCTGTTTAGTTGAAGAATCAAATAAAAATTGACTTCGGATAAAATACATATTTGCCTGATCATGAAATTGATTAATTTTTTTTAAATAATTATATGCAGTGAAAATGTTAATGAAACAAGCGATATTTGTATTAACCCTAACAAAACTTTCTAAGTCCTTTTTGATAACTTGATTAATTCAACAACGCCCCAAAAGTTTTAATACCTTGACCCTTTGATACCCTAAAATAATCCTTACAAGCAAATTGGAAATATTTTATATATTTGTTTTATATAAAGTCTTGTATTAAAATGATAATACTAAGAGAAAATATTTTTTTTTAAATTTAATAAAATATTCTTTCAACAGATATAAATATTATTTTTTTCACTCATTTTAAAAGAGCAAATTTTAATATAAAAATAATACCTGTATATCAAGCCACGATTGAGCAGAATTACCAAGACCAGGCAATCGCAGATACGACGATCCATTGAAACGTGGTACCTAAAATAAATGATAAAAACCAATAAATTGCTAACTGTATAAATAACTGACTTAATTACAATGAATTAAAATATTCATAAACCGAATTTATTCACTGGGTAATAGTAATATTTACAAACAAGTAAATGAAAGAAACAAATGAAATTACATTTAAAAATACGATGGGATATAATGTGAAAACTTTCACCAATTACATTAAAAACGCAACTGAAGCACTTCCGGCTCAAAACTCTATTACATTCGTGAAAATAACGTTGATAAAAACGTACTAAAAGTTACGAAAACCGCAAAAACACTGTAAATGTTGATAAAAAGTAGGGCTTTATTTCATTCATTAAAATTACTTTCACTTACAGCGTTGTAAAGTAAATTTATTGCATTATTTTTTTTCAGATCAGCGAAAAGTTTCATGTGATATTAAGGACAAAGAATATAGTGCTATGTAAAGAACAACGATGACCAGGTAGATGATTTATCGACAGTCTGCATCAACATTCTGGATTACATACAAATATATACAAATCCTCTAGATATACATTGGCTAATCCCGGAATATGAAGCGCATTAACCTCTCTATATGACTGGTTATTCACAAGTGTACGGTGATCACGATTCAATCAGTCTCAATTGACCTACTCCCAAGCTAACTGTTGGTTTTACAATGGCTAATCGTGAAACGCAACACGTTGGAACGTGTCCTTAGGAAGGATTTTCGTTATATGTCTAATAGAAAGTTGCTCGAAAGTTGAAAGCAATGGAGAGAGAGAGCTATGCTTGGAGTTTCAGTGCGTGATCGAATCAGAAACAAGGAGATTCGCAGAAGAACCAAATTACCCGACATTACCGGAAGAATTGCCAAAACTTAAGTGGCAATTGGCTGGGTAAATTGCTCGCAGAACCGATATCCGATGGGGCCAACGGGTTCTCAAATGGGTACCACGCACCGGAAGACGTAGTGTGGGTAGGCTCCCAATAAGGTGGACCGACGACCTGGTGAAGGTCGCGGGAATCCACTGAATGCGGGTGGCGCAAGATCGGTCGTCGTGGAGATCTTTGGGGGATACCTATGTCCAGCAGTGGACGTCTTTCGGTTGAATGGATGGATGGATGGATGGCAGTGATTAAAAATTTGATTATTTTAGACTCACCTTTAAATCCAAAGTAATCTCGCATTTATCTCCAGCATATCCTAACGGACATAAGCACACTTTATTAACACATCCGCCTCCGTGCTGACATTCACAAGTCTCTTTTTCATTTCTCGCCGCATCGATCTTATCACTTTTTGCTTCATTTACATCAATACTGACTACTGTAGGATGTATATCAATATTTTTATCATCAAAACGATTCATATGACCGACTTCATTGTCAAGTTTATTGTGATCGTGAATGTTAGGTTTAGCGTCTCGCATTACTAAATCGTTATCTTCAAAATGAACTATATCATTAATATCGTATACATCATGGTCGGGATTATTATTAAAATGTTCTGTTTGGATTGTTGTGGCTTCTTTTTTGTTGGTTTCCATAGAGGTAAAGTTGGTGCGCATTCACCTGTAAAGACAATATAATGAAAATTTATTTGAAGTTTGGTGGTAAAATGTATAAGATTCGATTGTCATTAATGCTGTTTTCCCCCCCATTAAAGCAACATCGATTCGGACACATAAATTAGTTAGAGGACAAACAGGACGGAAACATTTTATAAATTGTGTTTCTACAATTGAAAGTATCGGAAGACTCTAGATCCTGACAACATTATAAACATATCGGTAGTTGCGGAGTTCTTGACGCGATTTTGAATTGCCATGTTGTGGGCCTTGTTATTTATTCATTAACTTGTAGTATATAACTCTATACTATCTATGTTTGATGGCGTCTTGAGTTATATAGTTTGTTGTGGTTGTTATGTACAAGCACAGTGTGTCGAAAAGTAATGAAACAGTACATGTATTCTGAAATCTCCCAACAACTCCCTCGGAACGCTTGACAAATAGCCACCTTTTTGATTGGTTAATGCCGAAAAGATGGAGATTAATAAGACAATATGGATAGCCTCAAAAGAGAAACAGAACTAGAACCCAGGGCCGTTAAAGAAGTTAGTAAGAAGATCGGTGGTAGATCAGTGATGAAAGGTAAGTGAATTTTCATCCCGAGAATAACTTTAAATTTTTAGTTTCTTTTAACTGATGTTCGACACGTTTAGTGTGCAATGTGTTGCTAGAGTATGCAGCGGCAATTTATGGTGCTGTAACAAAAATAAGAATTTCCCCAAAGATCCGAACGCATCCTGAGCCACTGCCTCCAACAAGGTAAACATATGATATATCTAAATATATGATATGACATAAAGAAGTACTTCAATTATCTTCAAATACAGAAGGAATTAGATACGTTGTCCTCGATTTAAATCTAATTCCTCAAAAGGTATTGCGTTATATAACTTTATCATTACGAAGGATCACCTTGTTACGCTCTCCATAAGACCCCTTTCAAGATCATATACGCAAGTAATTCGAACACTAATGCGCCCGTACATAAAGTGACATTAAGTATTCAAGGCAGAGTATCAAGAAATTTCATTATTTCCTCGCGTGGGTTTTACCGATAGTATTTAAAGTGGGGGTGGGTGGGTATTATCGAACATCATCGAGATAGTTCACCTTTTCATTACGCATTTATGTAATTATAGGTGAACAGATTAGATTTATAATTGTAATTATCTTTAATTATGTTAAAATACTTTTAACTGATTCATATTCATGTAAACAGTGTACCATCTAGAAGATTTACAAAGCCATCAAGTAAAGATAACGCATTATTTAATTTTCATTCGATTATAACTTGAATTCAGATGGTAATTAGATCTTCTTTATGTAACATTTATTGTTATCAGTTGGCTTATATCTCGATAATTATCGAGTGAACTGATTTACGTGATTCATAGTCATAGATATATTCTCTTGTCGATTTATAGTATCCACTAAAACAAACCATTCCTTATGTAGCTAAACAATTAAAAAGGTTTAATATAGAATAAGTACTTTAACCCCTTGAGAACTAACCTGGCGTTTACGCCAGCTTTCCATTGTTTTTCTATTGTCTTCCTATATTGTTTCATTTTTATGGGTAATCGACATATTAATAAGTCAGAAGTTCCACTGATACATTTTATCCAGTATAAAAGCTTAATGTAGTAGTAATGCTGAAGATGTGAGGTTTACAATGCAAATAAAAATAATAAAATCTAAGGTTTGTTAATTATAAACAGATTAATATGGGAATAACAATGCATAAAAAAGGTTCCGTGTGGTGCCGGGTAAGAATATTACCACCCCTTTATCGTTCCCGTGGGTGTTGTAAAGGCGACTAAGGGATAAACCAGGGGATGGGCAGCAGCATTCTCTGAGCACCACCAATACTTGTCTGCGATCGACAACCCGTCTGCCAAGCGTGGCGATTATGGCAAATCCCCACTTTATGGGGGAGACCTATGTCCAGCAGTGGACTCTTTCGGTCGAATCAATCAATGAAAGTATGCACTTCGCATGGTTAAGTAGCCTTGGTCAAAGTTAACTATTACGTGCCTTAAAAATTGAAAAACAATCCTGTTATATTATTATAGTCTACAAACAACCCGAGTGCCTTGCAAACTAAATAAACGAAGTTTCATCACTTCGAAGGAGGGATAGTGCCCATTTATCAAAGAAAAACTTAATCTTTTTAAGTCGTGAGACGATCGTTCGTCGTAGAGAAGTAACAAATGAGTTTTACAAAGTTCCAAACAGAACGCTCTCGATGTTCAAAACTTCCCTAGTTAAGTGTGTCACTTTAGATCTAATATCTAATGATGGGTTTGAAAGGTTCCCTAAGAAAAATATTTAATCCGTACGAATATGTTAGATCTACCGTGTGTTTAACCTCCACATCAAAGCTAAATCTATACATATAACAAAAATGTAACGAATCGCTGTCTGTACATGGGAGATATATGAGAAAAAATATTATTAGGACCTTTATAAACGCAAATAGGACCCAAAACTATAATTTTTAAAATTTTTGTCTGTTTGTCTGTGCGTTTGTGCACGCTAATCTCAGAAACGGCTTATCCGATTTAGATGTATTTTTCACTAATATATTGTAGTAAGCTTCACTTAACATTTAGTGTTTGTTTTATATCAATCGGTACATACATAAAAAAGTTATGTCAATTTAAAGAATCACGTTGAACATTTATTCTATCTAAATTCTTTCTCTGTTCAGATGCATTGTATGAAACTTTACTAAACTCCATAATGGTCTATATAAAAGTATGATTATATAATAATAATAATATGATAATAAATAGAAGTTAAAAATGATCAGTTTCGGAAATGTTAATATTCCAATTTAAGTTGACCTCAGACATATATCATCATTGATATGAAATAGGGTTCAGGTTAGGCTGGCAAATCGGGTTGTTTATATATGTATAGATAAAGCACGTCGAGAGCCGGGGGCCGCTTTCGGAGGCGCATAGTGTAACAGTTGCATTCGATAACACTGACTGTTTGCTTATTTTATTTATTTATATTTTAGGGTTTGTAAATACATATTGTATGTATATAGTATAGGTTAATTAGTTTTCAAATTAGGTAAACACGTCTTATTAGTTAAACTGTAAATACAAGTTTATACAAGTTCTTAATTTTTATGTTTAAAAAACAATTTAGTAATTTGCGATTAATTAATACATAAATGTATATATTAGACATTTCTTTTATTTTCGATAATTAATAGGTTAGGTTACTACGTCAAAATAGTTATTAAACTGTAATAAAGTTAAACTGTGTAATAATCAGTAAGTATTTAAATTTTTTGTTTATAATGAGTATGTGTTCACTAAATAACGTTGAGTTAGTACTAATTACTACTTCTTATAAGAATGCCTCGAAAAAGATCTAACCTATCCCGGAGCAGCAGAAATGCAATAAGGATGAGATTAGTTCTCATTAGTTCACTGCATTTCAGTAACGTCAGGCCAGGTTTCATATTACAGAAACTTCAGCTCAGCGAAAATCTCGATTGAGTTCACATCGTTCTCGAAAGATGGCCACTTGAGTTAGGATGAACAGGGAACAGCGTGAAGCACGTTTGTCCACCGATCGCAAGGCTCATGCAATATCGCGTGAGTCTGAGACCTTTACTGATAGGGAAACCCGGCTGAGCTCTCAAAAAACACGAACTTTGCGGTCTAGAAAGCTGGAAAGTTGCTTAGATTGTGAATCTCGATTAACAGCTGATCGAGAAGAAGAAAGAAACTGCATAACAACGTCAGTCACGACTAAATGCCGATCGACTTCGGCATATACTTAATAAAATGTTATCAAGTTTGATAGAAAACCCAGAAACTGGAGCGGAAATTGATATCCTTCCATGGATTACCAAAGAGAAAACAGGTTATTTGTATTCGCCCAGAATTGATTACTCTGAATTGAAATCTATAGTAGGTATGGTGGTATGTTGTCAGTTTTGTAATGCTCAAAATGGAGAAAAGAACCAAATGGAATATGCTATTCAGGTGGCAAAGTGCTCATTTAAACTTATCATGAGCCCCTTTATGAAAGTTTTACTAAATAGTGAGCATCCTCAGTGTAAACATTTTTAGACTATGTCCGTTTATATAATAGTGTATTCCAAATGACATCTTTTGTGGTCAAACATATCACATCCAACTTTTAAGGTGCATGGCCAATTTATCACTTGATTGGATCTTTGCTTCTCCAAAATGAGCCAAAATTTCTTTAAATTTATTTTGTATCAAATTACATTGAACAGGCCCATATACGACATCATAACTTTCCTCAGCTGAACATCAACTTTATATTTCAACTTGAGAATATGTTACATCAAGTAAATCCGTATGTCAGAAGTTTCAAAGCCGCAATAGATTCCATCCTACAATGCCAAAATAACAATTATAAAGTTATATATAAGGCTGATAGACGTCCTGCGGAAGAATAACGTGAAAAGTACAATGTCCCCGTTGCAGATGAAGTTGCAGTAATATTAGTCAATCAGGAATGTGATAGACGTGACATCGTGCAGCGCACTCATGATGATCGCTTACAACGTATTTGTGAAACACACCGAGCATATGATGCCCTGCAGTATCCTTTGATATATTTGCATGGTCAGGATGGGTACAATTTCAGACTCTACCAAGGAAATCCAAGCACTAGCAAAACAAATTATAATAAAAAATATCAGCCTTACAGTTTTATTCATACCAGATACAAATTAGATGAAATAGTTGTATCTATTGCTACTATATTTTCTCTATAGTAACTTGAGATCGGTAACGGTGTGTATCCGCAGGAACAAGCAAAATTTGTTCTAAACGCAAACCTATGCTGCGAAGTTTCATGAATGCGAGACCTCATATCATCCGTGTATGGAAACGCAACGCAAATACCAACTTGCGAAAATTCGTGGCTTTGCGAAAGAGCTATTTTAAGTCCACGAAACGACCAAGCAGTAGCAATAAATGCTGAAGTTTTGAGCTTTGTTTCGGAGGATAATGTAGAGTATATCTCCATTAACAGAGTTATGAAATATGAAGAATCTACTAATTACCCAGTAAAATTTTTAGAATCCCTCAGTGCTCCTGGACTACCATCTCATAAAATAAATTTAAAGTCGGCGTACCCATAATGCTGCTAATAAATTTAACACCGCCAAAACTTTGCAACAATACTAGAATAAAAGTGAATTTTTCTCTTTTAAACTTCTGATTCTTCGAAACCTGATAGAAGCAGATATTTTAACAGGTGGTAGTGTTTTTATGCCTCCGGTTCCGAATTCCGGGTTTAAACGAGTTCAGTTTCCAGTGAGCTTATGACCAGTTTTGAGATGACAATTAATAAAGCCTATGGTCAGACGCTAAAAGTTGTGGATGTGGATCTAAGTATTAGCTGTTTTTCGCACAGTCAGCTTTATGTGGTTTTATCAGGTGTTAGTAATTCTAGCAGCCTGTATGCTGCTTTGTTCCCCGATGGCTATACGATGTAACGACGGTGATTATAATCCAGAATAAACCAAAATCCGAAAAATGCTGCCTAAAGTCACTATTCCACGCAGACGAAGTTGCGGGCACAGCTAGTATAATATAAGGCAAAAACAAAATAAAAAAAATCTTTATTCGATTTGGGCCCTGTGAAGGCCCATATGAACGTCAAAAAACTACGTAAATCCGACACCTATACCAAAAATATAATGTTCCAAATATTTGTCTGTGTGTCTGTTTGTTCCGGCTATTCTCAGAAACAGGTTGACAGGTTTTGACAAGAAAGCTAATGTTATAAGGCGTAACTCAGGCTACTTTAATTTTTGAGCATAAATAGAATCCCGCGTAAAAAAAAATTAAACTACATTCAATGGACAGTTTTACTGGCAAGAGTTTATTTATTCTTTTGTAATAATTTATAAAATCTATTTTTTTTACTCGGAATAGGCTCAGATCTTTGACCACAATCTCACCTGATGTTGTGGGACGATGTGGTCCAAGATGATAAACGCTTAAGGCGTTTAGTCCCTATAGGTACTGGTTCTCAAGTGATGATGCCAGAACACACCTATTGGTATTTGGCGACAGATTTTCAAACTTGAGGGTGGTAGCTACTCAGGCGGGCATCATTAGAAAATACCCTATCACCATGCCATTTTTTCTTCACTATGTTTTCCTTCACCGAAAGCTCAGACCGTTTTTAGAGTCGGATAGGTGGGGGATCGAACCTGCGTCGATTGCCGCGGAATCCGGCCGCACTATCCGCTGCGCCATCCTCCCTTATCACACAGTAAATAAGTATGCGGAATAGATACAAATCGTACATAAACATAGTTGCGAAAACAGCTAGTCTATACTTAAAAATTTAAATAACTTATTCGTAGAACATTCATAGATTATAGACAATTAGTAAGTCGCTGAAAACATATGTCAAAATAGGGTAAAATACCTGTCTTATAAATAAAATATGATCAATGGCGGATGGAACAAATAACCGTCTGTTTTCAATTTTTTAAACAAAAGAAAAGGTTGATAACCAGAAAAGTACTAAAGGATGTTATCTTTGTTTTCACATATATGGATAATTAATTATTTATTCTTCTTTACCCTATCCATTGATAGTTTAGAAATACAATATAGATTAAAAACACGATCCAAACTGTAGGAAAAGTTATCGATAAGAAAATCATAATTATTTTGACAACGTAATATTTAGAAATATTTAAATAAAATAGACTCTAAAATTAAACCTCCAACCTGCTTGTCAAGTTTCTAAACTGAATATGACTTGCTTTTAGAAAACATTGCAGTCAATTTGCTATCCGTTTGTGCCTCGACCGGATTTAAAACGTTCCATTTGACACGACAAACAGAATCCGTTGGGCGCCATGTTTGCACACCGAAATGTGTTATTGTGATTTCAGAGCGAACGTTTTGAGGATCGAATTATGCCAATCGAGTGAATTTTGCCACTGGATTTCCAGAAGGGTACAGTTGCAATTCAGTGCAGTTTTATTTGAAATACTGGATTTTTGTTTGTCTTATACAGGTAACGTGTTGTGTTATTTAACGTTGTTTTTCAACTCTATATTTGTGCTAACTCGTCATTGCACAACTCGTCATTACGTTGAAAGATTAAGTGTTATAATTCTAAAATGCACCTGTCAGAAAAAAATGATATAGTCATTCGTAGTATATATATATTTATACTGATTAATAAAATTGAAGTGTCTGTTTGTAATGTGAAATGAATATTTTTTTACTGGAGACATATGAATGTATATACGATACCTATAGCAATGGGCCTTATTAGGTAGCTTAAAATTACCCAAAGGGAAATGGAGAGGCCTATGGTCGGAGTTTATCTACGTGATCGAAACAGAGATGAAGAGATCAGCAGAAGTATGAAACTGAAGTGGCAATTGGCTAGCAACATTGCTCGTAGAACCGATGCCCGTTGGAGCTAATGGGTTCTCGAATGGCTGCTACGTACTGGAAGACGTAGCGTGGGTAGGCCCCCCACAAGGTGGACCGACGACCTGGTGAAGGTTGCGAGAGTCCGCTGGATGTGGATGGAACAAGGTGGACCGACGACCTGGAGAAAGTCGCGGGAGTCCGCTGGATGTGGGTGTCGCAAGACCGATCGTCGTGGAGATCTTTGGGGGAGATCTATATTCAGCAGTGGACGTCTTTCGGTTGAATGGATGGATGGATACCAAAAATACAATTTCCTGGCTGATTGTTTGTTCCGGGTAATCTCTGGCCCAGCTGGACCGATTTTGATGAATTTTTTTGGTAGATAGCTGAAGTTACTCCGCTTAATTCAGACTACTTTTTATTTTGAAAAATAGGGTTCCGCGTAAAAAAAATTAAACACATTATAATGTGAATAGAATCAGATTCAATGCACTGTACTGCCCAGTGTTTGAATGTGTGAGAAATATCTTTGCATTATATAAGTTCTAAAATAATTTCAGGAAAATTATTAAGGTTCCGAATAAAAAAAAAAAACTCTTGGAATTGTCAACAGAATACGATTCAATACAACACCATCAACACATTATTTTCAAGTGATTATTTCAAGCTATATTACGCAGTGAAGAATATATGAAATGTGGATAAAGCTGTCCACGAAATCGTATTCGTAACGCATTCACATAAATGTATGAGGGTATAGGGGCGTAAGCGCCATGCATTGTCTCGCCTATCTACTGTTCAATGGTAGGGCAAAGCGCTTTCTAACTTGAACCTCTATGGCTCTCTGAATGTATATAGGCGAGACGATGCATGCCGCTTACGCCCCTACTCTCTCATATATACACATATATATATATATATATATATATATATATATATATATATATATATATATATATATATATATATATATATATATATATATATATATATATATATTTATGTGAATATGTGTTTACTATCCTAGAGCACATCGTCACTTAACATCAGGTGAGATTGTGGTGAAAGTACGCAGCCTATATCGTGTAAAAAAAAACTACAGTCTAAGATAGATGTTATCAATGTCAATGCCGAATTGTGGTACAACTACCACGTCTAAAAATTCTCGATTACTTTGTGTTTTATTATAACATACGGACTATTTGAAAGTAGAAAGAGTTTTCGGATAAATAACAGACTTGATTAAACTTTACTATGGTTCGGTTTAAAGTAATTTTAACTCCCAGTCGCCTCCTCTGAGACATCGGTTCACGGTTCCTTGCCCAGATTATTGACACTTCGATGCGGCAAGCTCTTAGTGGATTAACCCGAGCTCCGATAAACTTATATCTAGTAAAAATATACCATCTATCTTATACATATATAGTAAAAAACAAAGTCACTTTCCGCTTTCAACTACCTGTTTATCTGATTTTTCTCCTAACCCATTAGATTTTGATCGGATTTTCTGTCTGTTGAAGTGTCTGCTTTTAATGTCAAAATAACAATTGTTTACTAAAAACATATAAATACATACACGATACCTGTACCAAAATCACAATTTTTAAAATTTTATCTGTCTGTTTGTTCCGGGTAATCTCCGGAACGACTAGACCTATTTTAACGGGACATTTTTTGTTTGATAGCTGAAGTTGCTCCGCGTAACTTCGGGTACTTTTAATTTTCGACAATAATTAAGGATCCGCGTACAAAATTAAAACTCATAAAATTTTTAAAGAAATCCGATTCCATGCACAGTTTTACAGGCAAGTACTTGAATTGATAAGAAATAAAGTAGGAAATTTTCAAAGAAAATAATGAGACTTCCGTATAACAAATTAAAACGCAGTAAAGAATATATAAAACGCGGGCGCAGCCGCGGGCACACAGCTAGTTAAGATAATAAAACGGAATCACTTTGGAAAGCCGTCAACTACTCGTATTAACTCGTAATAATTATACTCCACCATTTTCTAACTTTAATTTGAAAAGGCATTCATCCATACAAATAAATAAATACAATTGAAGTGTCTATTTGTCATATCAAAATAACAACTTTTTGCTAAACGCCTCAAAACATTTTCATAGCGCTAGTGGGATATATTATGATATATTTAAAAATATTTACTATAATGCCTTTATCCAGAGAGGAAATAGGAGAATACGTCTGTAGTAGAAAAAATGGTTATTGGGGTAATAAATCTCAATATTATAAATTAATAATTATGGAATATCAGGGAATATTTTAAGTGTATTTGGCGTCTCAGCTACCGTAATGTTGATATAAATAAGTAATATGATAATTAATATTTTGTGTAACAGCTTCACGGTACCAAATCTCTATCTCCTAAAGAAAACAACAAAATAACACAATTTCTTTCAAAACCCAATGGTAATATCAACTCGGAAAAAGTTTCAAGCGTAATTTAGTTTATTATTAAAACTAGCTGAAGGTGCACTTTTTATTTGTTATCTTTCCAAATATTCACTGCAATATATGTTTTTATCATCATTTATTTAAAATATACACTACAAACAGAAACGCTGGTAGTAATTTAATAAAGACTTCATTAGCTTTTCATCGTCATAACTTATTTTAAAAATTCCCTAAAATGTAAATTATTAACAGATAAAATAATATAGGTATCCTTTTTAAATATTGTGAATGAGAATTTAAAACACCTATCGAAAATCTAGAAATTATTTTCTTAAAACGATCCTGTAATCACATTAAAAGCATATGAAAACGTTTATACATAGGAATATAAAGAAAATAAACACATATAAATTTATGTCACCTATTTCGTTTTCCCCGGTTACGTACGGATCTGCCAATCGTACCAACGCGATTTCCTTTTATTACAATGTCAATGCATGTACGTGGGTGCGAACGAAACAATTTGTCTGAAGTCTCCGTAAAAGGGAAATGTCACGAAATTATAACTAATCTAGAAAATTCGTACTACTCTACACGCAAGTTGTAAAATTTTCTCTGCTTGTGTTTTAGAGCTAATAATTTTTTAAACATTTTTAGAGTCTTTATAATATTAGATGAATCATCCATTAAGGTATCGACCATTTATTACGTGAAGCTCGGAAATCATTATTTGATGAGCGCTGCGAAAATTTATTCAAATTTTATAAATTTATCAAGAAATTAAAAAAAAAACAACTAGGCAATGGTTGCACCTTGAAGTTTTTACAGATTTATTGATTACCCATAAAAATAAGACGATAGGAAAACAATGGAAAGCTTGCGTAAAATATTTGTGCAAATGTTTTGCCAACTGCTGAGTCTGAGTTGGTTGAAATACTCTCCGTTTTAACATGGCGACGTAATCAGATGAGGTAATTATGTCCTTATCTACGCTAATAGTTGTTTTTTAATATAAAGTTTTAATAAAATCGTCTGATTAAATTGGAGTTCATTATTACAAATTCTTGTACCTATGCGTTTGCATTAGATATAACAACTGAGACTTTGTGAGCTAGAGTTAGTGATTACAATAGATAAGTACTTTGTCAAAGTTAGTGAAGTCTCCCCAGTCGGTTTGTTATATAGTTAAACGAAGTTTGCGTTAACTAAGACGGAGTTGGTTTCAATCTTGATTAGGCTTTGGCGCTTGTGACTTTAATTGTCAACTTTATTAACAATAAATTTAATTTTCTAATTTTAATTTTCATTCGATAATTAAATTTCAATGTTAATTATTGTTGAAATATGAAGCTTTATAGTTGATGTTTTGTTCTTAATTGATGATGAATTTTGAAAGTCTGTTTTATGTAATAATATGGTTACTAGATATTATATTTCAATATATAATCATAGTGTACCTTACTTTTTGCGATTTTTATTAATTAATTATGTTTTAAAATCATGTAAATGACAAGATTATACAATTGCAATATTTTCACAAGATAACATTACAAAAGCAGCAATGCCCATAAATGACTGATTCATAATAAGCAACATTTATCCATTGAATGCAAAATTTTGCAAAATTAATTATCATTTTTTTAATAAATGAATGTATTGAAGAATTCCGTGCTAGATGATCTGATAATAACACCATTTGGTTGTATTATAATTTGTGATTGTAATTTATATTAACTACACAATGCTACGTGTAAGAGAGATTGCTCATTAATTTTTTCCAGATATTGTCGCAATAACATTGTGTTTTTCACTATTTACCACCTGTTAACGGCATGTACTATCATATATTTTCTATTGTATCTTATCGATATTGTCTATACGCCCCCGCTCTATTTAGTCTATGTATTGATTATCCCTTCCTTTTTTCTTATTCATAATCGGAACGCAATCATACAACCACCAGCGCTGTCCTCTGGTAATAGTACTAAAGTGTCAATTATTGTGCACTTCACAAAATTATATACAACAATTTTATAGTGAAATCATGAACAAAGTTGAGTTCCGTTTACTACTTTCAACATCGACTCTTCTGGATATTTTTACTACCAACACCTAAATAATAGTTTTCCCGTAAATCTGTTTTTATAAAGTAGCCATCCCTATTATTTGCACTCAATAAAGTGCGTAAAATGAAATATGTGACGATACTTGTATCCTTGAAACGCGTTTCATTCGATATAGAGTTACCATCCCAAGACGTGTCTCATTTCAATATACTTGAGCGGAATGTAACATCGTTACAAATAATTTGCTATGCGACAATACGACTATTATGTTATTTAAAATACGAACACTGGTATTTTGATAAATGTCGAACAGTTGAGAGAACAGTGGAATGTTCGCAGGTTCGATCCACTAATCTTTTTAATAATATTTTTGCTATTACATAAAGAACGATCGCACAAACGTATGCAACAACTTACTATATAGCAAGCGAACGCCTTGCTCTCACAGTGGATGGGGTTCTTTATAATATAATTAGATTGCGACTCATCAAAGGACACTTCAAAAGATATGAAAACTGGGTTATTTTAAAAAAAAGTATGTAAATTGTTTTTGAGATTTAATATTTCATATTGATGTTTGGTCAAATTTTTTGTTTGTAGATTTTTTGAGATAAAGTTTCTTTAGGTGCGTTTCGTGGATTTAATACGATTTAAGGGACCAACCTAAAAAGACGCTTTGTCTGTGTCTGTGATGCTTGTTAATTGACTTATAAATCGAGAACCATTGAAGGGATTTACATTTAATAATATTTCATTAATCACGGATACCATTGAAAAATAATGTATTCATGATACTGTCCATTGAATCTAATTTTATTCACAAAATCATGATTTTACTCAGAACGTTAATTATTTTTGAAAAATAAAAGCATCTAAGTTACGCGGAATAGCTTCGCGTATCAACCTGTTACATAACCGAACGCACTCGCACCACCATCCAATAATGCGTGCTGGGCCCGTTAAACAATTTAAAAATAATAGTCGGACAGAGGAACGATGCGTCCGTGCAACAGAGTACCCGGCATGCGTTACCACAGCGCTAAATTAATTGTACTCACCATGTACCGGACGACACTATACTCGGGAGACAGGTGGAAGTAGGGTGTGTAGGTTTTGTGTAGGAGATGTGAGTAATATGTAAGCGTGATACTACCTGACATCCAAAGGCGGCGGGTCGGCACGATCACTCTCGAACTCTTCGTTATCAAAGTTCAATACAATAACAAACAGTTCCACTACACTATTGAAAAGCACTAGTTTCTTATACTTAAATTCATAATCAAACAACTAGCAAACAATCAAATATATGCACCGCCACGTTATGGAAAAACACACGTCGACTCACGCACGTAGTCAACTCGACTGCAAATCCAGCAGTGGTATGTCATAATAAAAATACGTACCCTCAACTATTCGTTCATGATAAAAAAAATATTAAAAATTGTTATCTACCTGCCTATACTAAACACAACCAAAAAATGTACTAACAGACAGACAGAAAGATAAAAAAATGTTTTTCGTATAAGTACCCTATATATACATTCATATGTATGTAAGATACGGGTAACGATTGAGAACAAGCACTTGAAAAGATTTCTGTTTATTATATTTTAATTACAAAAAAGTAAGCATACTATATTACACTACATTATGAAAGAAGATTTATTTATTTGCATAATACCTAATCTTAATATTATCTGTGACAATGTCAAAGAAGCTAAAGCATTGTAAGTAAACTTCAACAGCTCGCAAACGTAGTCTTTGCCAAATGGAAATCTAGATTTACTGTCGAGTTTAACATGAGGAAATAGACTCTCTTTGTCGTATAGAGTTTTATAATCTTACAGCGTTTATTCAAATAGGTAGACACTTTACTACGAAACTTACTAAAGCCTCTAGACATAGCATTTCTGTTATTATTTACTGCAATCTTACTCTTAAATACCTAGTGGCAAATGTTATTTTTACATTGTTATAGACCCTTAATGCTTTGACCACAATCTAACTTGATGTTAAGTGATGATTTGGTACAGGACAGTTTACATACTAGGATTAGTGGTATAGGTTCTCAAGTAATGCTGCCAGGACACAGCTATTGGTGTTTGACTACATACTTTCAAAGTTGAAGGTGAGAGCTGCCCAGGCGAATATTATTAGGAAATGCCCTACAACCATGTTATGAAACCATCGCGATTCACCGAAAGCTGAGGCTCAATATAAAGTTACATAGGTGGGTTCTAACCTGGGTCTATCGACGTGGAATCCGACCATACTACAAATTGTGCTAACATCGCTTCAAATGCAAAATCACACGCTGAATGTCATTTGTTTGTTGACTTATTTCACCATTAACCATATAACCGTTTTCAAAAATTAGATAAAGAATTTAACTACGATATTTTAAAAAAATGTGCAAATTCGTTCAGTAGTTTTTTAGTTATAACTCGACGAACGGTGGGATTAAAAATATCGAATCTTATAAGTCAAGATTTTAGATCAAACTAAAAATATATCATTTTTCTGAAAAATAATCACCGGCACTGATTTGAAATTTTAGAGAAAAAAACAAGATTGATATCTCGAAGTACGGTAGGTAAGGCAAATTGGAATTGCATATTGAAACCTACTGTAAGAAATAGATAGAGCCCCTTTTTGGATAACAGTTTAGGATTAACCGGAGTTAAACGAATACTCACTGATATCCAAACTGGCTACAGCATCTCTCGTCATGTGATAAGTGTCACCGTTTATTCTGAGGAAGTCGACACATCCTAGAAGACCTTCAGCGAGACCGAGCTTGCTCTGCAGTCCCGTGGTGTTCCCGGTACCGCCGACCCAGACAGGTTCTCTGAACGTCATCCTGGAGAATAAACCCTGGCGACAGAAGAGTTCTACATTCATTTAAGTAATAACAAAAGTGTGAAGATAAAAAAATAACAAGTGTGTGTTCCCAGAGATGAATTACGGCCCCTGAAACGTGGTCACTTACAGTGAACCTAATTAGAAAGCTCAAAGTTACCCAAATAGCAATGGAGAGGGCTATGCTCGGAGTTTTCCTGCGTGACCGAATCAAAAATCAGGAGATCCGTAGAAGAATTAAAGTAACCGACATTGCTCGAAGAATTGTCAAACTTAAGTGTCAATGGGTTGGGCACATTGCTCGTTTAACCGATTCCAGATTGGTTGGTTGGTAGACCGATTGGTATTAACAGAAAGCAAAAGATTCTGTTTACAACTTCATGAGTTTTATTTTTTTACGCGGAAGCCTATTTATTTTCCTAAAATAAAGTAACTTAAATTACACCGTATAACTTCAGCTATATGTAAAAAAAAAGATCCGTCGAAATCGGTCCAGCCCATTCTTTTATACCAATGTGTGATCGAGTATTGTGTACGTATTTCTTATCACCATTAAAGTGCACGGTTTTATTTGAAGTGTATTAACTTTTATATTTTTAACGGATCCTTATTTTATTTAAAAACGTTTTTACACATAATTTTATGTAGAAATAAAAATATTTTTTAAAGGTAACATAGTCTAGGTATATGGTTAGTAGATGAGTTCGATTGTAAAAAAGAAATGTAAACAGGTATTTGGAACTAGCATTTTTACGATATCTATACCAAAAATACAATTTGAAATTTTTTTGTCTGTCTGTCTTTTTGGTCCAAGTGATCTTCGGAACGACTTGACCGATTTTGACGGGACTTTTTTGGTAGATTAGGATTCTGCGTAAAAAAAATCAAAACTCATAAAACCATTTAATAAAGTCCAATTCAATGCACAGTTTTACGGGCAAATGTTTGAATTTTTCTTAGAATTATAGGATTACTTATATAAAAAAAATAAAACGCAGTGAAGAATATACGAAGCGCGGGTGCAGCCACGGGCAAACAACTAATATAAAGTATAATTTGTACGATCAAATCAAATAAAAAATACTTTATTCAATTTAGGCCCTGGTAACGCGTTTATGAACGTCAAAATACTACCTGCCGATTCGAAAAACAGGCCAGTCATCAAGAAGAACCGGCAAGAAACTCAATTTAGGTTTTTTCATATGTTTTTTTTTATAGATCCATCTTTAAATGAAATGGAATCTTTTGTCATGTCGGTATAAAAAAAACGTACGCAAGCCTCCGCTAATCATTTCTCTACAATGATTTTTATTGTAATATTGACCACTTCATAAATAATTTCACGTATGGTTAAAAATCTATACTGATAAATAACATCGAAGTGCCTGTTAGTAATTTCAAAATATTAATTTTTACTAAATATATATGAATGTATATACGAAGCCTATACCAAAAATGTAAATTTTAAATTTTTGTCTTCCGGTCTGTTTGTTCTGGGTAGTCTCCGGAACGGCTGGACCGATTTTGAAGGGACCTTTCTAGGTAAACAGCTGAAGTTACTCCGCGTAACTTTTATTTATACAAAATTACACGATCACATTACTAACAAAGCCTCGAAAGCATTAGGTTTCGTTTTCAGATTGTTCAACGAGTTTAAGTCCATAAAAACCTTCAAAGTCCTTTATTGTTCATTTGTTAGAAGCCAACTTGAATATGCCTCTCAAATTTGGAATCTAAATTATAATATATATATTACTCGCATTGAAAAGATACAAAAACGATTTCTTCGTTATCTCCAGTTTAGATCAAGTATGTTTGTGTCTGTATGAACGGAGAAAAATAGCTGATATACTTTATTTATTTTGCATACTCAACGGTTATATTGATTGTTCGGAGATACTGAGTAAAGTTAACTTAAGTGTACCGGTAGTGCAGTGTAGAAAATGTAATATGTTTTACAATTCATTAGTTAGAGCTACATACAAGCAGAACTCATACTTCATTAGAGTGACCGATAGCACAAATAAAGTGCTCAATAAAGTAGACTTCGATTTCTTCAATAGTAGTCCTAAAAAACTGAAAAATATTTTAAGTTCCTCTTTCTTTACTTAAACCCTTTGTGCTTTTGACTGCTGTTAGTTTCTTTCAATTTTTTGTTATATATATATGTGGAAACTTGTAAATGGCCTTCTGTTTTTATTGTGTACAATTCTATGATTTATATTAGCTGTAAGTTTTCTTAAAAGTTTAAAATAAAATAAAATAAAATCATTAGGGTTTCGCGTAATAATATTAAAACTCGTTAACAAAGAGTATATACAAACCCATGAAATTGTTAATGAAACCCGTTTTAATCCAGTTTTATCTACGCACAAAATATAAGTACAGTCAACAGATACGTGATGTCACGAGACGGCTCGATAAACTGTTTAACCCCTTGAGCACTTATCTGGCGTTTACGCCAGCTTTCCATTGTTTTCCTATTGTCTTTCTATTGTCTTATTTTTGTGGGTACTCGACACATTAACTAAGGGTTGATTAATATCATATTTAAAAAATAATTGTATTAAATATATCTGATCAATTCCGTAGCCAATTCTTAACAAACTACTTTCACAATGTGCGTTTATTATGTTACATATTGTGTAAGCATGGTTCACGGAACCCTTATAAGTAAGAAACGGGGTTCGAGGTATTTTGAAGAGTTAAAAATCCCCTAATCCTTCAGACAGACGGGGACGAGTGGCAATTATGTACGACACCGGGCGTGACGAAGGCAGAGAAAGGACCATTACACGCCTCTGGAGCCATCCTCGAGTTTACTTAATATCTACGTTTTTCCCCCTTTAAAGTCGTGACAATTTTCTCCCAAGATTTGGAATATATATAATACTTAATATATAATTATAATGTAATTAATTATATTACAAATATTGAGATACTTTAATTAAACAAAACGTTAAACAAATTTTAAAATAGCATTTTGTTCCTTATATATACTGCTTGAGGAATGCCTGAATAGAAATTCATTTACAAAAATATTTGAGAAAGTTGATAGATTCTACCTATTAAAAGAGATACTATATCAGCATAGTTATCAGTGGGCAACATTTATTTAAAATTCATTTAATGTAAAATTATGTTAAACACATTCATTCTTATAGAATTTGTACTGGCAACATTTAATATAGTCTGTATATATTTTTTCTGTTATTACATTCTGTCCCAACTGTGCCGTGCAATAAAGAGGTCATTCTATCATGCTAATCGTTTAGTGAAAATCTAAAAAAAAGTATAAAACAAACGAAATAATAAATTAACCAAGTCTAAGGGATTTGTCTCCAACAAATAGTTTGTATTCACGATTGAGTAACTATTTTTCCCCAAAGAAAAACAATAATTCCCAAAACAATGGCACAAGTATCAATGTGTTAATTCATAGGACGCGATGATGACTTAGATCGACGTGACTTTGACTCTTAGCAAGGTATTTTGTTACCTGAGCTTTGGGTGAAATGAGTGAAAGAATCGTGTCGAAACTACGGCAGGGTAATAGGCCATAAACTCATAGCACTTAAAAAGATTGTGACAAATGTCTGTCGCCGAACACCAATATGTTTATTCCGATACTGTTTTTGAAAACTAATCCATCTAAACTTTCTTTTTCGTGAGGAAATAAACACTACAGTGTTCCTATTTAAACCTTTACAGAAGAAGTAGGTAATTATTTTAACAACATCGAAAAAAAACGATCTATCGTCTTTACAATACTTTATTTATTCATTGAATTAGTTGTACGTCCAGTGACCAAAATTTATGAAAAGTTTGAGGAGCACATTTTTTTAAATTGATAACTACCAATAAAACAAAAGTTACTATGAAATAAAAAACAAAGAAAGTCAGTTGACAAAAAGGTAAAAATGTCTTGAATTAAACAGTTACCTATTAACATGCAAGCTAATCACTCACGCTGGTTTAGCATGAGTAGATAGCTTAGTAAATAAAATAATATTTTATTAGTAGAAAAAAAAAAAATAAGTACTTTATTTGGACAAATATAATCTAAAGGCAATTCATTACAGTCAGTTGTTACTGGTTTAGAAAAAATGTGATGAATAAATATTTTGATATGTTTGATACTTTGTTATTATTTTCCTAGAAAAGTAACGATAATCCAACGAATGTTTAATGCTTAGGAAAGTTACTAGTTCAAAAGTTCAAGCTAATTGCCGATAACGTAGCTTGTTATAAGAGAAAGAATTTTTTTAAATCAGTTATGTAGATTTTGAGTATGACCATTGCAAAAAAAGCGTGTGAGTTCACACACGGGAGAAGTGAAACTTTTTTTTTTTTTTTAACCTAGCTAATGCTGTTGACCGGAAGGGCCTTTACAGCGTGTTCTGGTTAATTTATAAGAGAATGAGATGAATACACTACGGAGATGGTAAGCAGAGAAAAAGAGAGACAGAGAGAGAGTGCGATTGATCAACAACCTTTTTATTACTTAAAGTAGCATTTTAATAACGATAAAAACTGTCGATTTCATAAAAGAAAACACAAAGAAGAGACGAAGGACAGGAAAACTAAATAGCTTTCTAAAAAAGCATTAATTCTCATTCTCTCACAGCCTAAAACCTATATATAAATATACATATAACTGTCTTTTTTTCGTTACACATGTTCGTTTCATAAAATTCAATTTACACCGTTCAATAAAAATATTCACTTCGAAAACAAATCTTTTTTCTTTATAATATTAATTTTCATATTTGAGAAATATATTTAGATAAAACAGAAGTTGATAAATGCAAGCAGATACACGGGTAAAGCTGTTTTAATTTAACTTATTCTTCACAGAAACCAAATTCCGTAGTAAAACTGCGAAAACAAAAGCAATTTGTCAATTTGTAAGTAATTAGACAATTCCTCAGTGGTCGGGAACACAATGTTTCGTGTTCCGAACTTTCACTTAATTATTAAAGGCTCTCTCACTTTACTCAACTAAATATCTATCTAAAAATAATAAATCTTTACGTACCACTGTGGTTTTTATTATAAATGCAACGTATTAATTCACAAAACACTTTCGTTCAAGAATTATTAACATATGACTTAAAGACGATTAGAAAAGTCTTCAAGAAACTTTTTATTAATAGTGTTGGTTAAAACACATCTTCTGTTTCATGAAATCACAATAGTTGTTTGAGAGGACGTTGCTTTTATAAATGTCTCGTATTTATAATTGTACTGTACATTAAAAAAATATACACTTAAAATTGGGATTTAAAGTTGGCTTCAAAGTTTATAATTAATTAATGTTAAACTTCCAAGTTTAACTGCGCTAATGTGTGTAATGAATCAGACCGCTTGATTTCTTAGCCTTCTGTTTGTGACGTTGTTTTTTGCGCTTCGTTTAAATGCGACCCACGCTTAGGCTGAGGTAAAAAACTGACAACTAAGTACATATCACTTAAACACAGTGGTTTATGAAATTTTATTTTACTATTTTTACAATACTCGAGCGTACAATTGTTTTGTTTAAATTGTTGGTTCACCTTGTGCGTAAAATTAAACCTGATAAATGTATTAAACTCCTTTTAGCATGGGCGATGATGGTGTAGTTGGTAGTGCGTTCGGATTCTGCCTCAATGGAGGCAGGTTCGAGCCCATTGCCCAACTCTAAAATCAGCTAGAGTTGACGGTAAAGGAAAACATCGTGAGGTAACCATACCATGGTGGTAAGGTATTTTCTAATAGTGCCCGTCTGTGCAGTTACCACTCTCAAGTTTGAAAACCTGTCGCCAAATACCAACAAGTTACCAAACAAAAAATGACCATTCGGAAAAACATTCCGAATATAATGAAATTTGGTAATAATTTTGCTAAATTATTCACTTATAATGCTTCCGCTAAACATCGTCGGTTTGTTAGAGAAATAATAAAAAAATATTACAAAGAATATTTCCGTCGATTTTATGATCGAGATTTATTTTAACGATTACGCGTCAGTCCTTATGTCACGTACGACGCGGAGCGAAAATAATTTGATAATTCCAGTACGTTCTATGTATAAAGTACATACGTATCTATCTATCTATATATATATAAAAGGAAAATGGGGGTCCTCTGACGCACCATCACCTCAAAACTACTGAACATATCGGTTTGGGACTACTATCATTCGACGCGGAATTTTTCGTACATAGTTTTTTTTTTTTGATTCCATCAATTCTTACTCGTATTTTTTCTCATTTACATTGTACATGAGAGATGTAAATTTTTTCCACTAATAAAAACAAACGAGTCTCATTTTTCTCCATTCACTTGTTTTTTTAAGGTTAGGTATACATTATTTAAAAACTATATTACGCAGTGAAAAATATGTGAAACACGGGCGGAGCCGCGGGCACACAACTAATATATTTATATAGTAATGTATAAAGAGAATGTTGAAGCATTGACATTGTAGCGTTAGCGCTTTATATTGTAATGTATAAGTTAGCTAGTCTTACTTCGGCTGGCACACGTAGTGCACATTCATTGCACATACAGTGCACTCTGTACACATGATATCATATATAGACTTTCTGGAACATTAAAATAATAATAGTTATTTCTACGTTTTATTTGGAATGCAACCTTCGTCAAAACATAATTTTGAAAAAAAAAAAGAATTACGGCGTTTTTTTTTTTTTATGCGGAATGAAATAGGATTTTCGTAATAAATTTTATTCTTTTGATATCCGACTATATTTATTCAAATAACTTGCAAATTGAGATAATTAAGCTATATCAGGACTGTTTGTTGTAACGAATTGATATTTTAAAAGTAATTCTAAAATTGCAAAGTTCGCAAAGAAGCTATAGGTATTTGTGGATAAAATAATCATGAGGTTGAAGTCTCATACTTCCTCGGTGACGCAGTTGTATTACGGTACGAATGTCGTTCTGAGGTCTTGGATTCGATCCCCGGTTCGAGTCAAGTGATATTGGGTTTTTCTACTCAGTATCATCCCGGAGTCTGGAATTTGTGCCCGATATGGTACATCTGGGCCGGAACTAAGCTCGGCGCAATGTTGGTGCTGTAGTTCGCTATTTTTCACCTCTGCCTAACTCTTCGGGGATAACAGGCGTGAGCTTATGTCATTTATATCGGTGACTAGAGGTGGTGGGGTCATTCTTTATGAGATCTTCGTAATGAAAAGATGTCTTTTAAGTAATATTAATTATACTACTCAGTTCTCGGAGGCAATTTTTTTTTATTTTGTTTAGAATTACGATATTGCTCCTAAATACAGGTTCTTAAGACACCGAGCTAATTTAAACATTAAAGGACAGATTGTTCTAACGTTTTGAGTTTTGAGATTTCACTTCTGTCGGCAGTCTCATAGGCTTCCTAATTAATTTTGTAATTAATGTCATATCTCCTAACAACCATTGATGATTACATAACAGTCCAGCAGCTTCTAAAAAAGTAAGTAAGTTGACTGTAAAGTAAAACGTACCTTGGATCTCCCGCGTACTCGTTTCCCGTTGTTTAGTCTCAACCAAGCGTCCCAACGATGTCTGTAAACAGACACGGTGTTCCATCGCCCGAGCCGGATCGGTTCCGGTGATCTCAAAATACCCGATCCACTGCCACAATCGAATCTGAGAGCGGGGTTTGCAATTTAATAATGTCGCAATTATCACTTACCTATCAACTAGCATCTGCAAATATTTTTCTTTCAATATTGATAACGCCATAATTAATTCTACGAAGTTAAAACTACTTTAGCGGCGTTGAACGTTTATCGGTAAGCGAAAAACTTACAAATTCACGTTACTAATGCTATAACGTCAGCCGTCAACATGCTACAGTATGTTAAGTATAATATGGCGTTAAAAAAATACAAAATATAAATAATGACATTTATACTTCCACAGCGTATGTTTTAATTTCAAAAAATATGAAACTGACTAAAATCATAAAGTTGATGAAGCAATGAAGGTTTAGTGGTCAATTTGGTTGCATAACGCATCGATGGACGTTTTTTCGAAGCTACCTATCCTATTCTATAATGGTTTCGGCGCAGGAAAACTTTGCGATGAAGGCATAGCCATAAGTGGTAGGGCCTTTTCTAAAGCTCATTTGATTAGCTATCACTTGAAAGTCTGCCGCAAATTACCTATAGAAATGTTCCAACAATATTGCTTGAGAGCAAGTACCTTTATGTTTAACGTGTTAACTAACTTGGACCATATTGTCACCTAACAAATTGTGGTTAAAACGCTGAGTATTTACAGTACAATAAAAATTGAAACAAACTTAACCTAAAAGTAAAAAAAAAATTAACGTTTTCTCTACACATGTTAAAATTAACTAATACTATTTCATGTCTATAGAATATCACAAATTGTAGATTAATTCTATTGACAAAGCCATGGTCATAATTAATTCGACGAAGGTAATCCCGGATAGATGTATTATGCAGATGTCGGCTTACCAAAGATTGATAAACAGCGGGTCAATTACATAGCCTGGTAGTTACAATTGATACAGATTAATAATTATTAACAAAAAATGTGTGCTTTTATTTAGTTACAAATCTAATTCGAACGAGGATTGTTTTCATGAGAATGAAACTACACACGTCGCCATTTCATTCTAAAATATCCTTATCCTTACATTATATAAAATTTATTGAAAGAAAACCCTGGTCACATTTTATAATTCAGTGAGCGGGAGCCGCGGGCACAGATAAAGCTAAAATAAATACCGTTAAAATAAAATCGTTATATATCTATATATATTATAATTTTCACCTACGAAACAAACCAGATCCCAGTTGAAAAGGAAAAATTAAAATTAATCATGGAAGCGAATCCACCGCAAGCCACGTCAGAATTACCAGCAGACTTTGGTGTGAATGATAAAACAATTTTAATTCACATGAAATAAATTTGAAAAGTGAAAAAGCTTGAGAAATTGGTATCGCGTGAATTGACTGAAGCACACCAACAAACACGAATTAACTGCTGCGTTACATTACTCAAGAGTCACAATAACGCTATCACAGTAGTTGTACCCAGGAGAACCGGCCAAACGTTGTCCCAAGCGAAAGTTTACTCAGTATAAAGTATTGGTGAGTGTTTGGTGGTCCAGAAAAATTGCAAGCCGTGATGGAAAAGCTACCCATTAAACCGAGACTGGTCTATTTTTCTAGCCTACTGCTGCTTCAGAACAATGCTAGACCTCACACTTCGGGACGGACAGTAGCTAAATTAGAGGAACTGCGGTTAGAAAGTCTCCGACACCCACTTTTTTCGGATTTTGGACATATTTCTTGCAAGGAAAAAAAATTTAATTCCGACGAGGCAGTCCAAACCGCCTACATAGATTTTATTGATTGTCGCTCCCAAATTTTTTTCAGCAATGGAATCAATAAAATAAAATGGCGAAACTGCATATTTAATAATGGTACATAATTCGATTGATGATATATATATATGTAGTTTAATTTTTTATTTGTACGAATCGAATATGGGAGTTGTGTTTAAAAAAATAAACAAATGTTATCATCCATACCTGAGCTCGACGTGTCCATTTCTTAATAGTAGAGCGAGGTAGTCCCCGGATAAGTCGTCATGCTCCCCTGTTAGTAGGAGTACGCCTCGAGCCCTTTCAGGTCTGACACGTATGCGCAGACGGACGCGTTTGTAAGCGCCACGGAGAGCTCTGAAAGCTACCCACGAAACTCCGGAAAAAAACGTGGCGTTGTCACATTCGTATCTATAACAATGTTTTTCGAATTAGGCGATAGTAACAATACGAGCGCCAGATACAAGTGCCATGCTTTTGAATATTTAAAGGACAAATAGGAGCACGTAGCAAGAGATAAAGGAATTATAAGCACTTTTTGATTGTACAATTTTTTTTTCTGTTTGTGCTAAATTATTTCTCGAGGAAAAGTGCGCATTACTGTATTTTAGAAAGCGGGCACATATGTTGTTGTTAAGCCAATTAATTACCTATGCTGTGTTTCTCAGTAAGTATGATAGTGACTGTAGCGCGCCCACATACAGTTGGAATTCCGATTTGGGATTTCGATTAGGGATTTCGACCTAACACAAACATTGAGTAGTTTTCCGTTCGTAGTTTCCTCCGATTCGAAATTCCTGTGCGTTTGAAATTTCGCACGAAAAAAAACTGTTTCGAATGCAGCTCTTTTATAGGTTTTATACGAGTCGCATCACACATTATACACACAACACATAAACAAAAAGACGATGAAAAATACTACGATTGTTTTTTTTTCTAACCTATTTAATGCTGACCTAATGTTGACTAATTAATCTAATGTTGACCGGAACCTTTACAGCTTCACCGTAACTTTGGGGGCGAGTGTTGAAGGCACTCGCCGCAAAAGGTAACTAGCACAAGGGTTCGAACCTCGGCTTGACCGCTACCTATACATACATACATACATACATACATATATATATATATATATATATATATAAAATTGGAAGAATTAAATCTATAAAATTGAGAATAAAATCCAATTAAATGCAGTTTTACTGGCAGGTGTTTGATTTTATGAGAAATATCTTTGCTTTCTCTTAATAGCAAACAAGTGTTAGGAAAATAATTAGGGTTCCGTGTAAAACAATTAAAACTCATGAAATTATGAACAAAATACGATTCAATTGACATCACCGTCAAAACAGTACTTTCCAGTGGATATTTAAAAGCTATATTACGCGGTGAAGAATACATGAAACGCGGGCGGAGCCGCAGGCACACAGCTAGTTTTTATTAATATACAACAACAAATACAAAGCAATGTCAAATACAGCTCGGAAGAGTCCCCCCTAAAAGTGGTTTGATCAGGCAAAAATAACATTTATATTCTGGCCATTGTTGTCTTTTAATTTCTACTTTAAAAATAATTTAAATGTTAATATCAGCAAAAATAAAAAAGCAAAATCAAAAGACCCTCGTACCCCGATAAGAAAGAAAGAAAACATCAATCAACAAAAGGAAAATAAACATACGACGTGAGTCAGACCCTGAGCTGAATACCTGCGCGCTCCTTCAACGAAAATATCTGTGATCAGCCCTCGATATCACTTAATAAAAAGGGAAAGCGTCGCATTCTTCGAAGCGCCTCGATTAGGGGAACCTTCAGGGACCCGTAATCAGACTAAACCATTTTCGGAGAACGTGGAACATTATCAAAATTCGTTCAAGTATATAAAACGCCTTTGTCTTACTTCTAATCTAATTTTATTTAATATAATTTAATTGAAGGGTTGATTGCTGAGTTGATAGTGCGGCCGGATTTCACATAAATGGATGTGGGTTCGAACCCTCTTACCCAACTCTAAAACCAGCCTGAGCTTTCGGTGAAGGAAAACATCGTGAGTAAACCATAGCATGGTGGCATTTTCTAATAATACACGCCTGGGTAGCTACCACCTTCTAGCTAGAAAACCTGTCGCCAAATACCAATAGGTGTGTTCCGGCAGCATCACTTAAGAACCAGTACGTCTAGGCTTAGTGTGTTCACCGTTTAAAAAATACTAATAATATCAACATTGCCTTAATTTGTTAATTACTATCGCATGCCTGCGAGTTCGCGTGTCTTATCTTGATTAAATCTCCTGATTTTGTTTCATCGATCCAATATTCCACTGTCACAGAATACTTACTTGTCATTTATTTAAAATTTTACTGTAATATTATTAAATCTCTTTCGTCGGGAATCATGCTTCGCTATACCTAAAGGGGGCTGGCAAGTCAATAAATTCAAGAGGTTCGCATTCTTCGAGATCCGACGATTAAGGGGGAAAACGCCGGAGGGCCCGTAATCAAAGATCCCAGGTAGTATAGCTACGAAACGGATCTAGGTTAAGACTCTATCCGCTATATATATATAAGCTTGTATTTTATATAATTATATCGGCGCAACATCATTTACTTACTTTCATTTACTTAAGATATTGTGACTCTAAAGCCAGTTACAATTATTTAAAGAAAACGAATCATTGAAATTACCGTTGTACAGTACGGACCTCTCTGGGGGATTATTACGTTACCCGTGGTATATAGGAAGCTTAACAGTTTCTCGTGAAGTTGTCCCTTGAAGACCTCAAACATGAGTCATCATCATGAAACCACCAATTGTAACGTCAGCGATTCTGACGTCACACCTTTTAAAAACACTACGGAGGTTCCTGCTCCGTCATATATTTAAGGTAATTATTAATTTGAATCTATTTAAACGCAGAAAATTATAGCAACATAGATGCAAAAAATTATAATAATTATTCTCTCTCTGTCTGTATGTCTGCCCATTAATTGATTTTATACACATATATTCTGAATTAGATTTTTTTTTTTTTAATTGTAGATTTCATTTCTGGTCAGGCTTTTATATATAAATATTTAACTTTAGATAATTGTACATATAAATTATGAAAAGTTCTCGTTTTCACTTCATTAACTTGTGTTATTTGACTCTGTTTTGTGTAATTCTGATGGTACTATACATAATATAGTTCGGTTATTGTGCACAACTGCAGAATACTGAAAATAATAACGCGAAACGATTAATTTGAGCTGCCACAAAAACTACTCGGAAAGTTCTAGTAACATATTTCTTAAGAAATTCGTATGTAACTCACAGATTACCATTAACTATAAAATAAAATAAAGAAGTTATGAAAATCCTAAAGTAAAATCATATATTTCAAAATTTAACCAGATAATACATATATGATTGAAAAATAAATGATGATTGAAGAATACATATACATCGGTTCAGTGGTTCTCCAGTTTAAAATAAATATCGTACACACAGACAGATAGACGTTACCTTTTACAACATTATTTATAAGGATAAATATAGAAACATTACGAACTATATTCACAAGTATCGGACATATAAATGAAAGAAGTTCGACCACCGGAAGAAGTATTGTCGTAATGGCGACGCTTCCGCTTTTGGTCACTCAATAGAAATGTATTGTGCCTTAAATCAATTTCGTTTTACTCGTTCTGTCCTGGTAAATGGATTTTATTTGTAAATTCTATATAACAGCTTATAAGTTATTTTAATTTTTTAAAGTAATGAAGTTTATATAAGAAATTACCGTTTTTACGTTTTAGCAATCTTGAATTATAATTAAACCTACATGGTGAAACAGATTTCTTAGTAAAACTTTTTTCAGGCTATTTATTGTACAGCCAAACGAAAAACAAAAGCAATTTAAATGTCTTAACACAGTTTATAGAGTCCAGTAGAGGTTCGCAAAGTTATATTACAGGTTTAGATGACCTTCCGATTTTGTAGCGATAATGGCTTAGTTGGTGTTGCGGTTGTATTTCGCGTCAATGGAAGCGGGTTTGAACCCATCTATATACCGCTAAAAATCATCCTGAACTTTCGGTGGAGGAAAACATCGTGAGGAAACCATAGCTTTGTAGTAGGACATCTTCTATTAATGCCCGTCTAGCTACCAAACTCAAGCTAGAAAACCTGTCATCAAATACCAATAGGTGTGTTCCGGTAGCATCCTATGAGAGCCAGTATATCTAAGCTTAGTTTGTTTACCATCCTGTACCACATCGTCACTTAACATCATGTGCGATTGTGGTCCAAGCACTGAGCCTTACACAGTGTAAAAAATATATAAGCAGAATAGATAGAATAAGATAGCAGAAATGTATAGACAAGTTTTACAAATTTAACCTTCCAAGCAGTCAGTCAGGCTATAATACCCTACGACCTTGTTGTGGTTTTATCACAAAGTATGCCCGTACAAACTCGGATTTATTATATAATAAGATAAATAACGGTTTTATATGAAACATCAAAACAACTGTCTATAGCACAGTTAAAAAATCCGGACCAAAATCAAAAAGTATTTCCAAGAGAGCAAAACCCAAACATTTACAAAGGTCATTCCCACTTTTAAAGACCAAGTGTAGTACAAGGTTACGTTAAGGCCTTTACATATAGACTTGCGTAGTGAAAATTGAAAAATCAATAAAACTCAGTTTAGTTTCTGCAAGGTCATATTTAATAGAAGCTTAAATTCTTTATATTTTTATGTTAATATTACTATTTTTCTAAACGTTTGACCACGTTAAAAAAATATAAATGCCAAAGTTTCTTTCGGAATTTTAATCTAGTATGTCGTCTTTTTATTTTTATTTCATTAAATTATTTGACTCTAAATTATGTAATATTTGGGGCATTTCATGTGAAGTGATGTCCAATGAATTCTTAAACGTCTCAAAAACTCACACGATATTACTAGAATAATAATCGCCATTTTTCTAATGCGTCGTATAATTTTTGTTATTGAAAAAAATGATATAATTAATTCTACCTGACATTGGTATTGTTTAAACTAACACATAGCTGTTATTAATTAAAAATATTATAAATGGCAATGTTACCTAAATTGGTAATAAACTAACCTATGACAATCATTAGATGTTATGAAACAAATGTATAAATTATAAAGTAAAACCAATTTTCCCCTGATAATATTAATATATATAAATTGAAATTCAAAATAAACCTTCCTTGCCTTACAATAACATATTTTACTATAGAAACGTACGTAAAATTACTGTTAAAATTTTATTACGAGTTCGATATCGATTCCGCCATCTTGAAACTCGTTAGTATAAAAGGTGTAATTCAAAATGGCGGATCTCGATTGGCTTGTAGATAACATAGTCTTTATATTATTTAATACTTTGAGAAAAGGGTTGAAGGTAAAAGTTTTAACTTTGAAGATAATTTGACTAATATATTTAGGTAAATATAATATTTGTGCCGTCTGATAAATTAACAAAACTTTTATTATATACATATATTAGTTCTATCCGTAATTAGGTACGCATTGAATTCCGTGTTTTTAAAATAATTATTTAAAAAAAAACACTGAAATGTATTTCCTTATTTATAACTAAGATATTACACAGAAAGTTTAATGACTCTAACTGACTTAATGCCCAAACAAATTTATTCCCAATTTCCTGACCATTTTGGGGTGAGTTGTAAAAAAATTTAATTGTGTGTGTTACTCCCGAGTATAGACTAGTTCCATAACGAATTTCATCAAAATCCATCCAATAGTTTTTTTTGCGCGATGCGTGTACAAACAGAAATATGTTCTCTGTCATTGATTGTAAGTTCAATCTAATGGTTTTTCTCCGCTATATCAAAAGTACAGTTTTATTATGTGTAGATTTTACCCGTCCTGCATTTGCGTGCGTGACATAAACACTGCTGGTCGGTACAGGGTTCACAGCCGCAAGCTTCTACCGCAGCAGTCCATGCTGGCGAAATAGTTGCTCCGGGTACCTGTTAAAGCAATATATATATTTTTTTTAATTAAAATGTCACAAAATATACTTTTTGTGAAGGAAATATAACAGAGGCTGTAAAGATTTTGTTTTTTCTTGTATAACTAACACCGTGAAATTAGAATCTGTTTCCAAGAACCTGTTGGTATGCTTTAGCAGCTTTATTAGATAGCTTTATTAAATACTACCATCAGAGTGGTTTTATGTGTTGCTTATTTTTGATGGGATAGGGGAAGCGGGTTCTGAATGGTAATCACGTCATTGATGTTGGTCATTGACATAGGCGATGAAGGTAAGAGCTTGGCTTACTATTGCTGACAAGGGGAGGAGGTCAAAAATAATGAAAACTTTTGTTAAATAATACTCGAGCGGTCCCAGACCTAGTCCCTTTGTTATACTTAGCAAATTTAGTATACTGAAGAGGACAAAATTCAATTTATCATTCACTGTCACTGCTGGAGCTCCCACAAGAATATTCACAACGACTGGTCTTGGGGCACCCAGATCTAGCGGATTGCCGTAACAAAGTTGTCGGTCCATCTTGTTAGGGACCTACTCACGCTACGTCTTCAGGTACGGCAGCAATTCACGAACCAGTTGTCCCCATCGAGCATCAGTTCTACGAGCTATGTGTCCAACCCACTGCCACTTAAGTTTGGCAATTCTCTGGGTAATGCCAGTTACTTTGTGTTTTCTTCGGATTCTGATTCGATTACGCAGTGAAACTCCAAGCATAGCCCTCTTCATTGCTCTTTGGGGTAAACTAACAATGGTCCACGATAACAACTAAAAGACGATTCTCGTAGTGTTTTTTTTTAATCAACGTCTCTGTCCTAGAGAGTTACCTAATAAAGTTTTTTTTTTGTCTATATGGTAATTTAACATCTGTTATGATTACGATTAAACTAGAAAATGCAGTAAAGTTGATGGTTGAAGTTGTTTTGTAACTTTATAGTTAATGGATCTGTGGTACAGTGCTTGGCTTCAGCGTGGACAAATATAGGCCTAAATCTACCTACCCTGTTTTATGTGTTTGAATTTTTGCTGAAGTAAAACCTTATGATGAAACCATGGGATGTGATGACAGGCTATTTTCAAATAATGGCAACTTGGCTAGCCATCACTCTCAAGTTTGAAAATTTGTCACCAAACAACCATTGGTGGGTTCTGGAAGGATCTCTTGAGAACCAATATTACTAATCTTTGCAATTTTACCATCTTAGATTACATCGTCACTTAACCCCTCACGTGAGATTGTGGTCAAACTGCTTGTTTGTGACTTTGTGATTTCCACTAAAACCGTTTGTAAGTATGAATTGTATTCAACCGAAAAACGCCCACTGCTGGATATAGATCTCTCACAAAAAGAGGAGGAATTGCTATAATCGCGCCACGCTTGGCAGGCGGGTTGGCGGTCGCAGTAGATGTTTATTGTACTCAGCGGCAGCTGCCATCCCCTGATTTATCCCTTAGTTGCCTTTTACGACACCCACGGGTAGATATAGGGTGGTACTATTCTTAGCCGGTACCACACGTAACATTAATTGTATAATTCACACAATTTGTATAATGTTTAATACAAATTCGGCACTTTCTATATACCTACTGTAAAAGAACGTATGTTGTAAAGGTCTTAAACATTATATTTACCTTTTGTTCTAAACTTGGTCCTAGAGTAGTTAGTTTAAATCCATCTTCAGGGAATACATCTTTTACACCATCATTAATGATGTTAATATCAGATTTGCTAACTCCATCTTCAATGAGGCTTTTGAGTCCGTCGACTTGTTTCGATCTTTCCCCAGTGTAAGTATAGTTAGTACTAACATTGATTAAAACTGGCAGTGTTGTTAATAACCTTTTATCATTGATATGTTTAAAGCTTACTGTTGATTTACTAATTCTATTGGACGGTGCTATTTCTAGTTCGGCTGAGAAAGACACATCTTTTTGATATAATATATCTTCATCGGCGGCATCTAGGGAGGTAGCTGTTGATTTGGTCGAATTCAGTTCTGTAACAAAAAAAAATACAAATACGTTTTTTGACGACTTATCTTAATAGGTAAGGTATTCGGTTTTATAATAAGATCCGAAAAAACATTACCGATTTACCTGACAATAAGTTCAAGCACTATGTCAAGCAAGTCTTAATTTCAAAAGGTTATTACAGGATGGATCATTACGTGAACGATAGTGATGTCTGGTTATTTACACCCGTCTCTGTGCTTCCGCTAACAATGGTTGTAACTATGATTTGTATAGTTTTTATTTTAAAAAATAGCTGTGTCTTCGCGGCTGCGCCCGGGTTTCATATATTCTTTTTACTATTTACACGGAACCCTAGTAATTTATTTCAGACTAAGATAAAGTAAAAATATTTCTCATAAATTAAAGCATTTGCCTGTAAAACAGTGATTCAATATCGGATTTATTCAATTTTTTATGCGTTTTAATTTATTTACTCGGAATCCTAATTAAAAAAAATTAAAAGTACCCTAAGTTACCCGGAGTAACTTCAGCTATCTACCAAAAAAAGTTCCGTCAAAATCCGTAATGCCCTTCCGGAGATTACTCGGTACAAACAAACAGACAGACAAAAATTTTGAAAATTGTACTTTTGCTATAGGTATCGTATATAGATTCATATCTATTAAGTAAAAAAAATAATTTTGACATTACAAACAGACACTTCAATTTTATATTAGTATATTAGTATAGATAATAATATATTTGAATTAATAAAAAAAGGAACCAGATCGAGTATCTTGCCGGCTCTTCTCGACTGTGTTATCTTCCGAAATGGTGGTAGTGTTTTGACGTTCATAAGCGCATTCTTAGGACCTAAATTGAATAAACAAATTTTGATTTTGAATTGAGGTATTAGATTTAATCATTATTAATTTCAATAAAATATGTTTTATTTGCTGTACTATGAAATTTTCTTTTTATACAATATTTTCGTAAATACAGCTCCTAGTGTTTAGGGTAGGAGATATTTAAAAGTATTTGAAAGCTTAAAGAGTCAAATCAAAATCAAAATTTCTTTATCCATTTGGAACCCTGAAAAGGCGCTCATAAACGTAGAAAAATTACCATCGATACGGAAAATCGACATAAAAGTCGATCTGGTTTATTTTTAATTAAATGTTTTCATGTATAAATTATACTGTTATAGATGGATGGTTATGGATGGTTTTAGCGGAAGCACGGAGAGAGGTGTCATGTGCAGGCATCACTATCGTTCATGTAATGATCCACCTTATAATTATATATCCAAATAACTTTTGGACACTAAAACATACTTGATGTAGTGCTTAAACTTATTGTCAGGATTTACCTGACTGGTAATGTGCTTTGGTACCATATTCTAGAACATGACACTATTACCTAGATTTGTGATTATTTCCGGTATTCAAATTATACCAGCTCTTTGCTATATCACAGTTGTTTAAATTTTTGCAAACGTACATTAAATTATCAAGAATGTATTGGGAGGGTAAAGTTAAGATATGATATTCTTTAAATTTACTCTTTAGCGATTCGCGAGGTCCCGTGTTTATAAAAATGTTTATTTGTTTTTTTAATTCTGTATAATTTCTTCGCTTTGGATACATTCTCACCTGATAATAAATGTTCAATCAAATAACACACATTACTTTATTCGCTTTTCTTCGGAAAACAAGACAAGAAAATTGCAAGTCTTACGCCTAGTCATTATTGTACACTACCAAACAATAGCTATTTTTAAAATGCGTGTGGCGCTATGTTTTGGCGACAGTATTGTATAATTTACGATTATCGATAATAGGATTTGTAAAGTTTACGACATCTGTTGGCGGCCAGTTATAAACCTAAACGATAAGGCTGGCGTGCATCATCTAAGCTTATATTTGACAAAAGTCAAATCCGTAGTTAAATCTACAGTTAGGCAAAAACGTGTTGCACCATCCGAGTTTAGCTTAAATTACGTCATAATTTAACTGTAACCATAAACCACGAAATTTGGGCGTTTAAAATTTAAACCAAGTTTATTTCGATTGTCATGTCATCTGCCAACGATATTTAAGAGATCCTATTATTTATATTGTACAAAAATATGTCTCTATTGTAAGATATTTCGTGGGAATTGTCTTCTAGCGATGTTTTCTCTTTTTTGTTTCAAGCTAATACCATCATTTTTTTTACATAAAATGTAAAATGTTTTTATGTTTATCAATAAGTGTTTGAAGACTTAATATTTCAGATTTTGTAAAGCTACTAATTTTATCCCTAAAACATAAACACGAATGAATAAGTAATATACTCGGCAACAATAATAATTAAAATGTCTTTCATTAGGATATATATTACAGTAATAAATGTAAGACATATACTATCTTTTTTAATTCTTGATAAACTTACTTGGTTTTTACAGTTAATAGAATTTGATCCATAACGAAATATATCCAAAATTTTCGTTTTAGTCCAAACTGACAACAATAACAACACGTTTGTTTTCTATTTGTCAATATTGTTTTTGACATTTTTAACGATGTTACCATACATAAAATATTCTCCTTAATATTTATTAAGAGATGATGTCTCTTTCAACTGACAACCCTTTTAACTTTAAACCTTACTAAAAGTTGGGTCGTGCACTCGAAACTTTACTACTGCTATGGTTAAAGATGTAGTAAAGATTAAGTTTAAATTTAAACTTTACTATAACTGGACATTTCGTGCACTCCACCCTAAGTGACGATGTTGTCCAAGCTGGTAAAGATGTGATGCCTAGAAATACTGGCACCAAAGCGTGGCTGCCAAAACACACCTATAAGTGTTCGGTAACAGATTTTCTAACTCGAATTTGTTTGGTAGCAAACCCTTACAAAAATGCTATGTTTATTTTTTTACAAAGTTAAGTGACGATGTGATCCACGATGGTAAACACACTAAGCCTAGAGGTACTGGTTGTCAAGTGATGCTGCCGAAAGACATCTATTGGTATTTGGCGACATGATTTCTAAATCAGAGTGATAGCTATCCAGGCGAGCATTAATTAAAATGGCCAACCACCAAGTTATGGTTTCCTCATTATGTTTTCCTTCATCGAAAGCTCAGGCTGATTTAAGGGTTAGATAGGTGTGTTTGAACCTGCGTCCTTAAACGTGAAATCCGACCGCACTACCAACTAAGCCATCATCCCTTAGTTAAGAAAGATTCATCGCAAAATACAGTAAAATCAAGAATGCCTATAATTGTATTGATCTAATGGAATTCGCTTTGCACAGTTTGTAGGTTTCCCTGGTACGTTGTATGAAAGTTTAGGAAACGAGCGTCGCTACATTTTACCACAAATACGGTTCGCCGCCGCTATCCGCTGAAAATACGAAAAACTCGTCTCGCAACTCGCAGAGCTGAGTTCGTATTGAATAGGAACCGATTTATCTGACAAATAATATCGAGTCAAGCGCGCCTTTATGTTACAGCTTCAATATAACTTAGATGCGGAAGACTCAGTACCATGTATCTTTTTTTTTTTATCTACTTTTATGGAAATTCCTCTCTCTTTTTCTTCAAGAAGATAAGTAATTTAGTTTTTATGACTTAATAATTGACTAACGTGGAAATTCTGTATTTGCTTTTCTAAATCATATAAATAAAATTGAAGTGTCTGTTTGTAATGTGAAAATATATTTTTTTTACTAAATATATACGAATGTATATACGATATCTATACCAGAATTACATTGTTTTTTAATTTTTGTCTGTCTGTTTTTTTCCGAGTAATGTACGGAACAACTGGAACGATTTTGATGTTACTTCGCGTAATTTAGGGTGCTTTTGTTTTTCGATAATAATTAGGGTTTCGAGTGGAAAAATTAAAACTCATAAAATTGTGAATAAAATGCAGTTCAATGCACAGTTTTACTGGCAGGTGTTTGAATTTAGTAGTAGCAAAAAAAAAAAATTGTTTGGAAAATAATTAGAGTTCCGCATAAAACAAAATAAAATGTATTGAAGAATACATGAAACGCGGACGCAGCCACGGGCACACAGCTAGTTTGGCTATAAAATAATTGTCTATGTCTTCGGTTCGATCTCTGTGCGTCATTTAATAACAGTTTTCTTTTCCGATGTTACTTATATTTTGATCGCTATATCCATTCTTTTTATATAAAGAGTTAAAATTGATATATTTGTTTGTAATGGATAAACTCAAAAACTAATTAACAGATTTGAAATTTGTTTCACATGTAGATAGCAATATTATTACCGAGTAACATAGATTTTTTTAAGCACAGATTTTTTATATACCCTTGCGAAACCGGCGGGAACGCTAGATTGTAATTAAATATACATTATAAACTGACCAGGTGATATATATCTTCGAATAAAAAAAAAAAATACATCGGTGAAGTGGTATTTGAGTTATTAACTAACTAACGGACATACAGAGAGCTAGACATTGCCTTTTACCGTCTCAGAATCAATAAATCCGTACCATACAAAATGTATGAGAAAATTAATTTCCTTAATAATTTTGTGAAAATGTGATTATTAGTTATTGTACCATTCGAGGTGGAAACAAATCAAAGATCATAAAAATCGGTCCAGCCGTTTTCGAGTTATAAATACAAGCGAAATTAACCCAGGATTGTTTTATACATGTATATAGGAGATAAAAGGCTGTTCTTAATAACTTAAAATCATTTTAGTCATTTTTGACCTCCCTCCTCCTTGTCAGCAACTGTAAGCACACCTCTTACACCCCCCCCCCCCCCCCACAATTATTTAAGCATTGGCATAATTTTGAACAAGAATAACGAAAATTATAGCAAGACGTAATTATTGCTTACGTGTTCATCATTCAGACATCCCCGTCGCCCATGTCTTCAAAAATAAGCACCAAGCATACACAGACCGCTTACCCCCAATTGAAACTTTATATTGTAGATCAGTTTGACTTACCAAGACACTCGTAGCCGTCGACGTGAAGTACGTAACCTGGGCTGCAACCACACTCGTAGGTGCCGTCGTGGAGTTCCCGGCACAGCTGTTCGCAAGGGCTACCTTCGCCGCAACTCCCTATAACAATGAGTACAGAATAATTCATACCAAACGAATTAAAAATAGGTTAATTGTCGACCCTAACTCGGCTAAACCGCGTTCCGGAATCAACTCAGAATCTCTGCTTACAAATACCGCAGTGTGTCAAGACGAAAGTCTTCGACCACTGGGTGTTGCCAGTGATGAAATACATCACTAAGGTGTGCTCGCTAACAATGGGCCTAATTAAAAAGCTCAAAAGGCAATTGAGAGGGCTACACTTGGCATTTTACTGCGTTTTACACACATTGTTTTCTTATCGCTAATTAATATATACTGTGTGCACACAAAAAATTTAATGTCAGTCGACAGGTTTTCTTAAGATTTTTTACGAATTATAAAAAATAATTTCAAAAATCTATACAGTGAAATCGAAATTAACGGCAATAGTTAAATGTGAGCTTGTAATTATATTCAGAAATATTTTTAAATATGTTTAGCGGAAAAAATATTTGAATTAAACTATGAAATATGCATTATAAATGTAATCAAAGTATCAAATCGCGTATCCGTTTTGCTGTAGCGCGGTCGATGACCCGGCAACCATGTAGGTAAAATTATCAGTTAAGAGCCAATTTTTTGATCCGTAGTCAAAGTTACTATATCCATTTGTCAATTTTACTATTACTATTACACAAACCAATGGTTATAATCACAATGCGTTTTTTGATGACAAAATCTACTATGGTTAAATTTAGCAATAGTTATTTATGTTGCCAGTAAAATGAACTGTATAATAGAATACTTTTGATTCCGGTATTTTTTTTTGTATGACCATTCCGAGTAAAACGTGTCGAACAAACATTACAAAAACAAAGGGTCGAGCTACTCTCGAACATCTGTGTCCATTATTATTTCTTGTGATAGTTTTGTAATGATATTTGCTTTTTTTATTTCGTCTTGTCTAAAATATTCTTTGATTTTATAATTTAATTCTTGAATTTAATATATTTTACAAGCCAAATAAATATTTGTACGAACTTGATATACTATACATAATGGAATACTGAATTCTTATGAAAAACAAAATTCATAAACAAAGATATTACGAAAAAGATAATAAATAGCAATACGTTGTAATTATTTAACAAATTTTTTATATAAATTAATATTACATAATGAAACTTCAAATTATCTACTTCAAATGTTACACAAAAGCAATGAAACAGCTGTTCGCACTAGAGTTAACCATCCGCCATCTTGCTAACCCGACTGAGCTGAATGGTTAAATTTTTTAACAAATAGTCACATTTTTGACAAGTGGTTAGCTTAACTATGTTTCAAAAAACGCATCAGGGCATTATTTTAACCATTTGTTACAAATCTGACCATTTCTCGAGTTGACTACGGATCAAAAAATTGGCCCTAAGTGCGCGAGCGCGAGTGTGTGGTCATCGTCCATCGAATAACGCATCGCACGGTTTTGATACTTCATACATATATTTTTAATTTTTTTTAACTATATTATTTTTTGCTATGTACTTATTTAGAGTCATAATTATGAGCTCCCATTTAATTATTTCCTTTGATTTCAAAGCTCCTTGACATAGACTTTCTGCGTACAAAGTTTTATCAATATCGATCAAACCGTTTGTCGAGTTTAACCCGGACATACACACAACAGACAAAAAAAAACGATTCGAGATGAGTAACCACTAAAGTAAGTATACATTTGTCACAAAATTTCTAAAAAAAAAGTAAATGTAAAGAAAATCTAAAGAAAATCTTTACTTTTATTATTATTATAGATAAGGTCAAATACAGCACAAGGACTACTGTATGGTAGACCAATATGTCGACAAAAACTTCTAATTTTTTAAAACAGACCATAAATAGAGAAGATCATTAAAAAGAAAATAAAAATTTGATTAATAATAAGTCAACTTTTAGCTATTTAATTGTAACCTAAAAGGAGAGAGCAGTTTAATAAGATACGACGTCACAGTTTACGTGTCTCATGTAAATTTTATACCTATATTTGTTTTGCGGGAATTCTTAAAATGTCCATAAAATGTCTCAATCCTTAAAATATCAAAATTTTATTAGCCAGTATTAGATAATATTTTTCACTTAGTCCGTTATTTTTAAATAAATTACACAACAATCTGCTACATATAATTTTCATTCCCTAAGAAGATATACTAGCTGCATTTATTCCATACATACGTAGTCTCCTGTAATTGTCTCCCTCGATTTATGTATATGTGATAGCATTATGGTAAATATTTGTATACCAAATAATATATGTCTACCACCGCCATGACGGTATGTTTTGTTTTTTTTTTTTTTTTTTTTCCTAAATTGGTTATTGTAGAAACTAGGAGCCTTTCAAAATTAAAAAACAATGCTTGATTTTACCGTCAATTTTTTGGTCAAATTAATTTGACGAATAAAATTTAAAAAACAAAACTTAGAGGCATAGCTTAAGTTCTTATTTCCTTCTTATTCTATAACTGAAAGAAAATTAAAAATCGGTTCAGTTTCGGAGGAAGAAACAGGGTACTACGAAGTGATGTTTTCGTTTATTTTGCATACGGTAAAATCAGCCCGAGCTGCAGTGTCACTGTATCGAGTTTTAAAACTCTTTCTTAGGGGCGCAACGCGATAGCAACAGATTTCTGAAATACCTAGTTTTCAAATTTGTTGCAAACAGCATGTCCTCTTAAAAACTATAATGATTAAATTATACAATTATAAAAATTGTATATGATGTTCAATAAATTAATGCTACCATTAGGTTCCTTATGAAATCTGATAGCCCCAAAAACACAATTCAATTTGAAAACACAGCGGCATTATTATTGCCTTATGAATTATATTTCCCCCTTTAAAATTGAATCGTTAATTTTAAGGATCTCGGAAAATAGGCCGAATGCCAGCAATTATTTCCTCCTTCCAACGATGGTTTCTTAAACTAAAACGGTAAAGGAAGACATTTGGGACGAATAAATTTATTTTTTAAAGAGATTATTTGAGAAATAGAAATTATGATTTTCGCCTCCGATTATAGTGAGTACTATACAAATCTAAGAAGAATGTCACGTGCTTCTTCTCCGGCTCTGATCCTCGACTGGGGAAGTTCTTGCGGCCACTACCAAAGAGACACAATCATCATGTCCATTCCCTTGTCCATTTTTTATGTTGTGAAATGCGATTTAGCTATATGTTTTACGGGTGGCCGCCTGTCTGACGTCAACCTTACTTAGGGTCTTCTATTTAAAACATAATATACACTTGTATTCGTAGAAGAAATTATGGTTTATTTTCTTTATATACGGAGCAGGGTCAGCTTTTGAATAGACGTTTGTCTTAGATTATCTCGCGCTCCAAGAATACTCGTTTCTTGGGTGTTTATATTAATTATAATTTAAAAACATACCCTTTTCAGTAAAATTAATACTCTATACATAAAATAAAAAATAAAAAGAACTCTATTACGTCGAAGGCAAATGTGAAACCAAAAAAATGTGAAGTCAATTTCTTGAAAAGAAAGTCTACTGCTAGTGGTCCATTATTATTATCTTTGCATAAATTATTGAAGCCATTAGAAACTTTAAAATTATATCAAATAACATATTACACAAAAAGACATTATAATTAGTTTTATAGTTGTAGACACAGTGATAATTGATATACTAGTGTTAACGCCATCTATTGTCATATACATTTTCATCGCGTACCCGGTGTGGATCACCCGCGCCGCGGTATTTTTGCGAGCGTTTGATATTCGGTGTTTTAAATTTTATTTACAACATCGTATATTTTTCGAACAACGTACTTTTTAGTGCGCACGCGAGTCATGTATATTCACTCCTTAAGTAAATATACGTTGTTAATTTTATTTTATTTTTGAAACCATTCTCTCTTGACTGTGGTCGCCACTGGATACCCAACGGTGACAACCTAAGGTGTTTTAGTTAGGTGTGTCCCGGAGGGTCCCTTCAGGGGTCTCCACTACACTACACAATTTCACACCTTCCCATCCCCTGGGTGCTGTATGGGCGTAATCTCGGACTAGCCAAGTTACGTTCTCGGCTCTAAGGATTGCTAAGGCGTCCCCCTAGGCCAAGTCCCTGTGCTGGAAGTCAATATGGTTCTCGTTGAGCGTGATAAAATCACGTGCGAAAATAGGATCTTTCCCTTTCAACCGATTAAATAGACGTGACCGCTGGACACCCGTGAAACTACCTTTCCCGTCGCCGGGGACAGGCGGCTAACTTTGCTCCTGCACACTCTCCGGGTCCCCCACAGGCGGCGACCCTAGACGTGTCTCCTTCCCCAACTGGGGAGGCTCTTGACGTCACCGCCAGCTCAATACAGTAACACTGACCATGCATTTAGCATTACACGCATAACACCGCACACATACACTCCTGCACGCAACACGCAGGTACATAGGTCCTGTAAGATTTTTTTTATGTTAAATAAAAAACGTAGGATTTAGCTAGGATAAAAATTCTGCGGGAGATTTCACGCTCAGGTAACGGCCAAGCCGAGGTTCGTACCACTTTGGTAACCCTTGTGCTAGTTACCTTTTGTGGCTGAGGGGTGGAAAGTTAACTATGTACCAGCATTATCGAAGATCACAAACAAAGGTAAGTTCTGTTATATTTCCACCAAATAACAACCAACTGTATAGCGGATACTTGCGAGTTCTTGGTATGATTTTAGTCTGTCATGTAGTACTCCTTGTAATTAATTCATTAATTTGCAGTATATGACTCTATATTATGTAATATTGGTGGCCTGTTACATAATATAGTTTGCGTTATTGTGCATAAGTGAGGTGTACTAAAATAATGACACGGATTTAAGATTAGCATAATAAAACACACAAAGTTCACAAAGTCTCTTCACAAACTTCCAGTGACGTCCCTGTGTGTAAAAAAAATAAATATAGCCACGTCTTTTATAACATGTAATATTTTGTACCATTTATTATTGTACTCAAAAGGAGACATCGGTTTATTTAGAAGAATTAAAAGGATGTTAGTGACAAAAAAACAGCTTTTTTGAATGTTCTTAATTTGAAAAATAATAGGCAGTTATTATTACAAAATATAATTACTGTGCAACATAAAAAAAATTAATTATATTTGTCAGAGAGTCACATTTGCTATATAATACAGCTGGGTAATTGATGATTTTAATAAAAGTCTAAAATGAAAAATTTGAAGCTCTTAATTCTGGTGAGAATAAAATCTCTACACTTTTTTTCATATTTACCTTAGTTATGAACGTCGTTGATGGAGAATTTTCAGATATTTTTTAAAATAATTATGAGCATTTTCGATAGTACACAAAATTTTCACACGGTTTTGGAAAACTGGTAAATTTTGCATCGTGGATGTTTTTTACGGAGACAACGGGACACATAACTAAAAAAAGGAACGGTACTGATTAGAAGGGGGCGTATGATCTGCGTTGAATAGGTATAATTATAGATAAACTATTAATAAATAGTAATTTATTTTATGTCACTAAATATCTTTGTAGTTTTATTCCTGTTTATATAAAAAATAACCCCCATGTTAAGCTTTGATTAATGATCACTAATATAACCACCGAAATGGAACGCGACCTCACGAAAAAAACGTCATGTCAAACGAACAAATTGTCCCGTCTCGTGTTACAATATAATGATACTTCTAGTTTATATAAAATAGAAGTAAGTATACTTTAACTTAATGTATTTTAAGAGGGAATAAATCATTGATATTATTTAAAGAGGTAGAATTGATTTTTTTTTTTTTAATTCACCTTTTTTTACTAGCACCACGCCAATTCCCATTGGATCTGGGCTCTAATAATTCGAAACATAATTTCTCACGTTGCCGGAAATCGAACTTGAGCTAATTACAGATTAAAATTTATAAAATAAATTAGTATAAATCTAAACTTATTTTAAAAATACAATTTAAAATTAACCATATTTTGTGACAGGTTGTAAATTGTTTATTATTTTATTTGATACAATCAACAAGCAAAATGGGACAATTGACAAATTATTTATTATCAGAAATAAAAATATCTACATAACGTCCAATATTAAAATTCCATGTATATAAATTTTATCCCCCTGAGCACTAACCTGGCGTTTACGCCAGCTTTCCATTGTTTTCCTATTGTCTAATTTTTATGAGTAATTGACATATTAAAGAAGCTAACATATAAACTTAAAAATTTTAATCGACTTAAAACAATTTTTCTTGTAGAAAACTTTACCTAGTAACAGGCAATTTATATTTTTTGTAAATTACATATTTCTAAATACCTCATGCGAAGCTGGAGCGAGTTGCTATTTTACTAAATTAGTCTTTGATAAAATTTAATATACTCAAATAATTTTTAAAGCGATTATGTGTCAGTAATAATGCGGTTGGATCCTTTGTCAATGGACGTAATTTGGAAACAAAACATAAGAACAAACACGAATGAATTTGCAAACAATTATCCTATATATCGATGTAAAATTATACAGAGACAAAAACGAGACAACTAGAATAAGATAGATATAGACTGAAACCACCGCCCACGTGATAATTGCTTCATCAGGCGTGTTGATTTCATTGTACGGATCGACGCTTAGCCCGAGTCTTGAGCGTTAGCGATTTATGTGTTTAAATTGGTTTATGCTCTGGCAAAGGCGCTTCTCATCAAAGAAGTTTACAATTCTATTTCTATCAACCAAATCAGATATTTATAGGGTGTTATAATAAATAATGGCAAGTATTAGTCAGTTTATTTTATATTATCTGGGCCCGTGAACTTTTTCTATGAAGAATTTGTTGGGTGAAAAAGTGATTTAAAAAAATGTATTAATGTTCAAAATCTGAGAATTAGCTATGAATTGATATAGCATACGATTATATGTAAAATAGCAAATTTAATAAATGTGAATGTTGCTTCGGAGCATAAACTACTGTTTCATTTTATCAAATTTGGTACAGTACTTTTTGCACAATTAGTGTTGAAATTAATAAATAAACAGATATCAATTTTAAAAATAGCTTAAAACAGAAATGGCAGATTATATTTTTCTGTCAAACACACTCACTGTACATATTTCGTTCCTGTTGTATTATAAGTATATGGTGGATTACTTACTGTTTTTGCAGAAAAAACATATTGCTGTTTCTCTTGCAACATGAAAAACTTTCAAGTACATAACAACACTACATAAATATTAACTAATGATTTCTGTTGCTGATAGGAAGCGACAACTGTCAATGTGATCCAAACAGAAACAATAAAGCTAAGTACTTTAAAGCCAAATTTGAATTTAAATTTCAAACTTGTTTAATACTAAATCTTTAAAACTGCTTCTATATTATCATCTTATTAAGCATCTCAAACCCTAAATATTTCCGTTATCTCTTCAAGTTTTTTTTTTCCTGCCATTCGTAAATTTCTTACAAAAAGTGAATATATAATTATAATGCCGTGAAAGGTTTACCTTCGCACAATTCATTATTTGAGTAACCAAGCGTGTTGATTTCATTCCGCCAATTTAAATACGGTATAAGTAATAAGAGATTATGTGTAATTCTTTCCCTATTATATTATGAGAAGAGAGGAAGCGCATGTGGGTAGAATAGTAATAAATATTAATGTGGAAGAATGGAAAAGTAGAGGAAGGCCAATGAAAGTGTGGATGGAGTGTGTAAGAAAGAATATGTTAGAAAAAGGAGTAAATGAAGAGATGACTGCTGATCGAGGCGTATGTAAGAAGAAAACATACTGCACCGACCCCGACCCCAAATAAGTTGGGAATAAGGCATAATATGCTTTAGTTTAAAATATCAATTTTCTACATAAAATTATATACACGACCGGGATAAATAACCGTGGACATATTTTATTATAAATTGTTTTTTTGGATGTGTCTCCTATGACTTAGATGACAGACATGTCTGTTACCTGACTAATGCTTTTAATATAAAGCCTGCTTTGATCATGTGTCGCATGGTTGGCTTTTGAACAGTTTATAACCGTTATATTTCGAAAACTAGATTGTTAGTACAATGGTTAATTTATTCGTTAAACTTAATAAACCTAAGCCTTCTTAATAATGAGACATAACAAGTATTCGATTTAAAAGGAATTACAGTTAAAAATCTTTTGATGTAACTGTGATAGCAGATTTAAAATTTCTGTGTAGTCATAGAGAATGTATGTCATATTTAGATAAATATCGAGGTTTCACTCAATTTGAAATTCAGTATTATTTTGAAATTTTTGGTTTCATTGTTTAGATATTTTAAGCAGAAAGTTGTATTATTATTATTATTATGATTAGCATTTAACTCTTTTGTATATTGTCTATTTTAAGAGATTTGTTAACTCGATGTGTACGGTTTGGGGAAGGGGGGGAGGATTATTTTGGGCCACGACTCTTCCTGCGGCCCGCCACTGATACAAAAACATGTTCGAATAATATTTTATACAGGCTGGCAGGATAATATCACAGGGTTCAAATGGCGTAATAGAACAATACTGATTATTTTCGGTATATATATAAATATACGAATAAAAAAAGTGTTTTTTTTAAGACTTTTGATGGCATTTTGATCTTTTACGTAGTGGTTTTTAATTATAATTCTCAAAGAGGTACGAACCTCGTATCCATCCATTCAACCATAAGACGTCCACTGTTGGAAATAGGTTTCCCCCGATATAGGAGGGAGGAATTGCCATAATCACCACGCTTGGCAGGTGGGATGGTGATCGGAGTAAATGCTTGTGATAATATGTGATACTTGTATACTCAGAGTTTGCTGCTGCCCATCCTCTGGTTTTAGTCCCTTAGTCGCCTTTTACGACACCCGCGGGAAGATATGGGGTGATACTATTGTTATCCGGCACCACACGGCTATACCTCGGATATCAGATCTTATTAGAATTCAAAGATGGAATTAGCTTTTTAATAATATCTTGGAATAATATTCATAAACGCACACTTTTCTAATAAGAAACGTGAATAAAAACATTTCGATCAATTATAATTAAAATTAATCTTCAAGGATAAAACAAGAAGTGAAATGAAGAAAAATACATTATGAAGTGCTCTTGTTAACCGTTATTAGGGTAATAATAATTTTTCTTCAAAATGAATTTACGCTTGCCTAGGCAAGGTCGCTACTGACGGCGATTTTATAAGCGGATTTATTTTATTATCTTATCTTCCAAAACTATTAAAACTCATAAAATTGTGAATAAAATCCTATTCAATGTTCTGTTTTACTGGCAAGTATGTGAATTTGTGAGGAATATCTTTGTTTTCTGTTAGTAACAAAATAACATTAGGCATATACAATATATAGGAAACAATTCTTTATTATCTAAGTAACTGCAAGTGACTATCTACGAATTCTGTCTCCAATTAGCATATAAAAATCATACGCGTTTCGTCCGTTTGTCAGACACAAATACAATTCGCAAGCGTTTTCAGTTAACGGTAAATAACGCTCACAAAGAGGACACGACCCAATTATTTATTTAGGCCCGGCTCCTGCGTTATGTATATCGTTCTCAATTAGTCTCTGTCGACGCCCTAATGTCGATGGTTTTATTCACAAAGAGAGCCATGAGTTTTGTGATATTTAAAAGAATTCATAATGAACAGTACCTTTGTAGGAATACATGTAAGCTTGAATTACCTAAAGCCTGTCATTATTTATTCGTTTATTATTTATTACATGAGTTTGTTAAGTACTTTAAATATAATACAAGTGTACCAGACCATTCATTCATCCATTCAACCGAAAGAAGTGCACTGCTGGACATAGAGCTCCGCTGAAGATCTCCACAACGACCGATCTTCCGCCGTCCGCATCCAGCTGATTCTCGCGACCTTCTCCAGGTCGTCGGTCCACCTTGTTGGGAGCACACACCCACGCTACGTATTCCGATGCGTGGTACCCGTTCGAGAACCCGTTGGCCTCATCGGATATCGGTTTTGCGAGCAATGTTCCCAGCCCACTCCCACTTAAATTTAGCAATTCTTCGAGCAATGTCGGTTACTCTGGTTCTTCTGCGGATCTCCACATATCTCATTCGATAATGCAGGGAAACTCCAAGTATAGTCCTCTCCACTGCACTTTGACCTTTGTTATTAGGTCCATTGTGAGCAAGTACGTCTCAGTGCCGTATGTCATCACTGGCAACATACACTAATCGAAAACTCATGAAATTGTAAACAAAATACTTTTGACAATGTTTATTTAATTTACGCAGTGAAGAATATATGAAAGGCGGGCGGAGCCGCGGGCACACAGCTAGTATCTTTATATAACTAACTAAGTTCTAATTTATGAAGCGAAAAAGAAACCCAAGCATTGTTACTTAAAACACTGTCTTATTTCTTCAGTAAGAAGAGAGCGGTAAAAGAGATTTATGTGGGCCACAAACGGCCTTAGAACCAGATGTGTGTGCTCATTTATCAATATCAAACTCCGGCCTACGTCCGTACAGTTATTAAATTACGCGATACCTTCATGATAAAGAATACGTATTTATACTTCTCCTTTAATTAATTAACATGCTATGATGTGGGTTACCGGTTGTATATATAACTAGCTGTGTCTGGAGCATCACCCTCGTGAAATACAGACCATTTGCAGCCTATGTTCTCCGTCAAAATTAAAACTATATGAAATCCCAGGCTTTTTACATCAAAAATGACAGTATTCCCATATAAAATTACAACCCCTAATTCACCCTCATAGAGGTACATTTTTGAAAAATACAGATACACGTCTATATTTATTTCTAATCAGAAGTATGCATATTTAATTAAGTGCTTCTTAGTTTGTAAATGACGGACTTTCATGCACCGGTTTATCCCTTATTTTACCGCATTGGGTATTCCTTCTTATTAGATGCTTACATCGTAAGCGGTGCCTATTGCTACAATTTCTAGTTTATAGGCTCGGCAGTTTAGTGTCTGCGATGATGAATCAGTCAGGTCAAGCAATATATATATATATATATATATATATATATATATAGATTATGTTTAAAAGTATTCTCTTAAAGATATATATTGCTAAGAAATATTCATTAATGTATATATGTAATTTATCTATTGTAATACACAGTTTTGATTATGTACAAATATGGTTTTCTACTTACACAAGAAACAATTAATTAAAATATTTGTAACACATAACCGTTTCTTGAAAAAATATGTAACTATGAGTGAAAACCGTATCAAAATCCGTTGCTTGGTTTAGAAATAGCTAGCAAATAAACTGACTTATTTTCGACACTTTGTTTAGATTTCGAAATAGATAACGAAAATTTAATTATAATGACAAGTTCGTCTAGTCATGTTGCGCTATTACATTGTATTATGTATATACAGGCAATGTCTAAATTCATATTATAAAGTACTTAGCTGTGTGCCCGCGGCTGCGTCCGCGTTACATAAGTTCTTCATTGCGTTTTTTTTTTTTTTTATACGGAACTATAATCATTTTCTATATTTTTTTCAGTACTAAGCAAAGTAAAACTGTTTCTTACAAATTCAAACACTTGCCAGTGAAACTGTGCGTTGAAATGGATTTTATTCGAAACTTCAAGTTTTAATTTTTTTACGCGGAACCCTAATTATTTTCGAAAAACAAAAGTACCCTAAGTTACGCGTAGTAACTTCAGCTATCTAACAAAAAAGTCACGTCAAAATTGCTCCAGCCGTTTCGGAGATTCGCCGAAATAAAAAGACACACAAAAAATTTAAAAATTGTATTTTTTGGAATGTCTCATATTTACATTTATATCTGTTTAGTGAAAAAAAAATTTTTTGTTTATATTACAAACCGACACTTCAATTTTATATATTAGTACAGAAGTATAGATAAACCAATGTTTACAGTGATCAAATTGATCACTTTTACATAAATAATACCAATAATTTGTTTATGTTATACTGACGATTTGCGCTGTCCGTCCGGAGTCACGTCATGCGAGAGATTTAATTATCCATTCAATTTCGCGGGATAATAGCTTCATTGTTACCAACAATGGGTCGTTGTACGAATAAACCCCGAAATGTTTTCATAAATCCCATTTATTGTCGCTGTTATATCATTCAGGTCACTGAGGTGTTTTCGTTTGGTTTCCCTTTTTTTAAATCGAAAATGGCGTAGAAGGATAGTGATGTACTTTGATTACACGAGAAATCTTAGTATTTAGTGAAGGAAAACACTTTTAAAACTATATAGGCTAAGCGCTTTGCCCACAATCTCAGCTGATGTTAAGTGACGATCATAAGCATCTTCATACATGCTCTTCGGTTTCATAAATTTTTAACCACGCCTTTCTTCAAAACGTCTTCGATCTGGTCGAGATACACTCGCCTAGTACGACCCTTAACAAAGCAATAGTGTGCGGCAGAGAAGCCACGTGAAACAAAAAAAGGATGACCCTTACCAGCTTGCCCAGTCACACTCGCCTTGTAAATTTGTTTCAGCAATCTTCTTTCATCGATCCTCTCTACATGTCCAAACCAATTAAACATCCCTTTTTCTATCTTTATCACTACATCCTTTACCACACCTCAACGTTCCCTTATTACACGATTCCTTACTTTATCTATCATTCTCATGACAGGTATACTTTTCTTATTTTTTATTTCTTATCTACATTTATTGAATCCGCTAGAAAATCGAATGACTTTGAAACGACCTGAAACAACTCTCAATTATATGCACGCGATTTAATCTTCTAAAATATCCGGAATTAATCGGCACATCCCTATTCACCTCCCCCTAGATGACGCTCTAGCTAGCTCGAGTCGAGTGGTTGAGTGTTGCGCAATACTCCAGCCAGAATTTCGCGCCATTGTGGAATAGGCGTTAATTATTCATTCAATTCCGTATGATAACAGCTTTGTTGTCGTCAACAATGGGAATGTTGTTCAAACAACTACGCACACATCCCTCATGTGTTCTGAATATTCTCTTATATATTTATTTATCGTATAATTTTATTATTCGTAGAAGTTGTTATTATTGAAGTGAAAATTTTTTTTGGTAACCAAAATACATATAGATTCACGTTACTAATGCTATGACGTCAGCCGTCAACATGCTACATAATTATTGATCGCAGCGTCGATGTAATCAGGATGTAAAAACCTGATAAATGTATAGGTTATGTTAATAATATTAATAAAATATTTATAAATTTAAATATTACATTTTTTTCCAAAGTTTCTGTTTTCACTTTTCTCGCCAATATGGCTAGTTTTTTTACGCTTACTTTTTTTTAAGTGCCTGTAAGTGTGTGTTAATACCAAAAATTTGTACCCGTGTGTGACATGGGCTCCGACGTGTGTCTGAAATCGAATTCCTGAAATGTTATATGTTATTTTTACTATCTACCTGGGCTTCGCCTGTCTGGAAGAAGGGCCCGTCGACAATTTTTCAATATAGGACTCACTTAGGGTAAACTACGTCACTGTTAGAACAATTTTATTTGTATAATAATATATCATATTTTCGATTATCAATTTAAAATAATACCGATTAATTTAAAGAGTAACGTTATTTCCCCAAAAATGTCAAAAGTCTGTAAAAGACTGTAAATTCCAAATGAGAAATAAAAAGAAAATATTGAATTGTGAATACATAATAATGACAAAGGAAATAATAAATGTTCGTTGCGCGATCAGTCGTTTCAAATGAAATTGCTCATGTAATAACATACTCTCTTTACAATTCTATAGGGAACGAAAATATTATGCGTAAATTGGGTATTCTATCACGTTATGATTTTGCGTTAAACATAAAAATATGATCGGTTTCGTCGCCAAACGAGGTTACATGATACACATCCGTCTCGAAGGACTATTAATATGTTTCTTTATATTGTCACGCAAAAGTGACTTCTTATATAGTTACTAATATGTAAAGGTTTTACTGCCTTATTGGTTACCTTACATTTGTGTATCGCGTATACGGTTGAAAATAGTATAAAAAAAGTACAAAGTACACGTGTCAGAATTGAAACTTCTTTGGCAATCTTTAACTTAAATTTGTAAGACAATTCATTATTAAGGAATTACATCAGATATCAATTTAAAAATAAAATATGTGTACCCTTTTCTAAAACATTGTCTTTTAATAACACGAAAGCCCCACTACTCCGCTTTGGTAATACTTAACTAATTGTTTCATCTTATGTAGGTATTTAAGTAATTAAATCTTAAGGGTACGTTAAAAAAGTACCTTGAAAAGCTGCTTCAAACAGGGCAGGTTCTTGTGTGGGCACACGGGCTGTCACGGTGACAAGTAAAGCGGTGAGAAGCGCGACGAGCGGCGCGGCGTGCGGCGCGGCGAGCGGCGCAGCTTGTTGCACGACTCGCGGCGCGTTCATATCAACACTACGCCATTCCATCTCCGCCCATACTCGACGCACACGAGTCTTCTGTTGACAATATCATTGATTATATTTTTTTAATAGTCAGCGATTCCTTCGAACGTAATTCGAGTCTTTGTTAATCTTATTCTCATTTCAGCAAAAATAATAATGATGGCAATAACAATCATAACAATAATGCTTTAAAATTCTCATCTTTTTTTTCCTCCCATTTTTTACTATTGTTACAGAACGGACCACTAGTTTCTCCTAACCAACCTAGCCTCCTAGGTGTTAATATTATAATTATTTACATTTACAATAATTTAGGAGGATACAAGCGATGAAAGATCAGCTGAAAGTGTAGTCGTTTCCGTTTCGATGCACTTAGGATCGAGTCCAACTGTCTAACTCTAAAAATGTTAGGTATGTTAAAAGTGTTAGGACGTAGTGTAATAATGACGGATTGGCTAGTTAACATCCTCTAGTTTCAAAACCTCTCGCCAAACAACAATAGGTCTGTTCCGGCAGCATCACATGATGGATTTCCTTCTAGATTTATCGCATTCGCATTTGTCGAATGTTAATTCCAAAAGCCGGATTTGGTTTTAAAAATCCGGCTGATCAAAAAACGAGACACTGTGATGTCATGATCGTACCACATATCAGTCATTTTTCTGCACAAATATAACTTACGCCTTTTAATCGGCATCAATTTACATTAAGTTAGATTGCGTTTAGTCAACGCTGGTCTATATATGCTTTTACATTGACGGACTTAATGCCTCAAGCATTTTCTGCCAGTCAACCTTAAGGTCGTGAAGAGATTAACAAGGGTAAGTGCAAGATATACAACTAAATAATAATGTCTGTAACATTTTTGAAATTTATAACAAATAATTTTAATAAGAGGATTTGGAATGCCACGCTAGTGGTACAATAGTAAATAAATTAATATTACTACGCTCATTTTAATACATGTACTAGCTGGTGGCCGCGGCTTCACCAGCGTTTCATATATTCTTCACTGTGTACCTAAAAAAAACAAATGAATGAAGAACAATGAGAGTCTTTTGTTTTTATTACCGGAAAAAATGTACATTAGAGTAAATCGAAACGGAGAAAATATACGTTACGTACAGTAGTTTTGAGGTAATGGTGACTCAAAGGGCCCCATTTTCCTTTTATTAACATTACCATTTCCATCTAATTCAGTTTCTTATTTCAATAAAAAATACCTTAATCCAGACTAGAAACAAAACGTTTGTCAAAAACTTTTAATGGAACTAAATAATGTAACATTTCCATTTAAACTTAACAGTTTCAAGGCGCAACGAAGCGCGTGCTCATTCGCTCAGTCCGTATATATTTCTATCTAGAAATTTTATCAATGTTTGTGTATCAAAGGAAACTTCCTTGCCATCGTTTATTCAATATATAGTGTGTACGGGGCTTTATTACAGTTCCCAAAGTTTTATTTCTTTACCTTTCCTTTCCTAACTCTAGATTATGTTAGGGCTGATACCAAAACTGTATTAGGTACGGTTTTATAAATAATTCGTTGCCGTTCGTTGTGTAAAGCATCCAGAACATATCGTATTGATTCGATAATATATTTTTAGAATCCTGTAAAAGTATTTAATGCCTCAACGATTTAGCGTAATGGTGGTCATCTTGCTAGAGCTTAGCAGAAAGTATTTGTGACACCTCAGACTTAACGTTCCGCGTTACTATTAACTATACAAAACGCCACGAAAATTACATAATAAAGGAACAAAAACGGAAGTTATTGAATGAAAAATAAAGCTAAAACTCCTTTTTGAAATCTTCGAAATGAATGTATGTTGGAGACAAAAATCGTGAAGTTTTTACCCTGGTTCGGAAACATCGTAGATCTAGGGCTGTGTATATTTCAGAACTCACACTATCCTATCCCTGTTTTACAATCTAATCACATAGTAAGACTAAAAAAATACCACTCATAAGAATCAATGTTTGACAACCCTTTCAGTTGATGTTACATTGAAAGCTATAACGGGCAAGGTTCCCTCGTCCCTTCACTTAAATTGTCTGGATAGGCTACCCAGTTTCTTTTTATTTCTTTCGTCGTTTGTCCGACTGTACGTGGCGCCTTGTATTTCATGTTCACTTGACTTCTATTACCCTTCTTGGAAAATCAACCATCATTCTACAAAGAATTCAAGAGCTTTTTATCTTTGCTTTCTTTTATAATTTCAATTAGGGCTAAATAAATAATAACAGAAAAATTTTGACTTCGCTTGTTTCTTGATTATATTGTGTAGCCACGTTTAGCAATGTTAATAATATATTTTAGTAGCTGTGCCCGCGGCTGTGTCCGCGTTTCATATAAATTTTCATTGCATAATATATATTTCTTTTTTATATATACAGAACCCTATTATCGAATTATTTTTTAATTTTTCTAAGATAAAGTAAACATTTTTCTCATAAATTCAAGCAAATGCTCGTAAAATTGTGAATTAAATCGGATATAACTAAAAATTTTAGGAGTTTTAATTTCTTTACGCGGACCCCTAATTATTTTCAAAAATTAAAAGTACCGTAAGCTACGCAAAGTAACTTAAGCTATGTACAAAATAAATCATATCAAAGTCAGTCCAGCTGTTCCGGAGACCAAACAAACCGACAAACAAACCGGAACAAACAAACAAACAAATAGACAGACAGACAAAAAAAATAAAAATTGTATTTTTGATATAGGTATCGTCTATACACTCATATCTATTAAGTAAAAAAAAATTATCATTACAAACAGACATTTATTTACATATTTATTAGTATAGAAGGTACGTAGTTTTTGGCAGGATCTCAGTCTGACATGTAGCGGTTGTTTTCTTTAATTCATTAAACTTGTGTATTTGACTCCATATCATGTAATCTTGGTGGTGTTTTGTGTGATATAGTTTAGTTATTGTGTTCAAGTTGAATTTATTATAGACGATAACGCGTAGCATGTATTCTGAGGTGCCGACTAAGCTCCATGGAAAGTTCGAGCAGGATAGGCCAACGTTTTGCTGGAGCTTGGTAACGCTCATACAAGATTGAAAATACATCTTACCCACATGACATTGGCACAAACTGTGTATACACAGATTGTCATTAAATAAGAAGAAGAACTAATCACTAATGTATGTATAATATTTACATTGAGTTTTTGGCGGGATCTCAGTCTGACATGTAGCAATTGTTTTCTTTAATTCATTAAACTTGTGTACTTGACTCTATATCATGTAATCTTGGTGGCGTTTTGTGTGAAATAGTTTAGTTATTGTGTTCAAGTTAAGTTTATTATAGAAGACAACGCGTAGCATACATTCTGAGGTGCCAACAAAGCTCCATGGAAAGTTTGAGCAGGATAGGCCACCGTTCTGTTGGAGCTTGGTAACGCTGATACAAGATTGAAAATCTTACCTACATGACATTGGCACAAAAATGTGTGTACACACAGATTGCCATTAACTAAGAAGAAGAAATATTTACATTACTAGTTACATTTACATTAGAAATTTATTTTAGGTTTCACTATTTTCGTAAAGAAATAAATAGTAGAAACTACTGTTATCATTTCACTAATGAAATGATAACTTGCCAAACAGTTCTAACAATTCAATTACTTATTTTATTTGTACTTATGATATATAAATATCTATGAGAAATGTGTCAGACGCTAATAATTTTCGTTTCAATATTTTTGTTGTATTTATTTGACAAAGTAAATGTTCTCAAGAACGGTTTAGCACGAACACCTCCCATGGGGTGGATGTCTTGGGGATATTACATGTGCGGTGCGGATTGTGAGAATAATCCAGATAAATGTTTAGAGTAAGTTTTGTTTTTATTTTCTTATATTTGCTTCGTAAATTGGGTATACTATATATTTTGTGGTAGATATTATCTAAATTGTTGTATAAAAGTACAATATCAAGCTCGTGTACCAGCAAAAGGTACCATCTAAGTTTCTTTAGACATGCCAACAATTTTGTGACAAAACTGTTTTTAGCCTTTATTATTTTACTGAATACTTCTAGTACACAGGGCACATTTTGAATATGTACATATTTGCATTTTTTTAATAACTTTGTTACGTTTATACTGCACTTATCAGTAATATTTTGCTTGCTCCTCTGCACTTTAATTAATATTAAAAAATTTGTTTATGTGGCATAATTGCAAAAACTGTTTATATTTAATCAATATCAGAATGAATAAGAATATAAGAGATGTGTTGAAAGGACTAGTTAACAAATGTAAAGAAATAGCTAATTATCCCTATTTAGAGATAAATAAATAACTTAAATCCTGGTGAAGGTTGCAGGAATCCGCTGGATGCGGGTGGCACAAGAGCGGTCATCGTGGAGATCTTTGGGGGAGGCCTATGCCCACCAGTGAATGTCTTTTGGATGGATAGATGGATGAAAAAGATAGGGTTTGTTCCTTACTGCCCTCATGTATCTCTTATAAGGCCATAAATTGCTAAGTTTTGGGACGTAATTTTGTGTTATTTTTGTAGATAAGTATAACACACTTTGTTATTTGTGATATTGTAACTAAAAGAAAAACTGCCTCAGCTTGTTTTCTGTGCATTATTTGTACTACACTTTTGGTTTTAAATCTTAGTTATATTTCAATGTCTAAAACTCAGTTATTCAACCTTTGCTCACTACTCACATTGTTTTTTCTAGAATTTCCCATCTTATTTTTTTTGCCTTTTTAGACTATATTTTTAATCCACACCACCTCTGTGCTATCTTAGAGCCCCCTAATTTTCTCTGGGCCATCTATTTCCACAAATTATCACCCACATTGATAACCTATGGTTTAAATTATATAAAATAATTATTCTTAGTGTGGAATAAGAATGTAATACAATGATTTACAATATATTTTTCAGTGAAAAGTTAATACTGTCTGTAGCAGACACCTTTTACAATGATGGCTATCAGGAGGCTGGATATGAATATATAATCATTGATGACTGTTGGTCTGAGAAGCATAGAGATGAACATAATCAACTCATTCCAGATAATAAAAGGTTCCCAAATGGAATGAAATATATTGCTGACTATGTTAGTAGTTTTTAAAATCAGTAAGTTGTAATGATTACAATTATAATTTTAAAATGTTAATTACTATTACCTCATAAAAATACTCATTAAATTTATTGCTTACTAGCTGTGTGCCTGTGGCTTCGCCCGAGTTTCATTTATTGTTCACTGTGTTTTAATTTTTTATAGGGAACCTTAATTTTCTTTTAGTACCAAGATAAAGTAAAAATATTTCTCATAAATTTAAGCACTTACCCATAAAACTGCATTGAATAAGATTTTATTAATGTTTTTAGGAGTTTTAATTTTTTACACAAAACCCTAATTATTTTCGAAAATTGAAAGTACCCTAAGTTATGAGAAGTAACTTCTGTTATCTACAAAATATCAAAAACAAAATCAAAATCCTATCAAAATCCGTCCATCCATTCCGGAGATTTACTGGAAAAAACAAATAGACAGACAGACATTAATTTTATTAATTCTATTTAGTAAAAAAAAATTTACATTACAGACACTTCTATTTTATTTATTAGGATAGATTGTCTGTTTTAAACTAGTTTTACTAGCCCACATTTTTAGGTAGAATATCATAACCTGAATTTTATTAGATATGCTATTATTATGTAGTAAATTTTTGAATCTTGGTTAAGATAATTTCAAAAAGCTTTATGTTGACTTAAGTAAGGAGAAAACAAGGATAAAAATGCTTACCAAATGTTATTTCACATGAACCAAAATTTAATATGGTTTTTTTAAACATATTTAAGAATTGCTCAAATACCAGTGGTTATTATTTAATGAAAATCCAAATATAATTTTTTTTTAATTATAAATTATCAATTATATGGTAATGTTAGTTGTAGAAGGATAATAAGTATGATAATTGACTTTTGTAATATGTACATATTAACTACATATATGCTTCTAAAGGGTGCTCTAGTTACGTAAAGATTGGGAATCTGTACTTTTAGATCAAAAAAAGTATGCGGGCATTATTCTTTATTGCAGATTCATGCGCGAGGTCTTAAATTCGGCATGTACACTAACATAGCTGACATGACTTGTATGCAGTACCCGGGTTCGAAAAATCACTTCAGTATTGATGCAAATACCTTTGCTATGTGGGACGTTGATTATTTGAAAGTGGACGGATGTTTTGTTGGGGAAAATTATCTCAACGAAGGTAAAATTTAAACATAAACAACATGTACATAATTATTAGTGCTATTTTTGATAAAATACAATATGGTAATTCTTATCTGGCTAACACTCTTATTATATTAAAATATTTGTTCTTTAAATTCAAGCTCTTTTCTAGGACTAGTTAAAGTTAAATCAGTTAAATAAAATAGTTAATTTATACACCATGAAAAGAGACTAATGAAGTTAAGAGAATAGGGATGTTGTTTGTATCTTTTTTTTATGTCTCATTAAAAATGGAACATAATTAGGGTTGACCACTGTTAGCATAATTCACATCTGATCAAAAATATACAAAAAAACTTAACAAGTATTTTGACTTCATACTTAATCAAAATACAGTGTTCAGTTTATTTATAGTTCTTACTATGATTCCAATTCATAAGTTTTGCAGGAATTTTCGCTTTGTCTCTCATAGTTTGTTAGCCCATTGAGATATTTTATTCAGTGACTTATTATAATATTACTGGCTATGTGCCTGCGGCTGTGCTTGCGTTTCGTATGTCCTTCACTGTGTTTTATTTTTTTGTTATACGGAACCCTACTTATTTTCCTAAAAAAACTTTAGTACTAAGATAAAGTAAAAATATTTCTTTTAAATTAAAATACATGCTCGTAAAATGCACAGGCAAATCGGATTTTATTCATTTTTTTATGAATTTTAATTTTGTTACGCTAATCCTAAGTATTTTTCGAAAAACGAAAGTAGCCTTAGTTACGCGGAGTAACTTCAGTAATCTGCCGAAAAAGTCCCATCAAAATCTGTACATCCGTTCCGGAGATTAGCCGGAACAAACAGAGAAAAATTTAAAAAGTTGTATTTTTGGCATGTATGTATTAAGTAAAAAGTTGTTATTTTGATATATAAACAGACACTTTTATTTTATTTATTATTAGAAGATTATTCACTTCTTTTTTTGACGGTTTTCAATAAATCAAACACAGTCCAAGTTATTATTTGGTTTTACAGCGTACATCAAGTTAGGTAGATATTTGAACGATACAGGCCGGCCTATGGTCTATTCCTGCAGTTGGCCTTATTACATCCAGTTTATACATAATAAGAAGGTGAGTGAACTCCGTGTATCGATTATTCAAATACACGCTTGAGTCGTTTCGTGATGGACGTTGTGGGTAAGGCGTTATCGGTTTTACACGCGAATCGATAATAAAGAAACCGGTATTTGCGTTTTTATACCGGCATCGTGTAATTATAATTATCGGTATTTGTAAAATTTATAGTTATAATTAATGTCACAAGTAATACGTCAACAAAATTTTGTTTATTTCCCCTCCCCGTAGACAGCAATAATTCGTAACCTCCATGTTTACGTAAGCATTGGCATAATTTTGAATAAATAAAAATTGGCAGCCACGGGCAATGCCGACAGAAGTGTAAACTAGAAACTTTAGAAAAACTGTTTTTTTTTTTAATATTTAAATTATAATATGATTATTTAAAGTTGTATAATTTATTAATTTAACTTATTAACATAATCTAAAATTTATAACATTTGTCTAGTATATACATCTATTGGCACTCAACGTCATCTTATACTTAGCATACTGTGACATGTTGACAGCTAACGTCATAGGATTGGTAACGTGAATATATATAAGTTTTTCTTCTATCGAGAATCGCTCAACACCGCTAAAGAACTTGTCACTTCAAAAACGAAGATTAATTAAATAAAATATTTGTTACTTAATCACCATTTGATATCCCACCTTTATGCATGTCAGCAAAAATATGCAAAACATACCGCTTCCCCCTCTCCCCAAATGGATGCTAATGGACACTTAATATTTGAAGGACCCCTAATGGTGTTTACAGATTAAAAAAGAGCAGTATGTACGTTAATTAGTGTTTTAGTTAAGTTAGCAATTAAATTGATGTCTTGACTTTTCCATCGGATCATATTTTCTATGAAGATTAAGACGCGCGTCTTAATAAGGTATACGTGATGTGAATTCCGAGACTTTCTTACTGGCTTTGACATTATCAGTTCGCCGATGGTATCGTCACTTAGCCAGTACCTTTATCTCGGGAAATGTTTCTCTCCAACAGTGGGATTAGTGGGACTTACTCTTATTTCAGCCAAATTTAAAAAGAATAGCTCCACATTGCAACCTGTGGCGGAACTACCACGATGTGAGCTTATCCTGGGCAGCTGTTAAGAACATCATTCAATTCTACCAAAGCCAGTATGAGACACTAGTGACTCATCACGGCCCTGGGCATTGGAACGATCCGGATATGGTGAGACGCCAATGATAGATTTAGATTAAAACTTGATATACGATGCTTGGGTTGTTAGTCACAGTGACTCGTTTTGAGTCACTATTCCTGTTACACATTGAAAGAAATGTAAAAAGTTCAAAACCTTTTCTCTCCTCTGTTTGTCAGTCGATTTTGTTTTTTTTTTTAATTTATTTTGTAGCTATTATTAAATATATATTGTTAGTTTGTTTTCGTCCAATTTTGCATAATGATTTTAGGTGGTGGAATTTTAAACACCGGGTAAAAATGTGTTTCTTGAAATCAACGTTTTACTACAATCTCATACGATTTTAAGTGACGATGTGGCTGATCACCTTGTATTAAACGTAGAAATGTAGAAAATTAATTACCTATTGCAAAGTCATATCTGTTTTTATAATGTATAGGTTCAGTGCTTTGACCACAATCTCGCCTGATGTTAAGTGACGATGTAGTCCAGGGTGGCCTAGATGTACTGGTTCTCAAGTGATGCTGCCGGAACACATCTATTGGTATTTGGTGACAAGTTTTCAAACTTGAGGGTGGTAGCTACCTAGGTGCTACCACCATGCTATGGTTTCCTCACAATGTTTTCCTTCACCGAAAGCTCAAGATGATTTTAGAGTCGGATAGGTAGGTGGATCTGAACCCGCGTCGATTGACGCGGAATCCAGTCGCACTACCCGCTGTGCCATCATCGTTTCATATAGAGAACTTGTAATGTTTGGTTTTAATACAATTTGTGTTTGTAATATTCATTATATTATTGAAGTTATACTTCTTTTGACGCGTTAGAGAAAAATGATGAGAGTAATTGTTTACGCTTCGCGCGCAACTGTCACGATAAAAACGACATTCTGAAGTTAGCTAGTCAACATACGATGCCCGCGCAACCGTCACGATAAAACGACATTCTGAAGTTAGCTAGTCAACATACGATGCGCGCGAAACCGTCACGATAGAATGATATCCTGAAGTTAGCTAGTCAACATACGCTGCGCGCGCAACGTCACGATAAAACGACATTCTGAAGTTAGCTAGTCAACATACGATGCGCGCGAAACCGTCACGATAGAATGATATCCTGAAGTTAGCTAGTCAACATACGCTGCGCGCGCAACGTCACGATAAAACGACATTCTGAAGTTAGCTAGTCAACATACGATGCGCGCGAAACCGTCACGATAGAATGATATCCTGAAGTTAGCTAGTCAACATACGCTGCGCGCGCAAACCGTCACGATAAAACGACATTCTGAAGTTAGTTTGTCAACATACGATTCGCGCGCAACCGTCACGATAAAACGACATCCTGAAGTTAGCTAGTCAACATATGATGCGCGCGCAACCGTCGCAAAAAACCAACACCCTGAAGTTAGCTGTTAACGTTTTAGTTTTTTTTTTCTATTATTACGTCAAAGAAGTATAACTTCCTACGTACTTACATTAGTATACACACACAGTTTTTTATTATTTATATATCTAATAATGTAATTTAATAATAATTGTACCGAAAGAAATTGTATTAAAACCAATAATTACAAGCTTCGCGTAAATAAACTACGAGTAAAACGAATGAATGTTAAATTATGGTTTTTAGCTAATTTTCGGCACCGGTGTCCTGACGGAAGGGCAAAGCCGCGTTCAATTAGTAGTATACACAATGCTCTCTGCCCCGATATTGCTCAGTTGTAATATGGCCCAAATGAGGCCTTTCGAAAGGTCACTACTTCAAAATATGGATCTGATCGCTGTGGGACAGGATAAACTTGGGATTATGGCGAAGCCTTATGATGTAAGCCCATATTGTTATCTGTTAATATCCCGCAAATTATAAATAATACACCCTGTCAAATAATAGCTAAATCGCGACACTATTACTATAGTGACTCGAATCAGTCAAAAAATTTTTCCTTTTGGCTTTCCATATCTTTAAGTTTTTAAGCGATTTTAAAGTGTGTGAAGGGAAAGCAGTTAGCTTATTTAAAAAAAATTTAAATGGGGGATTTAAGGAAAAAAAAGATATTCTCAAAGTGTGCGGTGAGCAAAATAAGATTGAGAAACTGTGTTATAGTTAAAGGGCTTTAAACTAGAGATCAAATAAATGGGTTAATTGTAACTAATTGATGGAATTCTTATGAATGCACCGTCGTCACATTCGCTCCTACTAAAATGCACCAATACTCACATTAGGGTCTGGTCATGTGTTACGTAAGCGTTGATGTGGGCGGGGGTCTATCTATGCTTTGCTGGGGAGACAAGATTCTGATTACGTAAGCGATATTTCCTTATCAATTTTCTTAATCTATACTTATGATAAAAAGCTACACAAAATCTGTAAATTGAAGATATTTAAGAAAAAAAATACTATGCGAGGCTCCAGAATCGACCACAGAACACATTTCGAAAGTTTTAAACATTTTTGTCTGTCTGGCTGTTTATTAATTTGTTCGCCAATCACGTAAAAACCACAGAACAGATTTCTATGAAATTTAGTATTGTAGTAGTTTGTACTCTATAGTGACACATCTAGCATACTTTTTACACATACATGTATTTATAAAGTGTATAAATACATGTATAAATAATAGTGTCTATATAGATTCATTAAAAAAAAACAATAATTAAGTGCATGGATAGAAACATTATCAATAAAGAGGGACATAGATAGAAATAAACATAGGTAGAGATAAGAATGTATTGGTAGAGAAAGATTGCATCTAGAAGGAGAATATAGGTTATCTATTAGAAATATAATTGTCTCAATTCCACGTAAGCGAAGTCGCTGGCACAGCTAGTATATTAAATAATCGGATAAGGCCAACCCTTCATCCTCATCCACATGAGTCTTGAGTTAACACACTCAAAATCTGTCACACGTTCATTAATTCTACCAGAATGCCTCTGCTTGTTTTTGGTATTCGCGACCAATAAGCTGTATGGATTTCATAGGTGGTGGTATTTATTTCGTAAAACCAACCCATCTTACTTGCTACAACAAGGGATGAAATAATAAACGGGCAAAGTCGCCAATATTAACTAGAGATTTATACGTCATTCATGTAATAAAGCGTTCTTCTATTACTTTCCCAGTTGGGTAATGACGTCACGATATGGGTGAAATCACACCTGCCAATGAAGGGAGACAGATATCTATCTTACTCTTTCGCAATCGTTAATTTGCACGTTGAACAGTCGACTGTCTCTTTCACTCCCGGTGAATATGGCTTGAACTGTACCGACGGATATACTGTTATGGTAAATATAATTTTTGTATGTAAAATTCCACTGTGCGTGTATTCCTGATACGTATTCTCCCAAACGGCTTGACTGATTTTGATGGCATTTAAAAAATATAGTATTTAAGGAGTCTCGTCAAAAATGCGTAGCTATAGTTGGACCCACTAGGTGGCGCTGTGTTTTTATAGCTGAATGTTTGTTTGTTTACCTTATTAATAACTCGTGGAAATCCTACCTACTTAATGTGTCGAGTACCCATAAAAATAAGACAATAGGAAAACAATGGAAAGCTGGCGTAAACGCCAGGTAGATGCTCAAGGGGTTAAGTGTGTTTTTTTTTAATATACATTTTCAATTACAATTTATTACTTCTGCCAAACTGTATAGCAACTTTTCCTATGTATTAATTAATTTTAGCATTTTCGCGCGATATCTATTTATCTATATAAATATAATATTAAGGATCCTTCCTTCATAAAAACAAAAATAAAATATTGATGTTTTGATATAATTTACCTACAATTGTTCTCTTATCGAAAGTTTACTTTTTATAGGTTAAAATTAGAGGTATATATTTTTTTTTGGGTACTGTTTTTTTGAAAAGTCGTCCATAGGTAACGCGTTGCTCCCGGAGGAGGTTCATATTCAGGTTATAGGTAGTGAGCTTTAGAAATGTGGGGGCGATTACAACAGATCTGACTAGGTCGCAGTGATACAGGACTGTGCATAACCCCTTTTCGAATAATAATAATAATAATAAAACGGCGCGAGTGAAGGAGAAAGGTATAGCAAAAGATTGCGTGTATGAGAAAGATAGAGTGATAATGGCATAAAAAAATAAACTACTAGCTATCTATCATTTTCAGGACGTCTTCACATCGAAGTTCTTTATAAACATAACATTAAATGAAAGTGTAGAAGTGAAAGTTCCTGGGGAAGGTGAGTAACTTTTATAATTTCTATTTGGTAGGTATTTGAGATTAAAAAAGTGGAGGTCCCGGGTTCATATATTATTTGATAAAACCAACTAACAATGTATAAAACATTGGTGTGGTTTTATGAGACCACGATGTAAGTGAAACTATTTTAGTTAACACTAGCTGCTCTCCGCGGTTTTCCCGTTCCCATAGGATTTTCTTCAGAATAAAAACTAATCCTATGTCACTCCCTGGATTTCAAACTATCTCCATACCAAATTTCAATCACATCGGTCCAGTACTTTTTAAGTTTATTTGTTACAGACAAAAATACAAATCTTTCCTCTTTATAATATTAGTATAGATAAAATGTTTTAAAAAAACACACACACACACAAAAGCCGCGGGGCACTTTCACGAATGAGTAAGAATATAAATGCTACACGGTTAGCTCATGCGAACCAGTCTGGGGCAATTACATTGTAAAAACATGAAGCTTGGACATGTATGAAACGTGTACTGAAAATAATGGCGGTTGTCGTTGTCTTGCTTTATTCGACCTATTGCTGTTACCTATTCGACTCTATCGCACGCATTGACACAGCCGCCATACTTGTTCGTTTTGTTGGTACACGGTTCGAGTACACGTTCTAACTTTGTTCGTCTTTTTGTATGGAAGTCCCGTATCTTGTTTATATACTCTTTGATGCGAACTATGAGCGCCGCCGCCATATTGGCCTTGGTTGCTCTGCCGAGCAAAGAGTATATAAACAAGAGACGAAGCTTCTATAAAAAAAAGAACAAATTGAAACATGCTTACCATCTTGGACCACATCGTCACATAACATCTGGTGAGATTGTGGTCGAACCTATACCTTGTAAAAAACCAGAATTACCACATCGTCACATAACATCAGGTGAGATTGTGGTCAAACCTATACCTTGTAAAAAAAAACAGAATTTTTACGCTTTTCAAAATGTCTGTGGTTTTCTTTCGAGAATGCCTATGCGAATCTACAAGTTACCGTAAGTGTATCAAAATCCAAAAACTCAACCCGGGATTTACTAATGCAATCTATACGATGAATTCTAATCCTTCTCGAACATTCTATTACGTTCCGAGTTAATTTTGTAGAGAGACGAAAACTCGATTTCTTTTGTTACGTCGTCTCGGAAACGATTATCGATAAATAGCTCGAACTTTATCCGGTTCCTATAAAATACTTTCCTTTCGCCAAATATTGGTTTTTTGGCGCCACCTCAGTCCGTCATGTAGTAGATTTATCTTTAATTCGCTCAGAACGACAGTCGTATGCAATACAACTGCGCCACCGAGGCAGTTAAGTTAAATTAAATATGACATCAAATTAAAGATGCAGCTACATGACAGATTGTGTTGCCGTCAAAAAATCTTTCAAACCATTTATCCATTTTGTTTTATATTTGTATAATTAATGAAACTTTGATACACAACTCTGGTGGTTCTGGTCACATTGGTTAATTATATTTTTTTTCTAATCTCTATACAATTCTAGTGAATACTCTTATTGTAACTCTCTTTGTCCACTCATTGTTTTGTTGGATCCAAGAATGAATATTCAATAAAAGGTCAAATAATGCAAAATAATTAATAAAAATAAAAACTACTGCTGAAATCCCGAAAAAGTATTTTAATTTTTTATATGATTTAAAATTTTTATTTTTTATGTGATGAGGGGGTGCTTGTCGCGATTTTGATCAGTCATGTTGTCCTTATTTTTAATTCATTATATTGCAGTACTTGACTTATTTATTATATAATTTTGGTGGTATTTTACGTGATATAGTGTAGTTATGATGCACAAGTGTAGTGAAGTGAAAATAATGACATGGAGCGTGAATTCTGAAATATCTCAAACATTCCCGTTGTGGTTGTAACAGAAGGCCGCCATTTTGTTACCGCCATATATTGATAGTGTTCCTAACGTCTGAATTGGCTCCATGGTCTACTAGTACCTTTGCCTTTTTCTTAAAAAGGAATAAATGGAACCCAAAAAAAACTTCGATGATTCTATTCTCTTTGAGTTCAAATGAATTTGGAATCACATCTTATGATGACAATATAGCGCGTTGGTAAACGGTTTTTATAGCAACCGAATATTAGTTGTTTTTGAATAAAAAAAGTTTTCTATTTTTATTTAATTTTATAAATTGTTTTCAGATGTAATTATGTACTCGTTATTCGCATTATAGAAACATTAAGAGGGGTAAGGAAATGTTTGGAGTATCTATGAAGATTTGTAATAGTTTTAGCATTTCATTGTTTTAATTAATTTTTCTTGAATAGGCATCGAAAAGCCTTCAAAATTATAATGAAACTGATATCGGAACTGTTTATATTTTAATCAGGTGTCAACAACGCCAAAATGTTTACGATGTTGCTTACTTACGATGATTGATATTAATAATATATTAATATTTGGCTGGATTCAAATATGTTAATTTGTCTCTTTAGTTTATCTCGCTAACTATGAGTCCAAAGTCAGAGATTGTTTGATATGATTTATGTATAGAAATCGGTACTTATTTAAATAAATTAGCGATATTTATTAAAACAAATTCACAAGTATTGTTAAATATTTCACTATTATAGTACGGTTCAAATCAATGTGAAATTAGATAAAAGTGTTTGTTAAGTTAAGGGAAAATAAAGCTGTTATATTTTATTGGATTTTTATTTAAACCCATTAAGGGTAGTGTACAAGGCTAGTAGGCCATGAACTAATTTGAAATAACTTTTTAAATATATTATTAGCTCATACATATTCTGTACATTAAAACAATGTATGTCTAATTCCACAGTTTTCGAGAGTCGTATGTGTTGTCATGCAGTTTTTACCTACTGAAATCCGAAATATCCATATCTTTTTTTCTCTAGTGTCAGTGATCACTCAAAAAAAAAACTAGGCAGCCTTGGGGATTGCCAACAGAAGTGAACACTTTGAAAAAGACTGTTTTATTTTGTTGTTTGGACATCCAACGGAATAATTTTAGTAGTAATCGTTTTTTTCTTTTTTTTTTGGAAAAATATTTTAGATGTGGCAACACAAAAACTTAACAATCTGCCATCATACTTAACATTTCTTTCATTCGGAGATAAATAATAAAACTTTCCATGCCGTTGACAGTTTTATTATTCATCCCTGTTTGACAGCAGGTTGATAGCTGATGTCACGTTCCATTAGTAACGCGAATCCTTAAGTTTTTTCCCTACCTAAAGAAGTTTTCACTTCAAAAAACCGACATATTTTTGGTTTGATTTGAAACGATGATGACGCAGCGGGTAGTGCGGCCGGATTCCACGTTAATCGACGCGAGTTCGATCCCCACCTATCCGACTCTTAAATCAGCCTGAGCTTTCGGTGAAGGAAAAACATCATGAGGAAACACCATAGCATGGTGGGAGGGCATTTTCTTATAATGCCCGCCTGGGTAGCTACCGCCCTCAAGTTTGAAAACCTATCTCTAAATACCAATAGGTTTTTCGGGCATCATCACTTGAGAACCACCTCTAGGTTTGATGTGTTTACCGTCTTGGAACGCATCGTCACTTAGCATCAGGTGAGATTGTGGTCAAAGCACTGAGCCTATTCCGTGTAAAAAAATCTACATCTTAACTTTTAAGACTCGATATTTCACATATAGCACCAGCTTCACCCCTTAAATAAACAGCACTATGTTTGAAATATTTTTTTCATTGTGTGCCTTTTTTTGTTTCATATTGTCTTATCGCATTCTTATGCTTATCTGTGAGCATTTCTTATTCTTTTTATTTTGTTTACATTAATATTCGTAATCTAGCCATAATTCGTTACCTGACAAGACTTCGTCAAATTGATTGATTAAATTGTATATTGTAAATAAAATACAGTTGAAATAGTTATCGTTCCATCTCTAAATGAGTTTCATCACCTTTAGAGAAGGCACCTGTGAACAAAATTGAGTTCGTTTTTGTATCGACCAACGTATATAAGAAAGGTCTGTTTAGCTATAAAATCTCTGCCGACAGTTGACGCGAAGCCGGTAGCTGTGTTTATTGCTACGTCATTTAGCTCTGATAGGATGCTTCTTCCTCCAGTTCTCGGGGGTGGATTTATCCCCGCAAAATCGAATTTCACTTTAACCTGCTGCATAAAGTTGCTCGGTATTGGTGCGGGTTCCGATATGTATCTGTAGGCATATGTTTCTCTTTAAGCGCTTTAATTGTTTTATTCAAATTCGGCAAAATCAATGCGCTTAGCTTATCAAATAAGGGTGAGGTCAACGAGCATAATTTTATGAGTTATGAGTCGAGTAATTTACGGTTCATAACTTGAAACTTACACCAATAAATGCAACTGAATTTCTGTCGCCATTTGTAACGATCTAGTAAGAAGGTGATGGTGAAAATGCATGAATTAACACTTTTAAAATGTTCAATACGGTGCAATATAATTGAGGTTGAACAACAAAGTATGTGAACCTGCCTGCCTACATTTTAGTATTTCTAACATCTAAATCTTCTAATGCTTCGTAAATGTATATTTTTTATAATTAAACCATTACACTATCACAAAATCACGCCGGTAACATGTGGAATATTTTAAATACGCACGTTTGGGCGATTTAACCGAATTTCAGTCGAACGTAAAATACGCGACTCATAACTCCTAAATTACGCTCATTTAGCCTCAACCTAAAGTACACTGACCGGTGATAGAGAAAGAGTTCAGTTATGTCTTTACGCGGATGACACAGTCATATATTATGCCCATCGTAGGAAAAATCTCCTCCGAAAATACGTCCAAAGAGCCGTCGACCATCTCCAGCTCTTGGTACATCAAGTGGCGTATCGCGATAAACCCGAGTAAGAGTACCGCGATCGTATTCAATAGAGACCGTGCGATTAGGCACAATCCTCTCAAACCCATCCAGTACGCAGGTACTGTCATCCCTTACAGCACCGAAGTCAGGTACCTAGGAGTCCAACTAGACGACAAACTGACTTTCAAAGCCCACATTAAAAAGTCAAGCGCCAGACCGCCATGGTGCTAGGCCGTCCTTACCCGCTCTACAACAGCACGACTAAAATGGCCCTCTGCCATTAAATTACCCTTTACAAGATGGTGGTCAGACTCATCAACACGTACTGCGCGCCTGCTTTCGGTCACATTAGGAGATTCCAGATGCACACCTTACAAAGGATTCAGAATCGCTTTGTAAAGAAAGCTGCAGGTGCCCAATGGTTCGAGAGAAATGTGGATTTACACAGAGATCTGAACTTGCCCTCCTTTAGGTCCGTCATCAAAACCCAATGTCACGCCTTCTTCGAACGCGCAGAGACACACCCGAACCCCCTCATTGTACGAACCGTCTCGTACTTGCCAGTCCGACGCGCCGGCCGCAAGCGGCGACATCCGCGTAACATTTTAACAAATTGCGACGATACCATCACTCGCAGTAATAGGATCTTTCCTCATCTACCTCAATCATACGCGTGTCAGCGCCCACGCCCGCGTAACCGCCGTTCCCGCCGTCGGGGACAGGCAGCTAATTTTGCTCCCGCGCACTCTCCGGGTCCCGCTCAAGCGGCGACCCAAGACATGTCTCATTCCCCAACTGGGGAGGCTCTTGACGTCGTCGCCAACGCAATACAGTGACACTGCCCATGCATTGAGCATTACACGCACAACACTGCAAACACACTCCTGCACACTACACGCAGGTACATAGTTCCTGTAAGGAACCTTTTTTTTTTTTTTTTTTGATTATTTAAGAATTGAAAATGTGGGGTTTAGCTAGGTTCAAATTCCGCAGGGGTGCGGTGTCAGACAGGGGTGCGGTGTCAGATGGGGTGCGGTGTCAGACAGGGGTGCGGTGTCAGACAGGGGTGTGGTGTCAGACAGGGGTGCGGTGTCAGACAGGGGTGCGGTGTCAGATGGGGTGCGGTGTCAGACAGGGCTGCGGTGTCAGACAGGGGTGCGGTGTCAGACAGGGGTGCGGTGTCAGACAACCTCCTCGTGGTGCACCCTGGGCAACGGCAGTCCTTCTGACTGCCGGCTAATAGTCTGACTGGGCGGCTGGGCGAAAGCCCACCTTTGGGGGGGGGGGAGGTGATTACTGCGGTCGCAGTGATCACTCCTCTTCCCTCCGGAAGGTAATGCCTCTTCCAGAGGCTGGCGAAGAGGTGGGGTAGAGAAGTACTCCCCCACCCCCGCTGGGCCATTGCACAGACGGGCCTGGTGGGTTTGCCGCAGGGGGGCGACGCGGCGACATGCCTTGCAACCCCGTATCGCCCCCTATCTCAAATGCGGCGGACGGCCCCGGGGGGTTTTAGTGGGTATTCCCGGGCGCTTCTCGCCCGGGTTAGAGTCCCACACTGGCACGGAACTCGTCACTCCATGCCCCCTTACCTATTGCATTGGAGGGACTCAGGTCCCACTAATACAATAGGTAAGGTGAGTGCGTAAATGCATTTCCCCCCGCCCAAAAAAAAAAAAAAAAAAAAGGTTTAAATTCCGCGGGAATTTAATAGTATAAGTAGCAGCCAAGCCGAGGTTCAAATCCTTGTGCTAGTTACCTTTTTGCGGCTGAGTGACTTCTGCACTCGCCCCCAAAGTTCGGTGAAGCTGTAAAGGCCCTTGTAAAATTTTGAAAATGCGTGAAACACGATAATTCTATTATCATCAAATGAAATAATTGATTACATTCGTAGTTTTTTTTTCATAGTTAAGAAGTAATAAGCTAACAGGCATTTTGCCTATAGTTAAGTGTTTACTTGCTTGTTATTGTACAATCAACTGGAAACAGTATCTTTGTCGTGAGGTAAACAAATTTAAAATGGTCATTTACAATGCGTGTCATCAGCTACACCCTTGACACTGCTTTGAGTTATCGGGAAGTCTAGCATATGTTCTATTTCTATTATCCCCGATAAATTTTTATCTGGTCTTTGCAAAATAGAAGAAAAATTGCTGAAGCTTCATAAGCGTTACTTATGCTTAAATAAATAACAACATTATAAAAATTTAATGAATGCGACAGCAAAAAAAAACATGTGAACTGTGTGAACTTTTTAAAGACTCTAGTGTGATCAAAAAATCTTTAACAAGTCAAATTGAAAGCGTACCTTGTCGCAACCGACTTATACCATGTACTCTTCAACCCGATCTCTTCTAGAATCTGCCTCGCGTCATACTTCGTTGCGACCACAAACTTTGGTATGGCAATTTCAATAGATATGAGACTCCTGATATTTTTTTTAAATCTCCACATTTAATGAACTGTTGAACATCTCCAAAAGACGGCTCACTTTTGCTTTTTCCAAACCCATTGCTATTAACATCGTGTATCTTCCATTTTTACCGACAGGCAGTTCCAAAACTTTTGCATTCAATACAGGTAGGTGCGCCATTCTGACTCTATTCTTCACTGTCATCAGTTCTACCGTACCGGTAGCTTTGCCATCGTCATCGTAGAAAGTAGAACGTTTGACATCATAATTTGGGAATGCAGTAGTCCATAAACCTTCGTAATCCAACGAATCGATCAACAGCGACGTTCCAGTGAGCCTAGGTGCTTCTGACAAAGAAGAATTCTTAGCTTCAGTTGTCATTTCCAACAGATTCATTTCACGAACGAAATCCACCCATTCGGCATTCAATTGTAAATTATTACCGAATATTATCGCTTCCTTAACAATTTGACATCGGGCCCTGGGGTTTCTAGACCAAGCGCAATTTTGTAATATTCCTTGCGTACATATCCTCGGGCAAATTTAGGACGTTCATGTATTCCGGTTGGGCTACCTCATCAGCTCCTTCTGCCATGGAAGAGAGTATTAACCACATCGAAAGCGGAGACATAACAAAATTATTACCACTTTTCATAGCGGCCTATTTAAAAAGAGCTGTAGAAAAAGCTGCCAGCGACTTCAAAATCTCGTACATGGTCGCCACGGCACGAGTCTCTGGTTATAATATTACTGACATTCTTATCCGTTCTGGATAAAATGGAACCGAATATGCCTTGTGCGATAGTTACATCAAAGAGCCACAAGGCGGCAATGAGTTCTATAATAACACACTTTATTATGTTAGGTACAATTTTGATATGAAATTGTGACGTGAGCCATATTTATTCATAGGCGTAATGATACATAAATCATTAACGGTTATCACTTAATAGCGTAGACCATCAAATGGTTTTCGTTAAAAATGTCTTTATTTAATTTCTTTTAATTTACTTTGCATTTTATTAAATTATTTTATATTTTTATAATTATTATATTTTTTTATTATTTAATTTATGCATTAAAATAATGTAATAGGTTTTGTTCTACAGTTTCTCGTCTGTTTAAAGAATAATCGAATTCCGTAGTGATTATTACTGAAGAGGCAGAAACAGTGTGTCTAATAGTATACATGCGTGCAACTTTTTTGAAATAAAATTTTTTTAGGGGCGTTGAGCTATTCTGGTTAGGGAAAATCTTATAGGTCGCGTCACCAACGCTAGGAAGACTGCAGTCTACATGCTACAGTATATCAGGTATAAGATGGCGTTTAAGTTCTGGCGCAACCTATCGTAAGTTTTGATTATGAATAAACTATGTGAAAATGTACTTAATAGCCCCTTTAGATGTAAAAATCCGTCTAATGTTATACGCATGTTAAATGTTAGGTTATGTAATAATTTAATTTAACTAATTATGAAATTTATACATAAAAAAAACAGTGTTTCCATTGTTTCTAATTTTCACTTTTGTCGGTAGGCCCCATGACTGCATACTTTTTTTTGACGTGGTAAACGCAGTTGCGCATTCCTCTTGCCATCTCTTTTACTCCCGGATTAGAGATACAGATAAATACTACTTCCTTTATAACTAATTTCTTACTTAAATTTAACAAAAATTATGGGGAGTTAATAAAATTTACGAAATACTATATGTTACTCCTATATTATTCATAAGACTTTAAATACAAAGTGTCATAGTTCTAAAACTGATTTTTTTACATTCAAAATTTCAACCCCTTTTTCCCCATACTTTGGGATGTGTTATCAATTTTTTTTTCAATTCATACCAAATTCCATCATAGTCCATCCAGATGATTTTCCATGATGCGTGCACAGATATGTATATAGACGTCAAATATAAAAAAAAAAACATAGTAATGTGTTCTGCCGAGTGATTATTCTCAAATATATTCATTGTAAAGTTTTCGGCCCTTTGCTGTTTTATTACAAGTAGTAATAACAGAAAATTAATTAGAGAGTTTACTGAAATTATTACTAAGTAAATACACAGTATAAACTACTATCGTACTAAATTTCATAGAATTCTGTTCATTTGTTTTTACGTGTTTGAAGAATAAATTTCTTTCCTTTAGCCTTTTATTATAAGTAGATATTATGGCAATGCTTGCGTAATCATGTGGATAGCGTAAACAGAGTTTTACTTATGATTGCTGATAAAGGGGGAGCTAGTAAAGATCTCAAAAATTTTAACTACGTAACTTACCTCAGACAACACGTAGGTTTAACACAACCTCTTTGAATTTAATAACATGTTTTTATATATATATGTATATATTTTTACACAATATAGGTTCAGTGCTTTAACCACAATTTCACCTAATGTTAAGTGACAATGTGGTCCAGGAAGGTAAACACAATAAACTTGGGTACTGGTTCTGAAGTGATACTGCCGGAACACACCTATTGGTATTTGATGACAGGTTCTCATGCTTGAGGGTGGTAGCTACCCAGGCGGGGATTTAAAAGATATTAGAAAATGCTCTACCATCATGCTATGGTTTCCTCATGATGTTTTCTTTCACCGAAGGCTGATTTTAGAGATAGCTAGGTACTACCCACTGTGCCATCAACGCTTCAAAACTCGCAGCTTGATATAAACGTGTAAGTACGTTGATAGAAGTTGTAGGTATATTACAGAGCCTAAATAAATTAAATTAAGGCCGGACGCGTCATGAATGGAACCCTTTACGAAAATCGCTGTTAATTACCCGAGCGCGACGTTATAAAAAAAAGACCGTCGTGAAAGAAACCTTTCTGAATACATAATAAAATCATATAAATAAGATTATATACGTGATGTTTAATATTATACAACTTTTTTTTCACTGTACAGACAACAATCTCATCTGATGTTGAGTGACGATGTAGTCTAGGATGGTAAACACACTAAGCCTAGAGGTGCTGGTTCTCAAGTGATGCTGCCGGAATACACCTATTGGCATTTGGTTTTCAAACTTGATGGTGGTAACTACCCAGTTCCTTAACTTAATGTAATAGACTGAACAAAAAATTAGATTAAAATGTAAACTTAGAAATAAGTATATAAAAACTATGATAAGAATTATGAATAAATAAAGATCCGACATAACAAAATGTAATAGAACAAGAGATTGTAAATTAGAAATAGGATTTAAGTAAATATAAAGATTCGACATAACCACAATGCAATAGGAACACATAGATAAGAAATAGAATAAGGTTGTAAAATAGAAATAAAATGAAAACAAAAAAGGGGGAAAGGCACAAAAAAGTAAAGAAAAAAAACTCGGATTATGTCTGAAACAAACAAAAAGCTTAGGCTCATTTTAGAGTTGGATTGATTGGTTCGAATCTACGTCCATTGACGTGGTGGAATCCAACCGCACCATCATCGCTTCAAACTTCTGTATTGTATGTAGTTTTTAGACCGGTCTTTGAATTCAAATTAAAAACACAGACTAAATTCGATCGAACGAGCTATAGCGAAGGCCTTTATAAAGTTGCTCTTTTAAAGTGAACATAGTCTTTGGCAAAGTTGCACGAAACTTCGTTAAACAATTTTGCCGGACACGACAAGAACCCCAGCCAGTATCGATCATAGTAGAACCGCAAGTTGAAAATTCTCGTTTGTCAAACCCTTACTTTCTGCTTTTGTCTGACTAATCTATATATATATAGTACTAGCAACCGCTAATTCACCCTCTTAGGGGTGGGTAATATTTTGAAAAATGTTAGTACACGTGTGCATTTAATTCTAACCAAAAGCATGAATATTAAATTTCGTGCTTCTTAGTTTGAAAATGACGGATTTTCATACAACGCGACTTTTTCGCGATTACTTATTTTACATCCTTAGGGGTGAAATTTCCAAAAATCCTTACTTAGTATGCCAACAAGAGCTACCTACCGCTAAATTTTCGAGTAGGTATTATAAGCCCAGCGGTTATGGCTCTGCGATGATGAATCAGTCAATCAGGACAAGTAATTTTATTTAAATAGATATATATTTTTAAGGTGTTTTTTTTAATCGACTATTTTTTTTCAGTCCCGACGCAAAATTTTGAAAATATGTAAAATAAAAATGCCTGAAAATTTGATATTAACTCTGTATTTTCAATGGTTAATCTTCTCACGCTCTGCCCTGTGCAGATATTAAGGGCTCCAATTTTCAGGATTTTTTAAAACAAAATATTTTTTTTTAAAGCTATTATTTATTACAACCAAATCAATTACTAGTTACAAGTTAAAGTCAACTAACAGACAGACTTGCCTTTTTATAAATACGTACTAATTAAATCGTAATATTAAAATGATGATATGATATTTTTACTTAATAACATTCACCTCCTAGCTGAAAATCTCTCAACGCGTATATGTAGCGTAGCATGTAGGTCTATGCCAATAGAAATACAATTTAAAGAAAGGAATCGAATCCTTTGTAAAGTAATTTGTAGTGTTGTCTTTGTTTACGACAACAACATTACAAAACAAAGAACTTATACGAACTACATCAAAGAAATTTAAAACCTGTATAAAGAAAATTCAAACCAAAAAAATAAAGTTATCAGTGACCTCAAAGCGATGGTAAGCCAAATCGCAACATTAAACACGAGTCAGACGTACGATTGGCGTTAAGTTAAAATTATACGGCATATCCATATCCCTACTATTGGATTATAACAAAAATCGAATGTATTATATTTTGTCCAAATTCTTATGGTATGTGATCTGGAATGGTATTGGGTAGCGAAGAAGCGTATGATTAATATGCTATTAAATTATTATTGTAACTTCAAAACTCTTCGAGCTGAAAGATGTTAAAGGGCCGTTCAAGTGTTATGCTAAGCAAAAAAAACGAAGTAAAATAAGGAAACAATCCTTACAGATTTTTATTTTATGATACATAATCATAAAATTTTGATTCTTAATTTGACCTAAAGTGAATTCAAAAAATCATCTTTTTTGAAAAGAATCGACACATTTCGCATATCACACTATTTCTTATTAAATGTTGTTGTTAAAAATGGAAGTAAGGCGAAATATGCATTTGGCCAGCATGCTATTTGGTATAATTGCAACTAAAACCCCAAGTTACCTATATAACAAACTACTGTGGGCTCAAGATTAGAATAAATACCACAATATAGTTGTTCCACAACATAAAACCGTAGCCTTTCGCGATACTTTTAGGTACGCAGCCACTAAGTGCTTTAATAATATACCACCACCACCCATCTGTAATCCCTCATCGTCATATTTTATTAGCTTCAAAACAAAATTGAAAAACAGTTTATTATAATCGCACTAAATGAAATATGTGTATAAGTTAACCGTAAGACTATGTACATTCATGTTAATTCAGTAGGTTTTTTTAATTGTTTTACACAACTGGCTTTTTATTACAAAGAGCACGTTACACATATTTATTACGGCACCTTTGTTATTATTAATTATGGTATAGTATTAATTATAATAGTATGTTTTATATGTATTGTTATTAGTGTAATTATCAATGTGTGATAGTCCGGCCGTACACCACGTACCACAAGGACCTGCCAGAATATCAGCGCTGTAGTGCTTCCGAAAGTGGGCCTGGAGCCTCATGCTGAGACAGGTACCTTTTCGAACCCATGCAACACTTTTTTTTAACTTTGTGTTGTATTATAAGATGATGCTAATATGATGTGTTGTATGTATGTCGAATAAGTTTTTTTTTTTCTTCTTACATCTTTAGCATGTTCGTTGATTAGTAACGTTAAGAGCTTAAAGCAACATGGCGGCGGCCATTATCAAGCAGAAAATTACAATTTCAAATTTAAATTACTCTTTAGTGTTACGGAACGTTATCTAAAAAAACTAAAAGCTTATTATTATCGTAAAATTAAAATAAGATACAATATACTATTATAGTTAACAAAAGTAACAGTTAGTCGCCCGCCAAATATTTCTGAATCGTCTGTTTGGCCCGACTGACAAAAGAGTTGAGCGGCCTTGGTATAAAGTGCTCCAACTGATCGTAGACTATAGTAGATAATTGTCACAACAAAAAACAAAATACAAACTCGCTTTATTCTCGCTCGTTAAATCAAAACGAGAACGCATCGAAAACAAACAGTAGTTCCAAATAATTTCTTGCCAAGTTACAACCAAGTACCACTTGGCACAGCTCGGTCTTATGTTTGAGTTAACTTACCAGAACTTACAATGAGATCGGCGTAAGCAATAAATCTCAACGAATTATCCAATAACTCCTTTGAACATTTAATTTTTAACAAGCACTTATTCATTATAACAAGTGGGAGATACTTGGAAAATTCTAGAAAGGTACCTACCTACATACATAAGTTACTTTTCTTTCCAATTAAGCTTCGGAGATAAAACTTTGAGAGGTTTCGATTAACGCAGGGGACAAATTATTCTGTGATAAATCTCAGAAATTAGTTATTTAAATCATTTATAATAAAAGAAAGCGTCTATTTTCCTCTGTGCAATAGTTTGTATATTTTTTAAGAATCCATAAAACCTATAAACTTACATAATTTTGCCAATCATAAATGTTTTTTGTATGAATAAATTATGAGATTCGACATAGTTAAAATATCTATGGAGATGAAGCATGTAAAGCTAAAATGTATTTTTAGTATAATAGATACTTAATACCACTGGCGTAACCATACCGACTGAGGCACGTTGCAAATTCATTGGAAGGGACCCAGTGAAAATTGTCACGTAATTTGATTTTAATAAATCACTAAGGTGATCGTTTTATTATTTGGTCGTGTCTAACTTTATTTTACTTATAATTTTTAATGAATTTTACTAATAATGTTAGGATTATACTGAACTCGCGGCTTCACGGGTCGGGCCCTCATCGGACTGAGGCTCGTGGCATTTTGCCAGCTCTGTCACCCTATAGTTATGCCACTACCTAACGTAATATTACACATCTTTACATTAATTTTTTTAAGTATATTTTTACGCAATCGTAATCGTCAATTTCATTTTAAATAAAGTCACGGGAAACGGCAATTGACAACTTCATGTGGCTATCCTCGGATCATTCCAAAGCAAAACACGTACGAACTGAGCTCTTTGATCCTTCCTTGTTGTCTGTCCATACAAACTACTCATAAATATGCTCAACTCTCTCCGCAATACTTTATTTTCCTCCCTTACTTAATATTCTTTCTACGATATTATGTAGTTTAACATATTAGATGGCTTTAGAAAGGGGTTGCTAAGCTGCGATTGGATTATTTCCATGCGATATGACGCATAGGATAAGATTTTATCAAGCGAAAAAAATTTTTTTTCGCATTGATTAAATGGTTTTCTCAACTTCACCGAACTATTGAAGCAAGCGCTAAGGGGGCTCAGCCAGGACAGTGGTAACTATCACAACGACACCAAAATGGTACGGACCTTGTGCTGCCATCTGAATACTTCTACTTAGATAATGGTAATCGGTGTGTTAAACACGCACAATTTTAATCTTGTATCAACGGAACCAAACGCCAGCCAAACGGTGGCTCATCCTGCTCGAACTTTCCAAGAAGTTTTTCTCGGCACCTCAGAATAAATGTTACGCGTTATTATTCTATATCACAAAGAACGCCACCAAAATTAAATAATATAAAGTGAAATACACAAGATAATGAATTAAGAACATAACTGTCACATGACAAACTGGGTCCCGCCAAAGTCTCCACTATCCGGGTTGTAAACCACGCGGAATTTGCTCTAGCTAGACCTTAAGATAATTAAGGGAAACTGCGCCTCTCAAGGTGGTCCTTACAGAACCCATGTATCTGCAGGAGTGTGGAGGACTTTATGACATACACTGGATAAACAAAGGAGTAAAATGTTAAACGTGAAAATTAAGCGTGCAGCATCGTGTATTTGATAGAAGTGAAACTTAAGAGGATATGCTAGCGGCATTTATCCCATACAAACGTAGTCCGCTGTTTCCTTCTTGGATAATAGCATTATGGTAAATAATTTTATACAAAAATTATATATATATATATATATCCACCACCGCCATGCCTGTATGTTTTGATTTTTTCCATAAATTAGTTATTGTAGAAACTAGGAGCCTTTGAAAATGAAAAAATTCTCGTTTTTTACCGTCATTTTCAGACGTTCGTTAAATAAATTTTATGAATAACACTAAAAAACAGAGAAGACATACCCAAAGTTTTTCTTATTCTTTAACCGAAAGAAAATTAGAAATCGGTTCAGTTTTGGAGAAGGAGGAAAACAGGATACTACGAATTGATGACCGCGCGAATCTCTAGAGAACAAGTTTCAAGAATATGATATCTTAATTTTGCCCTCCCAATACATCTTCGATAACTTAATGCATATTCGTAAAAATTTAGACAAGCTAGACAATCTAGTGAATGATCGTCATAATTTTAATATTAGAAATTAGGCTTTAGGCTATGTAAGTCTAATAAAAGCTTTATAGGTAATAGTATTCGGTTTTACAATAAGATCCCAACTAACATTACCGATTTACCTGACAATAAGTTCAAGTAATATGTCAAGCAAGTCTTAATCTCAAAAGGTTATTACAGGTGGATCATTACGTGAACGATAGTGATGTCTGGAATTAACCCACATCTCTGTGCTTCCGCTAACATTATTAAGACTATGATTTGTATAGTTTTTTATATGAAAAAAAAAATGTATTATATTTATTTTAAAAAAAAAGAACCAGATCGAGTTTCTTGCCGGCTCTTCTCGGCTGGGTTGTTTTCTGAACCGGTGTTAGTGTTTAGACGTCCATAAGCGCCTTCTTAGGTGAATAAAGATTTTTTCGATTTTGATGTATTATTTTGCCCATTTTGCCCCTTTCCTGTTTTATAACTCTTTGCAACGCGATAGCATTATATTATTGAAATACCTAGTTTTCAAATCTGTTGCCGGCCGCATGCCCTCTTAAAATATAAATAATAAGAGACATTTAGTGTGATAGGTGGAGAGTATCTGAAAGAAGCACAACATTATGTTTCATACAAAAAAAACTAATGTAAGAATAATATAAAAAATTCACTTTACTAACTATTATAATCAGAAATCCAAACATAATATATGACGAATTAACAATATGCACACTTTTAAAAATACAGTAATGCGCACGCTTTCTCAAGAACGAATATGTGACATAAAGAGAAGGAAATAAGAATTCTACAGTCAAAAAGTATAGCGTGTTTAGTATCTATGTATCTAACTACGATTTTCTATTTTGAAGCGATGATGACGCAGCGGGTAGTGCGGCCGGATTCCGCGTCAATCGACGCGGGTACGATCCCCACCTATCCGACTCTAAAATCGGCCTGAGTTTCCCGTGAAGGAAAACATCGTGAGGATACCATAGCATGGTGGTAGGGCATTTTCTAATGATGCCCGCCTGGGTAGCTACCACCCTCATGTTTGAAAACCTGTCGCCAAATTCCAATAGGTGTGTTCCGGCAGTATCACTTGAGAACCAGTACCTCTAGGCTTAGTGCGCTTACCGTCCTAGACCATATCATCACTTAACATCATTGTGGTCAAAGCATTGAGACTACTCCGTGTAAAAAAAAACTTGCGCTAAAATTATTTATATTTTAGCACTTCAATACGATCACTCCCTCCATAAGCGACATAATTTATACACGCATTGTTTTGTAAAATCAATACAATAAAATGGCTATAAATATCATAAAAGGAGGTACATAAAAGATAGGACGAAGGGTCAAACCAGTGAACCAAATAAAATCGCAGACAAGACTAGGCCGTGATATACGGCGACACGCCAGTTTGTTAACCCCAAGGGGTGTCTTATTTCTTGTATCGACCACCACGTCACATATGTTAGGTTTCACTACAGACCATTTACGACTCGACGTGAAATATATTCGAGTGTAAAATATATGTGATCATATATGTTAAATAACTTTTCATTTTTATGGAATTCATTCACAAAAATCCTCATAGTTTTTGCATAATACATTAATGTAATGTAACAAAAGTCATCTCGCTACCCTCATTCCATTTTCAGTTGGAATCAGCGTAACATGTCTTCCTTTTCCATTCCTCTCTATTTGCAGTCATCTCCGCATTCACTCATTCTCTTCCTAAACATATCTTTCACACAATCCATCCATCTTATTTTTGGTCTTCCCTTTCCTATATAACCGCCCTCATGCATATCCAATACATTTCTCACAACATCCTCTTCCTCCCTGCGCATAACATGTCCATACCAGGACAGACGACTGCTCCTTAATTTCTCTGTTACTGGCGCCACTTTCAAACTTTCTCTAATGTAATCATTCATAATCCTGTTCACTCTTGTTACTCTACACATCCACCTCAACATTCGCCACCATTCCAATCCATATAAGACGACAGACCGTAATATGTTCAGGTAAATCTAATGTAAACAAAATATTTATTTAAAATCTATCTATAGAACTACACCGATGATTTCAGAGAGGAATCATGTAAATCGGTTTTGTGTTTCTCATGTTATAAGGTTATTTCGATCGACTAAAATTACATCCAAATCATCTGGTAGTATTCACCATGACATTTACCATAGATCAAAATACGCCGCAAAAAAAAAACGACGACCACGTAACATCCTTTCTTTATAAACTGACCAAACACTGTTGACTAGAAGGGCCTTGACAGCCCCATCGGACCTTAAGGCGTTCAGCATAAAAATGGTAGCCAGTGAAAGGGCGCCAAAAAGGTACGAACCTTGGATAATAACCCGTGTTAAAAGTCCTCGAAATTTGATCTAGCTAAACTAACGGTTAGTAAACCTGTTAGGTAAAAAAGGTTCCGTACCGAAACCATGTACCTTGTGTGCAGTGTGCAAGTATTTGTGTGGAGTATGATGCGTGTGATGCTAATGCATGCAGTGTCACTGTATGGTGCTGCCAGCGGCTTCAAGAATTTCCCCATATGGGGATCGGAGCGCGTCTTGTGTAACTGCCGAAGGGGTACTTGAGGGTACTTGGAGTGTGTGTGGGAACGCCACCTATCATTCTTACCGAAAATAACCCCCGCGAACCGAATCTTCTCGCCGCAGCTGATGACTAAACCATAAAACTGTATTGAAATTATCGGTGAAATAGCAAAAGTGAGATTAACACCAAATTTATCAAGCAAGTATAAAACACGTGAAATCGTGAAAAAATAATTAACTTTTATTTTCATGAAGATAAAATAGACAATCGAGTTCTATTTTAAAATCAGCCAGTATAATATGTTTCCGAGAATTAAAAACTATTGTTTTAATGTTTAAATTTGTTCCTTGAAATTTTTAACATGACTTAATATTCAACAAATAAGATTCGTCTGGTTTTTACATCTGTTTTACGCTCTGAGCAATAATTATGTACATTGTCATGTAGTTTATTTACAATAAAAACATGGGATATTCTGCGTAAATATACTTTTTATTTTTGACTTCTGAGCACCATAACAGAGGAGTAGAAAAAAATTAACTATTTAATTGAAGACACCTTGCTAGAGAGATAGCAAAAAATTCAGACACGAATGAACGAAGCCGCAAACACTACCCAGTGAAGAACGGAAGCTTAATAGAAACCTTGTATGTAAATACATTATAAAAGAAAATTATCCGTAAAGGCAAATTCCATAGTAATGCATGACAGGATATTAACTGTCAGGCAGCTAGCGTCATATCCTGCGCCGTGACTACTTCCGTTTCCGTTGCGACGTGCACCGGCCCGGAAACTGGCACAGAGCAGTGATTTATGGGATTGCAAACGCATTGTTCGATGAATTTGTAGTAAAACTACGACTGTAACGTAAGCACAGTTGCGATTTGAAACACACATTATACATTATTAATTCATTATCATCATCCTGTTCCTAACGTTTAGTTACTTGGGGTTTGCGCAGTATATTTTCTTCTTTCATACATCTCTATCAGCCATTTTATACGCCTATTTTACTTTCATATCATTCCTTATACAAGTTATTCAATTATTTTCTTTGGCCATCCTCTCTGTCTTAATATGTCAACCTTCATAGCCATCGTTTTGTTCGTCACATTTTTTTTACACGTTAGGCTAAAGGCCAGTGCTTTGACCACAATCTCATCTGATGTTAAATGATGATGTGGTCCAGGACGTTAAGCACACTAAGCCTAGAGATACTGGTCCGGCGGGTACGTGTATTCATAGCTTAATTAGCTGATGTTGCCCGGGTTAAACTTATGTAAAAAAATATTATTTATTATAATAATTTTAAAAATATGTAACTCCACAGTACTTTGTATGTTTTATGCACAAAACACATCGATGAATACAATACAGTGACTGGAAAATAATATATCGAGTAATACTAAAATTAAACAAAACAGTGTACAAAGTGTTGTGCAGAAACAAAAAGGCCCGGTCTCAGTATAATTACTGGGTTGGAGCCATTAGGTGAAAAAAAATACAGCGCTGGTAACATTAAAACAATATATCAAAATCAGCCCAGTGGACTTAGATTTGCACGAACAAAGTAAAAGAGTTACCTACTTACTTATATTAACTAGCCGTTCTCCACGGATTTACCCGCTTATTTCCCGTTCCCGTGGGATTTTCGGAATAAAAACTATCCTATGTCATTTCCTGGATTTCAAACTATCTACATACCAAATTTCATCTAAATCGGTCCAGTAGCTTTTAAGTTTATTCGTTACGTACAATTCTTTCCTCTTTATAATATAATTATATTTAAAAAATGGGTGATTTTAATAATATATATATAAATGTATGTGGCGGTTTATCCTATCTCTAATCTAGCGCTGATATCTCCATGTTTGCTGTCTCATAAAAAGCATGCTATATAAGTAATTTACATAATATTTTCTAGTACTCACAGATTATAAAATGTACATCTAAACATAATATAAAACGAGCTCTGAAAGCTTTTAGCTCGCAATAAGCGAAACTAAGAGGAACCCGTCGACGTCGTCCATTTTGTTACTAACTGTATACATAAACAATGGAATATTTTCGAGCGGCCGCATAGCCTTCCTCGTTGAATAATATTTGCATAACATCTAAGGCCTAGGTTTTCTCATAACCAAGAATGAAATTTTTCCCTCAAAACGGCTCTAATTACGTTGAGGAAATTGGCTTTTTTTTGCCCAAAAAAAGTTTTATTTTTTTATTTTATAAAATTGTTTATATTATACCAAAGACAAAGATCACGAAAAAATTACTTCGCGAGGGGCACATTAGTAGACTTCACTCAGCAGTACCATCCGTGGGTGCAGACTGAATAGAGGCTTGAAGCGATGATGGCGCTGTAGATAATGCGGCCGAATTCCGCGTTAATGGATCCAAGTCTAAAATCAGCCTGAGCTTTCGGTGAAGGAAAATATCGTGAGGAAACCATTGCATGGTGTCAGGGCATTTTCTAACAATGCCCGCCTGGATAGCTACCACCCTCAAGTTCGAAAACCTATCGGCAAATACCCAATAGGTGTATACCGGCAGCGTCACTTGAGAACCAATATATAGGCTTAGTGTGTTTACCATCCTGCACCACATCGTCACATAACATCAGGTGAGATTGTGGTCAAAGCACTGAGCCTATACCGTGTAAAAAAAGAGGCCACCATCCGAGGGAATAGCTCTGAACCAATTCTTCGCAGCTTCCCATTAGTTCGTAAGCTAGTTGTAAGTTTAACTGCTCGCAGGCACTTATTTTATAAGATTAAATATGAATGTACTCTTTACTGTGTTGTTCTTGACGTGAAAACTTATTTAGCGGCGTTGAGCGATTCTCGATAGGGGAATAACTCATAGATGCTTGATACCAATGCAATGACGTCAGCCGTCAATATGCTACAGTATGTCAAGTATAAAAAGCATTTAAGTGCGGGCGCTCAGAGATAAATAAAATGTATACTTACTCAGTCTATCGTATGTTTTGATTATGAATAAACTATATGTAAATGTATATAACTATTGCTAGAAGCGCGCAACAGATATAAAAAAAACACACACTCAAATATTTAATGTTAGGTTATTTTAATAACTTCAATGAACAAATTATAGAATTGAAATAGTTTCTCCAATGTTTCAAGTTTTTACTTCTGTCGGTAGTCCCCATCATATGGCTGTTTTTATCTAAATAAATGCACGATCTCGTGACTAACCAGTGCACAAAGTTGTGCGACTAGGGGTTTCTCTAGTTATAATCAGTTTTAACCGAAGCACAGAGGTGTGTCATTTTCAGACGCACATTCGTCTTGCAGCTTTTTTATATCTCGTCATACTAAACTTTGAAGGTTGTTTTACGTCTTAATGCTTTTGAATGTATATTTCTTCGACATAAGACTATGCTTTTACAATCGTAACTCTTTGAAGAAACCTTTAACAATCGACCAAAGCGAAAGCCACGCTAACCGCCACCAAACAGAGCGCAATGAATCCACCAATCAGAGCGTAGACGCTTATATTTATATCCAATCAACGGCTTTGTCACGCTCATTGTAGTAAATTGTCAATGGTAGGTACGCAATTAGCTCTGTCAACATCGCGTCGGTAATGTAGTGTGCTTGTGAAATTTGATACTTTCGCGATATATGCTGCGTTCATTGAAATATTAATTAATAATAGTTCTGCAGTCATATTCAATTTGTTTGTATAACTTTCATTTTCATGAAAGTTTTCTATACAGTTACTATTTTTTTTTTTTTTTAAAACAAATAAGAGGTCTGTGGACGACCTCTGCCGGAAAAAAGTTATTTAACAATTTTTGTCCGTCTGTTCGTCTAATCTCCGGAACGGAACTTTTATCGACGAGACTTTCTTTGGTAGATAGTTTTAGTTACCCCGCGTAGCTTAGGCTACTTTTATTTTTCGGAAATAGAGTTCAGCTTAAAAAAATTAATGCACATGAAATTGTGAATAAAATCCAATTTAATGCTTAGGGCAGATGCTTGAATTTGTGAGAAGTATCTTTGCTATCTGCTAGTATCAATAACTATACCTATAACATTTTTTTTATACGGTACGGGCTCAGTGAGTTGACCCCAATCTCACATGATGTTAAGTGTCGATGTGTCCAAGATGGTAAACACACTAAACCTAGGTACCGGTTCTCAAGTGATGGGTAGCTACCCAGGCGGCCATCATTAGAAAATGCCTTACCACCATCCTATGGTTTTCTTACGATGTTTTGCTTCACCGAAAGCTCAGGCCGATTTTTAGACTTGGATAGGTGGTGATTGAACCCGTGTCGAAAGACGCGGAATTCAGACGCACTATCCACTGCGCCATCATCGCTTCAAAACTTACGTTAACTATATGAAACGCGTGTTTCTCATATATCCAGCGGGTGGCCAAATTATTTTCTATAAAATCTATATTGATATTTGTATTCGGATTTGTGTTTTGTAGAATTTTCGTTCTCTTCGACAGGAAACGATGATACCTAATAAGGAACTTAGTTCCAAAAGGTTATGGGAATCTATGCTTATAAAGTATCAAAACAGAAACAAAACGAATCGGCAGTTCCCACGAGTGTGCTACGGCTATAAATTACGAAACGTACGTTTTCATTGCCGGCCATACGCTACTACTGTGTGTAAAATTGCATTCGAGCAGATGTTTTCTTATTTAGTTATCTTTTATTACGTTTCTTAGGATATATTGTTGTATACATTACTTGGCATGATTTTATTATTTATGCAGCATGGCAATATAATTTAAATGTGTTTTGGATTGAAAACATCTTTAACGGCGTTTTTTTTAGTGTGTCTTCAAACTTATTTGGAGACGACCAGACCTTCCCCTGCCATAGTAGTCAGAGACTTTGCTATCGACAGTGTAGTGGAAGTATGACGTTGTTTAATTTTTCTTTACGATTTTAGATGGACCGAGGATATTTCTTTTTAAAACTTTTCTTGCATCATGGTCGGCAGTGTTAGCCCATATGTATCTGTGGTGAGGTAAAGTTGGTGGTGTCCCACACTGGCACGGAGTTCGTCCCTCCGTGCCCCCTTACATATTGTATTAGGGGACTTCGGTCTCACTAATACAATAGGTAAGGGTAGTGCGTAAATGCATTTCTCCTCGCCAAAAAAAAAAAAAAAAAATTGATAATTGTGTAGTGTATGTTCAGTGGTGTGTACGATATCCCTTTAACGGCGTTGAGCGATACTCAGTATGGGATACACTTATAGATTCGCATCAACTACAATGATATGACGTCAGACAGTGGAACATTATATCAAGTATAAGATGGCATTCAAGTGCCGACGTCTTAAAAGCATTTTACTTTTAATTAACAAATTATGACATTTTAATTATCTATACTATAATTTAAACGTTAAAAAAAGAGTTTCGATTTTTACTTCTGTCGGGAATCTCCAATATGACTAGTTTTTTCATATTAAGGGTCGACAATGAATTTGGTCAGCCTTCATTACAGTCTAAGATAAAATAATACACCAACAGGTTCCAATGGACGCGGGTTCGAACTCACCTATCTAATTCTAAAATCATCCTATGCTTTCGGTGAAGGAAAACATCTCAAGGAATCAAAGCATGATGGTAGAGCATTTTCTAATAATGGCCGCCCGGGTAGATACCACCCTCAAATTTGGAAACCTGTCGCCAAATGCCAATAGGTGTGTTCTGGCAGCGTCACTTGAGAACCAGTTCCTAGGTTTAGTATGTTTACCATCCTGGACCATGTCGTCACTTAGCATCAGGTGAGATTGTGGCCAAAGCACTAAGGCTATATCGTGTAAAAAAAAACATCGTAACTTAACGTTATGTGAGGTTGTGGTCAAAAGCACTGAGCCTGTACTGTATAATAAAATCTTACCAAGTGGATATTTAATAATTCTACTAAGAATGTCAACCAGTACAAGGGCATCACACAAAGACACGAACCAAGGCTTAGACTATTGCCCTGCGATCGAGGTTGTCAGAATAACCCCTAAGTACTAATGCAAATATGTCTTAGTTATGAACCACCCGAGCGTAGGGGATTGGCGGGTTAATTCCAATTTATTGCGATCTATACCCGTACGGCTTCAGGGATTCAAACTTGTACACAATATAATAAACTCCATCTACTACGTATTTACTAAATATCTACTGAATAATGAATCATATTCTGAACACAGAAGAGTCTTGAACTTTTTTTTTCGACATATATAATGTAGTTATAAGCAAAGCCTTTTTTAATATTCTTCCTCCCGAGAAAGGCGTACACTACCCAGAGCTAAAGAGTCAACATATATCTCCATCCATTCAACCGAAAGACGTCCACTGCTGGACATAGGTCTTCCCCAAAGGTATCCACGACGACCGGTTTTGCGCCACCCGCATCCAGCGGATAGACGCGACCTTCACCAGGTCGTCGGTACACTTTGTGGGAGGCCAACCAACGCTCCGTCTTCAAATACGTGGCAGCCATTCGAGAACCCGTTGGCTCTATCGGGCATTGGTTCTACGAGCCAATGTACCCAGCCAGTAATGTGCCCAGCCCATTGTCACTTCCGTTTAGCAATTCTTCGGGCAATGTTGAATACTTTAGTTCTTCTGCGGATCTCCTCATTTCTGACTCGATCACGCATGGAAACCTCGAGCATAGCCCTCTTGATTGCCCTTTATGTAACTTTAAGCTTTCATACATCTGGTTAAGTAAAATCCAAATCCTAACTAGTAATATTATAAATGAGAGTGTGTTTGTTGCGTTATTACACCTTGACTACTAAACCAAACATTATGAAATCTTGCGTGCACATTGTCAGCATTAAAGAGAAAAACACAGGGTAACATTAATCACTGTATTGTTCGACAAAATCTACACAAATGCGAGCGATACTGCGCACAAAAATTAGTAGGTCTAAAAAATTATGACTATAACTTGCGCCTTGGACTTGCGATCTTATATTGTTTCCGCACACACTGCGGGTCCCCCTCCGGTGGCCGCCCAAGACGTGCTTCGTTCCCGAACTTGGGAAACTTGGCGCCACTACACAATGTTCATTATGCATTACACGCACAACACTGTACACACACTCCTGCACATAACACGCAGGTACATAGATCCTGTAAGAGGAACCTGTTTAATTTTTTTATTATTAAACTGGATATTTGCCCGCGGCTGCACCCGCGATTTATATATTCTTCACTACGTTTTAATTTTTTTTAGGGAACTCTATTTTTTTTTTTAATAAGATAAAGTAAAAATATTTCTCATAAATTCAAGCACTTGCTAGTAAAACTGTCCATTGAATCGGATTTTATTCAATTTTTTGTAAGTTTTAATTTTTTTACACGGAACACTAATTATTTTCGAAAATTAAAAGTACCCTAAGTTACCCGTAGTAACTTCAGCTATCTACTAAAAAAGTCCCGTCAAAATCTGTCCGGCCCTTCTGAAGATTATCCTGAACGAACAGACAGACAGACAAGACAAGAAAATTAATTTTGACATAACAAACAGACACTCCAATCTTATTTATTAGTATAGATATAGATTATAAATATTATAATTAAGATTGTAATTTTACTTAGTCAATACAATAAAGAAACAAATAATATTTCTGAATATACAGCAAAAACATGTGAGCACAGTGAAACCTTAAAAAAATAAACCTACGAAGCAACACACAAAATATAAAAGACCACGAATATAAGAAACATTGTATAATGTATTCTATGTTATTTTTTCTTACGTTAAATCCTACAGACGTATGTGATTGTATCTTTTTAATTTCGCATTTTCGTTCCATAGAAATTCACATCACAAACGAAACTAAAGAAGTTTCCACTTCGAAAAAAGTTAGCCGTCACGGGATGCTCGGCAGATGTGAGACATCAAACTTCATTTTATTATTATTACAGAGGAATGTCTGTAATATATCGTCCCGTATCATTAAATATGATTACAGGTAAACATAGTTAAAGAAAATCTGTTTATCATAGTTTACGAAGGCTCCTAACAATATCAAAGCGGGCATCTAACTAAACTCACCTCAATATATGGATAAAACATACTAAAACATTATGTTTACGTTTGAAAGTGGATAGTAGTTATTACAAATGAGGCCCGGAAGTTTCGAAACTAAACAATGCTTGCAAATTAAACTTAAATGGGCATTGTTAACTAAGTTACACTAGCTAGGTAAATTTCTAGACTAGTAAGTTTTTTTTACACGTTGGTACACTCTTACTACCCATTCGCAACCACATAAAATAAGATTAATGCTAAATATATACCATAACTAGCTGTGTGCCCACAGCTGCGCCCGCGTTTAATATGTTCTTCACTGCGTTTTAATTTTTTTTATACGGAACCTTAATTATTTTCCTAATTTTTTGGTACTAAGATAAAGTAAAAATATTTCTCATAAATTCAAGCACTTGCCCCGTAAATCTGTGCATTGAATCGGATTTTATTAAAATTTTTATGACTTTTATTTTTTTTACGCTGAACCCTAATTATTTTCGAAAATTAAAAGTATCCTAAGTTACGTGGGTAATTTCAGCTATCTACCAAAAAAGCCCCGTCAAAATCTGTTCAGCCGTTCCGGAGATCAGCCGAAACAAACAGACAGACAATTTTCTTTAAATTTGTGTTTTCGGTATAGATTTCGTATAAACAATTATGTATGTTAAAAAAAAAATTTGACTTTACAAACAGACACTTCAATTTTACTTATTACTATAGAAAATCTATTTTCATTTAGTATTATTTCATACATAAATGAAAAAAACATAATTGAACATAACTCCACTTAAACTTCAAATGACTAACATAATGTAGCCAATCACTTAACTTTTAACGAGAGCTAGTAAAATTACACTCATAAATGTACGTACAATAATAAACCAGCCTACAATAATCCAGATAACACTCACAGAGAGTCCACTCAAACCGAACGATCAAATTCGAGCGCAGACAGATTCATCCAATATTCTCCTCGTTCGGCATGACCGTTATATAGTGCCGTACTATATCTATGAAACCGAATTCCACATTCAGTACATTTATTTGGTTTAACTTTGATAGGTTTTCATTATAATTTCCAGAATTCGATTGATTTCAACGTAATAAATATATTGTTTTTTTTTTTTTATTCTGTATAAATTTAGAATATTATGACGCTTTATATTAAATACCAGTCTATACTAATAAATAAAATTGAAGTGTCTGTTTATAATGTCTAAATTTTCCTTTTTTTCTAAATACATATGAATGAATACACGATCCCTATACAAAAAACTCAATTTTTGAAATTTTTGTCTGCTGTCCGTCTGTCTATTTGTTCCGGGTAATCTCCGGAATAGTCGGACCGATTTTGATGAGACTTTTTTGGTAGACAGCTGAAGTTACTCCGAGTATCTTAGTTTTACCTACAAACTTTTAATTTACTTACTTTTGATTTTCGAAATAATTAGGGTTCCGCTTAAAAAAAATAAAACTCATGAAATTGTGAATAAAATCCGATTCAATGTTCAATTTTACGGGCAAGTGCTTGAATATATGAGAAATATTTTTACTTTATCTTAGTACCAAAAAATTTAAAGGATAATAATTAGGTTTCCGTATAAAAAAATAAATAAAACGCAGTGAAGAATATATAAAACGCGGGCGCAGCCGCGGGCACACAGCTAGTTTGAACTAAAATGGAAAACACTGTAAGCCAAGTTTGGCAATAGTTTTTACTACAATACAATACAACAGTAGCTAGTCAGGCGGATATTTGGAATACCCTAGCATCATTTTTTTGGTTTTTAAGATTTTTTCTTCACCAAAAGCTCAGGATCGTTATAGAAAAGGGTTTGAATCTACATCCCTCCTCATTACCAGTGCAAGAATGAACAGATCCGCAGAACAACTAAGGTAACCGACATTGTCCTAAGAATTTCTAAACTTAAGTGGCAGTGGACTGGGCGCATTGCTCGCAGAACCGATGACCGAAGGAGCCAGCGGGATCTTGAATGGCTACCATGCACCGGAAGACGTAGCGTGGGTAGACAAGGTGGACTGACGAACTGGTGAAGGTCGTAGTAATCTGCAGGATGCGAGTGGCGCAAGACCGATCGTAGTGGAGATCTTCGAGGGAAACTTATGTCCAGCAGGGCTTCCATGTAAACATTAATACCATCTCCATTCCACGACAAAGTTACTTTATAATTCACAGTTGCAACTTTATATTTGTAACATTTTTTATTAACCGGTTCAGCACCAACCTGGCGTTTAAGCCAGTTTGCAATTGTATTCCTATTGTAAAATTTTATTGGTATTTCAGCGATTAATTTGGTGTATATAATTTTAACACTAACCAAAAGCCTTTAGTCCTGTACCTAAAAAAGACACGTCGCAAACGCTCGACGAAACTCTGTGAATAGTCGTGAATTATATCCATAATACATATTTACATCGCCACGAACTAAAAGTCCACGCTTTTCCCCTCAAAGGCTTTTAGTATTTCACAAGCGTGAGTATAACTTTGCGAGGAATTCGAGCATAAATTGTTTTTACTTACTGAACGCTGCCTGGGGTATAAAATGACAGTAGACAAAATAAACCTGTTTGTAACGTTGTAGGAACGATACAATTTTTTCTATAACTTGGAGAGATATTGTTTATATTGTAAATTTTGTTTGTATATTTGCTAACATTAATATGTACACCTATTTGCTTCAGTCATCTAGTGGTAAAATAGAAAATAAAAAGGAATAAATAAATCAAATTGCAAACGTATTTGATTAATAAAAGTGTTATTTTGTGGAAATCTCTCTTAAACTTGTTACTTATTACTTTGTTAATTCCACTTGATGGTGTACAATGGTGTAAAGTTGGAATTTTATTGTAAGCTTCTAAAAACACTAGACAGCTGTAAATCCTTTTCAAGCAAAATTAGCAAAATAATACAATCTAAATTATTGTGCTATAGTTATAAGCTAAAATATATCTCGTCAGAAGAAATTCTAGCGATGGTGATTATAATTTTTTTAATTTTTCAAACTTCTATCGATCTATAGTTCTGTATTTTTCCACTTCAATCTCAGAGCTATGTAAGATCGCTGGACAGCTCAAGTGTCCTTCACCATCATTTGAGATTATTGCTCTTATATTGGTGTTGTCTGAACCCTAAATCCGAGAGATTTTTTTACACTGTTTACACTTAGACCACAATCTCATCTGATGTTAAGAGACGATGTGATCCAGGATAATAAACACACTAAGCCTGGAGCTACTGGGTTTCAAGTGATGTTTCCAACCTATTGGTATTTGGCGACAGGTTTGTAAACTTTTGTGTGGCAGGTAGCCATTATTTTTATACAATGCCCTGCTGCTATGCTATTGTTGTATTCCTTCATTGAAAGCTCACTGCGCCATCATTGCTTATTGGTTTAACTAACCGATAAGAATGATTTTTTTACTACAACAGAATTTTCAATGTTGAAAATGAATTTTATAAACCTAAGCTTCATTTATCCAGACGCTTTGAAAACAAAATCTAACAAGGCACTTGCTCACGCCATTCGTTACGTTTCAATCAGTAGGTATCCTCTGTTGTAACTATGAAATCTATTTTTTAATAATCTCATTCATACAAACGCTACGCACTTTTATAAGAACGCTCATATTCCTAATTATTTAGGACTATTCTCGAATGGATAGTGAGTAATTTTTCCGCCCGCGTCAATTGAAATCGTCGATTTTCTCTTAACAATAACAACGAAGTTTTACATTACTATAAAAGTGTACTGTATATTTAAGGCATTAAGGATTAATTTCATCGAACAACTGTCTTTGAGTGATCCACTGGGGATCTGAAACAAAAGGGAAGCAGGTATAGCAGGGGTTGAACGTCGAGAGAGCTTTTCAAACGAACGCAAGAGGTTGGGGGAACTTTTCGATGGATTTTCTTACAAAGACTTTTAAATTTAATATGTATAAATCAAGACACTCCTTCGAGAATGGACACCTTAGATTTATTTATATAATAGCCGAGAAACACAATGTTACAAAGTATTCTATATAACCTTTTTGTAATTAATTAAATTTAAAAAAAAATCATTCTGTGTGTACCAACAAAAATCTTCTCGTAAAAGGCGACTAAAAGATAAAACAGGAGATGGGCAACAGCATCGTCTAAACACCACAAAACACCTACTGAGATCATCACCCTCCTGCCAAGCGTGGCAATTATGGCAATCCCCTCCCCTTGTTGGAAGGGACCTATGTTCAGCAGTGGACGTCTTTCGGTTGCATGTATGATTAGAAATATTATTTAGTGGCATTTTATCTCCTAAATATTTTTTTCTGTATCAAACAGCACGAGTTTTATAATAAAATACGAAAAGTAATTTAAATAGAGACATTTATTCCCATTTTAGTATAAAAATCTCTATACACCTGGCAAGACAGTTTTTTACGGGATAAATCGACAAGATTGTGTTTGTTTTTTGGGTCGAATGGTTCTTAAATTGGATTTACAATTCAATTTATGGAACGATTGAAGTTATGTTTGGAAAGTTACGTTTACAATGTATGAAATTGTGAAACTGTAGATCTCTATGGCTTATAGAAATTCGTGAGTTTCGCGATACATTTAAATACTGTATGACTCAGAGCTTTGACTACAATCTCGTCTGATCTTAAGTTACTATAAAGTCATAAACACACTAAGCTTACATTAAAATAATACTCTCAGAAGAAGAAATAAAAAAAAGAGAAAAAACGTACATCGTTTGCGACTACCCCGTACGGTTGACATTCATAAAATACCCAACAAAGAATAGAGTAACGAATCAGAACTAAATATCAGTTCAGCAAACCGTTGTAAACATTCAATAGGAATTAGCGAATTGGTATAAACAAAGCAATTAAACCTTTCCAGACTATTCTGTAATCCTTTTCGTTCATAATATAAACGGACCGCGGGGCAATCCAGTCAGTTCGAATTTGTGTAAAATAAACTCTTTCATCATGTGACAATGCATTTTAGTTACCTACAAACCATATCAATATATATCATAATAGCAGAACAGATACGCCTACCAACGAATATTACTATTAAGCTATGCCCGCTAAGCCTCACGCATAGTTATATAAATTATATCTATCCAACATTAGTACATCTAGTAAGCAAACAACTAATAATAGGGATAATAATATAGACGACGGAAAGACCTATGTGTATAACGAGGTCCAGAGACTGTGTCCTATTAAAGATTGGTCAATGTATGAAGCGAAGAAGATTTACTAATAGTAAATGGTTGAGGGGGTTGAATTACGATATAAAGAGATACTAATTGTAGAAAAATAACTGTGTACACCTTTTCTAAACTTTCATATCTAGTATATATATTTCTTTTTGTATATAGTGTGTTAAATAAATATTTCAAAACCGTAAATAAGACCGCTATTCTTGGTAAATACATTCTGTAAAAACTTCAACACTTCAAGATACAGGCATTGCCTAGTTTGTAGTCTACAGACAAAATTATATATATTTGTAATCAATTCGTAAAGAAACACATTTTGAATTAAGATTTTATTTTGATAATTTTAAACCATTGAATGTTTAAAAGATATATGCGGTTCAGAAAAGAAGAAAATTATGTACATAAATAGAGCCGAGAGGTATAACTATTATAATATATGATATGAACATTTTAATGAGCACGCCAAACACTCCACGTAAATCCAAAATCCCTGCCGTGTGACACGCTCGGCGGGACAAAGCGCGTCGTGGTTTCATCCGGCACACACCGCTTAATTTGGCTGTGTTTCTAGTACCTCAGGCGTATATATGTATGTATGTGTATGTATGCTTTATCAACCACATATATCAAATATATGTATCTGTGTATAAACATAATCTTTTGGTGTAATCATTCAACGAGAGAAATTTGCCACTGTCAAAATTTGACACAAATAAATAAATTTTAAAGCGATAACGGGTTCCATTGTAATGTGAGTGGATCATACATCGTTGGACGCAGATTCGAAAGTACGTACCATACTTTATGATAAGCCTAAGCTTTAAGTGATGGAAACTAATTTACATTTATCACTGCTACGTTTCTACGTACATTGTCACTTAAAAACATTAGGTGTGAGTAGCCATCACCCGTGCTGTTCCACCTATCCTTAGCCAGTCACCTGTCCTATATGTACCTCTCCTCCAGAGTTCTTATCGACATACTAGCTTTGTACATGCGGCTGCGCCCGCGTTTCATATATTCTTCACTGCATTTTTTTTTATATGGAACTCTAATTTTTGTTTAAAACTAATATAAAGTAAAAATATTTACGGGCAAGCCCTTGCCCGTAAAATCAGATTTTATTCAATTTTTTTAAGCGTAGCCCTGATTATTTTCTAAAATTAAAAGTACCATAAGTTACCCGGTGTAACTTCAGTTATCTACCAAAAAAAGTCCTGTCAAAATCCGTCCAGCCATCCCAGAGATTACTCGGAACAAACAGACAAACAAAAATGTTAAACATTGCATTTTTGGTATAGGTATCGTGTATACGTTCATATCTATTTACAAAAAAATAATAATTTTGACATTACAAACAGACACTTTTATTTATTATTATAGATATAGATAAGAGCCAAAGGAGGAGAGAGAGGCTGAACCACTTTGCTGGCGGCTGAGGAAGGGCAGGACGTCTGGTTGCCCCCCTTCTCCGGAGTGGAGAAAAAGGAAGTGGTCTGATTCGGGCCTGTCGCCGGGGTGACGCGGAGTATGCCCGATCAAGCCTGTGTTGCACTAGGGAGGCGCCGGTAGGTGAAGTGTGTGTTTAGTTGGTATTTCTGGAGCTTCACGCCGGTTGAGTCCCTCATACCCCCTGGGCATCTTTAGGCCGAGAGAATCTACTCCCGGATTAATGATGACAGGAAGGATGCGTAAAGGCATTCTCCTCTATAAAAAAGGTGAGATTGGACAAAGCACTCAGTCTATAGAATTAAAAAAGCAGATCAAATTACTATTGTTCAATTATAACCCTGTATCCTACCATCCAATCAACCGAAATACGTCCGCTGCTGGAAACAGGTCTCCCCAAAGATCTCCATAACAACCGGTCTTGCGTCACCCGCATCCAGCGGATTTCTGTAACCTTCACCAGGTCGTCGGTCTACCTTTTGGGGGGTCTATCCACACTGCGTCTTCTGGTACGCGGCAGTCATTCGGGAACCCGTTGGCGTTATCGGGCGTGATGTCAATGTACCCAGCCCATTACCACTTAAGTTTAGCAATTCTTCGGGTAATGTACGTTAGATTGATTATTCTGCGGATCTCCTGTTTCCTAATTCGATCACGCAGTGAAACTCCGAGTATACCCTTCTCCATTGCCCTTTGTAACCTTACCTAACCTTAGGAAGAAATGCAGTAATGAAATAAATATTATAGGATGAAGTAGGCATAATGTTCAATTGAAATATCAATCATTCTGTCATAGGAAATTCTTTCTATACCTACTTCTTTCAAATAAACTACAGTTATGTTAACGATTATTCATTTATATAGTTTCTTAGTCCAGTAAAGTTGTTAAATGTCCATTTTCTATTTGAAAGTGTCAATACAATACGTAAATAACAAAGGTACTTTCGCTTTAACAATCTGAAACGAATTGACGAGGGTCTTTATAGAGAAGAAAGGTTTAGTTGAAACTGATTTTTTTTCTATTATACGAGTGGAAAATTGTTCTTACTTATCTGATGAAGTACAAATCGAATTTGTTTTACACTACTTTTACTATTTGTTTTTTTTTTTATTTTGCTCATTAAGAAAACGTATTCGTGCTCATAAAAAAAAGCATTGTAAATCTTTTTTTTGTCTTGTCTATGGACAAGAGTCTCATTCACTATCAATTATATTATGATTGTTATTTTATATGAGTATTTTCCAAAGTCGTTTTTATTACTAGCCGTACCCGCGGCTTTATGCCTTAATACTCTATTCAACAAAATGTCTATGTATTAAAAATTGGTCAAATAATACATCCTTGACTTGAAGCGATGATAGCTAAGTTGGAACTGTGGCCTGATTCTGTGTCGTCGGATGTAGGTTCGAACCCACCTTTCCAGCTGTGTAATGAGTCTGAATTTTCGGAAAACATTGTGAGGAACACATAACATGGCGGTAAGGCCTAATAATGCCCGCATAAGTAGCTACCACCATAAAGATTGTAAAAGTTATCTATTGTAAGGGAGTGGTTGGGAATGTCAGAACTCACAGTCCGTGTCACTATTTACAGTTCAATTCACTTGTGCACTATAACTAAACTATATAACGAATAAAATGCCACAAAAAATTACGTAATATTACAAATTAATTAATTAAAAACAAGGACGAACAGATGACAAACTAAAATCGATCGATAGTGATGTCTGGAAATGACATCGGTGCAGTAAAACTTTGTGTCGAACGAGACGGTATTTTTTAAGAGCTTCTTTTGATTCAATGCTTGGCTGGCCATTTTTAAACCTTTACCTCCTATTATTTTCTATCTATCTATCGATCCATAAATATAAAAGGAAAATGAGGGTCCTTTGACACACCATCACCTCAAAACAACTGAACATATCGGGATGGGGCTACTACCATACAACGCGATATTTTTCGAAGATGGTTATAGGCTATTTATGTTTTGGATTCCATCGAACCTTTCTCATTTTTTTAAATTTACTTTATGTACATTTTTTCTTTCGATTTACTCGTATGTACATTTTTCCGCTAATAAAAATAAAAGACTCTTATTTTTCTTCATTCATTTGTTTTTTTAAGTTAGGTATAATGAAATATGTTATATGCACTTTTTCACTCACACCTAAAGATCATATGAAACGCGTACGAAGCCGCGGACACCAGCTTGTTATCTTGTAAAACAAAAGTAACATTGAATAGTTGCGATGTTTATTAAGGGTAAAGTTTTCGTTCTTATTAACAACAAAAGCTCTTCTGTCAATGGCAGACCAGCTAGCGAACCATCGAGACTAATAACTGACTAGAATATAGAGGCGTGCCCCTGATATTTATAAGTATCTACCGAATGTTACGAGTATCGCTGTGGACATATCGATCGTTTAAGTTATAAACGGTGGCGATATTTTGTTGTTTTTTTTTTTTTGAAGTTTTGATCAGTAATTTTAGCTTTTATTTCACAACTATGCCGTACTTACCTAATTTTACAAAATATATTAAACCCAAAACTTATTTTGATAATATATCTATGATTTAAAAAAAACAGTCTAGTAAATCTGTTTAATGGTTTTCGTTTATTAGTCAATAAAAATTGCAGACATAAAGCGAGACATACATGCATAAAGCTCACATCTGTTATCCCCGAAGTGTTAGGCAGAGGTGAAATAGCGAACTAAACCACCCACATTTCGCCGAGCTTAGTTCCGTCCCAGATGTGAAATGGGGTGAGCCGGACGCTATATCAAGCACAAATACCAGACACCAGGATGATACGGAGTAGAAAACTTGACCCGACACGGGGATCGAACCCGAGACACCTCAGAACGATAGTCGTACCGTAATACAACTGCGCAACCGAGGCAGAGACGTGACTATTTATAATACTTAAAGATAACAACGCAGTATAATAGTACGATATTTTATGTAAATTTAATGTCTTTACAAGATGTATATAAAATTATCCGATGACACAACGATTTCCATTTTGGGCATTTCTACTCCTTGTCAGCATTGAGATAATTAGAAAAAATGAAGTTGCTTATGTAATTTCCATCCAGATCCCCGTCTGCAATATCATCAAAAAATAACCAAAGCTGAAACACCTCGAAACCCCCTTAACGATTGCTTAATAATTGAACGATCCCTTATATGACAAAACACATGTTCGATGGAACCTTTGTAAGACTTCACTAAACATTATAATTGATAACATATTTACCGCATTTAGTTTTCAAGAATAGAAAATTCCCACAAACACAACCGCTACAGCTTATGCCTTGACCGTGTGAACTGAAGCGTCACGTCATCAAGCGTTTCACTCCAGTAATATCACCGAATTCACGGCCGTCGGTAGATTCTTTCTCGAGGAAATTGTTATGAGGGTACGCTACTGTAATGAAACGATATATTGCCAATACGCAATTACTGTTGGTCGTCTGTATTTACAAAATTGTTTAAATAGAATCTAACTCATGGTTGATTTGATTACCTATATCTTAATTCGTCTTGTGTAAGTACTGTAAAAGCACTGAGTTATGACAAATACGACAATTATCAGAACTTTGCTAATCTTATCAGAACAGAGATGCAGGAAAAAGGAAGCCGGCAGCAAGAAGAAAGTCTTGATTACGGAGACCAATCGTTTTTTCAGGGCAATCAACAAATATATCGAATACATGTAAATGAATTTAAAAATATACTTCATTTGATATACACACAAATAAGGGCAATGAATTGATGCAATAAAATTATGAATGAATTAGTAGAATTTAAAAAAGTAATTAGAAAATATTAATTAAGATAAATTTGAGGAACAAAAAAGTAAAATTAATTATAACTAGATAATTGAATCAACAAAGTAACAATTTATTAGAGATAATAGTCTTCTTTATCTTGAACGAAGCTGGTGAGGACCCAAGTAATTCAATTTTATTGAAATTATAGTAGTAAAAATGTAGTAATTCTGCAAAATGATGCGCTCACATCGAACTCATTCATCTTACCAAGTAACAAAAATATACTAAAATATGCAAAACTGACTGCCGACCTTCATAATTAGAGAGGCACCATAATAAAGTACTAGTTACCTTTTGCCTAGTGCCTTCAGCACTCGCCCCCAAATTTCCGGTAAAGCTGTTAAGGTCCTTCCGGACAACAGCACTAGCTACGTTCCAAACAAAAATGGTTACCAAATGTTTATGGATGAATTCAATAATATTATATGGTTTCTGTACAAAAACGTTGAGTTTAGAAAATTGCATAGTTCCTAAATTCACTTATTTAAACGTATACTTAGTTGACTGAAGAATGATATTTAATTTGGGAATGATAGATAAGCAAGCAAGTTCTAGAGAATCCTTTAAAAGAAATTAAGCCTTTTACCTTTAGTTTATTACAATTATAAGTTCGTGGATATAAAGTTCATATTATAAAGCCCTTATCGCTTTAATAGAGCATTGAGTCAGTGTTAATTCCCTAAGGGTCCTTACTTGTATTAGATTAACAATTTTGTGTGATGTATTTTCGCAAAACTAATTTCAATTAAAACTCATTAATTGCTTATGGAGGGAGTACTTCTAAATTTGGTCCTTTTTTCTTTACATGCCTTAAACCAGAGTATTTTTATCTACCATACCCTCTCACGTGTTAAAAGAGAAATGGCAATTAATGCTATTTTTCTGCGCAAGAAAAAAAATGGACTGCTCTCATCCGTAATGGTTTACGCATAACGAATTTACTAAATCGAGATCCCTGAATGTAAATCGTAAAGGACCCTCTAAAGGCCTCGTTTGGGTCAACAGATTGTTCAACAATTTTGACGAGGGAAATGTTTTCTTTTTATGCCAAGGGATGCTTGATAGCAAACGGACCAACGGTCTGACATATTAAGGAGTTATGTCAGCTATGGAAAACTGTAACATAAGATGTTCACATTATGTTAAAGATCAATCTTGAAATGGACAGGGGACGCAAATACATACATATACGCAAATGACAACAATCGCTAGATGAGTTAACTCCCGCAAGATTAAAACTCCCTTTGATTTGAGGCCACGTTTGGCATTACTTATTCTCCTTCTTTGAACGTACTTTAATTTTTGATGTGGAAATTTCCTTTGGGTATAAGCTCCAAGATCGCGTCAACGACATACAAAGGCGGTGGTTAGTTTGACCCACCACACGCGACCGACAGCGTGCGCCAATACCTCCATTTCGTGAGGTTGTGGTTAAACGCTAAACTTTGTGTAGGATTTATACCACGGTACACTTTTAACACGGATTTATTTTGATTAAATTTAATACAACAGAACATCCACCATGACAGCGCATAAAAAACGGAAGGAAGAAAAGAGGTCGTGCGCATTGCTTAAAAGATAATTGGCATACTTCAAAGAACATTATCAAATAGAACAAAGCTTTGACATTAAAAGGTGGTTGGTTATGTAAACTTATTTCCTACACTTTGTAAATACATATGATGTTTTTGCTCATGACCGCTAAGCTCCAACGCCATTTGATCGATCACCATGAAAATTAATATGTATATGTGTTTTTTTTTTTTATTTTTCTTGTGGAAGGTTTTCATGTTATCTCTTTTATTGTAACTTGCTAGCAGATGGCGCTTCAGTTTATCAACTTTTATAACTTTCAATCGATCACAAAAGAAACTCTGTCACGACAATGTCTGCTGTGTTCAGAAAGTGTTTTATAAAAAAACTGTTTTATAGTTCAAAATTCGTCACGTATCTTCAATTTAGCATCTAAAAGTCTTTTTTTATCTATTCAAGCTCGGCAAGTGACTGCAATTTGTCTGATGTTAAACGAAATACAGTCCAAGAGCAATGACGACATCCGACGGATTTTTTTTTAAGATTGACTAAATGCTGTTACTGGAAAGGCTTTGTCAGCTTTACCGAACTTTAGGACGAACAGTTAGTAACGTTCAGCCAGGATAGAGATAGTTAGCACAAGAGCTACGACTTTAGACATAAATTCAGCGTTAAGGTCCCTTACAATACCATGTATCTACGTGTAGTGTGACGACTGTTATACTAGTGCATGAAAGTGTCACTGTATCGCACTGGTGGCAGATACAGAAGCCTCCCAGGCTGGGAATCGAGGACCTGGCAGATGGGAATATATCTCGAGTCAGCATCATCACACGGTGCTACATCTATCACGGGTAAAGCCTGCGATGTAGGCTACCTGTTCTTGAAACGTGACGCGTTTCAGTCAGGCTCAATTACTCTATCACTTAGTCCTTCAAAAGAGGCGTGAAGAGGAATTTAAGCAGGCCAACATGACAGCGGTGACTGGCAGTGAATTCTGTTCAGTGTCAGTCGCCGCTGTTTTTGGATTGTACTGTACTTACTATCAGGTCCAGTGCAGTCACTGTGCTGTGCATTAAAACAAAAAATAACTGCTAAATCTATACTGGCTGATACGTGCACGTCTCACTAAGTCGGCTTTTCGACATCGAAAGCCCTACCAGTAAATTTAATTTACTTTGCCTACTCCGATACAAAAAAAAAACACGGCGCAAAGGAACCCTAAACTTTTTCTCATTAGCCCAGTCACGTTCTCTTTTATATGCGTACGTCAAAGAGTTTCATACCGAAATGTCTCGCAGACGAAATATCATTTTCACCCGCACTGATATATGAAAAGATGTCGGCCCGTATTATTTTTTTTTTCTTCGCGTCTCGCGCTACGTTGTAAGTCGGGGTGTGAAAATTGAAATTATGTAGGTATCCTGCTTTATTATAGAGGAATGTTTTGTAGAGACGCGTGATTCGCACAAATATACATACTTAAAAAAATTGTTTATGGTTAACGTTAGATCACGATTTTAAATTATTATTTGCACGAGATGCGATGATGTCTGAGTAGTAATATGGAATTAACACAATACTGATAAGCAAAGTCGGTATCGGTCTTGCAGTCTTGATCAGGGTCTCGCAATTTCGGCAGACCAAAACTAAGATCAAGATCATAAATTCACTAGCAAGCGCAGACGATCAAGGTCAAGACTGATAATACAAAACCGAGACCAATGTTAAAGACTTGATTAAAAATTGTAAATCCCGTTATGATCAGGAGAGATGCGATTATTTGTCCCAATTCCAATACATGTTTTTCTCGGAACAAAATATGTTTTTATGTTTAACATTTCTAGTTTGATTAGTTAATTAGTTATTTCTAGTTACTAGTTTGTGATTATTAATACTACTAATAAAATAATGTTATAAGCGTTGTAAAAAAATCAACAAGGTCTGTGAAAATTTTGATTCGAAATTAACCTAACAAACACAGAATACCTTCACGCATGCAGTGATTTTAATATATTTAGTTTTTGTGTAACAACTCAGAACATTTCAAACTTTTTAAAATAAGTATAATGCTATCTATGAATAGTCGTTGAAAGGTATTTTTTTATTTAATTTACCTGATTTATTTATGCTCCATTCACTATTTATTGTGATATTATTAAGGATAATGTTTATTGTCACTTTATTTAAATTAAAGGTTTTAAATTTAAATCTAGAAACAAGCTATTTAAATATCACATAAATACCTTTTTTGACGGGGGGAAATGCATTTACGCACTACCCATCATATAAATACCTACATATGTGCGTAATAAAAGTATCCTAGATGTTACACCAGAGTATAAACTACTATCATACTAAATTTCATCACAATCGGCTTAGTGGTTTTTGCGTGATTGGCGAACAATCTAACAAACAGACAAAAAGAATTTTTACTAACCGTCGAAATGTGTTCTGTAGTGGGCTCTGAAGCCTCGCGTAGTGTTTTTTAATGTCTTCAATGTACAGATTTCATTCATTTTGCGTTTTATTATAAGTATAGGTTAGTGTTATGTGAACCTATTGAACATATTAAAAAAAATTAAAATTTGTTGACAAACACAAGATAAAATTGTACTGAACTTAATTATCTTTACCAATTTTATACGGATTATTAAAAATATTCGAATAAGTTGTTTTTAGTTCAAGCTCTTTTTTTAGGAAGAATAATTCTCTCCAATGAAGTTGGTAAGGGTGTGTGTGAGGGACGTCTCACACTGTTTAGTTCGACCTAGGCGAACGTATCTTGACCAAATCGAGTACGTCTTAAATAAAGGCCCTGTGAAAAGTATCCATAACCAGCGAGCATGTTATGAAAACGCTCATGAAAGTGGAAGAAGCGAAAGAGGTGTGTCAAGATCGTAGCAAGTGGAAGGACGTAGTCTCTGCCTACCCCCACGGGAGAAACGCGTGATGATAGTAGGTAAAGCTTTCCGTACTTATTATTTCCAAACATATGCTTTTTTTATCGTACTGTTTTTTTTCTCTCCTATAGGCATGGATGAAACACTTTGTGCCAATGGTTTGTTTGGTATAAAAAGTGATACAATACCCATTGATATATAATTATTTTAGCGTTTGGCTATATTCAAGTGACTTCTTGATTGTAAAATGATTTAGAGAAAAACTGTTCAACCTGCTCGTGGGCCATAATCTATACTTATAATAAAAAAAGCCTAACGAGCCGTAATCTGTACATGAAGGATATTTAACCCCTTGAGCACCTTCCTGGCGTTTACGCCAGCTTTCCATTGTTTTCCTATTGTCTTTCTATTGTTTCATTTTTATGGGTACTCGACACACTAAGAAACTGTGTGTTTGTTTATTAATTTGTTCGCCAATCACGCAAAAACTATAATACTTAACCAATTTCGATGAAATTTGGTATGATTTATACTCTATAGTAACATCTAGCATACTGTTTACACATATATACTCGTATATTTGTATAATGTATGTACAGCGTTTATTTAGATTCATTTAAAAAAGCCATAATAATGAAGTGTTTGAATAATAACATTATCAATAAATAGTGAACGGAATAGAAATATAACAAATTTAAAGCAACATTCTATTTTCGCTTTATTCCAAAAATCTCTCATATACACTTGTAATAAAAGGTTAACGAGACGAAATCTTTACATTCAAAATATTTAAGTAAAAATACTATGCGGGGCTTCAGAATCGACTACAGAACACATTTCGATAGTTAAAAAAATGTATTATTGAGTTTATTAAGTTCTTTGTCAATCACGCAAAAACTACTGAACCGAATTCTATGAAATTTGGTAATGACATATATCGCATCCGAGCGGAGCAATGCAAATTCTCCGAATTCCAAGCGAGTGAAACCGCGAGCACGGCTCATCAGCACAAGTCATAGGTATTCGCGACCCCAAAAGCCGTGAGAACTTTATTTTTACACGCCGTGGTATAATTACGAGAACATTCCACGGATATTTAACGTTCTTAACAACGTATATCTTTAACTAATTTAATTAAAAATTGTTATATGTGTTTTAATTCTTCATACGTATATACTGAGTTTAGAACTAGAAGATATCTTAATAGAATGCATACTACCACTGCTTTTTTTTTTTTGTACAAAACATAATTCTGTTGTGTTTGCGAGATGGTTGGGTTTCCGTAGACAACTAGATTAATTTTACCACCTGATAAACCTGTGATAAACGGTGATAAACCTGCCGTAATGTGTGACTTCTCACCTGTCAGCGTTCGTCATCGTTCTGGAGCTGTATTTAGCATAAAAATAGTACAGTCATTCAGCAGAGTTTGATTTAAAAAACATCTAATTACAAGTAATGCTTCATTTAATTTATATCTTGCACTTTTAATTATAATTAGTTATTGATAGTAATACACGTGTAATAATTTTCATTTTTATTATATATTGTTTTTAAAATAAAAAACTACATGTTAATACGTATTTAAAAAAAATTATATGATATAGTGATAAAGTTTTAGGAAATAAAAAAGGTGGAACTAAACAAAATCAATATAAAAGCTTTCTTATTAGCAAATAGTTATATATTTTACGTTAGTCACAAATATTCATACATTTTTAACAAAAATCAGACACACACTCATGTATAAAAAAACATCGAAGGTTATCATCATTTGTCATTCAATAATAATTGATTTAAACTACTTACGATAGATATTATTGGAGCTATTCAATCCGCACTAATCTAGTTCGGGCCGGTTCGCGCCAGGCAGTTGTTGGTCACGTTGAAAATTGTCACACACACATATTACACTTTTACACACACCCATATACACATATGTATATAGTACAGCTATGTACTCTTGGATTTAATGAAAGTCGACGGCGGATAAAATGAAAGAAACGCGCGGCGACCTGGCGTCAATACGCGAACTGAGGCAGCCATGACGGCTTGGCTGGGGTGCTTTGCGCATGCGTGCTGAAGCACCCACCTTAAGGTCATTCCCCAGTTTCACCCCCACGATGGAAAGCGATGCCGAGACGTATTAATACCGATGAAACAATTTTACGAACAGAAACCCTTTTTTGAAAATTTCAAATCACATTTTATAATTATTATATAGCTCTAACATCCCATAGATGATTTTAACGAAAATTGAAAAGCCTATTTCATTACAGAGGGGTACCCCTTATAACACAATTTTATGATGCTTCTCTAGGATCCTCATAACTGTATGATAAGTGACTTACATTTCCTAACATAACTCATTTGTAGAAAATAATTTAATTGACATGATAAACTGTAAAAATAATAAGTCTAATAGTAGGTACATTCAATGTGAAAGTAATTGTGGTATTAAGTAGAAATTTTGTCTTGGCTATTTAACGCTATATTATGTACTAGCTATTCCCGAGGCTTCACCCGATTGAAATTTTTCATAAAAAAAAATCAATCCTATGTTCTCCTCATGGATGCAATATATTTCATTGCCAAACTTCATCGAATTCGGTTTAGTAGTTTTTATGTGCTTGATGAAAAAATTAATAAACAGACAGATAGCCACCTAAAATTTGTTAAAACTATCGAAATATGTTCTGTTGTCGATTCTGAGGGCCCGCATAGGTTTTTTCTTAAATATCTTCAATGTACAGATTTCGTCTCGTTAGTCTTCTATTATAAGCATAGATGAGACATTTTTGGAATAACTTGAAAATAAAATGTAGCTGTAAATTTATTATATGTTTATTCCTTTCACTATTTATTGATAATGCATACACTTAATTATTGTTTCTTTTTTTTATCAAATCTATATAAAAACTATTCATACATTATATAAAAATATATATCTAAAATGTTAGTACAGAGTATTAACTACTACTATACCAATTTTCATTGAAATCGGTTCATTAGTTTTTGCGTGATTGGCAAACAAATCAATAAACAGAAAGAGAGATTTATTAACCAAAAACTCAATAAAAGCTCAATAAAAATGACATAAAGATTATGCAAAAAAAAAAAACCAGTTTGGTACCTTTTTCTCTCATGCTAATGAACCGATACTTTTACGATTGGTATTGTATTATCCTTAGAATTATCAATAAAAAAATATGAAAAATTCCATCCAAAAAATTTTAGCGGTCAAGCACCAATCTGTCGTTTACGTCAGCTTTTAATTGTTTTCCTATTGCTAAATTTTTATTAGTGTTTGAGCGATTAAATATTAGTAGTATTTCGGCCAGTAATTGTAATTTACTTAATAATGTACCAACATATGTTTACTACGAATAATTTATCTAATAAAAAAATCGCTAAGGGACATGAATAAGGTGTTAAACTAACTTAAATCCCTTTATTATTCAAATTAAATATCACAATTTATTAACGAAATGTCCATACATAATTCAGTTAGCAGCGCTAAGAGTTCTCGATCTGTCTTTATCAAATTATCCGCTACATTAAATGTTTCTCATTAAGTATTTACGATGCTTATAACTAACAAAATTTCATGAAACCAAAAAATACCTGTTTACAATTGTTTTTCATAAACTTTTAATACTACTAAAGTTGCAAACAGGCATACGATCCGCCTGATGGTAAGCGGTCACCGTAGCCTATATACGGCGGCAACACCAGAGGTATCACGTGCGCTTTGCCAACTCTTTAAAAAACTTTCTTTAACCCTTTTTGAAGAACCCCATTCTGTATTCCCCGGGAAAAACAGCCGCTGGAAGCTTTTCCACATAAGTATCATTCGCGGGAGGAAACTCCTCTGGTACCGCACTGTCCGGGACTATTTTGACTCCAACATGTGAGAATGAACTCCGTGCCAATGGGAAATCGTACGATGGTAGAAATTAACTAACACTAAAGGTCTTTAATAAGGCTACTAAGAGATTATTCAAATTTACGTAAGCATCGATGGGAGTCATATAATAATTAGGGGTCTATGTCGATAACATAAGCCTATGGTCGATAATTATTAATGCCGTTACGCGTTATCAAGCACAATGGAGTTGAGTATACACTTACCGTTCACATTCGAGGATACAGTTATTTAAATCAGTTCGTCGTTTGTCATATGACAAGTGACTGTTTGTCTGACTGTCTGACAACTGTTTTGAGTTTGTCAAATAGATATGTTTATCTTTTTTTTAAGTAAGTAAAATGTAAGTAAAAGCAAGTTCTTAATACCCACCAATCGTTAGTATAATTTTGATGAAGAAAAAAAAACTAAGCCGCCAATTGGACTGCCGACTGAAAACTCGAGACTGTAGAACAACTGTTTTTTAAATTTCATAAAATATGCATTGAAGTTATTATCATAACCTGACGTTTAATATATAACATATTATGTCTGTTTTTTACATCTATTTGCACTTCGAGCGATGATGGCGTAGTGGGTAGTGCGACCGGTATCCGCGCCAATGGACGCGGGTTCGAGCCCACCTATCCAACTCTAAAATCGGCCTGAGCTTTTGGTGAAGACAAACATTGTAAAACGATCAAAGCGTGGTAGTACGGTATTTTCTAATAATGCCCGCCTGGGTAGCCACTACTCAATTTTGAAAACCTGTCACCAAATACCAATAGGTGTGTTCCAGCACGTGAGAAGCAGTACCTCTAGGTTTGGTGTGGATACTTGACCATATCGTCACTTAACATCAGGTGAGATTGTGGTCAAAGCTCTGAGGCTATACCGTGTAAAAAAACCATTTTCATATATTTATTCTTAGTCAAAACATACAATAGGCTGCGTAAGAATAAATTTTATTATTTATCTCTGAGCGCCAGCACTTAAACGCCATCTTATACTTGACATACTGTAGCATGTTGACGGGTGGCGTCATAGTATTGGTGACGCGAATCTATGAGTTTTTCCGCTACCGAGAATCCCTCAACGCCCCTAAAGAACTGTTCACTTCAAAACCGAAAATTATTGAGTAAATATCACAATTCAGACACCCCGTCCCCCATCTCATAAGCTCATCACACAAACTGATGATACTTACAAAACACTTCATCAGCCCCTAACCAATGAAAACAAAATTATTATCCGAACAAAAATAAGGAACTTACCATCCATCCATCCATTCAATCGAAAGACGTCCACTGCTGGATAACGGTCTCCCCCAAAGATCTCCCCGATGACCAGTCTTGCGCCACCCGCGTCCAGCGGACTCCCGCGACCTTCACCAGGTCGTCGGACCATCTTGTGGAGGGCCTACTCATGCTGAGTCTTCCAGTATGCGGCAGCCATTCGAGAACCCGTTGGCCCCATTTGACATCGGTTTTACGAGTAATGTGGCCAGCTAGGAACTTACCATTATAAAAATTTTAAATGTATCCTAGAGAGAGAGAGAAAATGTTTTTTTTTTTAGAATGCTGTTGACCAAAGTGGCCTTTACAGCTTCATCGAACTTTGGGGGCGAGTGCTGAAGGCACTCAGCCGCATAAAGGTAACTAGCACAAGGGTTCAAACCTCGGCTTGGCTGCTACCTAATAAAAAATTCCCGAGGAATTTAAACCTAGCTAAACCCTACATTTTTTAGTTCTTAAATATAAAAAAAAAGGTTCCTTATAGGACCTATGTACCTGCGTGTTATGTACAGGAGTGTGTATGCAGTGTTGTGCGTGTAATGCTTGATGCTTGGACAGTGCACCGTATCGCGCTGGCGGCAACGTCAAGAGCCTCCCCAGTTGGGGAACGAGGCACGTCTTGGGTCGCCGCCTGAGAGTGTGCGGGAGCAAAATTAGCCGCTCGTCCCCGGCGGCGGGAACGGCGGTTACGCGGGCGTGGGCACTGACACGCATATGTAAGAGGAACATGAGGAAAGGTATGGGCAGCAGTATCCTCTGAGTACCACAAACACCTACTGTGATCAACTACCCCTTTTTTTACATAGGGTAATGCATTTAGGCACCGTCCTCCCATGCGGGGGCAGGGAGGGTGTGTGGGACTAACACCAGGGAAGGAGACCCTAGCGACTACCCACTAAAACCCTATGACTGACCGTTTCTACCGCCGCACGAGGAGGGGCAACACGGGATCGCAAGCATGAACCGCGACATACCCCCCGGTCGGATGACCCAGCCCGAAGGCCAAGTCCCTACCTGCGTTAGAAACAGCCCCGGTCAACCAATGCAAGTCCCTCCGGCCGCTTCGTGATGTTTTTAGCAGCTTTATTATGCCCTCCTCCTTGGTGATACGTGATGAAGTTTTAAATAAACCTACCAAAGATCACGATATTTTCCTTTTTTTTGAAGTGTGACTTCTTATAGGACGATGCGAATTAGATTTTATGAAACGAAAATGTGTAACGAAAAAGAGGCATTACAGCTACATCTTTAACCAATAGATGTCACTAAATAATATGCATAATAAAGTGCAACATATTTGTTTGTTAGTACAAAATAAACAAACTAGATGTCACTAAAACGAGAATAAATTTTACTTCTACCGCGTGTGAACTCCACCCAAATTTTTTTTCGTACAAAATATCACAAAATTGTCAGTATATTATCTTTAACTACAAAACGAAAAAAAAAACCTACTTTGAGTCTGGAAAGGCTTGAAAATTTGTACCTGGCAACGGCTAGTTAAAGTCACGTGCGACGAGTTCCATAAAAAATAAATACATGGGGTATCTCCCTCCACTCCCATCTCCCTTGTAATGTTTGATAGTGTTTTCATTTTACTTAGTTTACAACTTAAGTACTATATCGACATGTTTAATTGACAGCTTTTACAAAACCAACTGTTGATTTGACTTTCTTAAATCATAGGTTACTGAAACGGTATACTGACTTTCGAAATGCTTTATAATTAATTAATTAGAATATAATTTAATTAAACTAGATATGCCTGTGGATCTGAAAGCTGCGTGAATTGTCGTGTTTGTAAAACGATGGTTTTAATAAAATATGGATACCTACATATTCTTAATTACAAAATTAAATTAATTTTCAGACAAATATGAACTTTTCAAAAACAATCAATTTTTTTTTCATAAACTATCAAGAATAATAAAAATTATTCTAACATCATTGATTACATACAAATATCACCCTCACCTATTTTTTCTTTCTCTTGCACACTCAATGAATCAAATCATGCATCTATTTATAATAATAAAAATAATTTATAATTTATATTTAAATATACATTAATCTTAAAAGTAAAATTAATATCTTTAAAATAATATACAATAAATAGAAATGCATAAAATAACTTACTAGCATTTTTGAGGGTGACAGAACGTGTCAATGTGATTGTGAGAAGATTGGTGAACATACCTTTGGCACCCTTTGCCTCATAGTAAATATGAGGCTTTACGTTGTACATAAATATTTGTATACCTGATTAATAAAATTTAAATACATTGATCTCAAGCATAACCGCTAGCAGACACTAGTGTGAGTATTGTAAAGGTATGCGGAGTAATCGGTAATATGCATTGACTTTCGCCTAACCTAACCTCGACAAACCAACGCACTTAATTTCAGCCAACCCTAGTGGGTTCGATGCTCCTTCGCCCTGAGTAGGTACTCGAAACCAGTGTTACCGCTTATAAATCAAACAGCGGCGATATAATTATTAATATATTTTTTGTACTTCATTTATTACAATACTAGTGAAAAGGTGAAAAAGTAGATTTTAGATAGATACTTGAGTTGCGGATTTAACAGAGTTACAAGCTAACAAAATTATTCATGTCTACATAGAAACGACGCCCCAGCAGCTATTGGAAAAAAAAACTTTTTCAATAGATTATTTTATTAAAGTGTTACTCTCTATACAAACAACTCACTAAACTACATGGATACTCAACTGTTTTTATTTAAAATTATTTTTTAATCTACTTTTCTAATTGGGATCGTACAGGTTTAGTGGGGTTTTTTTGCTCTGTCGCAGTTTATTAACTTGTGGTATTTGTTTATATATCATGTAACACTAACGGTGGCCTGAGACGTAATATACATGTCTTATCTTGATTAAATATTTTGTTTTGTTTTTCATACCATATTATTAGCCGAGAAACACACGCTTCCATAAACACAATTTTATTCAATTTAAACATACAAACATAAAGATTGACAGACAAATTTAAAATCACTTTAATTTATAACACGACATATTGTTAAAAAATTAATACTTATTTATCATTTCTAAAAACTCATAAATAACTCTATAAATTCGATCCATTCGTTTTAGAGTTAAAGCCAAATAAAACTTTTTCTTAATTATTTTTATAATTTTTTAAATAATTTAAAAATTCTTTATAGAGCATCAAGTGCTCTTTGTTACTTCCTTAACATTTATAGACCAGATATAAAGACAGGTAGATATTTTTGTCAAATTCGAGATTAGTAATGTCTAATACAAATATTAATAGACAATCACTAAAAATAATGTATTGAAAAAGCGAAGAATAACAGTTTTTTTTTTCAATTTTTAATAACAATCACTAGCTAATAACTGATAAAAAAGAAAATCGGTAGACAAACAAAAGAAAACAGATAATGAACTGTTTTATTTTTAACAATTTATACATATAATTATGCCTTTTCGTCCGCTGGATGCGGATAGTGCAAGACCGGTCGTTGTTTAGATTTTTCGGAAGACCTATGTTCCTGCAGTAGACGTGTTTTAGTTGAATGGGTGGATGGATACATATAAATGTTGAATGACTAAGAAACATTATCACCATGAAAAATACAGTACTTTCTTGAAATTATTTCACGATTGGTAACCCCAAGGCTCGCCTTGCATAACTTACGTATACTGTACATAAAATATATACATGCAGCGTAAATCGAGTTGGATCCACTTTTGCTATGAATAGCTTCCGGGATGAGGTTTCCCGTTGGTTAGTTTATCACCATAATAGTCGGTTGCTCTACTTAAATATTTCTTAATTTATTAGCGGCTTAATATATAGAATGTCTGTTATATACAGCATTTCCTACATTATTTATCTAAATACAATGGTTCTTACGTTTTTTTTTTTGGAGTGAAAGCTTCTCTTTAGCGGTGTTGCACGATTCTCTGGTAGGGGAAAAAAAGATTCGCGTTACCGATACTATGACCTCGGCCATCACATGCTACAGTGTGTCAAGTATAGATGGCGTTTAGGTGCTAGCGCTCAGAAATAAATAATAAAATTCATACTTATGCACCCTATCGTATGTTTTCATTATAAATCCTGGGCCACATGGTCAATTGACGCCATTTGATTTTGCGATCAAAAGACAATAAATCAATACAATGTTTCCAAACATTCATAATAATATTAAAAATCCATAACAACAAGCGAAAATGCAATATATAATGTATTTTGAAATCTACCCTTCAACAAAGTGACATAATATATATCAAATCAAAATGTCTTCCATCTCTAGGTAGACCTACCTATGATGTAACACAATGTCTCCTAATACCGAACAAAGACTGATCTCGAGTCTAGAGTAGGATAATTCTGCGTCTCGTCTGAGAACAGGTATGTACTCAGTCAAATGAAAAAAAAAATACTTTTATTATTTTTCGTTTATCTATTAATAGTCATCCGCCCCGGCTTCGCACAGGTATAAATCTCTAATTCACAGTTTCTCAACCTTGTTTTACTTACCGCCCATTTTAGGAATATGTTTTTTCTAGAGTCTCCCATTTTAATTTTTTTGCCATTTTTACGTTATTTTTTTAATCTGCCGCCACTTTAGGGGTGTTGGCACTTAGGGGATTTTAGGGGCCCACAATTAGGGGGCATTGAGATAGCGCTCAATGCCCTATAATTTTCTCTGGTTCTTCTACCATCTCCAGAATGTCGCAAACAAGTAGGGCGTTATCGCCGACGTTGAGAATCTAGGCTCTCGTTCTCTGATAGTACAGCTTACAAATAAATTTTTAATATCCGTTAAGTAGATTTTGAATTTATCTATAATAAATAAAAAATCAATTTTACCTATCTATATAGGAAGTATAGATAATTTATGCTAACTGTTAACTTATCACACATAGTAATTGAATTAATTGCCGGCGAGTAGAGGTAATATGAGAGCAGTTCCTACTCTCTGGCCAAATAAGTAAACAAAGGAATACCCTCGCTTTTTAGTCACTAAGAATCTGACATAACCCATCCTTAGCTGCCCAATGAGGGTCATGCAAGATTTCCACAGGTAAAAATTTGAATTAAAATCTTCTTTCGGTGCGTTGGAGCGGTTCAAAGAAAAAGTTTCAGGTATATATTTTTTATTGCTAGCACAAGTACACAAAAATGGCACAACCCTCAGCTTGAACAGCTACTTATATAAACAATTCCACAAAATTTTCCCTATATAAACCCTACGGTTTATAAAAAAAACAATACAGAACCTTTGTACTTAGGTTTAGGGTCCAATGTAATGCTTAGTACAACACGCATGTATGTACCACACTAGCGGGTGGCTACAAAAGCTTCCCAATTTGGGACCCATCTTGGCTCGTCTAACAATACACCTCTATAAAAAACTTAAATACGTACCTGTTAGAAGCCGAGATTACGACGACCTCGTACCTAAAACAAAGAGCCATGATGAAAAATCCTAAAGCTCACCGTACAATGGTTTCGTGTAATATTGTGTAAGAACTAAAGGATTATACTAATGTTCGAAAAAAATATTTTACTCTTATATTTTGTACCTATGATAATTTTTTTTTTTTGTTCCTGAAAAAACATTATTTTAGTAGTTAAAGACGTACTCAAAGATGGCTCCCTTCTCAGACCTTTATAACGTTTTTTTACGGGATCTTAGTCTATCATTTAGTTCATTCATTATCATTACGGTCATGATCATAAAACCTTTTTAGTAGTTTTACGTAAAAAAATAAAACTTGTCTACGTACTATATCTGCTCCCAAACTTTGAAGCAACGTAACATTAGATTGTCATATTTGAACTTGTTAGCTTGTGGATTTTTTTATAATTTGATATTTGATAGGGTAACCATGAACATGAAGCGATGATGGCGCAGCAGGTAATGCGGCCGGATTCCGCATCATTCGACGCGGGTTCAATCCCTACCTATCCGACTCTAAAACCGGCCTGCGCTTTTGGGTAAAAAAAAACATTGTGAGGCAACCATAGCATGGTGGTAGAGCGTTTTCTAATGATGCCCGCCTGGGTAGCTACCACCCTCAAGTTTGAAAACCTGTCGCTTAATACCAATAAGTGTGTTCTAACAGCATCAATTGTAAACCAGTACCTCTAGGCTTAGTGTGTTTATCATCCTGGACCACATCGTCACTTAACATCAGGTGAGATTGTGTTCAAAGCACTGATCCTATTCCGTGTAAAAAAAAGAACATAATCTTACCTGCAAAATAGATCCACGCCCGTACAAATACAGTAGTTTTTGTTTGCAATTCCTTAATTTCAACTTAATTATTATATTTAATTTAGGTGGTTTTTTATGTGATATATTAAAATTGTTTACATACCCGTTACACGTGTTATATTAAATTTGCGTTATTATGCATAGGTGTAGCGCATTGCAAAATAAATAATGACACGGAGCGTGAATTCTGGAATATTAACGTTTTTTTTTTACAAATATGTATCCTTTTTTATGACAGTTCGTGACGACAAAATGTATTTTAACGCTCCATTCAGAGATGGAAAAATTGGAGGTGCGTGATATCATACCGTCAATCTTATTCCCCGTACTAACGCATATATAAAAGCGAATGAACTAACACTAATAGTAATTAATTAGCACTAATAGCAGGTCATAGCTCCATCTTCGTACTCTGACCATAATAGCGGGGAATGACCTCCGGCATTGAATGAAATGGCACCCCTCGCGTGGATTGATAAGATCTCATAATAGAACATCGAGTTCCCTTTTGCACGATTAAACAGGAACTGAGGGACATCACGAACGTTAATTTTCTTTATTTTACACTAGTACCAGACTGTGGTTTCTCTCGCTTACGAAATATTACGAACAACTTTACTAATATTTGTTTTTTTTTTTCATTTTTACACGCTTTCAAGCCCTAGCAGACGCGTGTTTCGTGCCGCGTACGTAGTACGGAGGACGACCAAAATTATTAGTAACTGTAAAAGTTTAACAATAAGGTACGGACGTCACTATCGAAGTGCAAAAGGTTGCTACTGCTGTAACGACAACATTTATAAACCATAAAAAAAACCATTGATATATAGTATTAAAGGCAACATGCATCTGTTTATATATCCGTTACTTGTATAAATAGCTATTTTTATTTTTTGCGTTTCGATAATGACTTCCTTAGCTGACTGTTAACTTCGGTCGTCTGCCGTACCATATACAACTGTAGGTGGTCCGGTCCACGCGTCTGTAACGAGTATTATATTTGTATCTATATAACGAAATCTACGCACTCAATTTTCATTGATTTCAAGTCATTCGATGAAATTGAAACTTTGTCGAGGATCGATGACAATGCAAAAATTTATTAAGTTCTCCTCATTACTCTAAAAAGGATCTTTAGAATTACCGACTACGAAAACGGCTACCACATAAAGAAAGAAATCGGGTCTTTTATACGTAACTATTTTGAGACTAACACAGAATAAAATAAATTATAGATGAAAAAAAAAAAACAAAACAAAAACGTGTTAATAGCTAGCCGAATTAAAAAAGCTGAAATGTTATTTAATTATGGAAAATTCGTTCTATAGATTTCTATAGGTTTATTATAATTGAAACATTTCTGATAATTAGAAAATATAATTAAGTTATCAAGATAATAATTAATATATTTGTAAAACGACACACAGCGAGCGGATAGGGACACCAGCGCGATTTTACTATAGAATATATAATAGACTAGCTGTTCTCCGCGATTTTATCCGTGTAGTTCCCGTTGCCGTGGGATTCTCGGATTAAAAACTATCTCCATACCAAACTTCATCCAAATCGGTCCAGTGGTTTTTATGTTTATTAGTTACATACAAAAATACAAATATTTCTTCTTTATAATATTAGTATAGATAAACTGAGATCCCGCCAAAACCGAATTTTTCTCAAAGCCCGCTAAAGCCAAAAAAAAAAATTCAATAACAAACATATTATCTTGTCGTCTCCATAGCAACCAAGTTACGTCGATAATTTGAATCTTTCACTTGGCACAATGTTCACGTTTGATTCTTTATCAACAAAATATTCTACGAATATTAATCGTACAGTGACAATTTGTAAATATCATCTGTGTCTTATAATTACCATTTACCAAACGTGTAAAAACCAGTGGTTCGAATAATTATAACCTCAAAAATATAATTATCAAGCACAGAGTTACCGAGTATCGTATCAAAAAGTTTTTAGTTTTACATCGGACCAAAAGATACTCATTCGGTATAAATAAACTTTGTCAAAAGGCTACGCGACTGGGTTTATACAAAATATAATATTTATTATTGGGGTATTTAATTAATGATTGCGAAGATTTAATAAACAGATAAAAAAATGCGTAGTTTCGCTAAGGTGAAAACGAGCGGCGCTTATTGTGGACATCCAAAACAATTCTGGCGAGTAAGTGATATTTTGTTTATTAATTATTTTGATTAGTGCCAGCACTTTGACTTGCATTATATTCCCGTGAAATTCTAACAAATATTTCATTTAAGTCAACAAATTATGCTAATGTAGGTATTTTTTATTTGTAACTACATATTTACAATTAGATACGTACGTATCTGTTATTTTTATATAACACTAGCTGATAACCGTGGATTCGTTCGTGTAAAATAATTAGTCTTTAATGCCTGTGGGAAAAGGGATTGATATGAAACCTAAATCTTGCCTTTATACCACGCATGCATTAACTGACTTGGCAAGCTGGTAAGGGTCGTCCTAGGCGAACGTATCTTTACCAGATCGAGGACGTTCTGGAGAAAGACCAGGTTCAAATTATCCGTAACTGAAGAGCATGTATGAAGGTGTAAGCACTTTAGAATTCATAAGTGAAATTAGAAGAAGCGAAAGACGTGTGTCTGGTTCGTAGCAAGTGGAAGGATGTGGTCTCTGCCTACCCTTATGGGAGAGAGGCGTGACGTTATGTATGTATGTATTAACATGTATTACATTAACATCTAACTTTACATGATACAACTTTTGGCTTAGTATAAATGAAAAGTTACTTGCTATAAAACAAGAATGCTGAACCCTATGCCCGCGTACCATAATGTGGCCTGCTTACGATTTTTGAATGACCCGCGTATGTAAAATATATTCCACCAAGTTGAAAGTCTTGCGTACGCAATCAATAACAGAAGATGTTTATGAAAAACTTTTTTTATCTTAACTATGTACAAAAATAAATACCGAACATCGGGAATTGAACAACATATTTGTGACCGTTTATTACTACCAACACCCAATTTATAAGTAAAACTATTTTTAGGGCTAACGTTATTTAAAATAAATAAATAATCTAAAACTTTATTATCATCGAAGGATCAAACTAATACACAATAACACTATTATAGTTATCAACAGTAAGTTAGTGCCCCGCCAAAAAATCCGAATCGTCCGTTTGGCCCGACTGGTAAAAAAGTTTAGCAGCCTTTCTATAAAAGTTCCATCCTTTGATCATTTCCTAGTTGAATTACACCTTTATAATTTATCTCATGTATTGGCTTTATTGTCTTTTTCAGAAACGCAAAGATTATGAGACGAAGGCTTTAGTCGATGTACACGAAATGAAGAAATTATCCGATATAGTGGATTATGATTCAGTTCATTTACAAAAGTATGAAACTATAATAATTACGTAAAATGCGTTTTGTGTTTGTGGTGATAAAAAATTTATGGCTATCGACATATAAGCCAAAACGTAATAAATTTTAATATTGAATTTTAATTCAATATCATTTTATTTATCGAATGAAAATAGTAAACAAAAGATTTTATTTTTCTATAAAAACAAAGAGATAAATATCTAAAAGCGAATAAAAACTAGAGATGGGCCAGTAATGGGTTTTATAGAATGTGAATATTCGGCCAAACGTTCAGCATAGGTACTCGATTCCCATTCTGAAATAGTACAAGTATGTATTTGTTTATTGAAATTAACAAACTCATACTAGACATTTTCTTTTACACGTTATAGGCTCAGTACTTTGACCACGATCTCACCTGATGTTAAGTGACGATATAAACACACAAAGCCTAGAGGTACTGGTTCTCAAGTGATACTGCCGGAACACACCTGTTGGTGTTTGGTGATAGGATTTCAAACTTGAGGGTGGTAGCTACCCAGGTGGGCATTATTAGAATATGCCCTTTCTCCATACTATTATGGTTTTCTCACGATTTGTTCCTTCACCAAAAGCTCAGGCTGATGATAGAGTTGGATTGGTGGGTTTGAACTCGCGTCCATTGACGCGAAATCAAACTAACTAAGCCATTATCGCTTCAATTTTTGTTCAAATGGAAAGTTGATGATTACCGATTAGTTATCTTTACTGAACTCAATTACACAAATGATAGCTGTAGGTAACTAACCAATTTCAGTTTGTTGAATCGTTATAAATACATTGTTAATTACAATAACAACGTTTACATTTATAACAGTTTGACACAAAAAACAGCTATAATGTTTTAAGATAAGTCGATCCAATGTTATCTATACTATTATATAAATAAATAAAATTGATTTTTGTTTATTATGGATAAACTAAAAAACTACTTAACCTATTTTCAAAATTCTTTCACCTTTAGTCACACTATTACTAAGTAACATAGCCCATATATTTTTTAGAGATTTCTATATATCTGTTCTAAACCGGGGCGGGTTTCTAATTATGAATAATGCCTGAATGTCACAAAAACTCATAATTCCACACATTTAATTAAATAAGTTATAAAAACAACTGAAGTTTATTTTTTATACTCAATTATATACAGCTTAGTACAATGATAACTTTGATTACTACTTCAACGGATATTCAATGATTTAGCCCAATGTAAATGTTCAGTAAAGCTGGCGAATACCGTATATGTAATGAATATTCAGTCATCTCTAATAATTAAAGCTCGACAAATGAAAATTTTAACATTTCCCAGCATTCGTATACAATATAATATAATATTCGTAAAAGATATACGGTTGAACAATTATAATATTAAGTTTAACCTTAAATCAGTACGTACGCGGTTTTAAATGGACTCAGTGATACAGAACAGAAATACTGTTAAATGTACTATTGAATATATAAAATCACACTCATTTCAGACCCATACAATGCACCTCATACAGTTGAGGAGTACAAAAAAAACATATCCCTCCATGTCCCAAAATCAATAATAATCATATTAAAAGCTTTGCATATGATAAAATTTTAAACTAAAAAAAATCCAAATACAATAGTTGTAACATGATCGTATGTGTCCACAGATTAATTATAAACAAAACTAGTGAAAAAGTATCTGAGCTGTTCAATCAAGAGGATATTAAACTATGGCAAAGACGTAAACGTCTAAAGTTACTTCTGGAGGGAGAAGAAGAAATATTCTCAAGAATTTCGAAGGAAACAAGAAATGGAAGAATATAATTACTGTAAAGAAAGAGATGGAAAAATTAATGATTATTTCAAAGAAATAGAAGAGGAAAAGGTTAGGGAATGCTTCAAGGCGTTGGAGAGGCAGAAAATGTATGTTCTCATCTCTTCATTATAATCAATTCTGTAATTTTTAAAGGCGTATTTTCAATTATTTTAAAACATTATTGTTTCAGAGTTAACGGTATGCAATGTACTAGAAAAGATGAGGTAGATCTTAAAATGTTTCAACAGTTACAAATTCAAGAGAAGAAACAGATTGAGAACGAAAATAATAATTTGGAATTAATGTGGCATCATACAATGTTAGACAATCTACAACGACAGGTGATATAATAGAAGTTTGAATATGTTAATCTTATTTATATAGTATCTGAGTGAATGAATGCTAAATAGACTTAGTTTAAAATAAAAATCAAGACGAAAGTGTTATTTTCGTTTAAGCCTAAAATATAGACTCTTAGAACACACTTACAGGTTTTTCTAACTGTTATACAATACTTTCTGATTAATTTTATATATAAAATGAAATCTCTATCAATATACTTGGCTCTAAATAATACTGTTTATGTCGGCTTGTACAGAGACTGTGCACACTTTTTGAAGAAAATGGTAGGAATCATGTCGGGACCAGTGCCCTTGTTTGAGTCCAATGACTTCAAGCGATCTAATACTTCATTCTCTTTTATTGTACACATAATGTAGGGAGCACCATTGTAATAATTGATTTTGTTTACCGGTAGAATAATAATAAAGAACTAGAAAGACACCACATAAACTCAAGGTTGAGTTATGGTAAAGAACACGAGAATTGCACTCTGAGTGACTGAGTCTAGATTCTGTTTATTCAAACACGACGGGAAGAAAAGAGTGTACAGAAGACGGGAGAGCACTATAATCAAGCCTGTATAGAAGAAAAAGTACCATTCGGCGAAATAATACTATCTTTTAGTGTTACACTAGTTTACTGATCAAACACAATTACTTTAAAAACTATCTTTAATTAATTATATGAGTCTTTCTTTTACAGCTCGATGTCACATTAACCCCCATAGAGAATACACATTCATCTTTTCAGTTACAATGGCAAATTACATCAATTCATACATCCTACATACATATAGAATCACAGCGTAATTAAATCAGGAATGAGAAGATCCGCAGAAGAAGCAAAGTATCCCGACATTGACCGAAGAATTGCTAAACTGAAGTGGCAGTGAGCTGGGCTCATTCCGCGCAGAACCGATGCCCAATGGGGCCAAAAGCCAACAGGTTCTCGAATGGCTACCACACACCGGAAGACGTAGCGTGGGTAGCTCCTCCTCCTACCTACAAAGTGGACCGACGACCTGGCGAAGGTCGCAGGAATCCGCTGAATGTAGGTGGCGCAAGTCCGATTGTCGTGGAGATCTTTGGGGGAGACCTTTGTCCAGCAGTGGACGCCTTTCGGTTAAATAATTATATATATTACTCGACTTTTAAAAATTAACCATAATTATCACTATTTCAGGAACATCAAGAACGGTTGGAAGACCAAAGGAAACATAAAGAGATGCTCGAAAGAAGAAGAGAATACGACGAACAGATATCAAGCGCAAATTTAAAATGGAAACAAGCAATCCAAGAAGAAAGAGATAAAGAAAATAAACGATTGGAGATAATAAAAAAGAGGATGGCAGAAGATTATTATGAAGGTATTTTATAAATGCTTTGATAACAATTCAGTCCAGGATGGTAAACACACTAAGTCTAGACATACTGTCTCTGAAGTGATGCTGCCAGATATTGGTATTTGGCGACAGGTTTTTAAACTTGAGGGTGGTAGCTACCCAGGCGAGCATCATTAGAAAATGTCCTAAGAACTTGTTGTGGTTTCTTTACGATGTTTCCCTACACTAAGGTTCATTATAGAAATGGTTAAGTGAATTCAAACCTACGTCCATCAACCCGGAATCAGACTATAAACTGGGCCATTATCGCTTCAAGATTGTTGTGTTTTTTTTATATTTTCAAAAAATCTTATGTATGTACCTATTTATATATAAAGGTATGGAAATAAATTAACTTTTTCTATTAATATGTCGATTATCTATACAAATGAGCCGATGGGAAGACAATAGGAAAACAATGGAAAGCTGACGTAAACGACAGGTTAGTGCTCAAGGGGTTAAGCGAACATTTTATAGGCGTAAAAGTGTATAGGTGTAAATTACTATGAAGTGACCATTTTTTTATCGGATATTTTAGCGGTATTGTTTTAAATAAAATTTTATATTTTGATTAAGTTCTTCTTTTTAAATATTACTTGGATATATGTTGTATTATTACATTGGTTAAGTTACTTAATAATGTATGGCACTATACTGCATCATTAATGATCATTTGCATTTTTTTTTTATCCAGTAGGTACATTTAAATCTGACATTACAAAAAATAAAACAAAGGTAATGTTAAGGTAATTAAGACACCGAACGATGGTTGGCCACCTAGGTAATTATTAATACTAGACTAAACTTTTTTTTTAAATTAAGCACTAAAAAAAGAAAAAAACGCAACAAGCAATGAATCGTAACAACTTCATCGAAGGGCAACAATTGAAACTGTCAAGGCTTCGAAGTGAGAGACTCAAAGAAAGAGAAATAGATGATAAATGTATAAGAGATGCGTTGGGAGAATTACGGAAGGAGAGAGAAAAATAAGATGGCGAAGATGGTATAACTGTTAATTATTTTAACTATTGCACATTTCAGTTTATTTGTTTTTCCATTCACAGGTCAGCATAATTATTTTATAGTTAAATTTTGGTGTATATTGTATAGATCGGAATGTTGGGCTAGAAGATTGATAAAAAACGACTGCATGCAGCAGAGATGCGAATTTTGAGATGGACGTGTGGCGTCACCAGAATGGATAAGATCAGGAATTCAAGCGAGAAGATAAAAGAGGAAGTTTGAAAGTGGCTCCAGTGATAGTAAATAAGAAAGGGATTCGTTTGTCTTGGTATGGGCATGTTTTGAGAAGAGATGAAACGCATGCGACGAAGAAAATAATGACTATGAAAGTTGAGTGATGTAAACTTGAGGATGCCCAAGATAAGATGAATGGAGTGTGTGAGGGAAGATATGAAGGCAAAAAGGGTGAATGAAGATATGGTGGTTGATAGAGATATATGGAAGAAGAAGACATACTGCATTTACCCCTAATAACAAATTGGGAGCAGGACAATAATGATAAGTTGAATTTTGCTGTATACTACTTAGGTTACTGCCTCGGTGGTGCAGTTGTATTACGGTACGACAGTCGTTCTGAGGTCTCAGGTTCGATTCCCGGGTCGGGTCAAGTGATATTGGATTTTGCTACTCAGTATCATCCCAGAGTCTGGAATTATAAAGTCGACTAAAAAACATAGACAGAGCCTATGTAATAACAATACCTCGGAGCAGACTCCGTTTTAGGTGGAAGTAAACTTCAAATTAAATTAAAGTATGCTGTATACTGATTCGCTCCCACACATACAGATTTGTTGTTTCTATGGATTCTACTTCTAAAGTCAAAAGAGTTACGTAGGCGGCCTTATGCCCTTCTGTGTTATGACCACCTTGTACGTGGAGAAATCCCATCATAGTTTCACGTTTCACCGGGTCTCTTATCTGGGATAAGCAAGTATTTGTCGGAGCTACATAATGTTGCCAGCTCTCATAAATTGGAGTCGCTAGGATCAAAAATCACTAGAAAGTCGCTAAAACTGATTTTACCAAGAGCGGACTTAGGATTTTGTTCTGGAAGGGACACAAGAGGCTAGTGGCAGTAATTTAATTACGTCTTATATACATATAAAAATAGTTAAGTGTTAAGTTAATAAAAATGTATCTATTACTGACCCTAAAACTGTTTTTATTTGTTTCCCAAAAGTCATCAGATAAGTCGCTAAAACATTCAGTGTCATAAAACCTTTTTTGTCGCTAAAACTGTAACAAAAGTCTTCACTTCTAGCAACAAAGTCGCCAAATAAGCGACACTAAAGACTTTACACGTGGGCTGGCATGATTTGATTCTCATCTATCAGATGTAGTTCTCAATATTTTGATAACATCAGATGAAGGGCAGACATTTTGCAAAGCTCGAAAAAAAAATACATCGGGTAGACCTACGCTTCCTTAACTGCATACATGGCGATGCAGCGTCTGTGGGAAACAATCTGCTTAAACCCCTTTTCCGCAGAATAATCAAAGTAATCGACGTTGCCCAAAGAATTGCTAAACTTAAATGACAGCAGGCTAGACACATTGCTCGCAGAACCGATTCCCGATGGGGCCAACGGATTCTCGAATGGATACCACGCACTGGAAGACGCAGTTGGTAGACACAAGTTGTGATTGTCCGTTAAATACGGGTGGCGCAAGACCGGTCGTCGTGGAAATCTTTGGGGGAGACCTATGTCCAGCAGTGGACATTTTGAGGGCGGTATAGATGGAACTAAATCTCAAATGATGCTAATCTTCACCTTGGCGATTTAAATTCACAGCGTAACCTTCAAAAGGAAAACCAAGTATTCATAGAAAAACTACAGTCGCGAGAGAGATATAGCCTTGGCTTTGAATGATGAAACGGATAAATTTGCAAATTTTTGGAGAAAAAAACAGGAACAAACTAAAGTCGATGAATATGCTACACTCCTTGATAAAGAAAAAGAAAGTATTAAAGTGGTAAGTAAGCTTATTTTAATTGGTCCCAGAATCTGTTTTCTTATCTTTACTCTCAGCGATTAATTCTTAAACAGTAACAAACGTGATAAAATTAATTACTTCCACAAATTACATTCATGAAAACACATTTTCTTAGAAATGTAGATTATCTATACTTATAAATGAAATTGAAGTGTCTCTTTGAAATATCATAATGACAACTGTTTACTAAATACATATATTTTGAATATACGATTATCTTTACCAAAAATACAATTTTTTTTAAATTTTTGTCTGTCTTTCTGTTTGTTCTGGCTAATCTCTGGAGCAGCTTGATCGATTTAAACGTGACTTTTTTTGTTAAATAGCTAAAGTTATTCAGGGTATCTTAAGCCACTTTTATTTTTGGAAAGTAATTAGGGTTCCGTGTAAAAATAATTACAATTCATTAAATTTTGGACAAAACTTTGGACGATTCAATGGAAAGCACTATCAAAATATTTCAATAATTATTTAAATTTTTTTAACAAGGTTATAGGCTCAGTCATTTGACCAAAATCTCACCTGATATTAAGTGACGATGTGGTCCAGGATGATAAATAATACCCTTAAATTCGGTTCAGTCATTTCGGAGATTATTCGGAACAGACAGACAAAAATTATAAAAATTGTATTTTTGGTATAGGTAAGGTACATTCATATCTATTTAGTCAACAATTGTTATTTTAATATTACAAACAAACATTTCAATTGTATTTATTAGTTTAGATAATCGACAGCAAGAACCTTGATTTTTTTCTTTTCCTTGCACCAATAATTGTTCCAAAGTCCTTTCATTGCTCATAATAGGTGCAAAAATATCTTAAGGACTTGCATGATCAGCTAAAGTCTCTGTTTTATTAGTAGCTTTTTCATTGTGGCTACAAGAATATTCAAATTAATCCTACAACGCATTATGACAGTAAATTGTAATAATAGTTAAAAATGAAACCAATTTTCAGAAAAATCTCCAAGATTATAAGAATCACTTAGAAAATGTAAAGGAAAAAATGTTGAAAGCAAAATTAGAACATCATAAAACTGCGGAAAATGTAAGATGGAAAGCGTTTAACGAACTGAAGTCGAAAATAGAGAACGCAGATATGGAATTCAAGAGACAAATAGATTATAGAAACAGTTTGACTAATCAGATAATGGATAACCAGAAACACTTGGTAATTTTTTTAGAGACGAATTATAGGTGCTGAGTAATTTTAATTGATTTATAAATTTAAAAAGAAGAAATAATAACAACTGAATTTTACTAGTTCCGACCATTAAATCATCCATCACTCCACCGGTGGCGGTCCAAGACGTGCTTCGCTCCCTAAGTGGGTAGGCTCTTGACGCCGCTACCAGCGCGATTGCGGCCGTTCATTTTTTTTTGACCTAGCTAATGCTGTTGACCGGAAAGGCCCTAACAGCTTCACTGAACTTTGGGGGCATGTGCTGAAGGCACGTAGTCGCAAAAAGGTGACTAGCACAAGGGCTACCAAAGTGGTACGAACCTCGGCTTGGCCGTCACCTGAGTATTCAAAACTCTCTCGCGAGTTGTGTCCTGGCTGACCCTACATTTTTTATTATGAATAATAATAAAAAAAAAAGGTTCCTTACAGGACCTATGTACCTGCGTGTTATGTGCAGGAGTGTGTACGCAGTGTTGTGCGTGTAATGCTCAATGCATGGGCAGTGTCACTGTATCGCGCTGGCGGCGACGTCAAGATCCTCCCCAGTTGGGAAACGAGACACGTCTTGGGTTGCCGCCTGAGGAGGACCCGGAGTGTGTGCGGGAGCAAAATTAGCCGCCTGTCCCCGGCGGCGGGAACGGCGGTTACGCGGGCGTGGGCGCTGGCACGCATATGTACGAGGTAAGTAAGGAAAGGTCCTATTACTACGAGTTATGGTATCATCGCGACACGATAAGATTCTACGCGGACGACGTATACGACGCCGCTTACGTCCTGGCAAGTACGAGACGGCTCGCACGATGAGAGGATTCGGGTGTGTCTCTGCGCGTTCAAAGAAAGCACGACACTGGGTTTTAAAAACGGACCTAACGGAGGGCAGGTTGAAATCCCTGTGTAAATCCACAGTTCTTTCGAACCATTGGGCACCTACTGCCTTCCTTACAAAGCGATTCTGAATGCTTTCTAAGGCGTGCATACGTGATCGACTGATGTGACCGAAGACAGGTGCGCAATACATGATGATGAGTCTGACTACCATCTTGTATAGGGTAATCTTATGGCGGAGGGCCATTTTGCTCTTGCTGTTGTAGAGCGGGTAGAGGCGTCCTAGCACCATGGAGGTCTGGCGCTTGACTTTCTTAAGGTGGGCTTTGAAAGTCAGTCTGTCGTCTAACTGAACTCCTAGGTACCTGACTTCGGAGCTATACGGGATTTTAGTACCTGCGTACTGGATGGGACTGGGAGAGGTTTTCCTAAGTTTTCGGCTTTTAGTAAATAATAACGCGGTGCTCTTACTCGGGTTTATCGCGAGACGCCATTTGAAATACCAAGAGCTGAGTTGGTCGACAGCTCCTTGGACGTATTTACGTAAGACTGTTTTCTTACGAAAATCGTAGTAAATGACTGTGTCGTCCGCGTATAGACCTAACTGAACTCTTCCGAGATCAGGGAGGTCCGCTAAGTAGAGGTTAAATAGGACAGGCGCCAGAAAGGAACCTTGGGGGACTCCTGGGCGTATCGGGTGAGCTATAGAGAGAGCGTTCTCTACTCTATAGCGGGAAACTACGATCGGTGAGGTAATCTTGTATGAGTCTAACTAGAGTGTCGGGGATACCTAAACTAGTGAGTTTAGACTTTTTAGTATTGTAGACGAGGCCCGTGTGCCAGACCTTGTCGAATGCTTTGGCAACGTCGAAGAAGACTGCGAGCGTGTGCCAGGGTTTATTAAACTGAGGATGATTAACATTTGTGAGTATGTACTCCGTGAGGCGGAGTACTTGATGCGCACAGGAGCGTCTGGCTCGGAAACCAAACTGTTGGGGAGGCAAGAGATTTTTGTCCTCTATCACCTCTATGAGACGGTTCATAAGGATCCGCTCATAGAGTTTTCCCAGCGTATTGAGAAAGTTGATGGGACGGTAACTATAGGGTTGCCTGGCGTCTTTGCCAAGTTTGTGTATCCCTATGACTATTGCTGCTTTCCAGGTGGCTGGAAAGTGGTGGTTCTTGATGGCCGCATTGAAGATGCAGACCAGCAACGCGATCAGAGGCGGAGGAAGAAGTTTGATAACTTCGTTCCTGCTTCCGTCAGGACCGGGGGACTTTCTGGGCTTAAGGCCCTTGATGGCGGTCACTACCTCGTCACAGGTGACAGGTGTGAGAGGGACAACCGGATTTATTTTTTTGACCTAGCTAATGCTGTTGACCGAAAGGGCCTTTACAGCTTCACCGAACTTTGGGGGCGAGTGCAGGGACAACCGGAGTAAGAGCGACTGAGTCTTTTACAGAGGATTCGACAACAGAGATGTGTTCGACATCAATGTTGTTGGCTACTGGGGTGCATTGATGCTCGAGGCTATCGGCTAAGCACTCGGCTTTTTCGATATCGTCAAATGCGGGTTGAAGACCCTGCGTATTTCTGTCCAGGAGGGGCATGTTAACGATGGTACTGTCCATCTTCATGGATCGTGCGAGCTTCCAGTACGCGAGGTGAGAAGGTTTCATCTATCCTAGGAGGCTGTTCCACCTATCATTACGGATCAAATCTATGCGGTCTTTCACCGCTCTACGCAAGGAACGCAAGCGCGAACGATTCTCCTCAGTCGGATACGTGTCGTGGGCGCGGGTCGCGGCGTTCTTTTGGGGTGAGCAGAGCTCTCACGTCATCGGGGAGTACGAAGCGGCGATCGTTCGCCGCTTGCTCCTCTTTCAAGGTCTCCTCGATGCCGATCTTGAGATGCTCAACCAAAGCATCGATCGCGAGGTCAGCGTCCGCAGACGTATCCAGTACATCTGGGATCCTATCGAGAGAGGGGGCGGACGGATGGTCCTTCAAGTAACGGTCGAGTGTGTAATAGTCCGCGACTCTTACAACCGGCGGGCTAGAATTAGAGTCATCCGTATGACCTAACAGTAAAACGACTGGGCGATAGTCGGAGTCGAGTTCGTGTACGACTTGTATAAGACGCACAGGAAGCGTGACTCCTTTCATCACTCCACTCCCCCCCCCCCCCTCTTGTATGAGAATGTATTTTATTTATGGCCCCATATAGTGACACTGAACATGCAAAGCATTACACGCACTTCACTGCCTTCACACCCCTGCACATAACACGTAGGTACGTAGGTTCTGTAAGGGACCTTTTATCTATACTAATAAATAAAATTGAAGTGTCTGTTTGTAATATCAAAATTAAATTTTTGTACTAGGTAGGCATATACCTAAAATACAATTTTTGAAATTTTTCTCTATCTGTCTGTCTGTTTGTTCCGGGTAATCCCTGGAACGGCTAGACGGATTTTGACGGGACGTTTTTTTGATAGATAGCTGCAGTTACTCCGGGTAATTTAGCGTACTTTTAATTTTCGAAAATAATTAGGGTTCGGCGTAAAAAAAATTAAAACTCATAAATATTTGAATACAATCTGATTTTACGGGCAAGTGCTTGAATTTTTTGAGAAATATTTTTACTTTGTCTTACTTCTAAAAAAATTACGGTTCCGTATAAAAAAAAATAAACGCAGTGAACAATATATGCAACGCGGGCGCAGCCGCGGGCAACATAGCTAGTTATGAAATAAAAAAATGTAGGGCTTAGCTAGGTTTAAAATTCCGCGGAATTTTTACACGTACGTAACGGCCAAGACGAGGTTCGTGCTTTCAGCACTCGCCCCCAAAGTTACGGTGAAGCTGTAAAGGCCCTTCCGGACTGTTGCATTAGCTAGTTAGAAAAAAAAATCATATTCTATATTTTTGTTCGAGCTAAACTGTAGACTTAAGGAGCACTTTACCGAAATTTTGACGTTATGTTAATAAAAATGTTATTAAAAGTTGTTTTTTTTTAAAACAGAAATCCAAATTACTAAATATCGAACGTAGTTTAATTCCGTTCACAAGAAAGGCTACTATGTTTAAGAAGGCAATGGAAGATAAATTCAACAGACGTCCGGCTCGTAAAAGGTAACAAAAAAAAATGTATCTCTGTAACATTTAATTGTGTAAACTGAATTAATTTTATTTTTGTAGCTCAAATCCCGTTCATCCTTTTACAAAAGCCATCGAGTCGGAAGGAAGGAATGTGTCCGTCCAGTTGCCGTCGATATAAATTGTTCTAATATCAAAATATTATTTTACAATTGATTCTGCAATTTTTAATTGAAACCATAATTGTGACCCGCGAAATGTAGGAAAATAGGAAAAAAATATTTTAAATTAATACAACGAGAAAAAATTTAGCCTTTCGAATGATAAAACCTCTTAGATATAAAAATAAGCAGACTATATCTCAATGTACCTAACATATGGAGTTTAAGAAAAATAAAAAACGACATCCCAAATTGTGTGAAAAAGGGGGGTTTCTCATTTGGGTTACAGTCATAAAGTTTTAAATATAAGTTCGGAATTAAAAATAAATGAAGAAAAGTACATTTCAGTGTTAAAAAAAACAGGGGCAAGTGGATAAAATGTATAATAAGGTATAAATTTGGAACGCTACATTTGCACAGAGGGGCCAAGAAAGATGTAAGATTTTAGAATAACTATTACATTGGAGCGCTACGCATGGCGCGGGGTGCGGGACACGGGGATGCGCCATGGACCGCTTCATAGTTTCGCCACACAGTGGACGGGTAGGCATGCCAGCGCGATGTTCTTATAGGAGACCTCTACTATAGTTTCTATAGTACGTATTTTTCATTTGTGCTGTGTCCGCTTTTCGTATGTTTTCATTGCGTTTATTTTTTTTAGAACTTGTATTTGTACCCGTACCGTACCTTTTTTTTTTTTTTTTTGACAGGGGAAATGCATTTACGCATTTAGTGCATTTAGTGAGACCGAAGTCCCCCAATGCAATAGGTAAGGGGGCACGGAGGGACGTCTCCGTGCCAGTGTGGGACTCATCCGGGCGTGAAGCGCCCGGAAATACCCACTAAAACCCCCCGGGGCCGTCCGCCGCATTTAGGATGGGGGCGACACTGGGTGGACCCGTACCGTACCTACAATAATTATTGGGTTGTACGTTTATTTTAGCCATTGATGTAATTAACGATAACAATTATCTAATTGTATTTTTAACGGCAAATAAATAAATCCTCTTTAATAGTATAGTCGATTTTAATATATTGTCGAGGTTTTGATGTAAATCTTCTTTGAGCGCAATGAGAGTATAATTTCAAAGACACGTATCTAATGTAATTACGGTATACTGGTTATACCAATTATATTTCGTTTTCCAGATTTTACGCCACTTTAAAGCCAATGATGATTTTTTACACGAAAATTCAAGTATTTGAAATTTAAAAGTTGGCAACACTGTCTTTTAGGGATGCCATTATTTCCTGATATGATAAATCTTGGATCAATTCGAATCAAAATGTATCAATTGGTCACAAAAAAAACGAGTACCAAAAGGAAGACTTGTAATTCGTTTTATCGCCTTTTTTTGTTTGCATCAAATGGTCAAAATTAGACCATAATCATCTCCAGGGGCATCTTTACCTATAGTGCAGGGTGTGCTACGCTGACGAGAGCAGGGTTTTAGGGGGGCGCCAAGCGATATTCGCTATAATTACATAGATACCTCACTCGGGGCGCTAACGCTCTCAAAGACCCTGCGCCCGTGTTATGGCCAACACCGAGCGCGGTAATGGTTAAAATTGCTTCCCGATATCACACACGGGCGCTACAAAAAGGCTAGAGCCGCTTCTGATTCATCTCTTGTTAAAACTTTAGAAAAAGCAGTTTTCATTCATTATTAAAATATTGCTTTAAATCTCGTCAATAGATATTACACAAAAAACCGTTGTCTAACAGAGAAGAATATAAAATTCATGAAAAAGAAAAAAAACACTATAATCGATAAAATTATAAAACGATAAAAACTATAATCGAACTTCCACGATTTGAAAATAATTAAAATTGTTTTTACAAGCATATCAAGTTAAAGGAATAAAGTGAAGAGTTCTAAGACCTGGCAGCACGCTTGGAATATTCTAAGTGTAGTAAGTAATCATCTATGAGAGAGTTTTTGGTGGGATTTCAATCTGTCATGTGGCAGTTATTGCACTTAATCCATTAACTTAGGTATTTGACCGTATATTCTGTAATTTTGGTGCCGTTTTCTATGATATAGCTTTATTATTGAGCATAGGTGAAGTGAATTGGAAATAATGACGCTAACCTTATATTCTGAGGTGCCACGAGGACTTCATGTTTTAGCAAGATGAGCCATTTTGCTGGTGCTCAGAAACTCTGACACAAGATTGAAAACATAACCAATCATATGACGCTGGCAGAATTGTGCATGTTAATTGCAGATTGCCATTTATTATTGATCAGTGATTACCATTAACCAAGAAGAAGTGATTGTAGGTGTTAGCAGAGATGAATAATAATAGGTGTCAGTGTCGAGATTTATCTCTGGTGTCGACTTTCCAGTATTATAGATTAAAGAGCCACCAGTATAAGTTGGCGGGGTAGGTACAGCGCCACTGTGCACGTAATCAGTATTGCCACTATTCAGGATTTACCAACATAATTGGTACTAATATTTCATTAAAATGAATACACAAAAACCGTTTAAATTGATACAGTAAGTCGTTATATATCTATTATAAATCATGGTACATAACAAGGGTGGTAGCATTTTGATAAAATTAATAACGGGATTTACAGTGTTACATTGACCTAATAAGGAAGCTCAAAGTTGCTCAAAGGGCAATGGAGAGGGGTATGCTTGGTATTTCACTTCGTGATCAAATTAGGAATGAGGACATCCGCAGAAGAACCAAAGTAACCGGCATAGCCCGAAGAATTGTTAAACTAGTTAAAAAAGTGGCAGTGGGTACACTGCTCACAAAACCGATGCCCGATGGGGCCAACGGGTTCTCGTAGACGTAGCGTGGGCACAAGGTGGACCGACGACCTGGTGAAGGTCGCAGGATTCCGTTGGATGCGGGTGGCACAAAACCGGTCGTCGTGGAGATCTTAAGTGAAACCTATGTCCAGCAGTGGACGTCTTTCGGTTGAATAGATGGAACGCGAAACTTTAAAAACATATCAGTTGTTTCACTTCCACTGTCTCGAAGACATATATTGAAGTTACATATATCAATGTTCTCATTTTCCAACAATCATCTTCTAAACGTTCGACATGATCGCAATGTGCTTTCCATGTTCCAAGAGGTAAAGCTTTAAAAGCGTCTTCAGTAAGACGCTACTTTTTTTCTGCAACTTTTCGTTTAACTGATGCCCAAATTAACTCTATAGAATTCAAGTCGCAATGATACGATGGTAATCTGATAACATTATGCCCATGTTGTTCGAATAACTCGTCTGCTTCAAAAGTATCAGGGTTGTTATTTTTAATAATTTCATATAATTCCGCTTTTGTCATATATTCTAAATATATTAGGTTATTATTAATAATCCATTCTTGCACTCTTTTTGTTTACTTGCCATAGTAGATGCTTTATTTCATTTTACTGTTGCTGGCAAATTTGGTATTAACTTTTCAATAAGCCATTTTTTTAAATTTGTTGCATTCATTTCATCGTGATAATCTCCACTTTTCATATTACTTTTAATAATGAGCACTACTGAGTACACTACTACTTACAATAATCCATCGTTGCCCTTGTGTCGTTTTGATTGAGACTTACAATATTTGAAACGATATTTGAATCCTAATCTGTAATTTAAAAAAAATTATAAAAATTAGCACCGTATTTTTATTGCAATGCTTACTTACAAGGATAAATTTTAAGACTGAATCTATATTATGAACTAGGATCTATTTTAATAACAATTTTCAAGTTTATTCTTGACCAACTCGATATCACCGAATCCATGGAATAATTGTAATGGAATTTCTATATGTGAAATATGATTTTAAGATAAGAATAGGCTAATAAAAAATACCATAAAATAATTTTTCGTAAGGTCTGACGGCCATCAGCAAATTGAATGTCATTTTTTAATTCAACCAAAAGCTTTGGTAGTGATGAGATTTTTTTTTTACTGTGTATAATTCTAGAATTTATCTTCGAATTACACATAGGTCAAAGTCATCCAAATTACTTTTAGTCTCCACTCTACTTCTCTTCTTCCCTGGAGTAACGACTTTTGACTAAGTTGCTTCAGAATGTTTCTGGAGCCCTTCTGCAACTATTCTCTGAACAGAACGTTCAGAAATGCCTGTAAAAAAACAAATGTTTTATCATTTTCCTACCTTAACGAACAGATAACACTTTTGCCACGTCAATTTATTTAAAATGAATGTACTTTAATTATTGTTTCTCTACAAGCACTTTTTATAATCTTAGGCATGATTATAAATCACTTTTGTTAAAACACTGTCGCTATATTTTTAAACACTCTCACTATGTACTATTCCCAGATCACCACTTTATTATACCCACCGGATGTAGGAGGATAATATCTTAATGCGCCGCCGGATGTGTGGCGAAAATATTGTTAACACTTTTTTACAAAAATATACGTTCATCAGCTCCCGAGATGTCAAAGTCACATTGAAAGATGGCTGCTTTAGTTACAAAATTACCACCGCCAACTTATACTAGTGGCACTGTAGGCTTTGGTGTCAACTTATCTACCATCAGACAAGATTGTTTCTACCACAGAACAATAGTACTCCTAGCAGAGGTTTCTACTAGAGGTAAACAATAACATTAGTTTTTACCATCTTTTAATCTCACAAAGAGGCGAAGGAAACTGTCTACAAAGCCAGCTTTAGTTTTCGATTGATTAAGTTAAAAATTGTCATAATTTTACATGCATTTAAGTTTTTTTTGTGTAAATAATTTTATCGTTCTTATCGAAACATACTTCTGTAGATAAAGATGCATTTGCTGCAACGGTATGAAATTATATATCGATTAATTAAATCTACATTTGGTCGGTGAAATCGATTAAATGTTTTATCGATCACAGATCCATGCGTAATATTACGAATTTTCAAAAGTAATGCATAAAAAGCAAAATATTTCTTTCTTTGCCTGCGGTTTACAAGTTTGTTTTCTAAGATACGTAGTTTAATACATTTCACAGTTCACACTGGTAATGACATGGAAGAAAACATGAATAAATATTCTCAAGTAAAACTGAACTTTTATACATACAGGGAACTTCAAAGAATTGCTAAGGGCATGGACCTACCATCTAATGTAAAGGTATTTTTTATCAAGTACTTACAAGATTATACATTGTTTTTACAAAATGTTAACTTGGTACACTGTAATAATAACTGTACTGTAATTTATTGTACTGAAGAAATGAAAAGAGTCATGATTTGTCCAAAGTTAACTGCTTCTATAATCAAGATTGCAGAAAGCTAAAAAAACATATATAATGAGTATATTGAACGAAAGTTTTAATTTCTTTAAAAAAAGACCATACGTAATTTAGTTAGCTTTATGTACTTAAATGTAAATTTTGAATTAACTTTTCATTTAATGTCTGTTTTTTTCATTTAACATGTTGTTGAGTTTTTTTACAGGATCTCAGTCTGTTATGTATCTGTATATGTTGTTATCTTTTACAACTTATATTATTTGACCCTATGTTTGGTAATTTTAGTGACATTTCACATGACATAATAAAATAATTAATTGCCAAAAATCAGATGTTACACTTAAAATACATGAAATAAATATTTTGACAATAGGAGAAACTCAGCTTGCGATATATGGCATTACCACATAGTGCTGCATTTCAGCCTGACCTAACCCTGTATGTTCTTTTTGGTTAATAGCTATATGCTATTCGCATACACAATTTTGCTAGCGCCATGTGATAAGTTTTGTTTTTAATTGTGTGTCAATGTTTCTAAGCTTCAGCAAAATGGGTGCCTCATCTTAACTGGAATTTGGAGTTATTGTGGCACTTCAGAATAAATGGTTCACATCATTATTTCCAATACATTTGAACTCTGCACAGTAGCTAAACTATATCATAAAAAACGCCACCATATTTCACAATATAAGGTCATATATGCAAGTTAATACAAGGAATAAATATAAATTAACAATTCTATGTTTTATACTTACTAAAACAAATAAGAGTTTTCTAGGTAATAGCATTAGATTTTACAATAAAGTCCCAAATTACATTACCAATCTACCGAACAATAAGGTCAGGCACCAGATCAAACAAGTTTTAATTTGCAAAGGTTATTATAGGGTGGATTGTTATGTGAACGATGGTAATGTCTGTAATTGACATCCTTCTCTATGCAATCTACTAATAAAGCTTGTAACAATGTATTGTATAGTTCTACAAAAAACCAGATTAAGCTTCTTGGTGGTTCTACTCGGCGACCTGGTTGTTTCCGAACCGGTGGTAGTATTTTGATGTACTTATGAACATATCAGGGCGTAAATTGGATAAAGAATTTTTAAATTTGAATGCAATAAAGACAATAACTGCTACATGATAGACTGAAATCTCACCATATACAAGTACTCCACATATATTCTTTAAAATATTATTTTTCAATGCAGGAGCTTGGCCCAACATTGGCTATAGTTATATACAGTTTGGTTGTTATTAGGAGAGTGTATTGGAAATAATTATACGGAATGGTATTTCATACTTATACTGAGGTGTCACAAAAACTCCCATGTAAAGTTCTAGATAGATGCTCACCATTTTACTAGTGCTTATATAACGTTGTTGTTACAAAATGACAGTATGGGTAAATCCTCTGCCTGTCTTATTAAATTAATTTTCTTGTGCTACTAACATATTTTGTTTTAAGTTTTGAGTGGGTTTAATAGGGTTTTATGATATTTTGATCATATTAAATTATTATGTCCTCAGCTTTGCTTTTTCCTCTATGACATCTGTTTTCCAAATAACTCTAATCATACCTCTATGTCATCATCCTTCTTAACCTCATGTATTCCCCATTTACTGTTTCATGATTGATAACTGTTTTTAATTTATGTTTAAGTGTATAACACTAAAATTCATCCAAAGCTACTAAATATAGAAGATTCTTGAATAAACAGAAAATGAACATGTCTTAAAATTTTTATCTTTTATTATTTATTTATTTATCAACTCCCTGGCCTTATCCCATTTTTATTTGGGGTTGGTGCAAACATGTCTTCCTCTTCCATTCGTATATATTTGCAATCATATCTACATTCACTTCCTTTCTAAACATATCATCTTTAACACCAATTTCTTTTCTTTTTTTTAATTTTATTTATTATGTGGTAAAAATCTTTAATATGTTGAAATGAAGCATATTGAAAACAGTAATCTGGATACTAATAATAAAATTGTAAATTTCACATGTCTATACATTTCAGATTTATGTGAAAAGAATCATTGCAACGGACTTAAAATAAGTAATTAAATACATTTTTAGAAATGTCTGTCTGTCTGTTTGGTTGTGCAGGAATAAATTAGAAAGTACTAAGTAAATTTAAAAATTTCAAAAAGATAATTATAAAGTATATTCTGGAGTAGCATCAAAGTTTTTTTTCATTAAAATTGATCCACTCATTCAAAAGTTATAGTAATATGAATGACACACGGCTACTTTACCTTACCTTTCTGTGATAATTGATTGCCTGTAAATAAACGTTAAACAAAACATTCCTCTACATATGAAAGAAGAGTTTCTAAACAAATGCGTTTTAGTCTTATTCGAGAACAAAAAATTGAGGGATCGATTGAAATTGAACAAAACCTAATATATAATAGATGTATAGTAAATAAATATCTAAGACATATTAAATAAGAAAATCATATTTTGATACTAAATTTTCACTCACTCATCTGGGCATTGTAGGCGTAGTATTAAGGAGTCATTTTTTGGAATCAGTGAACAGAATTTCAATTATAATATCAATAGGTGTAAATATGGCGCCGAACATAATAATATTTCATTCTATTAGAAGTTGGAAGGTTCATGTTTTGTTTATTTTTTAGAGGACGAAGTGTTGTGAATGGCGATTACATAAGCAAATTATATATGTATCTTTGACGGTTTTAAAACATTCCAAGGACATAGATAACTAATACTCATAATAAAAGGCTAACGTGACGAAATCAGTACACTGAAGATATTTGAGAAATAATCAAAATATTACTTCAGAGTCTACGACAGAAAACGTTTTGGTAGTTTAAAAAAAATTGTCTGTCTGTTTGGCTGGACGGACGGGACGGAATAGCTGGATTCCACGCGAGCAAAGTCGCGGGCACAGCTAGTAGGTAATATGAATTCTGAGGTGTCATGAAAACTCCCTAGAAGTTCTATAAAGATGGCCACTGTGTTGCTGGAGGGTTTAAGTCTTGCTATAAAAGTGGAAAAATATGTTTGGTGTTGTTTTTTAAATGATACCAATGCTTATGTAACATAAATGGTCTCGAACTAAGATGAAAAAGAAAACTTTTTTAATTAAGAACAAAACCGACTTCAAAAAAATAATCTATAAAAATGCATGAAAAAAGTCAATAAATAATTACTGTATAAATCTGGTTCTTTATTTTTGAAATCGGTGACATATCGGTCCACAAATAAGGGAGAAATCAGGTAACATACATACAAAAAAAAACATACAAAAACATACAGACGAATTGATTGATAACCTCCTCCTTCTTTTTTGAAGTCTGTTAAAAATGAGTTCCAACGGTTTAGAGAGTGAAATGGAGATTGATTGTACTCCACCAGATATAAGATTAGAACCCAAATTGGCAATGGAAAACCTACTTCCACCAAGGCAAAAGAAAAATAAGTACATGAAAGCATATGAAAATTTTATGAGTTGGAAAAACGAGGAAAAAAATGAACATTTTCTCCGAAACAGTATTGCTGGCGTATTTTAATGAGATTGCTAAAACTAAAGAGCCATCTATATTATGGGCAATTTATTCCATGCTGAAATGTACAGTTCATGTTAAAAAAGACATTAATTTGAAACATGGATATTTAACTACTTTTCTTAAACGACAATTGACCGGATTCAAAAGCAAAAAATCGAAAAATTTTACTGGCGAAAACATAACGCAATTTTTAAGTAAAGCCCCAGATGAAATATATTTTGCGAAAAAGGTTAATATAATTATTATTATTTATTTGAGACACAGTTAAGCCAAAATGGCTGGATGGATTTCGATGAATTTTGATACACATGATTTATGAGTTTTATTAAATATACTGTGTCCGTAGCTGGCTGGCTTGATATTTAGCTTTCTTTGTTACAGGTTGTTGATATTAGGCGTTAACGGAGCATGTCGGAGTATCGAACTCTATAATATTACCACAAAAGACATAGAATTTCTTGATGACAAAGTAATAATAACATGGCGCGACACTATAACAAAGATAGACCGGATATTTCTCTTCTCGACAGGGTTGTTTTCCGAGCGGGTGATAGTGTTTTAAACGTTCATAGGCGCCTTCTTAGGGCCTAAATTGAATAAAGATTTTTTAATTTTGATTTGTAATCCGAGGAGAGTTCCTAACATATGTAAAAAAAATATTATAATTTTCGTCCAGCGAACACAACATCAGATAGGCTTTTCTTAACTTACAGAAAGAGAAGTGCACGAAGCAGGTCACTAGAAGACACAAAATAGCTAATATACCTAAAGAAATAGCTACTTATTTAAACTGGACGGACCCTGAATGTTACACAGGACATTGTTTCCTTAGGTCTTCAGCAGCTCTTTTGGCTGATTCTGGAGCGAATTTCACGACTCTGAAAAGACATGGAGGCTGATAAAGTGGCTGAAATCCACCTCAAAACAGCATATTCAGCCATCTACTACTACATCTAATGCCCGCCTGCAAACCTTATCAGAAGTTCAACAAACAAACATAAATGTACCGGAAAAATCAATACTATTTTCTTTCAGTAATTGCCCCAATATGACTAATGTAATTTTTAATATTAATTAAATTAAATGTATAATATAAAAAGTATGTTTTATTTACCTGCATTATTATGAGAAAAGCACTATATATACCTCGGCGATAACGGCAATTGCCTGTCTCGTATTAGTGACGTCCTCACCTACGGCTCGTCCTTCAAACTCATACTCGACCTGAAAATCCCTATTTCACGGCCTTTGCAATAATATACTATTTTGAATTTCAAAATTACTTAACGTAACTTGTTTCTATTCCAGAAAGTACATTTGATTGAACTTATTCATGCGAAACAATATAAGTCCCAAGAGGTGTTGAATGAAATAATAGACTATGTCAGACTTGAAAGAAGGGAAAAGTCAGCTGCAAAGAGAGGCAGAAATGTAAAAAAAAAAAATATTGCATACAGGTACATACATTTATTATAATAGTGTTAAAACTGTCGCTATATTATTATTAAACACTCTGACTATATATTATTCCCACGTCACCACTTTATTATATTGCAATATCATGAACGTTCACTTTAGCAGAGATACAATGCAAGTGTTTTTTTTTCGAACCTAGCTAACGCTGCTGACCGCAAGGGCCTTTACAGCTTCGCCGTGACTTTGGGGGCGAGTGCTGAAAGCACTCAGCCGCAAATGTGTGCCTGTGTTGGCTCTACAGAGCCTTATATAGTCATTCCATGCGACCTTTTTTTTTGGCGGGGGGAAATGCATTTACGCACTACCCTTACCTATTGCATTAGTGAGACCGGAGTCCCCCAATGCAATAGGTAAGGGGACACGGAGGGACGACTCCGTGCCAGTGTGGGACTCGCCCGGACGTGAAGCGTCCGGAAATACCCACTAAAACCCCCCGGGGCCGTCCGCCGCATTTGGGATGGGGGCGATACGGGGTGGCTTTCGCAAGCACCGCTTCGCCCCCTGCCATTCCATGCGACCTGACATTTGGCCGGTGAGAGAGTGCTCCACCGGATGTAAGCGGATAATACCTTAAGGCGCCGCCGGATGTGTGGCGAAAATATTGTTAACAATAGTATTGTGTGTTTAGTACAAAGTCTTTAACTTTCTTTTATTAACTATCTAAATATTTCATTTTTTACAAACTTTTATTTTTCACAAAAATTACTTCAGAAGAACTTTCGGACACATTTAAACACACATTTTGTATATTTATAGTCTTACGAAGTAGACACACATCAGGGGTGGCCAGACTTTCGAAGTTTGGGTTCTATTTTTGAAGTGATAACTTGTTATGGAAGGGTGAACCGCTTTCTTACGTAACGCGTTACGGCGCCAGTCTGTCTGGCTTCCCACTCTCACGCATACGGTAGGAGGGTCCTCCTCTCTCACTCTAACCCATAGCGCTAGCCGTATTCCGGACAGACGCTTCCCTCTCTCTCTCTCTACTCAGTGTTTAGTGTGCGATAGACATATACTGTTGATTTAATAATTATACTAATAATGTACATACACAAAATACTAATGTACATTTTCAAGAATTATAACTAAGAATAAAATATATTTTATAATCAATCAAAGATTCTATTAAACCTTTCCTTACATTATCATATTAATATACATAAAATTTAAGTAATAACCTAAGCTTTTCTTAAGTTAAACAATTTCAATATTAAATATTTTAATTTAGATTAGTTTAAGCTATCACTTCGGTCGGGCGTCCGGTGACGCACACCAATTTTTTTAATTTCAAATGAGCCTACCTTAATAGGCTTATCTCAATTACTTGGTTATAATTAACAACTACTGATAAAGTACGCAAGTGGATTAAATAACTACCTAAGAGAGAATTAATAAGTGAAGCAACAATACATTTATTACCACTTTATACACTTATTACTTAATTAGTCACCACTGTATCACACAATGTGGCTGCATATAGAATGTAGTTATTTAGTACTTTATACAATTATTTATATTTAATTTAATCTTTATGGACTACCAAAAATGTCTACGAAGTCAACGTCTGGGCTATCCTTCCACAATCTGCAGAAGCTATCACCCTTAAGTAAGAAGATCTATAACTTAACACCTATAAGCGTTGTTCCACCAGCATCACTAAAAAACCAGCACTTCTAGATTTAGCCTGTTTATCTTAAAACCACATCGCCACTTATGTGAGATTCTAGTCAAAATGCTTAGCAGTATATAAGTTGTTAGACCTCATTTAGTTAAATTCAACAAACTTAATCAGTAATAATTGTTTTTCTATTATAACTATTAAATAAAACCATATTTTTATATGACTTTCAAAGGTTTACAAGATGTAGTTATGTCCACAGGTCTGCTTGTGTAAAATATTTCTGTTTTTAAATAACTAACGTTCGCCTGCTTAATCGTAATTCGACCATAATCATTATTGAAAATGTTAAGAAAAAAAAACAGCTATTTTAATTTTTTTTGCTGATAACACTAAAACTACAACGCATCGGATAAATATTTCGGAATATTAATAAGGCTCATCAACAGCTACTAAATAAAAGAAAAGAAAAACCAGTGGAGAAAAATGTGTTGAACTTTATACATACTCCATTATGTGTCGTTTTTCTATCTAAATATCTATCGTGGAGCCACTTAAAATAATTTTTTTTTTCCGAAAATTCTTTTTTTACACGGTATAGGCTCAGTGCCTTGACCACAATCTCACCTAATGTTAACTGACGATGTGGTCCAGAATGGTAACACAATAAACCTAGATATTGGTTCTAAGGTGATGCTGCCGGAACACAGCCATTGGCATTTGGCGACAGATTTTCGAATTTGAGGGTTCTGGATGGGAACTAGGTAGCTACCTAGGCTGGCATTGTTAGAAAATGCCCTACAACAATGCTATGGTCCTCACGATGTTTTCCTTCACCGAAAGCTCAGGCTGATTTAAATTTGGATGAACGGGTCTGTTGACGCGGAATCTGGCCGCACTATCCACTACGCCATCGTCGCTTCAAAAGTCCTGAATTTGTCTTGACTGTGACGAAATTATTTACCCAATTTACAGAGGTCAGAGGTGTCCTCGACATGTAATAAGTCGCCTCCAATTACCGAGACACCTAACCGTCTCAAGCCGTTGATAGACCACACTAAAATGAAACAGAAGCTCTTAAAGTGCAATGAGGTTAAATCAAATTTAAAAGCCTCATCCACAAGAGTCACACCGATAGCCAGTGACAGAGTTCTAAGAAGTTACCGTGAACGACCGAATTACAGAAGGTTGACCATGAGCTCGCTCTTTGATGTAATCAAAACTCCGAATCCTAAACCAATCGAGCTAGATAGGGCCAGTCAAGAGACAAGTTATCCTAATTTTAATCTACTTACTTTTGATGACAATCTGACGTCCATGGCATTAGATATACCTGGGGGTAGCCAACTTGACTCCATCGCTACTACTGATGAGGTATTGTTTTAATTGTTGTTCCTTGTAGATTATTTTTGATTACATTTAAACCAGATTCTCTTCATTCTTACATGGTATTAGGGCTTTGTAATATGCACCTTGCTAGTGAATTATTTGAGTCGTATAGAATCCAAAACGGCTATCTACACCCCAACTCATTTTTGGCAATGCAAAAAAAAAATTTTTTCTTCTAAAGTATAGCAGTGATGATTGACGATAAACCGTATTTTAATCTAAAGGTAGTTCATTTATATGGCATCATGAAGTTAGTGGCGCAAAGTTTAAAAATAAACCATTATGAACGTTTTTTTTGTTGTTTGCAATTGTAGATAGTTAAATTGTAGATTGCCGCCTATGATTCTATACGGCTCATTCTCGAAGCATTAACTGGTTTTCTCCTTGACGACCAGTTTAAAATGTTATTGTCTTCAGTCGCAACATCAAAGAATATAAAGTCATATTTTACTGTATTTTATTGTATTTTTAAAAATTTTTTTTTTAGACCAGACCAGTGAATAACAGAGTGAGAAAAATAAGCGGTATCTCCCCTCTTGCAACACCAGAAAGATCTACCAACACATACATTAGGACCATGAATTTCATTGATCAGACTGGTAGAATGACTAGACTTAAGGCCTTTATAAAGAAACCTCTATCGATTTTGAATAAAAACTTCACTGATACATCAAATTCTTTATTGAAAAACAACAATAAACAAGGGTCAAACGTCGTAGTTAGGTTGATAAAAGAACCAGGAACATCGAATCCTAACGATCAAGGAAATATAAAAAATACGTACAAGGTTGATTTAGTAATAGAGAAATCACAAAATTCAATTGAAGACAATGTGATAGATGCAAATTTAAATGCGAATGATAATGAAATGGAAATAAATCAAGCTGAAAATGAGTCTATAAATGAAGAATCGGAAACTGTCGAGAACTGTGATGGCGACGTGTTACAGAATACGAACATTGTCTTCAGTAACTTCAATGATGGAATCAATAGCACTTTATTGGAACCTATTTCCGTACAAGTTAGCGAAGATGCTGAAAGAAGTGAGTTATTTATCTATACTAATAAATAAAATTGAAGTGTCTGTTTGTTATGTCCAAATTACTTTTTTTTAATAAATACATAGATATGAATGTATATACGATACCTAAACCAGTCAAGACTTTTTTTAGTAGATAGCTGAAGTTACACCGGGTAACTTAGGTTACTTTCCATTTTCGAAAATAATTAAGGTTCCGCGTAAAAAAAAATTAAAACTCATAAAAATCTAATAAAATCCGATTCAATGCACAGTTTTACGGGCAAGTGCTTAGATTTATGAGAAATACTTTATATTTATTCTTAGAACCAAAAAAAATTTCGAAAATAATTAGGGTTCCTTATAAAACAATTAAAACACTGTGAAGAATATAACCATGAAAAGCGGGCGCAGGCGCGGGCACACAGCTAGTTGATGTAAAAAATTAGAAACAAAAAAATGATTATTTTTTTCTTTTATGTTTATAAAGGTGACCGACCCTTACATAGCGTGCCCAAATTCTTAGGAATGTAATGTTATAAGTTATTTTGTATTTTCTAGTTCGGTTGAATTACACACATTTAAAAAAAAATGGTCTCTGCATTTGACCACACATGAACGAAGTACGTGTACAATTTATTCAAATTTTAAGACTAAAATAGACAGGCCTCAGTGGGTCAAAATAATAATGATTTTATCATTGAAAAAACAATTAATGGTTGTGTACCAGGATGTTAAGCCAATCGACGTATTTCTGCACCTCTGCTGTTATTGTACAAGGGGCAAGTCAGTTACTACGTAGCATTAAATATAAGGGCCCGGGATCTATGCTTTGTTTAATTTTGATGGTATAAGCAAGATTCAATTATTTTCATTTTTTCGAAATTATGCCAATGCTTATGTAATCATCGATGGAGGGATAGGAACTTTTTTATAAAGGGAAACTTCCTAAGTAAAACATAACCCAATCTTTACCATAATACATTCTATAAAGGGAAACTTCCTAAGTAAAATCTATCTATTTACCTTACTTTATTTTTAAAATCTGTTAGCTATGCTATAAATGAGTTCTGACAAAACCATTTGAGGGCCAGTACTTTTAAGTTTACTATATCGTTCAATAATGCCCACTTTGTGGAGCCGGTACGGTGCGGCCTTTATACGTTTCAACGTGTTTAACACTTTTTTTTTACGAGTTTACTGTGTTAGGTTGTTTTGAAGCGATGATGGCGCAGTGGGTAGTGTGCGGCCGGATTCCGCGTCAAGCGACGTGGGTTCGATCCCCACCTATCCGACTCTAATATCAGCCTGAGCTTTCGGTGAAGAAAAACATCGTGAGGAAACCATCGCATGGTAGAAGCGCCTGGGTAGCTACCACCCTCAAGTTTGAAAACCTGTCGCTAAATACCAATAGGTGTGTGTGTGTGTAGATTTAGTGTGTTTACCATCCTGGACCACATCGTCACTTAACAGCATTGAGCCTATATCGTATAAAGAAAAACCTTCAGCGCATAATTCTTGACTTAAGAGTCAAATCGACCTTATGTGAGGTCGACCACTCAGACTTCGAGGTCGAAAAGGTCTCTTATGTACTCACTATCCACTGCGCTTAGAAATCATCTACACTGTCCGGAGAACATAATTAGACAGTATGAAAATGTGTAGGAAAAAAAATATTTCACTATTCGATATATTGGTTTATGTAAATAAATAAAAGCTGTTGGAATGGTACTTAACTTAAATGGTACATAAACTTCTAAATATCTTTTCGAAAGTAGAATGTAGGTTACATGAGGTAAATTAGACCTTATATCGTAACTGATATGCTTGGCACGATTTTAGTTTGTCATGTTGTCGTCCTTATTTTTAATTCATTATCTTGCAGTATTTGACTATATATTATGTAATTTTGGTGGCATTTTACGTGATATATTTTAGTTATAATGCACGAGTTTAGTGAATTGAAAATAAATAATCGGACCGTGAATCCTGACATGTCCCAATTATTCCCGTTGTGGTTTATAACAGAAGGCCGCCATTTTGTTATCGCCATCTGTTGATAGTGTTCCTGACGTATGACTTGGCTGCATGGTCTACTAGTACCTTTGCCTTTTCGTTAAAAGGAAATAAATGGAACAAAAAAAAAACTTTGTATTACTGACATTTTCAGCGCATACGTCACCATCCTCTTACATGACCACGAACAGCACCACTGACTATGGTGTACTGGAATACGTTTATAACTACAAAAACCAATTCATGACAAGTTCTGACTCGTTCCAACATGTCACGACAACTTCGAACACTAATTGCGTTTACAGCACATCCACAGTGACCACAGCGTGAGTAATTATGTATATCATATATTATTTAATGTCGTGTCTGTCTGTCTCCATACACTGTATTGATAATCCTTGTCTTTAGCGTCCATTTATTTTCATCGCATTTTTTCTCTCACTTTTAAAAGTTTCAATTATCAAGGTTTTTTTTTAAATTTAAATAATATGTATTGGAAGAAATAAAATATTCAGATAAATCAATTTTCAATTTGATTAAGTTTTTTTTAAAGTAATTTTTGTTGACCTTCGGCTTTTTTTCATAAACATATTATATTGCATTTTGGCTGATGTTCATAAGTAAGAAAAACCATTAATAATATTTGAAATAATACTTATTTTCTGTCAGTGGTTGTCAATCTGGTGCTTACCGCCCGCCAAAAAAATGATCATTTCACCTTGCATCATGGTTTTACTACACGATTTCATCAAACCTCATGCCTCTCAATGTGTTCAAAGCACGATTTTCGGTTATTTATAATAATATTTATCAATCTCGCTGTAACTATGCTTTATACGTTTAATGTCACTTATTAATTACTGTTCCTAAAATTGTATGACTAACACAACAAGTGAGTGGTCGGTGTAAAAAGATTGACTACCACTGATTTGTGTATATAAGATCTGTTTAATTTTTACATAGATATATATTTTTTTGTTTTATGCTGATGACCAATAGGTAAGTTGACTGGTATTCGAATTACTATAAAAAAACAGATAAAGTGAAATATATAATTAATTATGATACTCGTACAAATTACATTAGAGAAATGAATTTAAATCGGCCAATGAAGTTCTTAGATATGGGATTTTAAAAGTTTTAGTAAGGATTGAAAAGTATGTTTATCCCTTTTCCGCAAAACAGGTATTACAGTTCTTTAAACGAAGCTTGATCAGAATGACAGCTGTCAAACTTATTATGTCAGTAGTTCTGAGAAAATTTTGATCTGTGTTGATATGTAAAATTAAAACTTCAGCTAGTATTTTATTCTATATCTATATTTTTAACAGTTCAATTACAACTCAATTAGTGATGTCCTAATGCGTTACTGATTTGATTTCCTGTAACAAATGGTTTTAATTTTAACAACAAGTTTGAACAACACATTGATAAGTATTTTATTTTTTGCTCAACATTTTTGTTTTATAAACATACCCAGGGCGTTTAAATGACTAATATTTGTTTGTATTTTACTTGTTTTATTTGATATATATATATATGACTTGTTCTATACATATATTCTCAGTCTACTAATTTTCTATATGAATAATGAGTAAATTAATATTTAATTTACATTTCATTAAATTAAACTATTTACATAATCTGTGGGCTCGAAAAATATTCTAAAGCTAAAAGCATGTCGCTTCGCTATTATTAAAAAAAGCGTGTATGAACTGTTTCATTATTTTATCTATGGTTGCCTGTTAATAGTTATAGAAATTCATAAGCGTGCTTATGGAAAAAAAAATCTAAATGGTTGGAAGAAGGATAGATTGTAATGTAATAACGACAACATCAGTAAATTGACAGTATTGACAAAAGTAAAGATAAACTTTTATGCATTGCAAAATAAAACAACGTAAGTTCAATATCATTGTATCTCATGTCATGGTAGACAACGCAAGTAAATACAGGAATAAAAAAACAATATGACGTTATCTCGATGACAGCTGTCATTCTAATGAATATTTTAAGAACTGTATAGTCCGTTCACAGTTATTTTCGCTCTAGCCGTTAAGTTGTCGTTCTGAATAATGTGTATTATTCGCCATGATTTGATTGAATATACAATTTTAAAGTGGTTTGATACACGTGTCAGGTTTAAAATATACTGACCGGAAACAAGAGTTAACACAGCACAAGAAACTGCTTAGCTACTGGCCACTATGATACATCTGTTATAAGATATATGTTTCGCTAAAACCTGTACTTGAATAAAAACAACATAGTTTACGGGTATTTTATTCCTGATCTGATCAATTTTTTTTTTTTGGATACGTATTTTTCTTGGAGTACTCATTGAGACAGAAGCTGCAACTTCTTTACGAGAAAATTAATATAATGCTTATTTATTTATTGCATTGTCATACAGATCAAGGATTGTTTTATTTATTTTATAATAACTCTATTCTCTATTTTATAATAACTCTATAACAACTCTATTTTATGTACGAGTCATGGCGGCAAATCGTTGACGAACGGAATTAACGCAGCTTTATTTGATCTTTCTCTTTCAGAGAATTTACGTATAGCTAGAAAAATATTGACTAAACGATTGACAACATATTTTGACTATGTAACAGCTAGTAATGCCAACATGCTAAAATGAGACTTCAGAGGTACAAAAACTATGAACGGACTATAGTATAGAATTAGTGTGGGGCACGCAACGCCTTATTACGGTCTATAAAATTAGCTTACAGTTCTTATAAGTTCTTTATTTTTTAACTTATTTTAATTGTTGTTCTAGTGGTCGGGGCTACCTTTATAATCAATTATATCATAAATTTAGAAACAAAAAAAATCAGTCAACTTGCCTATTATTTAATTATAAAAAGTACTACGACAAAAAGTTTAAACATTCTGAAAGTAACTTTATGTCTTTATTTCATGATGTTTTTTTCTGGTCCCGTATCATTTGTATGTACGTATGAGATGATATCCAAAGTTATTTTTTTTTGTATATATTGAATGTCATACATACCTGCTTGAACTTTATTCCATTATTTCTGTTCTGGTTATAGAATATTATAACCTTTATAATTTTTCACTTTGCATTGTTTATATACAGGTGTATATTTGTATAATATCATACAAAGTTAGTTGTATGTGTGAATGTTGCAAATATATCACTGAATGTCATGCACAAACTATAATTGCATGATATTTAATTCTGTAATGTTTTTTTTTTTTATTATTATACAAATAATTTGGTTTATAATTTTTCACATTGCATTGTTTTGTATGTATGTATGGTATCATACAAATTTGTATGTGTGAAAATTAAAAACTATATTCAATGGCACGTATGCACTATACACCTGGTAACTATATATATAAATATTTTCTTTGGTATGTGTGGGTTTATTTTTGCTTTCACCGCATGGTTCGCTTTCAGCATCCAACAGCCGCCAGCTTCAATCATCAACGAATATAACGCTTGTGGTAACGACTGTGAGTCCCTAATGCTTTTATTTTAACGAATGCTATTCTTATAACTCATCCCTCTCTATATATATGGTGTATTATTAATAAGCGGTCTTTTGAGTATTACATAAGCGCTAATAGGAGGCGGCCGGTTTATGGTTTGCTTATTTTTGATCACACGAAGGACGGGTGTCTCTGTGTGGTGATCACGTAAGCAATGTTTGCTTATTTTTGTAGCGATGATGGCTTAGTTGGTAGTGCTGTCGGATTCGCATTCGCATCAACGGACGCGGGTTCAGATCCACCTATCCAACTCTAAAATCACCCCGAGCTTTCGGTGAAGGAAAACATCGTGAGGAAACTATAGCATGGTGGTATCGCCTGGGTACCTACCACCCACTAGTTTGAAAACCTGTCGCCAAATACCAATAGGTGTGTTCCGGCAGCATCACTTGAGAACCAGTACCTCTAGGCTTAGTATGCTTACCATCTTGGATCACATCGTCACTTAACACCAGGTGAGATTGTGATCAAAGCACTGAGCCTATACCGTGTAAAAAAAAAATTACTACAACATTTTTTTACAAAATATCCCATGCTTAGCGTTGAGGGGGGAGTGTTAAAATGCCTCAAATTTTACTTGTGTAATGCTTGAAAGGCCCATAAAATCTTATTCTACGTCTAATTTTTAATAATTTACTACGTCCATCGAATACGAGGTCTTTACGATTCACTTGTATCTAACAAAATGTCTTCTTAACAACAATTTTTCGGGAAATTTTTGTGACATCTCAGACTTCAAAAATCTAATAGACTTATGAATTATCAAAAGGTGACTGTGTGCAATGTGAAGTTTATTAAATTTAATTGGGCTAAATTCCACTGAATCTTATTTTAAGAAGTTAGTGTCATTGTGGTGTCCTTTTGCTAGAGTATCAAGCGGTAGCCACAAAGCGCAGTTCAAGCCATCAAGCCTGACCTGAATAGGTCTTCTCCTTTTTTTATTTAATTAATATTACACAATTCAACCAGTGTCATGTGGATAACGATATTATTACAATCTAATATACAACGCCCCAGTAGAAAGCTTTCTATCTAGCCAACACACTTGTGCACAAAATTTTAAAAACGTCACTAAATAACATAATATAGAGTCAAATGCGCAACTTATCGTATGCACATTATAACTCTGCAGCTCTGAAATCGAGACAGAACGGCATCGCTGCAGGTACACGAATGCAAAAAATAACAATCATATTATAGAAGTGTTGGAAATTTATATACCGTAGTCACTGTCACTAGGTAGATAATAAACGCCTTAAAAACTTACCTAAAAAACCAGATGTCCTACCTCTAAATGTAACATTTGAGAACCCTCATTCAATTGGTCTGAATTTAATTCGATTTCCTGTGTAAATTCTAGGTTGAAGTGTTGACAAACCTATCATCATGTCCCTGCCCTTATCCCATTTTTATTTGGGATCGGCGCAACGAGTCTTCGTCTTCCTTTCATCTCTATATGGCATCATATCTACATTCACTCCCTTTCTAAGCATATCATCTTTCACACTGTCCATCCACCTTTTCTTTGGTCATCCCTTTCACTTATAACCGTCTACATTCATATCCAATACCATTCTTACAACATGCTCTTCCTCCCTGCGCATTAAATGCCCATACCGAGACAGACCCCTGCTCTTTAATTTCTCTGTCACTGACGCCACTTCCTCTAATGTACTCATTCCTAATCCTATCCATTCTTGTTACCCCACTCACTCATCTCAATATTCTCATCTCAGCTGCATGTGGTCTCCATTCATCTATCACCTTTGTGGGCCAAGATTCTAATCCATACAAGACGTCAGGCCGGATCATGCTCTTGTATATCTTCCCCTTTAATTTAAAAGGGATTTGCGGATCACAGATGGTAGCTGTGACCTGCCGCCATTGCATATATGTTCCATTTATTATGTGCTTTACAGCCCGGTCTATTTCGCCATCACTATGTAGGAGTGAGCCGAGGTACTTGAAGTCGAGGCAGATTGATATTGGGTTTGCTATCGAGCATTAACCCTTTCAGGACCATAAGATATCGGAGAGTAAATATTACTATTCAGTTGTTTATTTTTTTAAACGTAGAGTATATATGAAAATGCGTAAATACATTCCTCCACTTAAAAAGAGGTGTAAACGTTAGAAACTATAGCTTATTTAGAATTTTGTGGGGAAATTTTAAAGTCAAATAATATTATAATTAAATATACAGTCACCAATATTCCACTGGGGAAAATGTTTCCCTTGGTCGTGAAAGGGTTAAGACAGTTGAGCTAGAGGTGCCGTCGAAATCGCAAAACATATATTTCGTTTTGGATCTATTAATTTTTTGGCCAACACGCTTCAGCTTTAGTTGCGATTTTACCAAATTCCTCTAAGCCTCGGCTCTATCCTCATGGACAAAAACAATATCGTCCGCAAACAGCGTACAGCAGGATGCCTCTTCCTGTATACTCGCTGTCAAGGCATCCATTACCAACAGGAAGAGGTATGGACTTAAGGCCGATCCTTGGTGTAAGCCTGCCGTCACCTGTACTTGTCGGTGTTGCCAGCAGCTGACCAGACATATGTACATGGTTGGTCGTACATAGCATGAGTTAAGTCAACATACTTCACAGGCACACCTTTCCCTTTCAGAGCCCACCACAAAATCGGTCGCGGTACCTTGTTTTACGCCTTTTCCAGGTCCACAGATACCATGTGCAAGTTCTTGTGTGCATGCCTATATTATTCCCATAGCTGACGCAATGCAAACTGGCACTTGCGGTACCTCGACCTGGCAAAAAGCCGAATTAGTTTTGTGTAATCTTACTTTCTTCTCTAAATCGCTTCTTTATCGCCTTCTCCTTTAGTGTTAATAACCCAAACAATGTAAAGTTAAGACAACATACATCAAACGTATAGGAGTGACTGAGAAACCAAAACTATGTTTGCGCGCATGCGCCATACCGCTTTGTTTATAGATTGTTAAGGCAAAAAGTGTATGGTAGATGCCCGCTGAAATGCACGCCAGCAAATCCCATCCTTTTCGTTTATATGCTATCTCTTTTCGTGCCACTTCCCCTCTCGCCGCTGCATAAATTAGTCGAGTATTTTTGAATTTGAACATCGTATCTCGAGAACAAATATTGTTATAAAGATACTTTTAATTGCCAAATTTGTGGGACATTGAGTTTTTATAATGATATCGAGTATTTACCTCTTAAGGACGGACATCCGCAGACCACAGGTGATTCCCATTTTTCTTACTCCTTCACTTTCGCTGTGCAGTGTTTTCGGGCCCTACTAATACACAATTAGACTAAAATTTAAAACCTTAACGAACCATCGCAAACATACATAGTAGTCTACTACGCAGCTATTTGTGTCATACTTCAGACCGGCATAGTTAAAGTGTGCACACTATACTGTATTAAAGTTAACAACTGCTACATGGCAAATTGAGAACATGTCAAAACCTACTAAAATCAACAGAGTTATTAATTGCGAATAACAAGAATTTAGGGGAAATTTCTCGGACACATGTAGATAGATAGGAAAGAAGACAAAATGTATTCGACATACATACAACATATGATAACATTATCCTTATAAAACAACAAAGTAAAAAAAAGTGTTGCAAGGGTTCCAAAAGGTCCATTTCTCAGCATGAGGCTACAGGCCTACATTCGGAAGCACTACAGCACTGATATTCGGGCAGGTCCTTGTTGTACGTGCACCCTCACGGCCGGACTATCATACATTTATACACTAATAACAATACATATAATAAATAGTCCTATACTATATTAAATAATAACAAACCTGCTATAATAAATATGCGCTGTATAAATGTAATACAAAAAACTATTTAAATTAAGAAACAAAATCGACTTCAAAAGAATACACAATAAAAATGCACTAAAAAGTCAACGAATTTACTTTATTAATTTACTTGGAAAAGAAAAACATACAGACGAATTGATAACCCCCTCCTTATTGAAGTCGGTTAATAGATATCTTCTTTAAAATAACGTGCTCTTTGAGGTAGACAGTTTGCCAGTTGAGTAGAATAATTAAAAAAAATAGATAGATTCACGGATAAGACTGACGTGTTACTGTGAAAAAGCGTATGACGACAAAATTTCGAGCATTTTCATAAGCAAACCCCATAATGTTTCCAGTGTCGATGCAGGATAGTGAATATGACGGGACATTGTACGAGTTCTTGCCATTCGATATACAAAAGGAAACCGTTGACAATGAATTTATTTGTAACGAAGGTAAGTGTATTATAGGTCGTTTGCTTGTGTTTCTTCTCGATGTCTGTTTTATTGTTCTGAACCGTTGGTTTTTTTTATTATTCTGCTCGCTTTGAGAATATGTATTTTTCTAGTCACCCATCTCTTAATATCTTTTGCCTTTTTTAGACTATATAATATTTACAATCTGCCCACACCCCCTTTTATTGATTAGTTGATTCAACCGAAAGAACTGCTGGATATAAATTATCCTCTAAAAAGGCGAGAATTGCCATAATCGCCACGCTTAGCAGGTTGTTGGTGATCACAGTCGGGTGTTTGTGGTACTCAGAGGATTCTGTTGCCCATCCTCTAGTTTATATCCCTTAATCGCTTTTTACGATACCTAGGGGATTGTATAGGTGGTACTATTCTTAGCCGTGTCATACCCCCTTTGCGCTATCTCAATGCCCCCCTAAGTTTTTTCTAGGTCTTCTACTTTCACAAGGGGGCGTTAACCAAAGGCCTAAAATGAATAAAGTTTTTTTTTTATTTAGCTTCTTTTTTTCTTTTTTTTTGATGACGTGTGGTACATATTTTCTGAGTGATGATAACGTAGGCAAAATTTACTTATCAATCTACTTAGTCAATGGAAATCTGTGTACACACAATTTATGCCAGTGTCATATGGGTTACATGTATTTTCAATCTTATATCTGCGTTACCGAGCTCCAGCATAACGGTGGGTCACCCTGCTCGAACTTTCCATGGAGCTTTGTCGGCACCTCAGAATAAATGTTACACGTTATCTTTTATAACAAACTTAACTTTTAAACAATAAACGAACTATATTACACAAAACGCCACCAAGATTACATGATATAGAATCAAATACACAAGTGTAAAGAATTAAAGAAAATAACTGCTACATGTCGGACTGAGATCCCGCCATAAACTCCCAATATTTACTTATCAATCTTTGTTTTTTTTTTCAAAATTATATTAATGCTTACGTTAACATGCGGGGGGGAAGCTTGGCTTACTATTGGTACTAAGGTTGGGGAAAGACAAAAATTTTGCTTACGTGAGCGGCCCCCCGTATCCCCCAATTATTATGTCAGCGATGATAGCGCAGTGGGTAGTGCGGCCGGATTCCGCATCAACCGACGCGTGGTCGATCCCCACCTTTCGGAGCTTTCGGTGAAGGAAAACATCGTGAGGAAACCAGAAGCATGGTGGTAGCGCCCCAGTAGCTACCACCCTCAAGTTTGAAAACCTGTCGCAAAATACAAATAGATGTGTTCCGGCAGCATCACTTGAGAACCAGTACCTCTAGGCTTAGTGTTAGTACCGCCCTGGACCACATTGTCACTAAACGTCAGGTGAGAATGTGGTCACAGCACTGAGCCTATAAAAAATTAATGAAACAAATTTAAATTATATGTATATTTTACTTAAGTTATGTATATTTATCTCAAGTACTAAACTCGTCGGAGTCGCTGGAGACCGGCGGCGCGAGGTTTCGGAGACGATCCCTGAAATGGTCGAAGACGCTTTGGAGATCATCAGCCAGGACGGGGTAAGATTTCTCTATCAGTGAAAAGAAAACTTTTCTTTTTCCGCAGCTGTAAACTACCGAACCCTGGCATTTATTTCATCTGATTGTAAAGGGTATCGCCAGAATATCTTTTAGCAGATACCAACCAATCTGGTTGTTTCTTATTTTATTTAATAATTACACTCTGTAACTGACATATTCAAGCCATTTTAGAAGTAACTAGCTTTACCCGCGGCCTTACTCGCTTGGAATACAGACAATTTGCAATTTCCCTATGTTCTCGGCCTGAATGCAATGTACATGTCACTACCGACTTTCATCGAATTCGGGTCAGTAGCTTTTGCGTGATCGGCGAATAAATTTATACATAGACATACAGACAAAATTTATTAAAACTATCGTAATGTGTCCTGTACTCGATTCTGAAGTATAGTATTTTTCTTAAATATCTTCAATGTACAGATGTTGTCTCGTTAGCCTTTTATTATAAGTAAAATTTACATCTAATTACTAAAAAAAATTAATAACAACCTAAAATTTTCACTCAAAAAATTTCGCTTTTTTGGTATTAAAACTGCCAAAACGAAAAAAAAAAAAAAAGCATCCGTAATTTACATTCTTATATAATTCTACCTGATATTCGCTAAATAACCTTCAAACATGATGAAACTCTAACACTTTAGAATAGCGCCCTTTACTTGAGGGCGGGCCACAATGTGTGTACTGAAAAAAAAAGAGTAATTAAAAAAAACCAGACACCCACGGAGACTGTTGACAGGAGTAATAACTCGAAACTTTCGAAAAACTGATTTTCTGTTTAAATTTCATATGTTAAATGAAATTACTAACACAAAACCTAAAATATAACATTTGTCTGGTTTTTACATCTATCGGCGTTCCGGGCAATAATCATTTTCAAACAGTTTATACATAATCAAAATATACGATAGCACTTTAAACGCCCTCTTGGAGTTTTTGGCGGGATCCCAGTCTGACATGTAGCAATTGTTTTCTTTAATTCATTAAACTTGTGTACTTGACTCTATATCATGTAATCTTGGTGGCGTTTTGTGTGAAATAGTTTAGTTATCGTGTTCAAGTTAAGTTTATTATAGAAGACAACGCGTAGCATACATTCTGAGGTGCCGACAAAGCTCCATGTAAAGTTCGAGCAGGATGGGCCACCGTTTTGTTGGATCTTGGTAACGCTGATACAAGATTGAAAATCTTACCTACATGACATTGGCACAAATTGTGTGTACACACAGATTGCCATTAACTAAGAAGAAGAAGAAGAAACGCCCTCTTATATTTGACATACTGTTGCATGTTAACGGATGACGTCACAGCATTGGTAACACGAATCTATAAGTTTGCCCCCAACCGAGAATCGCTCTACGCCGCTAAATTTTCACTACAAAAATGGTCTAAAAAACGCTTTTAGCTATATTTTGGGCAATCAATTAACTATAAAGGTTATTGATCAGCAGTCATTGACGTTACAATGATTATTTACGAACGATATTACGCAGAATAACTATATGAAACGTAGGCAGAGCTGCGGGCAAATAGCTAGTCAATTATAAATTTAGATTATAGATTAGCATAGAAATTTTAACATGAAAATATTTGGTTTTTCTAAACTGCATGATGGTAGGGCATTGTAAATGAATGCCAGTCTGGGTACCACCACCCTCAAGTTAAAAAACTTTTCGCCAAACACCAACAGGTGTGTTTGAGAACCAGCACGTTTAGGCTAAATGTGTTTATCATCATGGACCACATCGTCACTTAACATCAGGTGAGATTGTGGTCAAAGTAATGAGTCTATCAGTGTAAAAAAAAAAAAAAACTATAAGTTTCTGTGTTATGCTATGTAAAGATTGAATAAATATTGTTAACATAACAGGATTATATGGAACGTATCTCATTGGACACGAGAATGCAGTGTTTTCTCTGTCCCTGGTTCGGTGCTAAATCCTTACTTGATAATCACTTCAAGCAGGTGAGTTGGTTTATTTTAGGGATTCAATTATTATCACTCTCATTATTACATATCTTACGCTAAACAATCGACTGACCGATTCAGGTTTAGTTCCAAACGGGGATATTCAAACGGGCAGAATTGTTCCAACTCCCTCCATCGCCCAATCTAAGATCTTTGTCGATATCGTGTTCCCATACTTTGATATCGCTAAGTTGGTCTTTTTCACTCTTAAAAGTTTTGACTAGACTTGCACTGACGTACGATTAAGTCGTTATACGTCAATCATCTTCGGAGTGAACCTCTGCCATTTTTTTATTTAATGTGACCATTTAATAGTTTTATTTAATCATTTAATCATCATTTTACTCTAAAAAGACATAAAACACATACCACATCTTCAGCCACAGATGAAATAAAATACAGACGTAATCTAAATCTTGTCATCAGAAATATAATCAAATATTTGTTTATCGAAAACAGACTCATTTAAGGGAAAAAAAATGTAAACCTCTATTAAATATAATAAATATTAAAATCTCTTTTAATTTACATTTGAGTTTCAGTCATCATTTCATCAAGCTGTTTTTCTTTAATTTCAATATATGGAATGTATCGTAAATGGCAAAACGTTTTTAGCAATTCCCAAAAATCAGCTTTTTAGAGTTAGGTCAGTCTATTGTTAAGCGTGCGATACTAGTGTTTGATTTATTGGTCTGTATTCGAACATAATTATTATTGAAGAAAAAAATAGTATTTATAGTTTTTTTTTTTGTTGGCAATACAAAGTTCAACAATAGTTAATAAACAAAAAACAGATGATAATAGAAAAAATCAAATGTTAGAAAAAGGAGAAAAAAAAATGTGGAACGTTTTGAACTATTGAAATAGAGTTTTCATAATAAAACGAAGCAACAGAAATAAATTGAATAACTTACTTTTTTTTACATTTCGTTCATGTTGACAACTTTACGATAAATAGTAATTACACAAAGCTCAACAAAGATATTACATACATATTTATTTTAGCCAACAATTTGAAAATTAATAATGTTAAAATTTTTCACTGTAATAAATACTTTTGTTTTTAAATAAATACGAGTAGATTAAAATTTTAGCAGATTTATAACATCTCAAAATTATAACGTAAATATCACAAATAATTCTATTCGTTATAAATCTGCTAAAATTATAGTGTATTTTGTTGTTTTTTTATTTAATTCAAATACTAAAGTAATGAATATCGCGTTATTTAGTACCACATGGACGAGATAGAAACGTACCTATCGGAGGAATGGGTCATAACGTACACACTGGGTAGTCTCGTGCAGCGTGACGCTTGGTCGTGCAAGGTCATCCAGTACGACTCGCAGCTTTACGTTCTCAGCGCTAAATATGAGGACCCTGATATATTGTTGGCTTCTGTTAATGTATGTTTTTTTTTTTTTTTTTGTATTATACTGCATAGGATAAGCCACAATTTCACCAGAATTGTTTCATGTGTGAACACACTAAACCTACTGTCTTTCAAATGATAGTGTCCGAAAATATCTATTGGTGTTTGGTGACAGACTTTTAAACTTGAGGGTTAAAGTATCATGCTATGGTTTTGCTTACAATGTTTTCTTTTAGCGAAAGGTCAGGCTTATAGTTAGGTAGGTGGATTCGGACCTGTGACCATCTACGCACTACCAACTGTGCCATCATCGCTTCAAATGAGACTTAGTATTATCATTTATTCCGTTCGAATAATTGTGAGACGTTTTTGAAAGTTCTCTTTTTGTCACAAAATAAATTTCCGATGACACACACAGCATTGAAAAAACTTTGACGACCAAAAATGTGGATCCTTTGTGACTTGTAATGTGAAGGAAGGAACAACAAGGTCATCTAAATAGGTAGAAATAGTCTGCATGTGAATATATTGTTTTTCTTCACGACATAAATTTCTAAAGTTAAATAAAAGACGCGGCCGACAGAAATGTCAATCCTTTGTGACAGTGGCACTATTTAATTTGGCAGTTAGGAACAGTTCGTATGGGAAAATAAAATTAATGAAAAATATTTTTTCGCAGTTCTTTCATATTTTTCGTATCGTACTGGATGTATGAAGACACTATCCATGTCAATTGTTTTTTTACAGGCTTTTGTAGCAGACAGTGCTATAACTAAGTTAGCTAAAATAACAACGTTTAACAGGCTGACTGGCGAACCGTTTGTTTGGATGGGACCTGTATACGGAATACCGGACACCTTACCATATGATAATAAATCGCATTGCTTTAGGCTCGAACTATCTAAAATGAACCTACTACCCAATAGCACCGACCTCAGGCAGGTTAACGGTGAGTCGGTCGTCGAAGCACCTAAAAGGGTGATCGTTGGACAGCCGGCCCTCAACGATATACATATTAATCTCTTTGTCAAGCTGTCGAATATTATAACGGTATAAATACCCGCTATAAAAATAACGCCTTAAACGTTTGTTATAATAAATAACGTTATTAGATCCTGAGGTGTGGGGTGCGCGGGGAGATCCAATAGAAACACGACTGTACTGGATAACGCTCTGAGTTATTCTGATTCATCTATCTTATACATGTTCCCCACTTCAATCCGCTATATAAATAGCAAATTGCTATAACATTCGTTATCGAAACAATGATAACTGTTTTTTGTTATATGACGCTATATTCACGCTTTTTTGTTTTTCTATTTTCGAGTGAACAGCCTCAAGTTGTTATAAAAATTGTGGTAATAGCGATTCTTTAATCTATGACGTTAGATTTGCATTTTTGTTTAATAGTTTTAAGACTAGTTTTTTTTTTATAAGTTTAAATACTAATTGTACTCGAGTAAGAAGAAAGAATCGAGCGCAGGTTCACTCTGTTCTTAAAAACCTGTCTCGCATTCGTCGGTTCCGTAAAAAGGAACGTTTTCTATTTTCCGTTAATTTTGTTCTATAAAGATTCTCAAAATAGTTTTAAGAAATATATTATGATCTCTTTAAACGAAGAAGTACAAATTATATCTCATTTTCCCCTCTTTCTATTTAAAAATAGAAAACGAGGAAATTTTTATCCCATGTGATAGATACTACGTATATTTGTGGAAATAGGAAATGGAATTTCCTTATAAAATTAAGCGCACGAATATTTGTAGTTAAAAAAACGTTATTTAACTCGTTATCTTGTTGTTTTCGTTATTAAGTGTTTGCGTGTAAATCGCTATAGTTTTTATTTTTTTGGAAATTTTATTTAATAGTTGATTCGTTTTTCCTTTTTTTATACTTTAATAATTTTGATAAGATTTTTAGGTTATTATGAAGTATTTGTGGTTATTTCATAATATCGGTGTTTTTGAGTTGCTTCTGTGGCAGTTTTTTGGTTGTTATCTGACCTTGATATTGAGTTTACTTTACAATAATTTATCCCTAAATGCAGTTCAAATAAATCCAGGAAGGTACTATTTGACCTTGAGTTTTTTTTCCTATGTATTCTTTAATATGAATCTTTTTTTTTTTTTTTGCGAAGACAAATACTGTCGTTTTTTTTTTTCTAAAAAATTACATCTTTTAATATCTTTCAGTTTATTAAATTTTTAATAGTTTTAAGGTTGATTCGTTACATAAAAATTAATAAAACTTTTGTAAAAAAAAATATGGTGTTATTATTATTTTTCTTCATTGAAATGTCAATCAATAATACCTTGGAAAATATATCATGCCCAATGCGTCAGGGCGTATCACAGCGCTTTAATAGACTTTTTTCTATTCACCTTTTTTTAACTTAGAAAAAGACGTATAAGACGATTGACAGGAAAGAGAATATTGTGCGCCCTTTTTGCGTTTGGCACGCGATATATTTTTGACAACATATGATTAAAAAGAATTATGGCATTTAGGCATAGTTTAGCTGTAAGTGGACACCGAAAGTAAGTTTCTTTAAGGGCTTAAGTTTGTTCACAATTTCACTTAGATGTTAAGTGAGGACGTGTCATAAGAAAGTTTCAAGTTGCACTTAAAGTAACTGGCTCTCAAATGCTGCCGCCGACAGATTTTCATACTTAAAGATCGAATCATGTAGTTTTTTTTTTTCATTAAAACCTCCACTAAAAAAGAAGGTAAGTGGATTTAAACCTACACCCGTTGACGCAGTACCTGACTATCCTACCACTGGACTATCAATGCTTCTTGTCGACCAATTAATGAGAAATCGTATAGATATTCTGGTTTCATAAAGATGTCATTATCCATAGGAACTTGAATTTATAGTTTGATTCGACATTTATATGCTGAAAAAGAGCTATCACTGAGAACTAAGATAATATCTGAGTATCGATGGTCTACTTTATTTAGGTTTTATATATTTGGTATATTATAAAACTAATTTTCCAAAATATACCGGTAAAAAACTACAAATATATTACGAAATTTTATTTTATAGTTGACATGTTTTCCTTCAAAATCAAAAAAATCTTTATTTAATTTAGGCCCTAAGAAGGCGGTTATGAACGTCTAAAACACTAGCACCGTTTCGGAATACAACCCAATCGAGAAGAGCCGGCAAGAAACTCGATCTAGTTCTTTTTTTTAATAAATATAATATATATCATTTTTTTTTTTTCAAATAAAAACTATACAAATCATAGTCTTAACTAATGTTAGCGGAAGCACAGAGATGTGGGTTAATTCCAGACATCACTATCGTTCACATAATGATCCACCCTGTAATAACTTGTTAAATATATTTAGGTAAATCGGTAATGTTACTTGGGATCTTATTGTAAAACCGAATACTATTACCTATAAAGCTTTTTATTAGACTTACTTACCCTAAAGTGTGGGACGGCCAAATCGAGCTTGTCTAAATTTTTACGAATATGTATTAAGTTATCGAAGATGTATATACTTATTTACTTTATAATAACTTTCACCATAATGCATTTCTTGTGCATTCTTTGTGTTGTATCTATTATAATTTTAATTATACAAAATGTACCAGTATAAACCACAATATAAATACCTAACAAAGAGAATTCTAGAATTATTAACTGTTCTTTCTATAGTTATAATGTTAACATCAGGTACAATACATTTGGTCTCACTAATACAATAGGTAAGGGTAGTGCGTAAATGCATTTTCCCCCGTCAAAAAAAAAAAAAAAAAAAAAGGTACAATACATTTCTATATTTTTATGTAACAAAAAACAAAGGAACTCTTACCTATTTCTGTATAATTTACATAATATAATATATTTCTCATTAGATATAAGTAGCTATCAATATCTGCGTTCTGTGTTAAATCTATGATTGTTTCCCGCGTTTATAGATGCTATTGGTGCTATTGAAGTGTCTGTTTGTAAAATCAAAACAACATTTTACTACATACATATGTATGTATACATTGCCTAAAATGTATTTTTTATAAATTTTGTGTCGTGTGTTCCGGATAATCTCCGAAAGGGGTAAGATTTGGACGGGACTTTTTTTGGAAAATAGCTAACTTACTTCGTGTAACGTAAACTAAATTTTATAAAAATAATTGGAGCACCGCGTTAAAAAAAAATCATGAAATTGTAAATAAAATCCGATTCAATGCACAGTTTTACTGGCAAGTGCTTGAATTTATGAGAAATATTTTTACTTTATCTTAATATAATTTTTTTTATGAATATAATTATGGTTTCGTATAAAAATATTAAAACGCAATGATGAATATATATGACTGGGGCACACAGCTTGTAAATGAAATCCGATTCAATACATATTTTTGCTAGTAGGTATTTGAATTTGCAAAAAGTATCGTTGCTTTATTTCAATCACCAACAAGGTCTACAATGTGTTTAGCTTATTAAAAATTAAATTATTATTACAATATATCTTAAATGTAACCTTAATTATAGGTGAGTACGGCATTATTTATTTATTTGAGCATTAATGATTTATGCGACAATGAACTTCAGTTTTTTTTTTTGTAGATTTAATCTAATCGAATATGTTACAAAAAACATAAAATACAAAAAAAAAACAAACTTAAACTAATATATAAAAATAAATACAACGAACCAAGCGCAATAACTAAACTAATATAAAAGTTATTAATTGATTAATTTTTAATTTTAACATCGAAGACGAATTTCAAGGAGATTTATTGTTTCTTTGAATGCCTAATTTATTATTTATTTAATTCATTTATAGTTACATTTATATTCATGCAAACTAGTTGGTACCAATAATAATTTCTGGAAAATGATTCCATGTTCCGTGTTAAAAAACTAAAACTCATTTAATTGTGAAAAATATAAAAGATAATATCCCCAAGTGATCAAATGTCCAAAGAAGTAGACAAAAGAATTGCGACTGGGTCTAAAAATACTGGGCCCTGAAAGAAGTCATGAAAAACAAGGAGCTGGGCATTAAAATTAAGAAAAAGCCTTTTGATACATGTATCCTACCCTGCATCACATATGACTGTGAAACCTGGGATTTTGACAAAACGCCATAGATACAAACTAGCAAAATGTCAGAGACGTATGGAAAGGAGCATATTAGGTCTGAAACAAATAGACAAAGTTAGAGGTCTAGACATTAGGCACAAAACGATAGTAACAAATATCTGGACAGACCTTAAAAAGGTGACAGTATGGTACTCAAGAGATGGTGGTAGAAAGCGAGGTCGCCAAGCAAAGATGATCTGGAAATGACCTTAGGGCCCCTTTGGACAAGAGTGGCGGCAGGTAGAAAACAGCGGAAAGAGTTGGAGTAGGCCTTTGCCGTTAGGTACACCGAAATTAGAGAGGTATTTTGTAATGTAGGTAGTCATAGAAAAGTATTTTATCATTAACCCCTTGAGCACTTACCTGGCGTTTACGCCAGCTTTCCATTGTTTTCCTATTGTCTTATTTTTATGGGTACTCGACACATTAATATTTATTTTATTTTTATTTTTCTCTTAAATACTTAGAAACATATGTAAAATGTTCGGGAAATAAAGACTTTATTATTATTATAACTGAGAAAAAATACTATTCAATGGACATCATTATCATCTCCCTACCCTTTCCCCATTTTTATTTGGGGTCGGCGCAACATGTCTTCCTCTTCCATTCCTCTCTATTTGTTGTTATCTCCGCATTCACTCCTTTCCTAAGCATATCATCTTTCACACAGTCCATCCATCTTTTCTTTGGTCTTCCCCTATTGTCCTCTTGTCCTATTCAATGGACAGCATCATAAAAAAATGATTTCCCAATGATTTTTAAAAACTATATTACGCAATAAAGAATATATGAAAACGGGCGCACTTAAAAACTCATTTGAGAAGCATTTAGACTTTTTATGTGTAGTTTTATAAACGAACTAGTTTAAAACGAATAAAAGAAATCTGACATTATGTTATGCAGAAGTTGTGTTTTGTATATTTATATAATAAAATCTAAATATTAATTTAGAAAATCATGTATGAACCACCAGAGTTACAAACGGAGCGACAGAAAATACCTAAAGACGGCCCCGGGCCCAGAGGAGTGCCTGACTGTTACTATGTATGTTTGAAATATCTATAAAAAAATAATGTTTATGACTATATTACCGGCCTTGTTTATAATCAAGTAAAGACTGGCTTAATTACCACGTTTTAAAGGCTGAAAATAAAAATATTATTTAAGGGCATATTTCGATTGTTATGTTCCCCCTATAAAGAAATATATATCTATACTAATAAATAAAGTGTCTGTAAAGTTTTTTTTTTTACTAAATAGATATGAATGTATATACGATACTTAATAGCAAAAATACAATTTATAACATTTTTGTCTATCTGTTTGTATTGGGTAATCTCCGGAACGGCTAGACCAATTTTGACGGGACTTTTTTGGTAGATAGCTGAAGTTACTCCAGGTAACTTAGAGTGTTTTTAATTTTTGAAAATAATTAGGGTTTCGCGTAAAAAAAAATAAAAGTCATAATTTTTTAATAAAATCCGATTCAAGGTACAGTTTTACTGGCAAGCACTATAAATTTATGAGAAATATTTTTACTTTATCTTGGTACTCACTTGCTGTACACCCTGTACTATAGGTAAATACGCCCCTGATGTTAGGCATTCTTTTCTTTTTCTTTTAGTTCCTATTGATAATCTTTAGTACTGTTAATAAATAAAAATTGGAAACAGTTTTTGGAAATAAATGATGATTATAGTTTAATTTCGACCACTGAAAGAATACTATTTACGAATAAAACGTCAAATGAAACAAGGGGAAAAAAGATTGATATCCTGGACCTCGATGTTTTGTGAATCGATTAGAAAAATCGATCTTTTTGAAAATCTTATTCCCCATCCCTACTTAAGCGACTGATGACCTCGGCCGCTCGACATACCATGTCCGCGGTCCGGTCCGTACATGTATTAACAGCATCAAAAATACCATTAGGAGTTTGTTTTTGTTTCATCGGCAACCGTAAATACAAATCAATTTTAGTTTATTATTGTCTGGACTACTAAATATGTTGGAACGCGATGAATAATAGTAACTGCGGGAGGATAGATGGAATTTATACGTAATGGTCTGCTGGTATAAATGGTTTTTTTTTGGAAGCTATGTCAGTGCCGGCATCTGTATCTTAGTACCACTTACAAGCTCCTCACTACGCCACTGTTAGGTAAATACCTAATAATGAACAGTCACATATCGTATTATGCTTCCATTCTACCGAAAGACGAATACTACTGGACATAGCTCTTCCTCAATTAAGGGGGGATTGCCATAATCGCCACGCTTGGTAGGCGGATTGGCCATCGCTGTGAGTGTTTGTTGTGCTCAGAAGATGCTGCTGCCCTTCCCCTGGTTTAACCCTTAGTCGCCTTTTACGACACCCACGGGAAGATATGGGTGGTACTATTTGACGGCTTAATTAACTTTTATCATTAACCAATTACCCAGACGTCGCGAGTTTTAAACTCAACGTTCCGCTACGAGAAATTCGTGAAGAAACTCCGCGCCCAGGAAGAGGATCAGAAGAGTGGCGCCGAGAATAAACTGAAGGAGTTGAAAGACAAACAATGTAGTGATTTCTTCATAAGATGTGATCGCAGGTGACGTATTGGTATATTTTTGTTAGCACGTCGATCAAGACTTAACAGGGGCGGTCCGAGGATGGGAAGTTGTAGGGGTCATGACCCCCTCCCCAAATCGTACAAGTCGAATTGACAAATCTCTTAAAAATAGAAAATTTACGATAACTTCAAATTAAACCCTTCCTCGCACCTTATTTCCAAAGAATTGAGACGGTTTCCAGAGCTGATGCCCGTATGACGACTAGTAGCAGAGTGGCCCTTAGCTTTTTTCGGACTAACTATTAAGTCAGCTATTTAGAACAGCTTTTGAGATATAATTCCAAGGATGCCCTCGTCGTGTTCTTTTATATAATAATATTTTTTTGTATATTATATTTTTAATAGGAATAAGTACGGCGGTAATCCTTACAACTTAATACGTAGAACTGGTTTTGTCTCTGATACACTTCAGCGCTTTTACCACAATCTCGCCTAATGTTTAGTTGTTAAGTGACGATGTGGTCCAAGCAAGTGAACTCGCTAAACCTAGAGGTACTGGCTCTGAAGTACCTAAATACGCCTATAGGTACTTTACGACAGATTGTCAAACTTGAGTGTGATTCTTTTCGTAGATTCGAACCTACGTCCATGTATGGACGACCCGATCATACTACATCCATTTGTTATTTTTTTGTATAGACAATTTTTGTAATGCCACTTTTGTAATTAAAAAAAACTGATGAAAACAAAAGGAAATATATACTTTTATTTTGATATACCTTTATAAGAGTTCACACTAAACGAATCATCCAATACCATGGTTCAGATTTTTTAATTAATGTAAATAAATCTATTTTAGATCATTGATCAACAACGTTGCTAGACGTGTAGATCTGTGTATGGCTTCTTATGAACAAGATTTACAGAAGAAAAAACAAAGGTACATTGCAGTGAAATTCTATTAACTTGGTTATTAACAGTTGTGTAGCTTGCCCTAATCTGGCCTTGAACCGAAATTTATCAAGATGGACTAATGGTAAAAGTTATAGATAACATTTCACGGACCTTTTCTTAGACACGTCGTGGCCTCTGTAACCTGAGGATTCCATACTGGTAGTTAAGCTCCTGGCTTTCAAACTACAAAAACAGCGGAATATTTTTAAGGCATTATTTTATATATATAACGTTGGTTCTGACGAATGGAATGTAAGTAATAACTGTATATTATGATTATTTAAAAATACTGACTGTAGTAAAAAGTGATCGAATTCTATGAAGATAAGCAAGAAAGAAAGAGATCTGCAAAGATAAAGCAATGTGGTATAATTATTCCGCCTACCCTTGTAGAGATATATAGAGACTGCTTATAATTAAGTGTAGGAGCTGCAGGGTTATTATAGGAATTAGTAAAAAAGAATAATCTTATGATAACCCATTAAGTGGGTTTCACTGATGTCGAAAGATTCGTCATTTCTTAGCCCTCGACAGTTTATGCTTAATGTATAAATTGCATGAATTCTGGTACTAAACGTACTGGTAATTCATTATTGCTCTGGTTTTAACTTACGATGTAAATGCACAATTCAACAGGCTGATAGAACTGTTAGCTAAGGAGGAAGAGAATAACATACGTAAGTTCATTGAACAAGCACAAGAAGGCGCTGAACTGATTTGGCAGGAGAAGAAAAATCGTTTACAATACCTCCTGGAGAAGAGAAAGAAGGAACACGAAGAGAAATACAAGGATACACCGTTGTAAGCGTTTAAATAAAAGTGTTATTTATTATTATCTTACAGGTTCTCTGATCTAGTTGGATAGACCAGCTGTCTTACATTTTTCGTGAATAGACGGCAAGATCTTAGATGGGCAAACTTAAAAGATATCTATGGAGCAAACGTTCATAGGGTTTATCTAATACGTAGGTCAGTAGTCAAATCAGCCACGGAGATAATTCGAAAGATTGAGTTAGTACGCTATGTGCACTAATCCGTATTTCTAAACCGTATACTCTCACTGAAATGCAGATGATTCAACAACAGCCCATTGCTACATAAGTTTAATTTTTTTAATAAGTTTAATTAAATAGAGATACGCCTAGATTTTCGGAAATCAACCGGCATCTGATTATAGCTTTACTTTTTATGTCGGGCTTCAGACCTACATATAACACCTTATGTAGCTCCAAGACGAAAATTACAAAATGTTACATTTTGAAGGTCTAAATGCGTTCACGTCCTGCCGTGTATTTACAAGTTGCGTGCCAAAGAAGCGCAAGAGATACAACTCTATCAGATAAAAGAGAAAGAGGCAAAGAAGATGGCCGAAAAGGAATTTGATAATATGTGGAACGAAGTCACCATGAAAGAGTCTGAAGCTTTGGTAAATAATATCTGTTCTGCTAGTTTGACGGTCACTTTTTATGACTCACTGTCAAGTAACATTCATCTATTTTGTTGTTTTTCCTACCTTCCCTGTTTCTAGGCTGCCCGTATGGAGCTAGACGCAATAGAGCGCTACCGTCGAGATTTGGAATGCAAACAATATACAGATCTTCAGCTCGAGCAGAGAAGAGTTCAAAGAGAGAAGGAGAAGGAGATGCTCAAACAGGAAGCTATCAGATTTAAGGCAATGTGGGATGAAGATATAAGGAAAGAGGAAGAAGGTACAATGTTTTTGAAATATATAAATTTACTGAACATTCAATAGTGAAAGCATATATAGAATATTTTTTCAACACTAAGAGGATAATTAAATATAAAGGGGCTTGATAAATTTTACAGCTGAACGCCAACGCACTGAGAAGAGAATAGAAACTGCCCGCGAAAGGAAGCAGATGATAAAGGAACGGCAGGAGACTGTTGCAAAACAAGAAGCCGAAGCAAAGTTGATTGCTGATACCTGGGACTCGCTAGCCGGGCAGGGTCTAGCTGATGAACAAGCTAAAGTAGAACTCATGAAGAAGAAAAGGGTAAAAGATTAACGTCTTCTGCTGTAGTTACTAAAATAGATGCCATATTATGTGCTTGATGAAAGGATAGCGACTAGATTAGAAATACCCTTCATTGTGGTTTTACTACCAGAATAGTGATTTACAATATTTTCTTCCAAAATATTAAGATTTCGCCTTTAAATCCCATTCCCACGTCTTCAGGTACGGGGTCTGAACATACCGATTAGTAATAGCAGTTTTAGACATCAAATTTATGTTTTTTCTAGAGAGACCTAGACGTATGCAATAAGAAAATGATTGCGTTGAAGGAAGAACTGACAAAGTTCGATAACGCCAACAATAGAGACCTACAGGAGGAAGCTAAACTACGTCAATACCTGATTGATAAAAAACGCTGCGAATATTTGACTTGGTCCCAGAAAACTAACAGAGTGAGAATGCACTTTTAATAAAACGGTTTTTATTATCCCCTTTAGAAATATTGTATATTATAGTATTTGTATTGTATTGTATATTATAGTATAGTATTTGTATATTTGTTTCTTGATAAATTTCGAAAAATTTAACCGATTTCAAGGAAATTTGGTATAAAGGTACAGTTTGTCAAGATATTGAAGGTAAAATAGAATTACACTTGCCTTTTATTTGTAGCGATCGTATTGACGGACATCAGCTGGTAGGTTATCAGATATTTAAAAGTAGAAAGCATGTATCCGATAACCCTCCGGTAGCGAAGAAGGATGTGCTCCGGTCCTCAACAGGGGAAGTTCTTGCATCCGCTGCCAGCACAATACTTCAACACTACATTCATTCTCATTATCACACACTTGCACACCACACATAAGCCTCTGTAAGGGACCTTTTTGCAAAATGTTATAGTCTCATCACGATGTTTTCTTTCACCGAAAGCTCAGGATTTGTTAAGCATTTACTTTAAACTTTACAAAAGCTTAGAAGAATTAATCAAGCAAGGCTATACAAGAACTCGATACAATTTAGACTGCATACATGAACACAGGACGTGCGTAAAGCGATGATGGACCAGATCAAAGACCGACAAGAGGCTCGCGAACTCCTCAAGAAGAAACTGGAGGAACAGGACGAATATCATCGTCAGTTGTTTTTTGCGCAAGTTGAAGAATTGGTTGCTAATAAGGCATTAACTGATGCCGAGAAAAGGAAGAGCCATCAAAAAAACTTACTCCAACAGATTGAGTATAACAAGTTATTGAAGGTAAGTTATGAATACTTACAGATTTTTGAAGTAAAACTTCTTTGGCGGCGTTGAACGATACTCGTTAGGGGAAAAATGTATAGATTGGCGTTATCGTTGCTATGACGTCAGCTGTCTACACATTACAGTATCTCCTATGTCCATTATCAGTATGTTATATCAGTATGTCTACTGACATACTAGAGTGTTCATTGTCCTATAATCCCGCGAGGGTATGCTTTATTGAAGCTATTATGGTTCAGTTTACCTATTAAGTTATTATGGTTTGACCTATTATTGCATTGGTTAACTTAGGTTTGAATCTAGCGATCCCATTCCCTAGTAACGAAAAAAAGCTCAACGGGATAAAAGTTAATAAAGAATAAATAAATTTTAAAGAAGTTAATTATCGAATTGTTAACATTGTTAACAGAGATGACACTATGCCTAATGGTAAGAACAATGTAATCGAAGTACAACGATGACCAGCGAAAAATTAAGTATTGGCCACCATCAATTAGCCTGGGAATCCTTTCGTCACCTGGATACAAACCATATTATACTTTAAAAAAATACAAATTCGTGTTTCTGGCGGCTCATCTCTACTAGGTTGTAGTTCCAAGCTGGTGGTGGTTTATTGACGTTCAAAAGCGCCTTCTCTGAGCCCAAATTGAATAAAGACATTTTGACTGAGCCAGAAACCCAATAATCTGAAGCGAGTCGCAATGAGATTTTTACCAGACAGACTGACACTGTACCGTTTGTGCATATAGGTGGTATGGTATTCGTAATCTAATTGGTTACCAAATGGCGTGCCTCACAATCTACCATCCAAGGATTTCTTTTTATAGTTTGATGTTTAGGAAAGAGCGAAGCAAGAAGAAATAGACCAGATTAAGAAATGTCAGATCGCTACTGAGGAGTACAAGCGGGAGATTAACAAGATGCTGTGCCGGTAAGAGAATTGAAGGTTTTGTCTTTCAAACCACTTTGATGTCTTAAACAGTAATTGTTCAGTGGTGAAGGAGCTTTCCATTAAATGTGGTTACGATTTCGTTGGTGCTATCAGCTATTAGTTATAAGGCCGTAGTATGCTGGGACGGAGTTTTTCTTATCTTTGTTCATCAACCTTCACGTTGAGTAATATAAAAGGTGACTTTACCTCATAGAACCGAAGCCTGGTGGGACTACCGGGTTCTCGAATGGCTACCACGTACCGGAAGACGTAATCCGACAAAGTGCTGTAAGTCCGGTCGTAATGGAGATCTTTGGGGAAGACCAATGTCCATCAGTGGACGTCTTTTGATGTTGATATGATGATGAGCTATCTATCTGTCTGCCCATTAGTTGGATTATAACTCGAAAATGGCTTTAATTTTACGTGATTATTTTTATTCTCTGTGACCGATGTTTTATGTTACATTAGATTATAAACAGATTATTTTTTAAAGTGAAAGCCTTTGTGTGCTTTGCAAGCAAAGACGAGCACCAGAATATAAGCGTCGGAATTAGCATCGCGATTTTGAATATGAAAGTACAAATAGAAGTACCTAATGAGAGTGTAAGTGATCATGGTGCAGTGGATAGTGCGGCCGGATTCCGCGTTCTTGAACGCAGGTTCGAATCTACCTGTCGAACTTCGACAATCAGCCTGAGCTTTCTGTGAAGGAAAACATAGCATGATGGTAGGGCATTTTCTAATAATGCCTGCGTGGCTAGCTTCCACTCTCAAGTTTGAAAACTTCTCGCCAAATACCAATATGTGTGTTCCGGCAGCATTACTTGAGAACCAGTATGTCTAGGCTTAAAGTGTTTTACCATCCTTGACCGCATCGTGTACATTAAGTGATATTATTATATATTTCTAATATCCAAAATTCGAAATAATAATGAATTTATAACCTTTACAACGCGATCGTTTAAAAGCAATTACCTCTATAGCTCGAAGAAAAATAAGTTATCGTCTTTAAGAATTGGCGAACAATGTACGTCGTTTCTTAGAAATCAATGCAACAGTATTATTATAAAAATAGGACTATTAATTCTATGAAATGATAAAGGAATTTATGGCTAATACGCGCTTGTTTGTTTACATGGTGTTCCGCTTTAGTTATTCATTCAAATATTTCCTTACAAAATCCACCTAAGTCGGAATACCTTAAGTCGCTTAAGACTATAACTCTGATTTCGCGTCTCCTTGAAGTTCGAAGTACAGAGTTCCCAACCTGTGGTTCACAGTACCCAAAATATGATCCGCGTACGATTTCAAATTTCGCGTAAGATGCATAGCTGCGGGGACATTATAAGCAATAATATATGTTCCAGAATTACCAAATAAAAAAAAATTCACATTAATTCAAAAGAAGTTAAATTTTTAAAGATAAATTTCTAGTAAAAAAAGGTTTTATATTTAAATATTATAATAATATTAATCAAATTGAGTCAAAGTATATGATATTGACTCAGTTTTTTTTACACGTTTACACAGCTCAGTGTTTTGACCACAATCTCACCTGTATTTAAGTAACGATGTGGTCCAGGATGGTAAACACACTAATCCTATAGGTACTAGTTCTCAAGTGATGCTGCCGGAACACACATATAGGTATTTGGCAACAGGTTTTCACACTTGAGGGTGGTAGTTACCCAGGCGGGCATTTTTAGGAAATGCCTTACCACCATGCTTATTCTTTATTAAATTCTTATATTACATTTTTCTTATTCGTCGTGGTTTCTAGAAGTCAAATTGGTCCCTTGTTAAGAAGAGGTTGGCAACCACGGTACTATACAATATTTACAAATATTGAATTGCTTCACTAAGAAATAGCTTTGCTTTATTAAAATTTCACAAAACTAGCACCAGAGATCTCTACGACGATCTGTCTTGCGCCACCCGTATCCGTCGTCGGTCCAACTTGTGGGGGACCTACTTACGTTACGTCTACCAGAGATTACATTAAAAATATTTGTCTCCTACCAGGCCGTCCTTTAGCGACGAGGTCCATCCTTTCATGAAGCAGATGGCCCAAGGTCGACAACGGATGAGAGACAAATGCCCTTGCTCTAAACCAGACTACTGTAAATAAAGTTTCACCTTCAAATGGTCATGTCATGTTTTAATATAATAATCGTTTTCCTTACAAAGTGGTTTGCATTGTAAAATGTCGTTTATCGTAGTTTGGATCACATTAGTACCTAGTCAAGGTGTATGTATATACGTACATACATTTCTTAACATTCAGAATTATATAAAATATTGGCGAAAATGTACAAATTCTCAAATTATTTTTTTTTTTTCTAAATTTATTTATTGTATATTCGTAAGTAGATAAAAATAGTAACAACGCAATAATTAAAAGGCTTTATCAAATCGAAATTCAATCATAACAATAGTTATAGAACATCAAAACAAAAAATTGTTACCAAATATTTTTCGTTTTTCAATGGCAGGAAAACTCAATCAATAATTGCTTCTAAACAAAAAAATGGTGCCATCATATAATCGTGAAAAACTGTGACATTATTATTTTAATGTCATACAAACAGGCAGATCACGCACTGACTGGATCCCCCTTTGTCGACAGCTTTCAAAACAGCCCCATTCTACTACACTTAATATGTTTCCATTTTAGGGCACAGCGTCACTAAACATTACTTTAATTTGCAATAACACACTAGAACTAAAAAATGTGTAATAACTAGCCAGCCACGGAGACTGCCGACAGAAGTGGAAACTCAAAAATTTGGATAAACTGCTTTTTTAATGTTAAACATTAAAATCTCATAATTTATTAATTGAAATTATTAACATAACCTAACATTTAGCATGTAACGTTTGTCTGGTTTTTACATCTATCGAATAATTATGTACATTTGTATGTAGTTTATTCATAATAAAAATATACAATAGGCTGCGTCAATATCAATTTTATTATTTATCCCTGAGCGCTAGCACTTATGGCTAACGGCTGAAGTCACTCGAATTGTTAACACGAATCTATAATTTTATCCACGAGAATCGCTTAAGGCCGCTATAGAAGATTTCATTTCAAAAAATGTCAAACTCTGCCAACAAAGCATCGCATTTTCATATTTATTCCTATAGAAATAATGTTTTGTCTCATAATGTAACGAAAAATTGTTTGAAGCACACGTTTTATATATGCATATTACTAATGTTTCGTTGAAATTTTAAGGACAAATACTCATTTAATTAGTAATTTCATGGTCTAATTATTTATTCTGGGAATGACTAACATTTTTGAAATATCATTTTCTTGTTTGTATGTCACTATGAACTATGAATCTGCTATATACATAAATAAATAACAAAATAATATTATCTCAGAAAAGACTGATTTTGTTAACCATGGTTTTTTAGTCACTACCTCTCTCATAGAATAACAAAGTCGTTATGACTTCCTTTATGATTTGTCAAAATCATATCCTATTTTTATATTCATAAATAACTTACTCGTATTTTTGTCAAAACGATTACATAGCGATGTAAGTCCATTACAATGTAAAATTTAAGGCATGAACGTTTCCCAAAGGATATCACACGGAGAAGTCTATGGCTTGAAGCCTTACGCTTTAAAATACATTATTTATTGAAGGGCAGCGTGTTAAAAAGCAGAGAAAAATAAACAGTGTCCAATTTATAGAATTGATCTAAATATTTTCCCAATGTATTTAATTGTAAGTACTTCGCAATAACGTATTTTTGATTTGATTAGTAGACGTGATTCCTAAAGCGTCACTGCATGTGATGTGCAAAACAATGCGATCGTGACGTAAATACTTAAGCACAAAACCACCGCAAAGGGACGCTTTAAGAATCCGACACCCAGATTATGATTTAATATTGACAGGTGATTAAAAAAGCGTCTAAATAAAAATAGATCTCTGGTTAACATTACCAATGATGGTATACTTTGTCAATGGGAGAGAGTTTGAATAATAAAATATACGCCAGCTAGCTAGTTAGCTATCAAATAACCAAATTAAAAAGCTATCATTGATATGTGTATTTTGGCGGTCGCATTTAAGGGTTCGTTTCTTTGGATTTTTTTTTATATACTATATAGCATCGTGTGGTGCTGGCTAAGAATAATACCTCCCCATATCTTCCCGTGGGTATCGTAAAATGCGACCAAGGGATAAACCAGCAGCAGAATCCTCTGAGAACCACAACACATACTACGATCGCCAACCCGCCTGCCAAGCGTGTCGATTATGGCAATTCCCCCCTTTTTTGGGGAGATCTATGTCCAGCAGTGGACGTCTTTCGGTTGAATCAATCACTAGTGCTATAGCTACAATCTCACCTTATGCTAAATTACGATGTGGTACGAGATGGAGAATACGATAAACCTAGAAATATTGACTCTAAAGTTGATGTTAGTATAATTATTGTAGTCGGGCTATAAATCTTTCTTGTACCTATTTAAAACGATGACGGCGCAGTGACGAACCCCTCTGACGTCTCGGGAATGACCGCAGGTTCTAAACCTGCAAGAATCATCGGGAAAAATTAGATACTACAATGCGAAAGTTCGCTGTTTTTTTATTCGAGGTCGTCTAAATTACTGTACTTCACCTAATATTCAAAATATAAAACAACGATAACGAACAGACCCAGATCTAGGAGGGGAAGGGGTAAACCGAAGGATCGCCAAATTCATAATATAATTTGATTAAAAAAAAAAACATGGTTCAGAAAGCGCCTAACATACGGAAGCCTGGTTGAAAATGTAGATGTACCTACACAGATGTACTATTCAGAAGTATTAGGTCAATGTAAGAGTATTTGTCGTGACATGTGGAAAGAATATTTTGATTTAGTATCAAGGGAGAAGGGAATTTGGTATCGAACCATTCAGTGTCAGCCTCCACCTATTCCCTGATTTAACCAAATCAACATGGACCGTAATTCTGTCGTTACAATGTTAAGGTTAAGGTCTGGACACATTCCGTCAAAAAAGTTTGGAGATCTCATGAAAACTACAGATTCTCCTTTATGTATCAAATGTAACAGGATTGATGATGTCCATCATTTCTTGATGGAATGTTCAATTAATTACAGCAATAGGATGACACTTGTTACTAAGTTCAATATTAATATCTGGAATGTAGGTGCATACCACAGCATTCTGACAGATCCAACATCAGAGTCTGCCAGAATGCTGTGCAATTCTTTTAAATTTAGTTAATAATATATTAAAATATTTTTTTCTAGGTGTATTTTAAAGTATTATATAAGTATCATAAGTATTTATGAACAGATTGAGATTAGTTACTATGGGACTGGCATGTCTTTTAAGACAAAAGTACCTTAAAAAAATAAAGAGAAAAAAAAAACCTACACAGATTTATTGAATGTAGATCTACTCTATTTTTCTCCCGGGTATATAATTTCTAAGATGTATAGATTGATAAATAAAGTAAGGGATAGTGTCATGGATGCGTTGTGGTGTGGTAGAGTATGTAGTGACAGAGATAGAGAAAGGGATGCTTCATTGGTTTGGACATGTAGAGAGGATATATGAAAGAAGATTGATTAAACAAATTTACATGGCGAGTGTGAGTGTACAAGCGGGTAAGGGTCGTCCTAGGCGAACGTATCTCGATCAGATCGAGGAAGTTCTCGATAAAGGCCAAGTCGTAAAGTACCCGTAACTGAAGAGCATATATGAAGGTGCTTATGAAAGTAGAAGCGAAAAAGATAGGATCGTAGTAAGTGAAAGGATGTGGTATCAGCATACCCTTATGGGAGAGAGGCGTGACGTTATGTATGTATGTATATAATTTCATCACACAAATAAAAAGTTAATTTAATAAGTTAAGTTAATGAAGAGTTAAGTTAAGGTAATAGATTATAAAGAGTACAAGTTTATTAAAGGGTTCTTATTGCCCCATTCATTAAAAATATCAAAGACTATAAACTTGTGAGTTTTTTTAAAGAAATTTCTTTCAAACACCGGAGAAAGGAAATCATAGATCCGTGGCTGATGACGACCGACGATAGATAACAATGTGAGAAGAATAAATACAAAAGTGCACTATCAGGCACACAATCCGCCTGATGGTAAACTGTTACCGTAGCCTATGGACGCCTACAACACCAGAGATAAAACATGTGTGTTGCCGAATTTTCAAAAATTGTTTTATTCTTTATTTCAAATTATTACAAGAGAATCTCTCTACCTAAGTAGGCCGTGCACCGCCGCGCCACAAACCCTTTGTTGGTGTTGTTGATACAACCTAAAGACGTCCACTGCTGGACATAGGTCTGCCCAATAAGGAGGGAATTGTCGTAATCACCACGCTTGTCAGGCGGATTGACGATAGTAGTAATTGTTTGTGATCCTCAGAGGATGCTGCTGCCTATCCCCTGGTTTATCCCTTACTCGCGTTTTACGACACTAACGGAAAGATATGGGGTGATATTATGCTTAGCCGATACCGCCCACAAATATGTCCTTAGATTAAGCCTTAACTCGAAAACCCCTTTCCCCGGTAGTGACATCATGGCACAAAAACGGTTTAGGTAGCGGTGACAATGATTCACAATACGACATCGTAATATACTTTGTTTACGTCTGTTCAAAACAAGGCAAACAAATGTATCATCGTTAGAATATCGTCGTACGTATAAATGTTATGAATGAAATTATCGTAAAATGTTTTTTCCGTCTGGGGTTGTCAACTTCAGAATTCACTTTTACGAGGAAACGATGAATCTAATGGAAATTTAGCTATTAGGTGTACGAAGTAATGTTTTTTTTTTTTTTTTTTTTTTTAATTACATATTCAATATATATGTACAATAGATTCTTTTTCTGGTCTCCACATTTTTCTTCGTAGTTAAAATAGGTGATTTATGCGTTTAGAAATTAATTAATTGATATAGCAAAATTATGCTTATTTACATATGTAAGAAGGTGTTAAGTTTGATGTAGATAAAGAAATGATATAATAAAGCACGCTTTTATTTTTTTTATTCCTTTCTTATCAGTATCTGATAATGAAAATGTACAAAGAAATCTCGTGTCAGAGACTAAATCTTTACTAATAAATAAAATTGAAGTCTCCGTTTGTAATATCAAAATAACATTTTTTTTTTTTTTTTTAACTAAACACAATTTGAATATATATATATACAAGAAGTGGGCAAGCTACTACATTCCCACACTGGCACGGAGCTCGTCACTCCGTGCCCCCTTATCTATTGTATTTGGGGGACTCTGATCTCACAAATACAATAGATAAGGGTAGTGCGTAAATGCATTTACCCCCGTCAAAAAAAAAAAAAAGCTACTACATAGCCGCAATTAAATCTGTCTTAACCCCTTGAGCACTTACCTGGCGTTTACGCCAGCTTTCCATTGTTTTCCTATTGTCTTATTTTTATGGGTACTCGACACATTAAAAACGTATGCAAAAAAGGATTATTTTTTTTACAGATATTATATTTATTGAAAAAACACAAATAAAAGTACAAAATATGTGTAGTGAATTTAAATATTAAAAATTATACATATTTATTTCATTTGTTTTGACAATTCTTTAAAATTTGATGAATAATTAGTGACAACACTTCTCAGTAATTACTTCAGATGCCGGTTAGTTAATAATAATTGGTAATTGGATTTCACGAATTTCAAAGTGGAATAAAATGATTCACATAAGTACGTTGTTTTGAATATTGATATAATTGGACAGAAATGAAATTTGTTATAATGTTGCACTTATTCTTTCATATTTCTTAACAGTAATTTAAAAGACATTTTAAAACACACACAGAATGATAATAATTAATAAAAATATATATAATAACGCAAAAATGTAATCCAAGCTCGGGTACATTTATCGAGAGCCACAAATAATTAATCAAAGAGCCGCATGTGGCTTGGCATCCGCAGCTTGCCCCCCCCCCCCCCCCCCCCTAGAATATACCATTCCTATATCAAAAATAAAAAAAATTCTTGTGGTTGTTTGTTCCGGGTAATCTTCGGAACTGCAAGACCGATGTTGACGGGACTTTTTTTGACGGATAGCTGAAGTTTCTCCGCATAATTTAGGCTACTCAATTTTTTAGAAAATAATTAGGGTTCCGCATAAAAAAAAACTCATGATATTGTGAATAAAATCCGTTTCAATCCAGTTTTACTGCCAGGTATTTGAATTTGTGAGAAATATCTTTACTTAATGTTAGTAGTAAATTTTTTTTTTAAAATAATTAGGTTTCCGTATAAAAAAATTACAAAGTATATTACGATGGGAAAAATATATAAAAAGCAGGCCTAACTGTGGGCATACAGCTTGTTACCAAATATAAAAGTTAGGTATCAAATATGGCGGTCAAAAGTATATGATGGTATAATATCTGAAGTGGAATGTCGATTGTTATAAATTCAATTAATCTGGTTTAATACAAATTTATTTATACTGATTATTTTACAATTTTGCTAATTTTTTTATGCCATATACTTACTCCATCTTAAATTAAATATTGTCATTAAATTAAATTAAATATGCCATATAATTAAATTAGTAATTACCTACATTTTACAGACGCCTCTTTAAGGTCCCTTGACACACGAAGCTTCGAGTGTTTAAGGAAGGGATAAAGGCCCTGTTTTAAACCTTTGTCATCTAATCTTAACATCTGCTAGTACTTTGTAGTCAAGGCCCACCTTCTAAGGCTTAGTAATTTTTGACATGCCCCAAAAGGAATGCTATCAACTATTTGGTATACGTAAATCGAGTATTGTTTTTTCATTTAACCCTATTAAATTACAATGTTGCCCGAGTAATTTATGTATAGAAATAATAATTGATAGGATAGTTTTACATGATCTCATTATTAAAATGTACCTAAAAGTTAAGATTTAGAGGTTTCTCGGAATATCCCATGTCGTAATCTCGTCGTAGATACACTTAATATTATTTCGACTCACGCACATAACATACTCACTATAAATGTCACGTAATATCGTGTACTGACGATTATAAAAGTGATTTGTTCATTATTAACTTCCTGAAGTCTATGAAGTATATCTTTGTGATAAACATGCGTGCAGTTCTTTAGATACAAAGAGCTTGGTCACAGTAGCGTTTCATATGATCATTATCCTCATGTCCTGCTCCCAACGCACTTGGGGTCGCCACAGTATGCTTTCTTCTTCCATATCTTTCCTCACATACTCTCCAAATCTTTTCATTGTTCGTTCTCTCCCCTGAATGCAACAACCTTCATATTCGTATAGGTAATTATTTACCCTGTATAGGGTCAGTGCTTTGACCACAATCTCATCTGATGTTAAGAGACGATGTGGTCCAGGTGATAAACACACAAATCCTATAAGATATACTAGTTCTCATGTCATACTGCTGAAACATACTTATTGTGAGGGTGGTAGTAACCCAGTCAGGCATTATCTAGAAAATTCCCCAGCACTATATTGTGGTTTCCTCACGATCTTTTCCTGCACCGAAAGCTCAGAGTGATTTTATAGTTGGATAGGTGTGCTCGAACCCGTGTCTATTGTTACGGAATCTAACCAAACTACCAACTACGCCTTCAACGCTTCTATAAAATATTTGTACATAATTGAAGATACAAACTATTATTTATACCGATCGATCCGTTATCACATTGGACTCTAAAAAATATACTAAATTGAGCCATGAGATCACCGTACTATCTGTCATAGTGGTAGATACGATTCAGGATTAGCAAGTGTAGATTGATTTTTTTATTTTGAGGTATAGAGGTTTAAAACCGATGCCCGATGGGGCTAACAGGTACTCGAATTGATACCGCGTACCGGAAGACGCAATGTCGGTAGGTCGCCCACAAGTTGGACCGTCAATCTGGTGATGTTCGCGGAAATCCGCTAAATGCGGGTACCACAAGACCGATCGTTGTGGAGAACATTGGAGGAGATCTATGTTCAACAGTGGACGTCTTTCTGTTGAATGGAGAGACGGATAAAACTGTAGGGTTTAGCCATGGCAGATGCCGGGCTGGCATGGTGTTGCAGACTGTCGATATACTCTATCTGGTGTCATCATTGCTCTTTGATTGTATTTAAAAATAGATGAAATGCAGTCATTTTGCCGAGCTGAATTAAAAAAATATCCTAAATTCAAGGATAGTCATGGATAGATAGCTATATCTAACAAATGCTTTTATTACATTTTGTTGGTAACATTTCCTTAAATACGTGTTGTAATAGTATTACCCACTTACCCTGTTAAAGTGTATTTGTTGTTAAAATGTTCTTATTTTACAAAGCGGATTGTGCGCCCAGATTCCGCGCGTCAATGGACGCGGGTTCGAGCTCACCTATCCAACCGTAAAATCAGCCTAAGCTTTCGGTGAAGGAAAACATCGTGAGGAAACCATCGCATGGTAGTAAGGCATTTCTAGCGTCCGCCTATCCCGGGTTTCCGCTCGAAGCTTCCACTTGAGCACCCTCAAGTTTGAAAACCTGGCGCCAAATATCAATAGGTGTATTTCGGCAGCACCACTTGAGAACCAGTATCTCTAGACTTCCGTGTAAACAAAAAACCGCTAATTAACTAAACGATTAGGCATAACTAAAATTGTATAAATTAATTTGATAGGGTCATGATTATATAAAATCTCTTAAAACTATCTATCTATCTAAATTGTATTAAAAGATTTCAATATTTCAAAACGTCATTACACTTTGAACATAACGAAAAAGTTTAAGAATTTAAAAACCAAGAAACCACATCACCATGAACTTTGGAATAAACAGAGTACCTACTTATTAGTTCGTCATTGAATGTACAAATTAGAATATTTTCCTGTAGGAAGACGCTCATTTACATCAATAAAAAAAATATAGAGTTGACTCGTACAATAACGTTGTGGTTAAAAACATTAAAATTTTCCTCAACTTTTTGCTGTATATATATATACGCTGCGGATGTCGCAATACACGTTAGTATTTTACAAACCATCGACATGTTCAAGTTCATTGGATTTCTCGCTTTAGCGTCAATAGCCGCTGCCAACGACTTAACAGTTGGCCATAAAGATGAAGGAAGGAAGATAATCGATGAACAACGCATCGCCAGCCCCGCTATTTGGAGGCAGACTGCTAACGTAACATACAATGTAAGTGACAGTGACGTTATCAGTCGTGTCGTCGTCACAGATTTGAGAACCGATAAAGACGGTGAAGCTAAAATCGTCGAAGGTGGAGAGGGATATAAAAATGTAACCATTGAACTCAAAAGCCCTACAATGTTAAGAGGGTACGATTTCCTTATTCAAGTTTACGCCGTATCTGAAGACAATATACAGATAAGCACTACGGTACAGTCTGATTTAGGAGGCACCAATAAACAAGATACACCGAACGTTCCTGTCTCGTTATCAGGCGATACAGTACAAGATAATTTAAGGAAAACTCGCAAAACTGTTGAAGCTGATAGCAGTACTTTGAAAGGCTTAGATATAACTACTGAGGCTCCTACAAATCCTACTCAGATTGCTAACGATCAAAGTACAGTGAAAGCTGACGATGCTGAAGAAAGCAAAAAGGAAGCAGTTGAAACACCAATCAATGTGGGTAAAGATGTGAAAGGAGATGTAGAAGCATCGACTACGCCAATAATCACCTCATCTACAGTTACTTTACCGAGCGAAACCAAAATACAGTCTGATGTCAATAAACAAGAAGTTACTAAAATCGATCCGAAGAAAAATGACACAGACGAACTGAAGCCAGTTATTCCGAATTCATTTGTTTACGAGCAGTTTAGAAATACACGAAATTCAAAAGTACCAACGGTCGAACAAAATCATGACACGGCACTCACAACTGGACTACCGGAACTCGAGGCATCAACAGAACTTAGTTCCACAGTGGAAGCCGAATCTACTACTGTGCAGCCTTCAAGTGACATAGTGACAGTAATCGACACGTTAGAAGCCTTGGCCAGTAAGAAAGATGTTACCGTACCTAAAACTTACCTTTCTAAGGATTCTGAACGTAATGGTCATAGATTTGAGGTACCAATTCCATACAGTCACTGAAACGGAACTTAAAAAAGTATTAACTTATATTATAGGTAGGTAGTGATTATGTGTGTTATTCAAGCTGTTTCGCATTTACCTAATTCAATTTTAAAATATTTATATTTAACTTTACCCATACTTAATTAGATAGTTTGTCATAAATGATATTAATTTGTGATTAATTGATTTGGGTGCATTATGCAATTTCCATTGTAAGATGTTTCTGGATGTTTTTCTCTTTATAAAAACATAGATTTTTTTAGATACATCGTATATTGTGCCATAGAATTAATCCATAACTTTCTATAAATCATAATATTACAATAAATTAATAATAGTCAGATTTTTTTTGTTTCCGAAAGAAAATGTTTTCATTTAACACTAGTTATTTAAGAAAAGATTAAAATAAAACAAAGAATTCTGTTTAAATTGTTTATTCTTTAAAAATATGTAACATCATATGAAATCAATAACAAAACTGGAATGTTCCATGTAAATTTTATTTTGTATTAAAAAGTTATAAAACACATCCATATTTTTATTTCCTTCTAGCTGTGTGCCCGCGACTGCGCCCACGTTTCATGTTCTTCACTGCGTTAATTTTTTATTATACGGAACCCTTACTTTCCCACATTTTTTTAGTACTAAGATAAAGTAAAAATATTTCTAATAAATTCAAGCGCTTGCCCGTAAAACTGTACATTAAATCGGATTTTATTCAAATTTTTATTAATTTTCATTTTTTTTAAGTGGAACCATAATTATTTTGGAAAATTTAAAACCACCCTAAGTTACCCGGAGTAACTTCAGCTATCTACCAAAAAAAAACTGTCAAAATCGGTCCAACCGTTCCGGAGATTACCCATTACAAACAGGGAGAGAAAAAAATTAAAAATTGTATTTTTGGAATAGGTAACGCTTATATATATTCATATTTATCTAGCAACAAAAAAATACATTACAAACAGACACTTCTATTTTATTAGTATAGATAGTAATATAGTATAGATTGATTTACTTCTTAACGAAATTTTTTGCCGAAATTATATTAATGTAAAGGCTAACTTTTTAATTAAAGTTATACATTGTGGGGTTTGAGTGTCGCCAAACGAAGGGAGTCCAACAATAACACGGGTTAAGGTTGTCAATTTATGAAGTGAACACTTCTATAGCATCGTTGTGATTTGAAAGTGAAACGAAAAAGCGACAGTACGTTTCTGATGGCAAATTTGTGAGAGCGTGATTAGCCCGGTGGACTAATACGCGTGTCTCATAGCCGGTGCGATTGAAAAGTTTGGAGGATCGAACCCAGGGTAACAAATTTTTTTAAGGTTTCACTCTACTTCTTGTGTATGTGCAATTCACACTTTCCTTTTTTTTACTTCAAATATAGTATAATATGTAGAAAGTAGCTCAGAAGCAGCAGCTAACCACCGATCTGTGTGATTCAAAAGCTGCAGTAGAAAGGCTGTACTTTTTCTAGATTTTACGTTTTATTATTCAGGTAAGGTTTCAATCGTGTATACCGTACCCCTTGACTGAATTATTAATATAGGTTATAGAGTACTAAGAAAAATATTATTAAAAAAGAAAGTAAAATATCAAAACCATATACAAACAGACTATTTAATGTTTATTGACTATTTTATATAAATAGACTATTTAATGTTATGCTTTTAATGAACAAATTTGTGCCGTCAGCATTTTGATAAAATTAATTATAGCATGATTGTAAACACTGTTATATAGTTTCTGACTAAAACTAAAAAAAAAAAAACATATTATTAATTTGAATCTGTTATTGATCAACTCGTGGAGTCCTAATGTATTCTACTTCTGTTTAACTGACTTTAAACAGGAGGAGATTGTCGATTTGTCTGTATGTTTTTACGCTATTTCTTCACATATATGTATTTTTTTTATTCGAAGGAGTACACTCCCGAGTAGGTCCCATTGTCACCAGGAGGATCTGATCAGTGGATCTCGGGGAAACCGAGAGCAATCCTCGAATATTATACTCTTACACGTTTTTTTTTTCATATATTTGTTTCTAAAACAATTCAAACTCTTCCCAAAAGTACTTATTTTAAAGTAAAATAAGAAAGTTTTATTATTAAAGACATAATTGAGTTTAAAAGAATATACTATTGTATAAAAATGCACTAAATAGTAAATAAATAATTACTTTATTAATTTGCTTATAATTACATCCTATCCTTCCTACAATATATCCTTTGTTTTCTAAATGCAAGCTACCATTAAGTAATCTTTGGTTAAAGTCAATAGTAATTAACTCATTAAAATGCATTGAAATAAAAAAACAAAATATTCAAACATTTATTAACCTAACCAGCGAATATTCTCCGTTCGATTTGAATATAACGGCCGGTCAATTTCTTTTTACATTTGACCTTATATTTTTTTTTACTTCAATATTGATACTCCCATGAAATTAGTACGAAATGACACTTTAGACGATTATTTTCTTAAACTTTTTCTACTTCTTTAGATTGCCCTGCCATAGGATAGAACTTTATCTAGTTGACTCAAAAAAAGTTACAACTGATTGATCAAGGAATTTGGCATACTATAAAAACAACTGTGGACAGTCATTGGACAACTATGAAATTCACACAAACTTATGAGTGCAACATTCTGTAAAAATTAGTAAACGGTATATTGGACGTATCACTTCTTCTATCAGAAATCAAAATAAACTGTGCCTTCAAGAATACCGCGAACAGGGAATTATACACTATTTAGTGAAAAACGATCTCGCGCAATTACATCACTTTTCACCATTAAATAGACTTATGCAAAATTACAAGGATGCATCTAAATCTAATAATAATATAGATATTTACTTCAAAACTTTAGCCACCATTAGGACACTTTCTTGTTGATGGAGAGCTTAATTTCTTATCCCCAATTTAAGCCCAAAGAATAAAAGAGAAGAAAAAGAGGGAAGATTTCTATTAATTACCCGAGTCTTTTACCAAAGTCCCTGATTATGTCATTATGATTATGGGGACTATAAAAAAAAAAAAAAAAAAAAATAAAGAAGAATGCCTAACGTACTAAGGAAAAAAATGACACCGAACTGTTTTATTTCGTCCTATTTATAGATAATCATCATATCATAGAAAACAAAAAGGGCACTCTAATATTTAATACTTTATTAGTTTTAGTTGTACATGCCCGCGGTCCGGCCCGTACGTGTGTTAACACTATAATTGTATAATTGATACAAATTATATAAAAGCACAACTTACATTATTTTTATGTTGTTTCTGACACATACAAAAGCACTTGCTGCTGTAATTGGAATGGGCTATTTAGAGTTACAAAAAGTATTCTATGCATCCTTGATAAAATGTAGATGTTTATTGAATCTGAATCTATACCTATATCTTCACTTATAGTTCTGAATCTGTACACTGCACTAAATATTTTTTTAAGAAAAACCAACCTTAAAATATATTTTCCATTTTCTTTTTCTTCTTATTCTGTTCTTCTCATAATCCATCAATTTTTTTCATCTGTCTCAATGTACTTCTGTATCCATTCACCATCATACCCCACTCTCATCTAGTTACATGATTTCACCCCTAACCATAGCATCCCTATATTGAACTAACCTATTACCTCTTAATTTAGCCAAATAATAATTAAAATAAACAAATTATTCACTTGTTTGATCTCCCTAAATCCCTAATATCCTTTCACATTCATACCTAAATGTCTTCTAGTTACATGATACCTCCCCATAACATATCCCCCTACAGAATAATAACCTATTACAAATTAATTTAAACCAAAAAGAAAATTATTTAAAAGAAACAAATCAGTTGTATTTGATCAAGGAATGTACGGGTAAACCTTCTGGAATGTTCCCACGTCCATTCAGAGATTCGAGCTCCATGATCACAAGGCAACCCAGGACTTCAGCTCCACATGTCTTCAATAGATTCGCAGCCGCCGTGATAGATCCACCAGTCGCTATAAGATCATCTATTATCAAACATTTCAGCCCTGGTTTGATATGATTTTTCTGCAGTTCAAGTACATCCTGAAAATTATATTTGTGTATGATTTAAACCGTTTCTTTTAATCATTTAAGAAAATTCAAAAACAATTCTTTTCAGGTATTCAGCATTTGATGAATAAAAAGTGAGACATTGAGAACCACATATCTCTTGTCACTTAATACTTGAAAAGCTTCATTGTAATTTGATTTCCTTACAATGTACTCATCCACTATCAGCCATCTATCCATTGAACCAAAAGACGTTCACTGCTGGACATAGATCTCCACAATGACTGGTCTTATGACACCCACATCCAGTGGAGTCCTGCGTCTTTCCCCAGTTCGTCAGTCCACCTTGTGGGGGCCCTACCCACGTTACGCCTCCCGGTACATAGTAGCCATTCGAGAACCCATTGGCCCCATAGGGCATCGGTTCTGCGAGCAATGTGCCCAGCCCACTGCTACTTAAGTTTAGCAATTCTTCAGGCAACGTCGGTTACTTTAGCTCTTCTGCAAATCTCTTTATTCCTGAATAGATCACGCAATTGAGTTATTTATCAAATTTGAATCGGTAAATGTTAATCCAAAAAATACCAGGTACTAAATTTTAACCTATTGACATTGTATTGATATTCCAAACTATAACTCATAAGGTATGTTCTGGCAGCATCACTCTAGAAGCTTAGTATGCTATAATTTGAGGTCACATCATTACTTAATGTCAGCCGAACTGTGATCAATGCCAAACAAATGCCAATGTATATGATGTACAAGAAAATTGACACATTTAAATAACATGGCTATTACAACTGTTTAAGTTTTCTAGTTAGTTTTAGTTTAGTTATATAGTACAGTAATTCTTAAACATTAGCACAAATCAACCTTACATTTGCATTATCAAGGGCAATATATATGTTATTTAATTAGTGTACTTTTTGGACATCATAAATGTATTATCTGGTCAGGTTTTAGTACACTATTACTTATACTGTATAATATCAGAGATAACATATAGAATAACTTATAAAAGTATATAGAGTGGCATAAAAGCTTTGTATTTTACACAAAAGCAGTGCTTTGACCACAATCTCACCTGATGTTAAGTGAGGATGTAGTGCAGGATGGTAAACACACTAAGCCTAGCGGTGCTGGTTCTCAAGTGATGCTGCCACAACACACCTGCTGGTATTTGGCGACAGGTTTGAAACTTTTTAAACAACAAGTTTTAAACTGAGGGTAATAGCTACCCAGGCGGGCATTATTAAGAAATGCCCTACCACTAAGCTATGGTTTCCTCACAATGTTTTCCTTCATCGATAGCTCAGGCTGATTTTAGAGGTAGATAGGAGGATTTGAACCCGAGTCCATTGAAACAAAATTCGGCCGCACTATCCACTGTGCCATAATCGCATAGTTTTAGTAAAGTAATTATAATACTGTTGTAACTTACAGAACCATACTCCAAATCATATGCATATGACACAACATCTCCTGGAAGCTTCCCTTTCTTCCTGACTGGTATGCAACCAACACCAAGTTCAGCAGCCAACGAGAAAGAGAAAAGAAAGCCTCGTGCCTCTAAGCCAATAACAGCTTCAACTTCAGGGAATTTAGCTTTCACACATTGGACTAGGAGACTTTGTATCAGTTTACATGTGCTTCCATCTGCAATTGCAGAGAAAATATCCCTGGAAAAATTGATGGGATAAAATGGTTTAATGTTCCAAATTTCAGTCAGACAACCTTATATTGGCATTAACATGTGCTGATGTATTTTTTAAATGCACAAGCATTTACTAATTTTAATACTTTGACTAATGTAAGAGAAAATATTAAATACTGGATAATGTACTCACAATAAAAGCATATGAGAAGATATATTTATATATAGATAAAAATAAATAAACAGAATGCCTAATTTTTGGTAATTAAATATCTGCCACCTGAACAATGGTACATTTAAAAATTAATAGTATAGTTTATTATAAGTTTATAATCATTAATGCTGAAATAATGAATTCTATTATAATGATAATAAAATAACATGCTGAAAGAAATGTATATGTTTATAATTTGGAATCTATGATTTTTTAAATCATTTTTGAATAAGAATGTGTGCAAAGAATTCAATCAATAACTCAGTATGTGACTATGCAATACTAATCAGGCATTCCACTTTAGATCTCAAGGAAATGAAACTATCTGTAACTTCAGACATAATATATGTAAGTAGTTCTGAATAAAGATGTTTGTGGATTTTATGCGTGACTGGTACTTTACGTAACAGATTATCACAGGTTATCATCGACACTCTTCAGTTTATTCCTGAAGATAGACAAATGGTTATCACCTACACTTATCTTTCACAAGTCGCCTTTCTATTTACCTCGAGTGCTGAAAGCGGCCTATAAAAAACATTTCCACTGAAAAACTTCAATAATACCCACCAAAATAAAATCCCTTCTTTTGGAAAATCTGGATAGCTTTTAATTTTGCTTTTTAATTCGTCAACTTGCTTATCATATTCTGCATCCATTATATAACAAATTGACAGATATGTTACAATTATAATTTAACTAGTATCTTATAGAAAACCCTGTGGGCATGCAGAAAATTCTCAAAATTTGAAAATACAACTCTACAAAATGAAATGTTTATAAAATGTTTATAACTTATCACGGCCTTGAATACAAGTTATTTAGCACCAACTTCATATTAGGGGAGGTAGGTGAGCATTGAGTAGTCAGTAGGTTCGGACACCCTTATAACTCGAGACATGTTGTAGATTTTTATTTTTGATTAATATGATAGTATAGTTTGCCAACAAGTTGCCTACAACGCCCATATAAATATAATATCTTATTTCAGTTCGATGTCAACGTTCCAGGTGTCTGATAGTTCTTTAAGAGAACTGTAAGAGCTAGTGCCACACAGGTGACTTTAAGTTCGTCGTTTGTCTAGAAACGGTTGAATATGAAGTATTTCTTAATAAATGTGACTACTTTTATACCCGAAAATGTGGATCTGTGCGAGTGAGAAATCCAATCGCTTGATTTTTTCCATGGAGTTAATATAATATGTCCACGATTTTCTCTTACATTGCTTCAATGTTGTTTATGGTCAACATGTTGTGTAGGGTCGCCTTGGCGCCACCTAACCTAAGTGGTTCAACTAAGGGGTATTGTTATTCTGAGCGACGATCACTTGTGTTGTTGAATGCAGGTAGCAACGACGGAGCACCGGTGCCTCTCTGCCACGTTACGTCCTGTGAAGAACTTCCGCACTTTTTCAGGACCTTTTTATTTGTATACGATCTTGGTAACGGTATTTGCATAATTATTAATATGTAGCTATAGAGCAGCTACAGTTTCATGCATGGCAAAGGAAATAATCACTTGTGCTTCGAAGAAAATAACAAAGCAGTTTGCGAAAAAGCGTAAGCTTCCTTTTTTATGTCTAATTATGTGTTCATCAAAGATTGAAAAACAAATGCCCTAGCCCTTGTAGCGTCTGTGTGCAACCAATTTCCTGGTGCCCTCTAGTAGGCGCGCGGTCAAAATGGAATACTTACAGTTATATTTTTTAAACGACAATTTGGATGCAATTTATGTTGTCGACAAGCAATTTTTACAATTACTACGCTCGGTGTCGGTCATAAAACAGGCGCAGGGTATTTGAGAGTGTTGGTGCCCTGAACGATGTATATGAATGAGGGAGTGTAGGCACCGCTTTTAAAGACAGGCATTTCCAATGCTTCGCATATTTACTGTGTGTTCCAGTATTGGTATTGGGAATGTTGTTTCACATTATTTATTTTACTGATTATTTTTATTATTAATATTTATACTATTTGAATATAAAAAGAAAAACAACAGGATTGAAAGAAAATTACATATTTATAGAATAACAACAGACACGCCAGAAAAGATTAATTAATAGTAAAAGCAGAAGAAGAAAGACAAAGGAACAATAAAAACAAAGACGACAAAAAGTAGCTAAAAATTTGTAAAATATACAGAAAATAAAAGAATCCTTAATAACCTTGATCAAACATTAACTTTGAATTGAAATTCTCTTTTGTAAACTACTCGTAAGTAGCAAAAACTAAGAAGAAAATAATTATTTATTCGATAAAATAAAATTGTTTTTTTTGAGGAAAAGGTGAAAAATGTCCTTGCATCCTTGGAAAAAGAATTTTACCCCAAGCCTTCCACTCACTTGGGCACATTTGACTGGGTTCAGAAAATCTCTTATAACTGTGAGATTTATTACAATTAGTAAACTATTTACTATTTTTAAATTTTTTGTTTCTCCGTATTATTTTATACTATACTTTATATATTTTAAACGAAAAAGTAAACGTAAACAAAGGATTCAGGTACTAGCATTTGGAATACATACTCAGTAAAAAAAAAATCATCCGAAATTTCATGTGTGGATGTTTGTTACGTTCTTTAGCTATACTATTCTAGAAATATGATCGTAACATTGGATTTATCACAATAACATTATGGATAGTTGTTAGTTTGGTTTTTGTCATTCTGCAAAATAGTCGTTATAATTTTGTATTTAAGATAACCAGAGTGTATGATTTTAATTGACTGCATATCTTTTAGTTGTTTTGTTTCTAGACAAGTTATAAGTTTGTTAAAATTAGACTTTTTCTCAAAATACACGATTACTATAATGACAGTTATCTCGTAACCAAAATAAAAAAAGCAAGTGTCAAAAATTTTAAAATATTTTCAAACTGAAATTTTATAACAGAAGTTTTATTTATGAACAATTTCACATTTTAATTATGAAAATATGTTATATACTTTATTTATAAATGTTATTTAGTAATGTTTGAATAGTGAATAGTTATTTTCCCGCGCTTATCTAGTGAAAACACGTAAACTCAACACAATGTTATCAACAGTTGATTTAGACAAGTTGATATTGGAGAAAAGGCGTGAGATTGAGAAAGAGAAAACTCGTCTTGGTGTTACTGAACCTACTAACAAAAATAAGGTAATTTTTGCACAGATTATCAGTTTCACCTGTTGCTTCTTACCGGCAAGAGAAACAGTATTGATTTTGTGTCAACCTAGTGTTAGATAACTATGAATAGATTAAGTTACGTGGTAACTGGACGCTTTTTATTCAGGACGTACGCGTAGTAAATTTTTTTATGGCACTGATTATAATATAATTTTTTTTACTATGTGCTTAGGGTAGTCTTCTATTTTGTCTGTAACTTTGATGTGGTGCTACTGTTCGAAAGTAGGTATTATTATTGTATTTATTGCCAAAGTTACAAAATGTTTCCTGGAAAGAATTTAATGTTATCATAATAAATCATAATATTAATTCTGATATAAAATCTTTATACCAAGTATTGTCTTGATTGAGTTATACAAATATATTTTGTAATACTTAGCTTGATTATAATTATTGGAAGCTGTGTCTACACCAAGAAGGGGCAAGTTATATAAAGTTATTTTAAAACTAGCTTATTGTAAAACTAAAAAATTGTACCCAGTTTTGTGGATTAATAAAAAAAATATATGTTAGAGTTAATAATAAGGTACCATACCATTGTATAAAACAAAAAAGTTCATCTTGTTTGATACAATACAAAGTAATATTGACTATTTAAGGACAATTGACTATGTACTTGTTCTGTTTTACATACCTGAGGAAACTAATCATTTTGAATAAAGGAGTAATATGAAAATAAAAACTCAAATGCAATCTTTTTTAATGTCAGTATGTTGTCTTGGATTTTGATGGCATTAAGAACAATCAATTCATTTATGAAACATACTCTATGTCCTTTTTTACATATGACTGTGTTTTTGCAAATTATGATGACCAGTTGAGTAGTTTGGGATGAACGAATGTCAAATAAACTAAAATTTTCATATATAATGTAAATAGCTTAGGAAAATCAATATCTACAATGTATCATAATAGAATATGTAATATCATTAAAACACTTCTGTTAATAATAAATTTTTCTTTGTTTATTTAAAGAAATATTAAAATTTTATGATTTCAAATTAAATTAAATTTGTTCAAAATGTCCTTGTTTATGATATATTATATAAAAATATTTAAAATTGTAGCTATTTAACTTATCTATTAACTAAAGTCTTCAAATATGACATTTGAAAATAGTTTTAAATTTATAGTGTTTGCCATAATATTTTTTATAGCTTGTAATGATGGAGGTATTAGTGTTGTTATATTTACTTTCATTAATTATAATTTTAGTGGAAAAACTGACTGGTTTATGTATTATTGTTATGTAATTTCATATGTGTATATTATTAACTGTGTGTTTCCCAAATAAATAAATAAATTCCATATGATTATTTGGTTGATATAAATTAATAATACACATAAAATAACTATATAGGTGAAAACCACATGATAAACATAGTTTTGTAATTCTCATATATTCTATTCTTTTATTTATAGTGTTTAGACACTCAGCCCTATGTTAAATGAAGGTGTGGTTCAAGTTAGTAAATACAATACAATAGATATAGAAGTACTAGGTCTCCAGATACTGCTAGATCTATATGTCCTCGGTGACAGAGAAAATGCTTTACTACCTTGAACAAAAAGTTAAATTAATAAAGTAAGCAAATCTAAATTCCTGGTTGAACTAACATAGTGATTTCATGATTTTCAAACAAGTATGAAACATCTATCAAAATGAAATAGGTCTGCAAAGTTGATCATAAACCACATTGTGTTAAGTATAATTGCTGTAAATTTTAATGAAGTATATAATATTTTAATGAAGCAATAATCATGTTAAAATCTATAAACCGTATATTAGAATGCTACTAAGTCAATTTGAATGTAGTTTTCAATCAGGAAGAATCTGGGGATTTTTTTGCAAACTGATTAACACCGTTGACTTGAAGGATCTTAATGACTTTATCAAGCTTTGTACTGGATACTTAGGGCACTCAGTCGGTAAATAGTAACTGGCGCAAGGACACCACAATAGTGCGAATCGTAGCTTGGGATGTTACTGGCAGGCAAATTTACAGAAATCATCCTAGCTAAACTTATTGGATTAGCATAAAAAAATAAAAAAAAGGTGTGCAAGAATATATGTCTTCCTCTTTTCATTAACTTGTTTAACAGCCCTGGATTCTAGCCCTTTGGAGCATGTAGTTATTTTACAATATTCATATTATTTTATTTATCTTCAATATCAATGCCCAACAAAGTGGTGGCCATTAGTTAAGCGCTCTGAAGGAGTTGTTGGAGATTTCAAAATTCATGCTCTGTGTCATTATTTTCGAGACATTACACTTGTGCACATAACAACTGTACTATATCACGTAAAAAAACACCAAAATTACGTAATACAGAGTTAATATATACTACAAGTTAATAAATTAAAATCAAGGACCACAACATGACAGTATAAAATCGCGCCAAGAACTCCATGCAAGTATTTACTGTTATTTAATAAATTTATTTATTACATGGAAAACTAACAGCTAACATTAAGAACTCCGATTAAAAACAAAAAAAATACAATAGGCTATTTACAATTTTTCACAAATATTAAGGAAGATAAATACAATGTTAAGTAGTGCATAGGCAACATACAGTTTCAAATTAATATGTAATGTAGAAAAGTATGTGCTGTAATGTGTTGCTAGTGCATTAAAAGTCTATATCGCCCTGGTAGGTCACGGGTCAAAGTGCTTTCAAGTTTGCCGGCTTACAAAAGAAGGATCTGGACACATTCATTCAAGTTAACAATAAGATTATTATACATGAATACAGTTACTGGTGTCAGCTCATTTATCTATACGTAGTATAAAACAAAATCGCGATTCACGTCTGTCTGTATCTTTATCCGTTCACTGCTCCTAAACCATAACGAATTTTGATACATTTTCATTCTCAATTAAAAATTTTATTCAAGGAATGTAAACATATATAAATATACTTTTATGTGTACTTAGCCGAAAAAAATAATATTAAAAAAAAAAATCACTATAAAATCAAAATGTATGCTAAATATGAAATGATACATAAATAATATGTACTTGAGAATTATGGTCCGTTCCAAAATCTTAGAAACAAATTTGCATTGGCTTTGTCTTGACAAACAACAACCTAATTAATTTTTTTCTGGGCCCTATACTAAAGTCAACGCGGGCGAAGTCTCGGGCGCACAGGCGAAATCACAGAGTAACATTTTAAACATGTAATCAATACTCCACTTTCTCCGCGTTATTTAATATCAAAAAACGGGAAAATAAAATTACTTATTAAAAATTGTCAGTTTCTTGAATTTTATAAATACTTTATATTGCCAGTAAACTTGATATCCATGATGCGTGAAGTTTGTATTCCATAATTCATGATGTAGTAATATTTAATTATATAAGATATTGTAACACATAGGTGGGTAATTATGTAAAGAATTTATTGAGTGTAAAGAATTAACCTATATTGTTAAGTGTATCACTTTAATCTAAAGTCTTTAATCCGACAGTCATTTATTTATTTATTCTCTTGTTTACATCTTATAATATAGGTTATTGACCCACAAAACTGAGCAAGTCGAACTGAACAAAGTTTACATAAATCGGTAGGTGTATGACTCGCTACCTATTGTATTGGGGGACTTCGGTCTCACTAATACAATAGGTAAGGGTAGTGCGTAAATGCATTTCGCACCGTCAAAAAAAAAAAAAAAGTGCCCCTTCAAAGATGCGACGACCGCTTTACATCTTGACCGACCCGAACGATAACATCACTTGCTAGCATGAATAAGATTTCTCGCATCAACCGCGTGTAACTGACGTTCCCGCCGCCGGGGATGCGCGGCCAATTTTGCTCCCGTACACACTCTGGGTCTCCTTCCTGTGGCGGCCCAAGACATGCTTCGTTCCCCATCAGGGAAGGTTCTTGACGTCGCTGCCAGCACGATATAGTGACACTGAATATACATTAAGCATTACACCCACAACACTGCACAACACACACTCCTGCACATAACACGCAGGTACATAGGTCCAGTAAGGAAAGTTTTTGTTTTAATAAAAAATTTAGGGCTTACTTAGTTTCAAAATTCCGCGGAGTTTTTTACATTCAGGTAATTACCAAGCCGAGGCCCGTAACACTTTGGAAAGCTTTGAGCTAGTTACCTTTTTGCCTTCAACACTCATATACTACGGTATATGATATGGTTATACTATGTATATATTTATGTATTATATTATATTATATTATATTATATTATATTATATTATATTATATTATATTATATTATATTATATTATATTATATTATATTATATTATATTATATTATATTATATTATATTATATTATATTATATTATATTATATTATATTATATTATATTATATTATATTATATTATATTATATTAAAAACATAATTTTTGTTAATTTTGTGAATGCTATAATAGGTTATTTTGTTATTTCTTTGTAATTAGAATTTTTATAAAATAAAAAAAATAAATAGTCTCTAATTACATGATTCGTAGTATGGGTACAGTTTATAACTTAAAAACATTCTGAAATAATATCCTTTTCAAATTATTACTTAATATTAGCTGTCTACCCGCGGTCCGCCCTATTCTCTATTTAGCAATAATTTTTTTCTACGTAATATAGCTTTAAAATAATCACTGGAAAGTAATGTTAACTATTTTCTAGGCCATAAATTGTTTTTGGTATTAACAAAAAAAAAAAGATTTAACACACAAACTCAAAAACTTGCGAGTAAAACTGTCAATTTACTTAATCGTATTTTTCTTTTCAAAATTTGATGGGTTTTTATATTCTTAAAAGAACCCTAATTATTTTCGAAAAATAAAAGTAGCCTAAGTTATGCCCTGCAACTTCAGCTGTCTGCCAGAAAAAGTCCCATCCAAATCGGCCCAGCCGTAACGGAGATTAATTGTTACAACTGGACAGGCAGACAAAAATTTTAAAAATTGTACATACCTTATATATTTCACATGTATTTAGTAAAAACTTATTATACCGTATGTATATTACAAACAGACACTTATTCTTATTTTTGTACATATTTTTTCACCTAGTCATCATTTTCATGCTTTTTCCCAACTCACTTGGGGTCGGCGCAGTATGTTTTCTTCTTCCATACGTCCCTATCAGCCGTCATCTCTTCATTCACTCCTGTTTCTTTCATATCCTTTCTTACACACTCCATCCACAATTTATTTGGCCTTCCTTTACTTTTCCATCCTTCCACATTCATATTCATTACTATTTTACCCACATACTCTTCCTCTCTTCTCATAACATGTCCATACCACGACAAACGGGAACCTTTCAACTTTTCTACCACTGGTGCATATTTTTTCATCTAGTACAGTGTAAAAAATTGGTTATTTGATCAAAAAGTTCATTGTTCCAATTTTAATGCTCGTTAACACTACATTTACCGGCTATTTAATTTAAGGACTGATTACTTTCTTTGAATAGTTTCTCAACGGGGTCACTGTAAAAACTACAAACTACAAAAGTTTAATAAGTTGAAAGCTGTTATCAACAATCAGCTGCCATTGTATCGCGATATAGGTTGCGTGTATGTATGTCTCAGTCATTGTAATTGAAACGCAAAATGTTCCTAAAAGTCATTTAAGAAAACGTTAGATTAAGTCGTTTATAGGTAACATAGAATTTACTTTTTGCAAAGATTTTCCTTAGCGCTGATAATAGCAAACTGGGCCTTTAAAATGTCTACATGATTTTCATTTTATCTAAAACATTATTTTATGTTACATCTATGAAAATATTTTATGGCATAATTTTAGTCTAAAAATTACAGCAGACTCAACTGTTGTTTTGGTTAAGCAATCATAATGGTTTACGCTTTTTTTATAATATGCCAGAGTTACTTAATATCTTTTATATGTAAGTAAATTATTATGATAACATATGTGCTCTAGTTATCCCCAACAAGGGCCCAAGTTGAGATATTTTGTAGAGAGGCGGCAGTGCTAGATAGTTTCAATCGTATACTGAACACCGCGCCTATATGCTCGTTCCGTCTTGTCTGATATTATTGTGAGGTATTGCTATTAAAAATATGTGTTTAGAGTCATTTAACAAACGAAGAAATTACTACTAATAATACCTGCCATTTTGACGTTTGGATTAAAACCTCTTGCAGCTTCAAGATCTTCATAATGATGCAGAACAAATCAATACAACGGAGGAGGTGAAAGGTACAGAAAAAGATGCGCTCTGTCAGAGAGATGAAGCCAAAACAAAAGGGGACAAGGAAGCAAACAGCGAGAGTAATCTGTATGATTTGGCAGAGAATATTCCACCTGATTTAGAAAAGTATATTAGGGTAAGTTTTTTTAATCTTAAGAAAACAATGCTTTTTTATTGAAGTGCGGAAAGTGCTCGAGTGTAGACTTTTTAGGTAAGGGGGAAGTAGAAATAGGTTGAATAGTTCCAAGAAAACCTCCACTGTTCACGAACTGTCAAAAAGAAAACTGCACATTACTTAGTCTGTGTCTAGACCGTTGTTACCGTAAAGCTATCTATGGTTTTGAAATACAGCGCGTATTGATCTGTTAAAGAAGAGAATGGTGTGATATGTTCCATTATACCTATGGCAGAACATGCTTAGCTCGATAGGTCGATGTACTTAGTGGCATCATCACAATGCGGATAGCGTGTATGTGCAACTTTGAACCTGCTTTTTAATGTCTATTTTATCGTAAGTTAACCAGTAAGGATTTAGTGTTACTTGATCTATTGTTATGGTAAAATACGCAATTTGAAGTTGTCCGTGAAAGAAAATGGACTCGATTGTACAATATTGCGTTGTTTTAAATTGACATTGTCACTGTCAAAGCCGAATCAATTAATGAAAAAAGAGAATAGATAGGAATATCTTGGCGCCCACTCTTGTAGTTTGATATGCGTGATTATATCATAGAGGTACTTCTATAGATTCTAAAAGCCAAATTTGTATAAAACTATAGGCTTATAATACAAACCTTTTAAATCATACTTCGAATTAGACGACGTGTATCTGGTTCATGTCTATTGATAACACTGTCGTTGGGTAACTTTGCAGCCATTATGAAATGCTGATTATAATGAGAAATATGCAGTCCTTATAGAACTGTTACATCTAAACGATTTTTACATATAAAACCAACGTTTTTCTTAATGCTTGGTTTTCAAACTTGAATGCTAGCCAGACAAGCATAAGAGAAAGTAGTTGAGAAAACGAAGATACAGTGTGGTAGATCAGAAGTGTAGACAGAAGGTCGAAGAAAAAAAATGGACCGACGAGATTAAAACTGTTGTCTGGTGGCTTATTGTATGAGTGCATTCTAATGTACTTGGTTCTGGATCTGTTACTCTAGTAATACATCACCGAGACGTTTGGCGAAATATCGTGACGCAATTATCATTAGCCCGTAGTTACATTTCATGGCCACGACCACTCTGTCAAGACTTTTGACTCAAGAGCGAAACGACTGAGAAGAGCTTTCGCGTATAACTGGATCATCACTACAATCCAAATGTTAAAAAACTTGCCATAGGTATATGTTTTGTAATATTCCGTTATTAGCCAGTGTGGATCTATCAGTTAAAGGGTATTGAAGCAATGGAGCTCGACTGGGTCTCAACTACAGCGCACCTGAAAAACTCGTTACAATGACAGGTTAAGTCGCGTATCGGCAAGTGTATTTTCAGAGGTACATAGAGGATTTAACTAGAGTAGGCCGACATAGTGATAGCGACCGTGATTAGATTATCATGTATCGGTGGTCCTCATCGTTCTTAGTCTGTATATAAAATGAGTGAAATACAGACCTTTGTCGTTCTCGAATTTAAAAAAAAAAACCGTAAAAAACATTACTCCACTGAACCATTACACGTAGCTGGCACACTTAGTAAAATATATAAAACTAACGTTATAATATATTGTTTTTAAACTGACGGTGACCCGTAAGCTGCTTCCTACACGAATGCAAGATGACACGTGCGACCCACACGAAAAGTAATAAATTAATAATTCAGACACTGTACAGTATAGACCTACCTACCATGAACATGGCTTGTTTAGAGTCAATCACGAAATAATAGATTAGGCCTTCGTGTTCACAAATACACGAAACAAACTAATGGATATGTTCATTTTTTATATTTATTGAACTGGATCAAGAATGTTTGCGATGATCCTTCTTTTTTACTGTACCTATAGGTTTTTTGTTTCGGATGTGGATAGCAGCAGTGTTGGGATTGTAAGAATACGGTTAAGAAACGAATGCATGCAGCAGAGATGAGAATTTAGATAGTTCTGTGGCATAAAATAAATGAACAGGGTCAGGGATGTGTATATTAGAGGGCGTTTGAAATTGGTTCTACTGGTAGAAAAGTTGAAAGGGTACGCATTGAGAAAATGCGAAACGCATATAACAAAAAAGTTATTATTATAAAAGTTGCTAAAGAAAAGATAGGTGGAGTGTGAGATGGAAGACATAATAGCAAAAAGGGTGAATGACGTGAGGCTTATAGAGATGTTTGGAAGAAGAAGAATTACTGCGCCATCTTCATATTACTACAAATTGGGAACAGAATGATGATGATTAAAGAAGTTTAGTTATTTTTCTAGAAACTTGCTCTTTAGATGTATTGGTTCTCGTGGTACGCCCGTTTGAAACATACATAATTTTCAATTTGGAGACAAATTTACAAGTCGATCGTTGTAAGGAAGGTGGCTAGCTATAGAAATGCATGTTATTATTGTTGAATCATGATTCTTTTCTTCACTAAAAGCTCAGGCCCTTCATAGAAATAGGGTAGGAGATTCCAAATCTACATAAATCGACACTATCCGACCATATTGTTAAGAAAATCTGGTGACGAATCTTTGGAATATAGGTCTATAAATCCATTAAATGTTGAAAAGCTGTGTATTGAGATAGATGATGCCTTTCATGCTGTAAAAATTTAGTACTTCAAGAAATAAAACCTAATTTTTATTATGGGTCCCATCGCATATAACCAATTTTCCAATGAAAACCATTGTATGGTCATTAAGTATTATTATACCCTTCTAGGTCGATATCAAGGAATTAAGTGTAAGCAATTAGAGTTAAATCAAGTGATTTGACTAATGATAGTAGTTAACGCAATGACCCGCATCTAATAGTCTAATTAGACATACTTAATTAAGAACGTTTATTAATTACGTAAATACTGGCTTGCACAGGTAGCTTCACCTCAAATAAAAATTACATATTTGGAATTAAACTTTTTAGAAGCCATGCAAAATTTGGCACTTTCCTTAACCTCACTTACAACTTGAAGTGAACGAACTGCATCACACATACATATATCGAACTGTTGGTTCGTAGATCTCTCCTAAAAAAAGAATTTATAATTTACACTCTATTAACCAGCCACAGCTTTTGCTCGCGACTTCGTCCGAGGTAACTTTAGAATTGGGTCTTAAAAGAAACTGTGTTATCCTGAGTTATTTGTAGGAGATAGACAAATTCTCTAGTACATAATATTTATGTAGGATTTTTTTTTAGATTTAGCTCACGTAAGCCATGTCAGTCGTTTTTTATTTGCGATTTATTATCTTGGACATTGACTTACGCAAAAGCTTCATTAGAAAACATTTATATGTATAAAATTTCCTTAAATGAATATCTAACTGGAGAAGGAAATAGCATCAAAATCCATTGCGTGGTTTAAGAGTTAGCGGATAAACAGTCAGACTCGGAAAGCAACTTTATTTTATACCATGTATAAATCTGATATATCACTATATTTAAAAAAGCTTCGCAGTCAATAAAATTGACAACAATTCAACGGGTAGTACTAGTTAAGGTTACTAGTAAACTACTAGTATGTTACTAGTAGTCGTCTTTTAAAATGTTGTAGATTTTTACCAGGTTCTTTTGTCACCCATAGAATAGGAAATAACCTTGTTTGTATAGGGTTACACTACTTCAAAGTTGTCGTACGTACGTGATCTGGATTAATTTTTTTTAAATGACCTTGTGCATGCTAATATGGACCAATTTACCTACAGGCCCACGACCTTGCCTATGTATCATCTAATAAGATATTGTATCTATAATAAAATCTAAGTAAACGTAGTGCTCTATCTTTTAAGATGTCGTAATGTAGTCTAAGTATTGTGATTCGGACTTTTCTAGTATAATTTGTTCAAGTTACAAACCTTCGTTAAATAATTATGTTTTTCTTTAATAAACTATCTCCGTAAGAACCCGTACAACAAAATCTTTTCCGTCCCTATATAATAATGGGAAAAATATGTGTCAGTTTAGGCGCATCTTTCAACAACGCTTATTTCACAGTTTCTTTAAGGCGTGTTTATGTATCCATAGGGGGATTCGTTTTGAACGGCTACTTCTTTTTCCATTCATACATACGTACATAGTATCACGCCTATCTTTCGTGTGGGTAGGTAGATACTTTCACTTGCTACGATCGTGACACACCTCTTTCGCTTCCTCTACTTTCATGAGCCCTTTCATACATGTTTAACGGTTATGGGTACTTTTTTGAAGACGTGTTCGATTTGGTCGAGTTACTTTCGCCTAGGTCAACCCTTCCCGATGTGCCCAGTTACCCTCACCTTGTAAATTCGTTTCGTTAATCTTCTGTCTTCCATCATTTCTACGTGCCCGAACAAACTCGGCATTTTTCTATCTTAGTCACTCCATCCTCTACCACACCACAGCGTTCTATTATCGTACTATTCCTGACTTTGTCAATCATCTTCACTCCGGATATCACTATACTTCTCAGACTTCTCATTTGCACTGTGTTATTCTTATTTTCATGCTTCTTCTGCCAAACTTCTTTCCATTCCTCCAGAAAAATATTGTTCTATAAACTGAAAAATGTCGCTGAGAATTAGAACCCTTACATTTTTTAATCTTGCTACTTTTTCATTTTTAAGTCTATCCATTTAAAATACATAGGAAATTTAAGTTTTTTAAATGGTATTTAATGCTACTGAAATAGACCGAAGCGCAATTAGTAGAAAATAAGAGACTGTTTTGAAAATACTTACAATTGTGGTTTATTATTGGTTTAGTGGTTTTATTAGAATTTTGATTTAAATTGAAGTGTGAATAATATTAATTAAAAAAAAGATGATACTTAAACAAATTAATTTTGAATTTAAAATTTTTTCTACGCGATTGTACTGCGCACGCAGTCTCCGACGATAAGAGCACCGGTAAACGCGACCAGTCGCAAACGGGGCATACACGCTTCGACAACAGAACGTGTTGTTGTTGACCAATGTCGTGTGTCACTGTACTTTATACGCAACGCTTTACCACGCGGGTGTCGTGCCTGCAGCTGTCAGCGGAAGCGTAGCTTACAGTCTGACAGTCGTAAACGACAAACGGTTGCAGCGGTATTGTTGGCTGACTTTGAGCGCTGTCTTTACACAGACAGCGTGACAATGTAACCGCGAGCGTTTGAATTGGTTATTGTTTTTTTTCTTTTCAGCGATAATCTAATCCAGGTTGATGATTCCGTGAGTATATTGTGCAATAATAATTAGATATCAATGCGGTATCTCCCGTGTGGGCGTAAGCACAGAAATAAGTTGCAAGAGTTGTACCATATGTTTTAGACTTCGTTAAAATTAGAACAAATTACGACTTTTGGTTATGTATGCCATGAGTTTTCTTATATGTATCTTAAATATGCTAGCCCGTACTCAGTATACCAAACGCTATTGTGAACTTACGCCAAATTGAGGAGAGTGACTAGTATAAATTTCGGTGATGCTGTGTTAACCCCGTGGCTTTAACACAGTGGCTTGTTTTGCAGACAGTCTGGCACCGAATGTATCGACCCGATACACGTCTCTGGAAATTTTAGCAGTATTACTCGAACGAGAAAATTTTCAAATTGTCATGTAACTATGATTCTCTCCCGGCTTCGTTCACGTACCATAATAATTATGTAGTTGATTTTTTATTCTAAGTAGCCTTACATCTATATCGATTATTGCATGGCGGTTTTTTTTAATTAGCTTTAAAATTAATTATTTAAAGAACGGATCTAACAAAATTATTTTGACACATATTAAGTATAGGGAGAAATTATCGGAGAAGTGACATTTTTTTTTTAATCCAAGGTTCAGGAGAATATATACATTTTACCCAATTGATAAGTCTACCATACTGTTTTTTTTTACCATGTTTACCATGACTGTAGATACAAGTCCTATAGTTTTAATTAAGACAATTTTAGTCTGTAGTTATTTTAGTCTGTAAGACATAACATTCGCTGCACGACGAAAGTCGGCACATTATATGAGTTTTGGCCACGTGAAAAAAATTCCAACTATCTATCAATTCAAAATATTAGTACTCAATTTTGATAACCCTGTTAGCGCACTTTTAATAGTATTCTGCGAAATTTGTAGGTCCGTTTTCTGTCTTCCACTAATATTAATACAGATGACAACTTACTTTGTAAGGTTGCAAATGGTTTTATACGGGACGGAAATAGAAATGAATGGAGATAGGATAGCTGTTTTAGTGTCATGATGATACATTATAAATGAATACGCAAAATATTATGATAACATATAAATACTTTTGTGGAGCCGGCTAAGAATATTACCACCCCATATCTTCCCCGTGGGTGTTGTATAAGACAACTAAGGGTTAAACTAGGGGATGGGCAGCAGCATCCTCTGAGTACCACTAATACTTACTGCGATCGCCAATCCGCCTGGCAAACGCGGCGATTCTGGCAATCGGAACGACTGGCGAGCGGAACCACTGTAATCTATTCTAATATTATTTGTATGTAACGAATAAACTTAAAAACTACTGGACCGATTTGGATGAAATTTGGTATGGAGATAGTTTGAAATCCAGGAAGTAATATAGGATAGGATAGGATTTTATTCCGAAATTCCCACGTGAACGGGAACTACGCGGGTAAAACCGCGAAGAGCAGCTAGTATCTTATATTTTATAATCTTTACCAAATACCTATGAAGCAATTAACCTATTTGCCAAAATGCATATCGTCGTCTTTTAAGTAAAGTGTGACATAACTCATAAATTCAGAATTTTTATCTATTATACAAAATTAATATATTTATATTATAATATTTTATCTATTATATACATAAGATTTTGGAGACAATATTTTTCGATTGAAAATACCTTTTTTCTATGTTTCTCAAAGTTTTCTCTTTCATTATGCTCTCTTCCCGGTGTCGTTTAAAAAAAAAACATTAGAATATAAACATAAATAGAAAACCATAGTATTGTAAACTTTCTATTTAAAATATGTTTATTACATAGGCACTTAGTCTATTATTAGGATAAAGCGAGGTGTGGTGTTGGGACTCCACGTAAACAAGGCGCGGTTGGGTGCGCCAAATATTGGGCCATAACATTAATTAAATTGGATTTTTTTATATAGTGATATGACGGAGTAGGCATGGCTTGATTAAAGAGGTTGTTTTATTTTAAAGTCCTCATAGGAATTAGTGATCTAGTTTTTTTTAGCAACAAAAAGGTTGAAATGAAAACACTTTAGATCTTTGATTAGACTATGTTATTATAATTAGCTTTATTCAAGACTATGATGAGACAATAAATAATAATCAAGCAACTTTTTTTTAATTCTGTACAGGCTCCAGGGCTTTGACCACAATTGCACCACAAGTTATGTTGCCGGAATTCACCTATTGGTATTTGCCGACAGGTTATCAAAAATGAGGGTGGTGGCTACCCCCTGGGCGGGCAAAATTAAGTTAAATTAACACTTGAAAACCAGATTTCACGACAACGAATGCAGGTCCGATCCCATCGATCCGACTCTAAAATCGGCCTAAGCTTCCGGTAAAGGAAAACATCGTGAGGAAACCATAGCATGGTGGTAGCACCTGGATAGCTAGCACCCTCAAGTTTAAAACCTGTAGCCAAATAACAATATGTGTTTTCCGGCAGCATCACTTGAAAACCAGTACCTAGGCTTAGTGTGTTTACCATCCCGGACCACATCGTCACTTAACATCAGGTGAGATTGTGGTCAAAGCACTGAGCCTATATTATGTAAAAAAAAAATCAACAAAAATAAATTTAAACAGATATTTTCACAAATCTTTAATAATGGTTATAGTCAGATTTCAACCACTAGACATAATAAATGAAATCGTCCATTGCCTGACTATGAAGCGTTCGCCGCATGTTCGGGTGTAGTTTGCAAACTTCGTACCGACCTATTTGGTATAGGCTAAGGACGCTCCAAGGTGAATTCGACTGTGACGCGTCTGCCGGTAATGAATTATGATGTCTGTGTCTGTGTTATCTTGTAATCGATATGATATTATGTCATTTATTCTTTTCTGTACTCTCTGAACAATATTTGACTTATTTTCAAAATATGTTATGGATTTTTTTAAACATAAACTGCAAAGAATATTAGGTTTATAAATATAGTATTTCTTGGCTCGAATGAACAAAATTATTTCAATTGTAAACTATTATTGGATTTTGTATTATTAATGCCATAATCGTGCGTTGTCAACTACAGAAAAAAAAATTAAGAACTCTAACCCGACCACGGGAAAAACATCAAAAGGTAAGAAACAAGTTAGTTGTTCATTACTATTATAGTCTTATTAAGTAAGATCAATGTTTTGTATTTAAAATCTTCTACGAGTTTGATATAATAACATTATTATTAAATTTACCATTCTTGTATATCAAAAATCTAATAAAAAAAATCAAGTTAAGTCGGCCAAGAACAGCACCAACCAATATCTTCCCGTGGGCGTCGTAAAAGGCGATTAAGGGATAAACCAGGGGACGGGCTGCAGAATTCTCCAAGTACCATAGACATCTGACTGCAATCGCCAACCCGCCTGATTATGGCAATCTGTTTTCCTTATTGGGGGATACCTATGTCCAGCAGTGTACGTCTTTTGGTTGAATGGGTAGATGAATGGTATATCAAATTAAAATTATTGCTTCTTGTAGTTGACAACGCTCGACCACTGCATTTGAATTCCATTATTATAATGTTATTAATGTAGTAATGATAGGGGATTTTAATAGAACTAAACAAATAGGAATATCTGAAATAGTTTTTTTTGATATCTTTAATATTTTATTAAGATTTTTTTGTAGTCGGGTTATACTTTTCAAAACTTTTTTAAAGATTTTTCAAATATTTGAACTGCTATTTTCTGAAACTGATGATCATGTAGATTGTCAATGTATTACTTTTCATCCTCTGTATAAAAATGGACGTCTGTTATATATATAGGATTGCTAAAAATCCAACATTATTCAACCGATAACCATTAAACTTGTCATGCATTTATGTATTTGTTTTGGTCGACAAGTGTCTTTGTTCGTTCATATATCGCTATGAAATATACAACTAGTAAAGTTTAACTAGAAGAATGCATAAATTCTATGAGGAAATGTTATAAAGAATGCAAGAATTAGATTTATTAAGTTTCAGATAATTATGTTGTTTGTCCATTACAATTATGAACGGTTGTAACATTTTTTGCAGTAGCCCGGCGGCGGCTTGTAGAATGTTCACACATAATAGCTGTGTACACTAATTGAGATGTTGCTTGCACACGTAGTGCGACTAATGACGTATCGTCACGCTACAGATGCACATATTCCGTATTGTAAATGCTAGTTACGTCGTAAAAAAATTTGTTCCGCTGTTGACAATACTATGGTCCGATGGTTGAAATCCGATCATAATGGTCAGTTGAGTATTTATGGTGTGTAAGCATAACAAATAAACAAACTTGTAATATTAGTGTTTTGTCGAAATAGCTTTGATTTCAAATATCTGGCGTTTGTTTCAAAATTCTAAATTCAAATTTAAGCTTGTGCATGTTGCGTTTCGAATTTAGTGATTCATTTGTTTGCCCATCATTTGATTGTTGCTTTGACATCGTTCTTTTCGCAAAATAAAACTTAAAATATCGCGTTATTTACGAATGTGTTATAATGCTATAATAAACCTGTGCTGCAGAAACAGCTCGATGAATTATTGATGTGTATGAGAAAGCCACTGTAAAAAAAGTTTTTGGTTCCAACGTTTTTGTTCTGGATTTTTTTGCCTACGGAACAAACTCCGTAGACGGTCAGAGACCCTCGTTGACGATGTAGATGGTGATCGTTAAAGCAGATTCATCTCAAACTACGTCTCATGCTTCGGTGTGAGTAATAAAAAAACAATTTGAATTCACTTAAATCAAATTTGTAAAGTGAAAAAGTTCGAAAAATGGGAACCACATGAATTGACTAAAGCAAACCAACAAACATTATTTGAGAACTGCGTTACATTACTCACCTGGTACAATAACAAGGAAATTTTGAATCGTATCGTTACTTGTAACTGAAAACAGATTCTTTAAGAGAATCGGAAAAGCTTCATCACAGTGGTTGAACCCAGGAAAACCAGCCAAATCCAAACGTGAGTGTTTGGTGGACCAGTACTGGTGTAATACACAGCCACAGCTACTACAGCTTCTTAATATTTTTTTTCCATAATGGAAAATTCGTTTAAACAACCGAGACCGGTCAATCTCTCTAGCTCCCTGCTGCTTTAAGACAACGCTAGACCGCATACTTCACGACAGACGGTCGGTAAATTAGAAAAACTGCGGTTGGAATGTCTTCTTTAAACCTTGCTTCAACAGATTACAACTTTTTTCGGATTTTGGACAATTTCTTGCAAGAATCAATCTGCAAAATGCAATCTCAATTCCTATGAGACATTCCAAACTGTCTTCAAAGATTTTATTGATTCTCGCTCCCACATTTTTTTCAGCAATGGAATTATTAAAATTTAATAAATTGTGTTTTTGGTATAAGTATCGTGTATACATACATTAGATTTGTAAAAATAAAAAAATATTTTGACATTACAACCAGACACTTCAATTTTATTTATTAGTATAGATATATTTTTTTCGTTTTATTTTTTTCCATATAGAATCCTCATTTCATATATAATGACCTAATATATAAATTAGGTATGTCGAATTCAACAGAATAAGTCGCCATTGTACAGTAGACGCGGAGAATAATAATTAACCATGTAATTTGCCTGTAGTTTCCCTTCTGTCCAGTCGTTGCACCGTCTTGTACAATCCGCGATGCATTTGTTTATTTAATAACTATCTGGACAGTTTGTAGACACTTTGTTCGTTTACCAAAAAAAAATATGTGTAAACTCTGTGGGTGCTAAACGTTATCGGTCTTTATGAGACGACTGCTGGATAATTATGTCCAGTTTGCGTCATCCAATGAATATCGCAACAATTTTATGTAAGTACGTTTTTTAATCGATATGATTGGTAAAAAATTGAATGTGGCAGAATAGGGTATCTTACCCCGAAACAAAATATTAAATCATAATTGTCTGTGGACACGAATAAAAATTTATCAAGTTTTAAAATTGATGTATTTCAAGGGTGCGTCACGTTTCGTTGCATTATACAGAAAAAATAAGAAATATAACGTAGCGAGAAGAAGAAAGAGAACTATATATAATATTTAATAAATATAATACTTGATAAAAAAAATTTTGAGATGCCATCTCTCTGTGTCTCATACTAAATCTAGTTTTTTTAGTATCATTTGTACGTTTACGGTGATGGACGTGCAATTTTTTTATTTGACAAATGTCATATGCTATATTTTTTACCCTTTTTTATACTTCTGTTGGCGCGTTAGGGAAAACGATTAGAGTTAATTTTTACAATGGGCGCGCACACCGTCACGAAAAACCAACACCCTGAAGTTAGCTGTGAACGTTTAAGTTTTTTCTCTTATTATTTCAAAGAAGTATAACTTCTTACGTGCGTACATATGTACACACACTTTTTTATTTTATTTTATACTAATCATAATGAATAATATTACATGAAGTTGCTTTTGGAATAAAAACTCATAAAGTATGACGTCACCGCGTGAGTGTGGTGTCCTACCACGCATTACACGACATTATGTCGCGGTGCAACTTCCTACTTTCGCGACATTAGAATTAAGTAATGGTTTATTATGCCTGACGATGTATAGCTCCGCTTTTCTTTACACGTTATGGTCTCAGTTCTTTGGACCACAATCTCACCTGATGTTAAGCGACGATGTGGACCAAGATGGTAAACACTAAGTCTAGAGGTACTGGTTCTCAATTGATACTGCCGGAACACACCTATTGGTATTTGGCGACAGGTTTTTAAATTTGAGGGTAGTAGCTACCCAGGCGGGCATTATTAGAAAATCCCCTACCACCATGCTATAGTTTCCTCACGTTGTTTTCCTTCACCGAAAGTTGAGGTTGATTTTTAAAGTATAAAACGCAAAAAGGCCCATCTGTAGCTATTTAGTATTGGATAATGGGTGCGCTAAGTTATTTTGAAATAAAGTTTTAGTAATGAGTGTTGTTATGAAATCCTTTATTTAACTGTCTTGTGTTTACTTATTTTTATAAGAAAAATCCTTTAGTAAAAATCTATAGAAAGCTACCAATGGTCTGAAATTACAATCGCATTTAACTAACAGTTAATACCCATTGATGATTTAACAATAAAAGTATGTAATTTCCCACTGCTGAGAAAAGAAAAGTAGAAGGGTTAAAATACCACCACAAATGATAATCGTATTTGCTACTAGGTGTGTGCCCGCGGCTCCGTCCGCTTTTCACATATCCTTCATTGCGTGATATAGATATTAATAATCAGTGGAAAATAATGTTTTGATTGGTCTGTCCAGTGAATCGTATTCTGTTCAAAATTTCCTGAGTTTTAATTTTTGCTACTAATAGAGAGCAAATATATTTCTCACAAATTCAAATATCCGCCTGTAAAATTGTGCATTGAATCTGATTTTATTCACAATTACACGAGTTTAATTTTTTTTTTACGCGGAGCCCTAATTGTATTCGAAAAATAAAAGCTTAAATTACGTGGAGTAGCCTTCAGTACTGCCAAAAAAGTCCCGTCAAAATCGTTCCACCGTTCCGGACAAAACATTTTAAAAATTTTATAGGTGTCGTATATACATTTATATTTATTTAGTAAAAAATTGTTTATTTAATATTACAAACGGACACTTTAATATAATCATTTTCAGCGGTATTTGGGGTTGCCAGTGATGTTGAAAGCCGGTGAGTATTCGCCCAATAACCCGCTGATCCGCGGCGAGAGGACCACTGGAGATGCATTACTAGGCCTTGGCGAGTATGAACGCAGGAGGAATACCCTTCGAAAACTACGTCAGCAGCAATACAGAGAGTACCTCGATGAAGTAAGTTGTAAGGTGTCATCGCCATACCATTTTATCGAAAGACGTCCCACTGGTGGACAGGTCTCCCCTAAGATCTCCACAACGACCGGTCATAATTGGGGGATTACCATAATCGGCACGCTTGGCAGGCGGGTTGGCGATCGCAATAGGTTTTTTTGGTCCTCAGATGATGCTGCTACACATCCCCTGATTTATATCCCTTAGTAGCCTTTTCGACAAACACGGGAACGATATGTTGTAATAAAAAAAAATATGTAGTCATGGGGACAGGCGATAGTAGTAAAAATTTTGGACACAATTGTTTTATTGCTGTGTGCCCGCGGTTCCGCCCGCTTTTCGTATATTCTTCACTGCGTAATATTATTTTTCCAATAATACGTACCGAACCTAAAAAAACAATTGAATGAAAAAAAATAGTCTTTTGATTTTATTAGAGGAAAAATGTACATAAGAGTAAATGTAAGGAAAAAATCTACTGTAAAAAAATGAGAAAGAGTCGATGAAATCCAAAAAATGAATAATAGGCTATAACTATTTACGAAAAAGTTCCGCGCCGAATGGTAGCAGTTCCATCCCGATACATTCAGTAGTTTTGAGGTTTGATAGTGCCTTATATGTATATATATATATGTATATATATATATATATATACATATAGATTGCACACCTATTGTATATAATATGTTTATATGTGTTGTATAAAATCAAACGTCGTCACACATTTCTTATTAGCTTTATTTTTGCACTATTTTCTATTAACTTTTATAAAAAAGATGGTATTAGCTATCTAGGCGGACACTATGGAAAATGCCCTAGCAAAATGCTAATATTAAAAGGATTTTTTTTTATATCTGCATTTTAATATATCATGTTGTCTCCTTCATTCGTTTACGATATAATTAAAAAAAAAGAAGACTGGACTTGTTATTTCACGGTTGGAATAGTTTTTCTTTTTTCTTTTAAAGCAAGCCAAAAAAGAAACAAGAGGCCAAAGAGCAAGCGGAGAGGGAGCGCCGCGAAAGAGATGAGAAGGAGAGAATGCGAGAGGAGAGAGAAAGAGAGAGACTGGTATTAGAGCGAGAGAGACGAAGCCCTGACCGTAGGGCCAGTCTCAACTATGTGCCTAGTACAACTGTTGCTTATTCCACGTAAGTAATTTTACTATTATATTAGGTTCAGCGCTTTAACTCAATCTCACTTATTGTTAATTGAAGATATGCTCCAGTATGGTAAACACGCTAAGACTATATGTACTGGTTCAAAATTAATAGTTTTCAAACTTAAGGGTGGTAGCTATCCAGGGTAGCATTACTAAAAAAATTACACCACCGTGCTGTAGTTTTTCTTCACCGAACGTTCAAGCCGATTCTAGAATCGGATAGGTGGATTCGAACTCGTTCTACCAACTCCGCCACCATCGCTTCAAATCCTATATAATTCATACAGGCAGAAAATTTAGATCTAAAGAAGCAAGCCCAGATTTTATTAATAGGTTGATGGTCCTTATCCTGAGTTTGGCTAAAATAAGTATGCAAGATTAATGGAAATAAGACACGGAAATCAGAGGATATATATATATATATATATAACAAGATATATATATATATATATATAACAAGAAAGTACATAGTTTGTTAGTATCCGGAAAGGTCAACTCACATAAAGTCAATTTATTGTTGTGAAAAAAAAATAGGCAACCACGGCGGCTGCCATTAAAAGTGCAAAAATTTGGAAAAAAAATTTTAGTGAATCTAATAGTGCACATGTTAAGTGTACTCATTGTGACTTTATTTAGACAATCGACGGTATAGTTTGGTAGTAATCGTTCCGGCACGGAACATTTTATTTATAGACGGCAATTTTTGGGAAAATATTTTCGAGGTGGCAACACAAAAGCGTCCACATTAATCGCCATCTTATAATTGACAGACCGTCATAGAAGGCTGACGTCTTTAGGTGCAGCGAATCTATAAGTTTTTTCGCTACCGAAAATCGGTCAACGCGGCTAAAGAAATGAAAAGTAATCACAAAGATTATTCTAGAATGTATTTTTAATCAGACGACGGAAAAAAAATATCTAATATATTTAACGTGGTAAAGCCCTAATTCACTAGCACGTGGAATCAATGTTTATTTTCAGGTATCAATTATCAGCATTAAATCGTCTGCAAAAAGTTTACACGTAGTCAAGTCTGTAGATCTCTTAAATCTTTATTTTTTATTCATATTATTAGATACGTATCTTTTACATTTAGAAGCTAAAGAATTAAGCGTAGAAGAAACACTTAAATAGAAGTTTGGAAGATCTTTTAAGGCTCTATGAATTTCTTTTATTGACTTTCTTTGAGCTATTTGTCAACGTGTTTTTTTGTTTGTTTATTCCTTCCAGTAAGATAGATACGGGCATACAAGTGAACGGGGTCGCTAAAACCTCTATCTGTCGCCGTCCAAACCGATGATGCCGATCTCTTCTATGTAAGTTTTTTTTTTAAGCTTAGCTAGTTGATTTTTACGCCAAATCTCTGTCATTTAGATATTAGTTAATACGTGAAGCAAAACCTTTGGACCCCCCATTTTCACGAAAATTGCGCAGACGGAGGAGTATAACGTTTTCCACAGTTTTAAGTTTATATTAAGAAGGACAAAATAGTTAATATACTTAGCTAATATTCATTAGAAGTATTATCGTCATCTCCCTGCCCTTATCCCATTTTTTTTATGGCCTCGTCAACATGTCTTCCTCGTCCATTCATCTCTATTTAAGGTTATACCTACATTCACTCTCTTTCTAAACATATTTTTCACACAGTCCATTCATTTTTTCTTTGGTCTTCCTCTTCCCTTATACGTCGAAATATATTAAAATAATTATTAAAAAAAAATAATGTGCGCAATTCAAACGTGATAGAAATGAAACCTTCAAAAACCGAATGATCCACACACGTATAAAAAAACCGCCGGTTGTTGTGATGCCTTTTCCCAAGCATTGTATTACGCATGCGCGCACTAACTCCTGCTGTCGCTTTTTCGTTTCATCGACTTTCAAATCACAACGATGCCAGAGAAGTTTTCACTTCGAAAATAATTACATGCATTGTCACGCATTACATGTGTCATCGTCAGATCTGCCAATTATTTACTACATAGAGAGAATGTTTATTTTTGAAAATGTTTTACATTAAGTTATTAATAAGGAGAGGGAAACAAGATTGTTAGCATTATTAAAATTACATATTACTCTTTTATATAAAAAAACTAAGTACGATTAATTTATGATTGAATTTCGATCAGCTGGTTTTTTTTGCAGCATCAGACATTTCGTAACTTAATACAATTCTCAAATAACATAAGAGATTGATTTTTTGGCAGTGGTAGATAGTTTAGTTTTTAGAAATGGTCGTAAGGCTTGGTTAATTACTACTTTAAACTTTGAAAATCCATCAGCAAAGACCTATAGATGTGTTCTGGCAGAATCATTTGCGAGAAGTACATTTAGACATTACGTACAATAATTTTAAACTAATTAATGCAAGATGCGATTGTGCTCAAAAGCCAAACTTATACCGTACTAGCTGCTCTCCGCGGTTTTACCCGCGCAGTTCCCAATTCCGTTGGATTTTCGGAATAAAAACTATGCTATGTCACTCCCTGGATTTTAAACAAATTTCATTCAAATCGGTTCAGTAGTTTTTAAGTTAATTCCTTACTTACAGAAATACAAATCGTTCCTCTTTATAATATTAGTGTAGATAGAATAATAAGGACACCTCATTTATAAATAGCCTACATTTAGTATTCGAAAGTCATACACGACGTTTAAGCGTGCCTTCCAGACTGTTTGCTGATGATATGCCACTATAACTTGGTCCATACTTTTACCTTTCCTATTTATAACTTGACGTAGGATATATCATTCGAGGCGTGTCAACTAGTATTGGTTTTCATACTGGTTGGCAAATCTTGGTCCACATTTTACTTGGCCTTTGCTTAGGGATTGCCCATTAATCACGGGAGGGGAACGTTTAGAAAAATCACGGGATATCACAAGTGGAGAGCGGGGGGTTGACGCAATGAGATATCACGTGTATTTTTTTTAATGAACGCGCGATATGTAAATCGTAAAGCATCGCATCTAACTCGACATTGCTAGGCAACGATTTCCAAATGTTTGCAAAAGTAAATAAAGCCATAATTTAAAGCTAATAAACTGAAAATTTTAATGATACTTGATACCAATAAAAAATACACGTTATTTTGGCTGGGGTTAGACTAAACCTTCACCACGTATCAACATGTCCAAAAGTTGCTGAAGAAACATCACGTGATTAATGGACAAACCCCTTATCGATTCTTCACGTAGCTAGTATCCAATAATAGCTTCATCTACATTATTCCTTGATCGCCGTCATGGCAACTGCATTACGTTTATGCCAGATGCCACCAATGCTATCTAAGTGTGGGATGACGGAGGCTGAGCGTGAACTGTCACCACGTACAGTCGCCGACGGTGATCTCCCATCCCATCGCTGGGATACGCATAGGCGGAAGAGCTACAGTGACTTTCACGGTAGGACATTTTATATTAAAAATATATTAAAATAATTGGTGTTTCTGAAATGTTTTGTTGTCGTGTTATACCTTGATTTTACTCAAAATCTATAAAGTAAGATCAATAGGAACTCTATTATAATTATTTAAATAACACTTTACACTTTGAAGATCTCATAAAAACTATCCCAACAACTAATTATATTTTATATACCAATGTGAGGTATCCATCTTTGCGAGACACATTTTTACGGATTGGGTAGTTGATACCACCAATTAATGACGTTCGTTTTACAAGCTGGAAAACGCGAATTCCGCATAGATTTTGAAGTGATGATGGCGCAGTGGTTAGTGCGGCCGGAGTCCGTGTCAATCGACGCGGATTCGATCCCATCTATCCGACTCTGAAATCGGCCTGAGATTTCGGTGAAGGAAAACATCATGAGGAAACCATAGCATGGTGCTAACGCCTGGGTACCTACCACCTTCAAGTTTGAAAACCTGTCGTCGAATACCAATAGATGTGTTCCGGTAGCATCACTTGAGAACCACTATGTCTAGGCTTTGTGTGTTCACCATCCTGGACCACATCGTCACTTAGCATCAGGTGAGATTGTGGTCAAAGCAATGAGCCTATTCCGTGTAAGAAAAACAAATCTTACAAGATAATAACAACCCGTGAAGTAATTTTTTATAACGTAATTCGCTAACTTTTCATTAATATGTGCTTACCAAGCCGTTAGCTATACTAATAAATAAAAATGAAGTGTCTGTTTGTACTATCAACATTGATTTTTTTACTAAATAGATATCTATGTACATACGATACCTATACCAAAAATACAATAAAAAAAATCTTGACTGTCTGTTACGAGTAATCTCCGGAACACCTGGGCAGAATCTGACGAACCATTTTTTGGTAGATAGCTAAAGTTACTCTACGTAACTTAGGGTACTTTTGTTGTTTCGAAAATGATAAGGGTTCCGTGTAAAAAAATTAAATCTCCTGAAATTGTGAATAAAATCCGATTCAATGCACAGTTTCACTTACGGAATGATATTTGAATTTGTTAGTAGCTAAAAAAAACGAAAATTAATTAGGGATCTCTTATATGAAATTAAAAACTATATTACACAATTAAAAATATATGAAACACGAGCGAAGCCGCGGGCGCACGGCTAGTCATAGTTAACATAGAAGGTACTGATTGGGCTATATTTTTTATAATAATATTCATCAGACACATCGACGATGAGGAAATCAAACAGAGATAAACTAGTGTCGGATCTACGTCACTCCTACATGCCGTCCATTTTTGACGCGGATGCTATAAGACTAAGGAATTTACAAGCGGAAAAGGTAAGTTATAATAATAAGTTTAGTTTTTGCGCGTGTAAAACCCCATATATGTGCTCTTTTATCAAAAATTACAGAGTTGAAAACCCGTTATAGTGACTAGAGTTGATCCAGCAGTGTGAGAGGATTCGAGTCCTCTTTGTATCCTGAAAATTATTTACATCCAGAAAAAGATCCGCAGAAGTAACTGATTTTGCTGAAGAATTGCCAAACTTAAGTGGTGGTGGGCTGGGCACATTGATTGTAGAACCGATGCCCGATGGGGCCAACGGGTTCTCGTAGACGTAGCGTGGGTAGGCCCCCCACAAGGTGGACCGACGACCTGGTTAAGGTCGCGGGAATCCGCTGAATGCTGGTTATGGAAATCTTTGGGGAGACCTATATCCAGCAGTGGATGTCTTTCGGTTGAACGGATGGACGGAAATAATCGCAAGTCATTTTATATTAACTAAAGTGCAGAGTCCTAGAATCATAACGACACCAGATTTATGTAAATATTGACAGTCGGCATCACCAGACCGAACTACATCATCATTCTCCTGCCTTTTCCCAACTCACTTGGGGTCGGCGCAGTATGTTTTCTTCTTCTATACGTCCCTATCAGCCGTCATCTCTTCATTTACTCCTTTTTCTTTCATATCCTTTCTTACACACTCCATCCACACCTTCTTTGGCCTTCCTCTACTTTTTCGTCCTTCCACATTCATATTCATTACTATTTTACCCTTTCTTCCTCTCTTCTCATAACATGCCCACCACGACAAACGAGAACGTTTCAACTTTTCTACCACTGGCGCAAATTTCAAACTTCCTCTGATATATCCATTCTTGTGTCACCACACATCCATCTCAACATTCGCATCTCAGCTACAGGCAATCGCTTCTGATCTTCTTACTAGCCCAGGATTCAGATCCATACAATATGACAGGTCTTATAATGGACTTCTATCTCCTGCCCTTCAGTTTAAGGGGCATCCTGGAGTACAAATCACACCAGAGAGACCTGTCGCCATTTCATCCAACCTTAGTTACTATATCAAACATACCGAACTACATGTATATTCTAAAACAAACAGAATTAAACCGCATTTTCTTGAGCTACATATCTTAAAATCCCCTAAAATGTCTGTATATTTATAAAAGTAATTTAGATCGATAAACTACAAGAGTGCGCGATATAGACATAGGGAAGATGCGCCGACAAACAAAACGACACTGTAAAGTAAAGATTTAGTTTGTATGGATCTTAGAATGTATAATAAATTGCCTAAAGAAATTCTGGACATCGAGAGCATACCAACTTTAAAAAAAGTAAAGAAAGTTTACTACACATTAGACGAATATTTCAAGGACACATGCATGTTATTGTGACGTTATTAAAAAATTCTGCGCTGACTTGTGAAATTTGTAATATTGTGTTATTATTACATTAAGTAACTTGTAGTAAGTAGTAAGTCAGTGTCTAAGTTTATTTTACTCTTATTTGTACGCCCACTGTTGGTATAACATAGCGGCCTTATCGGATATAACACACTTCTGTATGTAATAATGACTATGTTAACAAAATAAATGATTTGATTGATACATCTACTCACAAATAAAGTCTGTACGTATCTCTGCAACATAAACTTGGTATTCCCGGATACGTGACTCGCATTTACTGTGTCAATATGTTTCCCACAAGTGTACAGGGGTCGCAGCCCTTTTGTATACGAAAGATTTAAAATGTTATATTAATGTTTTAAAGTCAAACGTAGAACTTTAAAATGTCCTTACGAGTGAATATTTAATTAGGAAGCGGCCGCAAAACGTCAATTCTATCAGCAAGAGCTGAAGAATCAGATATTAGAGCAGCAGAGGATAAAAGAAGAGAGGAAGTCCAGGGAAAAGTGAGTAGTTTTATTTCCGTGTCCTACTTCTGATTTTTGAAGTGGATATTTCTGTACCGGCTTTGTACGATTCTCGATAAGGGGAAAAATTATAGATCGCGTCACCATTGGAGCAACTGTCAACAACATGCTACAGGAATGTTAAGTTAATGACGGCAGATTCATAAGCTTTTGTGTTGCCACATCTAAATTATATTCCCATAAATGCCCGATAAAAGTGTTCGAGCGAAACGATGACTAATAAATTATTCCGTTCTATTACTAATTTCACTAATATCACTTCCAAAAATTTTTTTTTTATAAATTTAAGCGTGTCAAAACATGTTTTTAATACACCAAGCTAATTTAAACATTAAAAAAACAATTTTTCCTACGTGTTGAAATTTTTGCTTCTGTCGGCAGTATCTTTGGCTGCCTATTATTTTAAATTTAACTTTCATACTAACAAAATAGAAATAAAGAATGAATTTTGTAGGTTTATTTCCATATCCCACTTCTGATTTACTTTTTTAAATTTTATTCTCATACTAACGAAATAGAAATATGGGGACATGAGATAGTTATATTTTCGCATCTCCAGCTTCTGATTTTCTACTCGCATGTTTTGATTACCGTGTTATACATATGTACGTGTGTATGAAACGTGAATGTAACGGTTTGTATGTTTGTTTGACGGGTAAGGTTGTTGGAGCAAGCGGAGATGCGTCGCCTGGAGGAACAACTCAGGATGCTAAATGTAGCACAGGACCGGGAGATCATGAACCAATATCAAATTACAGCTCAGGTGATTATATTCAACTATTTACCACTAGTAGTTACCCGTGGTTTCCTTCACATTAATATTTGAAATGTTCTCCTTAGTAGGATAGTTGATTGGTGTTTCATTTCATTGATGAATAATGTAATCAAATTTAATATGTATACGAAAAAGTAATTACACTAAAAAAAAAGATATTTTATAGTTTTTGGGTAGGGGTCGTGAGGAATGTTCTATCCCTTTCCAGCTAAACGAATGTTAATGTAGGAATCGTACGAAACATGTGAAATGTGACGTCATAATTTAGTATAGTACGCTCTCTTTCTTTCTGTAGGATAAAATCAACATGTGTATTATATTAAGTATAATATACTTTCTCTTTAAGATAAAATGAAAAAAAAAACTTATAAGTTCTTCATTTAAATTTAATTTTAAATTCCAAAGTCAAGGGAAAGTATAATAGAATAAATGAGCGTAAATAATTTAGCTTAATTCTTTCAATTAAGTTAGCCAAATCCCATCAGATCGATAACTAAGCCCACATTTTACCCTCGTATTTGTGCTTTTGCCCAGCAGTGGGACTCAATGATATTCTTAAGCTTATCAATGAATCTACCTTTATGTATAGATCAGATCTGAATGTATATGTTTTTTTTTTAATGTCAGATTAAGGAAAATTCATTGAACTACGAAAAAGACCGTACGGAACTACAGAAGGAAATCGATGCGGAAAACCGTAGACTGATTCATGCGAAATCACAACCTTCGACGTTTTCGAATGCAAAATACAATCGCGTTCCTGCGACTTCCAAGAGCGATGAACCATCAAAACCACCTTTTCACAACTACCCTCCAAAACTAACAAAAAAAACCTAACGACCTACAAAAAAATATACTACTACCGTCAAATTACGACGTCGATAAATATTTGAGACGTAATTTGAACTTTAATGTTAATAGAAGAGATTGTAATTCTGATGATAATAATAACAATAATCATAATGAGGGTAGTAACAAAAAAAGACAAGTAATTCCGACTGATGAAGTCAGTTTCGGAACTGATCTATTGCCTGTATTAAGGCATTCACCTAAAAATGAAATAAGGGGGGTAGATAATAATAACATAAGTGATGCAATGAAGAGGGTAGATGAGAAATGGAAAGTTCCAGCAGTGAAGAAGAATACGGTGAAGAAAGTGTCTAACGAGGAAGGAAAGTGTCTGAGTATATTAACACAACTCGGCTCGATAAGGAAACAGTTGCAACTTGAACAGCTTAAGTTAGATAAAATAGTGCTTAAAAATGATACTTGAGTCGTTTCATTGTGCCCACTTACGGTAATACGGGTCGTGATCGGGTTGGGTGTTAGACTGTCTACGCACTAGCGATTAACAAACGCAACCACGTTTTGGTGTAATTACAAACGCAAGTGTACGCCGAGCCTTAAAACTGTGCGTCTGTTAAACCAACTTTCACTAGAGCTGGTATTAAACGCGACTTTTAAAGTGATCATAATCGCATGCGCGCGCCGAGTTTTTAAACTCTACCGTCATCTTAATAAAGATAGCAACGAAATTGCTTTAAATTTTTTCAAATATAATTTCGTCTGTCCTGGTATTATTCTCTAGATTTTTTGTCGATTTATACATGAACAAAAGTTAACTTCCTAGACTCTATTGAGGGTCATAAAAAGTAACAAAACGCAAGTCTATGCCAAATTTTATTGAAATTGTTCCAAATTTACAAAGCTATTAAAAAAAAACAAATACTTTTATAAATTCTTCAACGGATTTTACCATGTTTTTTTACATGTGATAAAAGTTACCAAAAAAAATTTTTTTATTGCTTATAGCACGGTTAATATTAATTTTCGATCTAGTGATAATAATACCAGTCATAAAATTTAAATAGTCATAACTCCGAAAAAACATTATTTCTGGCAATTGTCTCCACTTTGCTCTAAATAAAACCTCCTAAGCTAAATTATACATTTATTCTCTATGACGTCAGAGAAAAATATATTTCTGAAGTGGCAAACAAGCATACGATTCGTCTGATGGTAAGTGGTCATCGTAACCAATAGATTCAATCGATTCAATAGATTAGATTCTAACTTATTGCTGACGACATAACATTCTCTGAATATAGATGTAAAGAATCCTAATAATATTATAAAAGCGAAAGTTTATGGGTTTATTTGTTTGTTGCTGCTTCACGCTCAAACGGATTGATCAATTTTGAATTGTCTGAATTCCATGCGAGCGAATTCGCGGGCACAGCTAGTATATCATAAATGTATATACTATAGGAAAATAGTGACATTTCCAACGATCACACATCGAAAATGTAGTTGTGATTTTTGATCCTGGTCTCGCATTTCATAAGATCGTGTAGCAAGTTTATTTTTCTTGCGCTATAATTCTAATGAAATCACAAATAAACTGAACTGAAATGAAGTAATCACAGTCTTCGATAGGAAAACGGTCTTATATTCTAATAAATTTTGACGGAAAATTTTCTTGAAATTGGAAAATTTCATACGTCTTTATGATATAATTATTGGTTAATATTATCCATAATAATTGTCCGATATTTATGCTAGTTGGTAGAAAATATAATTGCATCTCGCCAACGCATGCTTTTTGTGTAGGTTTGTTACATTTACAATGTTAACATTGTTATAAGATTATGAGTTTCTTCATAAGGTTTACATTCATTGCGTTAAGTTTAAGCTCTAAAAACAAATTTCGTTGGCTCGGGTCATACCTAAAAATACTTCCTTTTTTAGTAGAAATAATTAAAAAATTTGTTTATTTCAACGCACAATTTATAATATATATATACTGAAAAGACTGCATGTGTATAGGGATAAGATTAACAAGAGCTTGTTGGAGTCAAGAAAAGTGAGATTATGGATAAGCTATAATTTTGTAATAATAATTTTTAATGAAATAAAATATTTTACGGTAATTCCAGTTTATTTTAATTTCGGTATTAAAACACTGAGCAAATAATTAATGGTTACCTACGAAATTCTTTATTATTTTCTTCACTTTATTGATGTTGAGATTATTTCTCTCTCATGTATAAATATTTGTTGAGTGTTTCTTAATATTATTTCAACATGTTTATTGCATTTGTATTTTTGAATATAATTATTATTCTTAAGCATGTATTTGTTATGTTGCGGTCTCATGTTACGTACAAATAAAATAATCTGCCAATGCTTTGTGTTTTTCTAACACCTTTTAGAAATAGAGAATTGATCCACACAGCTTTGATTACAGTAAATTAGGGTTTAAAAAAAAACTTAACACGCTTTAAATAGTTGTCTAAACTCAGTATTAATTATTTTTCAATGTTTGATTTGGTGCATCTGTTTTAACCCCTTGAGCACTAACCTGGCGTTTACGCCGGTTTTCGTATTGTCTCGTCTTTATGGCTATTCGACATATAATTGGTAATTGTCAAAATATTAATTCATTAAATTTTGTCCAAATATTGGACGTTTACCTACCCTATTTTTCTTTTATTTTCACTAAATAGTTAGTTACTGCAAATTGAATTCGAATATTCCGTTACATTTAAGATTTTCAGTTTCAGGTCAAGTTAATGTATAGCGTGTAAAAAATTGATGAAATGGTAGGTCTAAATGGGATTTGGAAATGATCTTGTTTTGAGAGAAAAATCCAGATACTAAATACCAATTTACTAGGTCTTAAGGGGAGTCGAAGTTTCAATAAAAAGGTGTAGAAAAAATAATTCTTTATTACATAATCATATACATATGTACACTAGGTATAATTTCGAATGACAGTTGCTTTCTACTATAGATAAGTAATCTATTTTGTTGTATGCATATGAAAAGAAATAATCAAGGAAGCACATAATAAAATCACACATTCAAAATTAACTTAAAAAATTGTGGTCGAATTTTCAAAAAATAATATATAAAAATAATCATTTTGTAGTTATTTTAAAATATCAAATGTCTTTATTAATAGTTCTAGAGAAGAAAAAAAACGATGACAGGCAAAGCCAGTGAGATTTATTCAGAATTTTCTTCGATTACAGTAAATCTGAGTAATATTGGACCACAATATAAATTATATGCTGAAGAAGACTTGCGATTTTTCAGTTATTTTACTCTATGATTTCGATTCAACTCAACAGCAGTTGATATTTTCAAACAAAACGAATACGCAAAATCGGTTTTCAAATACAGTGTTTTTGAAAGTCCTACCTTATAATTGTTGTAACTTTTATGTTCTTATGTGAAAGCTTATTTTTCTTTATGAAACGCGGTTAACTGTTGCCCAAAAACAATTTAATTGATCACTTTTAATATTTTCAACTTTAAATAGTAAATATGTACGTGGTCCAAATTTACCCGAACTGACTGAACGTTTCAGTTGTAAAAGATAACCTTTGTTCCCAAGCCTTTTTCAATAGTGACAGTTTAAATTAACATTTTTTATACGCATCATTGTTTTATGAAGTTTCTCTGCTTCGTAATCTTCGAATATATTGACTACAATCTAATATGGTTAAAGTTAGTTTACTTCAAAACCTATCATTGGTAATCAATATTTTCTTTAATTATTTTTTGAACTTTATATAAATGTGAATGTTTAAGTAAAATATTACAATCAATGGTTATCACCATATTTATGGGTAATATATAACAAACATTACTCACAAAATCAAAAACCTATAAAAGAGTTTGTTCCAAAGATTGTACACATCTTTAAAAAAATCTCACTTATAATCAGCCTGTATCATTCCTTGTATACAACAAGACTACATAATGAAAATTTCAACATAAAACTAACATAATTAATAATAATGAAATACAATTCTGAATATGTTTAAACTTAAAAGGTAATTTTTTCAATCCGCATAATATAACTAGAAAGTAACTTATTATAACTTATAAATTTATGTCCCAAAATAAAATTATTTTTCTTGACACGACAACGATTTTAACTTTAATTATTTAGCTTAAACATATAGAACGGAAACGTGTATTTTGAAACTAAAAATGGATCATAAAATCTTGACAGGTTAGCATAAATATAATTTTCAAAACCAAAGAAAAGAAATAAATATAATTATTAAAAATAAAACACATAATTTATATCTAACATCAAGACGCATCTTCCTCTCACAGCGAGTCTTTTTATAATAAATATAAATCACATTTTGTTTTCATTTTACAAACTAACAACTTTGGCGGATTAAGGTACTTGGCTAAATAAGCAGGAGTGACGCGCACATGTTTTTAATTTTAAAAAATTATAACTTTAAAATGGACAGGTGATCTAAACTATGAACTAACGTTCATCATCATTCACAGAACTTCTAAAGTTAAGAATTTCAAAAAATGATATCACTCAATCCAGAGGGGATTCCCTATGCCTTTTCCGAAAAACAAACATGTACAAAGCACGTAAAGTGTGACGCCATTACTTGATTTACGACGCTCTCACTCTACGGAAAAAAAAAAAATCAGCCGATGTAATTTATGGACTGTTTTGAATGAGATATAAAAAAAACAAGAATTTTTCCACAAAATTTTATCAACAATAGACTTTTATCGTGGATAAAACAGACATTTTATTTACTCTAAAAGTTTGTCACCCCTGCTTTTATTAAATAAATGGAGTATTCGGGTGCTTTAAAAACTGTTCTAATGAGGGTCCGTTTCTGCCTAAAGGGTCTCTGGGAAACATGATCATATCATCGACCCAGGTGAAGGGTAACAAACGATTGTTTATTACGTCCCGCCATTTTGCGTTCTCGTTAACTAAATCTCTATAATTGTCTCCGGTCACGATGACACCTCCGAATTCGGCAGCGCATTGTATGATATAGCTAGAATATATATTCAGTATTTATTTACAATAATATCCAAATTGGAAAAGAATTTCTAGCAAAGGGATGCCATGTGTTATCACTGCGCCAACGAAGGACATACTGGTGATTATAAATATAGAGAAAGTGTCTAGTAATGCATTTTATCCCACAATAATGACTTATGTGTCGGTTAATATCAAAAGTGATTATAATAATGCTGTTTTCGTGGCTAATTGTTTTTCAAAAACAGACGATTGCAAGTATGTAGTTTTACTTCGTTTACAATTTTTTTTATTTTATTACAATAATAAGGTAATGTTATGCAGTGTAATATACTCGTAATTAAATATATTAATACGTGAAGCAAAACTTTTGTACCCCTTTTTTACGATAATTGCGCGGACGGAGGAGTATGAAATTTCGCACACTTATAGTTTATATAGAGTGCAGAATGCTTTTTTTTTTAAATTATGCATAAGAAATACATTAAATTAATAAAGAAATACAATTCACACTCTACCATTCGTTTGACACAGACACATCTATTATTATCCCGTACGATTACCAATGCATTTTGAAACATTTGACATTTATTTACAGTGTAGACAGAGCATTGACTTCTGAGAAGGTTTTACTTTAAGCAATTGAAAATGAGAAGTAAAGACAATTTTAAGAGTTTTTATGAATGATGTCCGAATTTCAATCACAGGCGAGCAATAGTATAATTAAATATAAATAAATTTTGTGGGAAAATGAATTAAAGTTTAGACATAGTAGAGTTTGATACCGATTGATTTGACTGATGATTTTAATATGCAATCAAACTTTAAACTCAAATTACTATGGCAAAACAATTTGTGTTGCCATATTCCTTAGCAAAATTAAAATACTTTTATAAATTTCCACCCAAATTGGATTTTATCGATTTTGATATTTACCGACACATATCTTTCTCGTAATTGCAACATTCCTCAGCATGTTTTTTTACATGTCACATACTAGTCACTCAATTAAAATTATTTAACAATGAACAAAATACTGTTCAGCTGTGATCGTCAAACTTTTATGGATACCATGATAGTTGATAACATCTATTAAGAGGATATCCTAGCGGCCTTTATTCCATGCAAACGTAGTCCCCTGTTTCCTCCCTGGATAATAGCATTAAGGTAAATATTTTTACACCAAATAATATACATCCACCACCGCCTTGCCTGTACGTTTTTGATTTTTTCCATACATTAGTTATTGTAGAAACTAGATGCCTTTGAAAATGAAAAAAAATGCTCGATTTTTACCGTAATTTTCACACGTTCGTCAAACAAATTTGATGGATAAAATTTAATAAAGCGAATCGTACAGGCATAGCCAAAATCTTTATTATTCCAAAAATGAAAGAAAATTGAAAATTGGGTACAGTTTCGGAGGAGGAAACGGGGTACTACAAAGTGATGCGTTTGTCTATTTTGCATACGGTATGATCAGCCCGCGCTGCAGTTGTCCCTTTCGCTAACTTTAGGGCGTAACGCGATAGTACTAGTTTTCTGAAATACCTTCTTTTCTGACCGCATATCCTCTTAATTAACAGATTTTTATGAGCTTTCAAACGCTAATCCCTCCGCATATATTTTGTATGGCCCATGAAGTTGTCATTTTTGACAACTTATTTCATTGACTATGAATAAACTCAGTTTTGACTCATTGTCTACCGAAATACCATCCAAGGGCCGCATGCGGACCGCAGTTGTCGACCACTGCTGTATAGCCTTAATATTATCAAATCCCATCTGTTGTTAAGGGACGCTGCCGGAACACACCTATTTGCGTTTAACGCGAAAGGTTCTCAAACTTGAAGTTGTTAGGTTTTTTTTGTACGATTATAGGCTCAGTGATTTGACTACAATCTCACCTGATGTTAAATGATGACGTGTTCCAGGATGGTAAACAAGTGATGCTGCCGGAACACACCTATTGGTGTTTGGCGACAGGTTTTCAAAACTTGAGGGTGGTTGCTACCCAGACGCCATCACCGTGCTATGTTTTCCCTCACCGGAATCTCAAGCACATTGAAATCAGATAGGTGGGTTCGAACTTGCGCCCACCGACGCAGAATCTTCCTTTCGGCTGGTTTTAAACTTACCGATCATCGTATGGTGTGATTGTTCTGCCTTGTACCTCTCTTGAAGGCGTGTAAATAACTAGTCCCTTCCGCTCCAAATCATCCAATAATCTCGGATCCGAACTTTTACCGAATTTACACCTGAAAATATTATGTATTGCGACCACCACGTATTACGTAATTATGGTTTTTTTTACTAATAACTTTCCTTCAAATAAAGTCATTTATATATTGTATCGGCACAGCAATGATGTTAAGCAATGATGTGGTCCAGGATGATTCAAACACTAAACCATTAGTAACAGAAATATGTATTACTTATGCACCCATGGCTTTGTTTATTTTTGATGATATGGGGAAGGAACATTGCCCAAAGAATAGCTAAACGTAAGTGGCAGTGGGCTGGACACATGCTCGCAGAACCGATGCCCGATGGGGTCAACGGGTTCTCGAATGGCTACCACGCACCAGAAGACGTAGCGTGGGTAGGCCTCCCACAAGGTGGACTGAAAACCTGGTAAAAGTCGCGGGAATCCGATGGATACGGGTGCCGCAATACCGGTCGTTGTGATCTTTAGCGGAGATTTATGTCCAATAGTGGACGTCTATCGGTTGAACGGATGGTCCATCTGAATGATGATTAAGTAAGCAATATTCGCCATATTAATCTTCGTTTTTTCTTTGTTTAAAATAAGGCCAATGCTTACGTAATCATGGAGCAGAGGCTCAGAGCTTTGCTGACAAGGGCAAAGAGGGGTGTCAGAAAATTTATCAAAATGTTGCTTATGTCTGGATCACAAGTGATGCTATTGGAACCTATATAATAATCAGATGCAATTTTGCCGAGCTCGAGTAAAAGAAGGCAAAGCCAGGCGCTACCACCATACTGCGGTTTCATCTCGATATTTTCCTTAACTCAGTGATCACTACAGAATTGGACAAGTGTGTTCGAACCTACATCCATTGACGTGGAATCCGTCCGCACTACTGAGACATCATCACTTCATGAACCTGAGGTTTCGGTGAAGGAAGAAACATCTTCATTAAACTATAGCATAGTGGTGACAACTGGCTACCGAAGTACATAAGACTCAAGTTGAAATCACCAAGACCAAGGTTTGATCCTGCAGCATCACTTCAGAGCCAGTACAAACTTCAGCGAATTACCATCTTAGATCATATCATCACTTAACATTAGGTAAGATCGATCAACACAAAAAAAAAATTGTAATCATATACCATAGACAGCACATTCCAATGATGTCAAAATACAAGCTGGTTCGTTTATACCGACACAAATAAAACCATCAAATCAAAATACAGTAAATTTTACATGCTTAATTAACAACCATAACACATAAACAGGATAGTGAGAGAATCGAGAAATTAAAAAATTCTACATTCCAAATGAAAACGAATATTTTTTCTGTTTACTGGTCCAAGAATTATGGTATATAGTTTAATCTCTTTATTAAAGACATTTAACACACACACACATTTACCTGAATCTAGGAACAAACGCCTTAACAGTGTGTCCACGACGTAGAAAGTAATCTATACATATTTTTAAACCTTTCACCGAAAACTGCCTGCCTTTCGTATGTCTGGAATCGTTAAACATATTAATGGACCACACCTCGGGTTTAACACCCGAGGGATACAGCGTCATAAATATAAAACACCCAGTGTTTATTCACCTTGACACAAAACGTTTTGTGTTTATTCATGGTGGACCACATAAAACAACTTGGGTGTATTAAAAAAAATATATATAAAAAAAAAAATTGTGCAAATTCACTGTTACACAAATATTTTGTACATTTCTTATATGGATTCTTCCCGTTACATGAATGACATTGGGTCTATTACCCGAGGAATAGAAAATGACCATAAATATAAAACATAGCATACGTGTTCACTGTGAAACGTAAAACATTTTGTATTCGGCGTTGTATAATATATAAAACACCTACTTCACTATGATACAACACGTTTTGTATTTATTCGAAGTGTGAAATAAAACACCTAGTGTTTATTCACAATAGCGCAAACCATTTTGTTTAATCGATATGTTACAGGAAACATGTAGTGAATATTCATTGTGACACTTTAATCTTTTGTATTTCTTCGAGGTTATTGATAAATCATGTTGTATGAATAAGAGAAGTAATACAAAACGTCAGAATAAAAAGAAATTCATAGTGTTAATTCACCGTGATACATAAAACCACCTCGTGTTTATTCAAAGTGACACTTGAAAACCTTAGTTTTTATACCAAATGATCCATATTACCCATTTTTTTTATCCGTTCCATCTTGTACTCCTTCCATTTTATTGCATATTTCTCTGCAATAGTTTGTAATCTTTTGTAAATGTTTTTGTGCTGACAGATAGTGCATTCAAAGATCCAATCTTCACTTACAACCCACATTACTTTTAGTTGACCAAAAACTTCATGAACATTATTATTTTTAAATTTACTCTCAAACAGGAGCGTTCAGGATCACATCTTTCTACCACTATATTCTCCACTTGTTTCGGTACACTCCTGGCGTAAGCTCCGTAAACGAAACTTATAAAACAACTCTTTTTGTATCTGCCATATTTAGCTAGCAGCTCTATGTATATATAAAAAGTGACTGCGCTCACTGTCCTTTTCTTAATTAAAGCGTTGCAAATATCTGCCGTTTCACTCGCTCTTCATATTTAACAGTATCGTCACAGATGTTTCGTATCCGAGATAATTGAAGATATTTGTTAACCACAATACATTTTTGTTTTTATTAATTGCATACGATGATATTTTATTATTAATGACCATGACTTCGTGGTCATGACCATTTGACACCTTCGTCAAACAAATCTATGTAACGTTAGTCACTGATTGACAACTACAGAAAAATAAGTGACGTATCAAGCACCTTTGCGTATTGGTAATATATAAAGTTAAAAGTTCGAAAATATAAAGTTTTATTAAATGATTTTGTTTGCGCAGAATTGTACAAATTGATGTCCGACAACATCCAAACATGAACTTCTTTAACTGTCCTACATTAAATAAGGTCGTCACACCGTATTTTCTTCTTCCATTCTCCTCTATCAGTATCTTCACATCCATCCACATTCATACTCAGTAATCTTCTAGTTACGTGACTTTCATTTTTCCTCCTAAAAAGCATTAGCTATGGTATAGACCATACCATATTCCTTAACTTGACTGTCATTAGTCCTACTATCAGGCTTCCTCTGATATACTCATCTAACCTTACCCATTTTCATTAATCCATCTCAACATTCGCATCTCTGCTACATGCTTTTCTTTCATTCGTCTCCTTAGCAACACAACTCAGATTCATACACCACTACAAGTCTTATAGATTTATAAGTTTTAAGAGCATTTGTGGGGCCAATGTAACCCCAGAGACCTGACGCCTTTTCATGTATCTTACATATATCCTGTTCCTTACGATCCGGTCGATATCATCGTTGCATCTTCCCCAACCAGAGCAATTTAGTCGACGAACAGCATACACAATGATGTCTCCTGTGATGTTAGTGCATCCACAACACGGAGAAACAAATATGGGCTTAAAGCCGATCCTGGGTGTAAGCCCACACTTGTTGGTAACGTCAGCCTCAACTCGGACAGGACTTTTGTCCTGTTAAGTTGACTGTACATGGAATGGATAAACTGCAGCTATTTCCCAGGCACTCGTTTCTCTATCAAAGCCCACCACAGAACGTCTCGGGGTACTTGGTCGTATGCCTTCTCAATCTCAACTAACACGATTGTGCCAGTTCTTACATACATACATATGCTCACGCCTGTTTTCCCCCGAAGGGTTAGGCAGAGGTGAAGTAGCGAACTACACCACCCACATTTCGCCGAGCTTAGTTCCGTCCCAGATGTGACAGGGGGCGATCCTGTCGCCATATCGGGCACAAATTCCAAACTCCGGGATGATACTGAGTAGAAAAAACCCAATATCACTTGACCCGACCCGGGGATCGAACCCGAGACCTCAGAACGGCAGTCGTATGTAATACAACTGCGCTACCGAGGCAGTTCTTGTGCGCAAGTATATACTTTTTCACATATGTAATTGGAACTTATAAATGGCATCAGTTGTCGCACGTTCAGGCATAAACCAATATTGGTTGTGGGTCACCTCACTTTCCTCTTTTATTCGTCTCGCTAGCACCCCTCAAACTTTCATACTATGTGACATGACCTTAATTCCTCAATAGTTGTTACAGCTCTGCACATCATTTTTCTTTGAATTATTATTACCCACTGGATGCGGGTGGCGCAAGAGCGGTCGTCGTGGAGATCTCCCCTAAAGGAGACCTATGCCCAGTAGTGGACGTCTTTCAGTTCAATGGATGGATGGATGAATGGATTATAAATAATGTGTACTATTAAGGGCTGGTACACTTATCTGGGATCATCTTCTCTTAAAATAACATGTTAAAAATAAACCACTTTCTTCCATCTACTTTTAAAAACTTCCATACATCAACAACTCTTTCTTCATATCTTACAGTTTTTCTAACTTCGTCTTCCCTAGAATTATACTGACTTTTATGTCATGGGAAAACATCGTGAAGAAACCAAAACGTAGTAGAAGGGCATTTTCTAATGACAGTGAACCGTCCATAAGTTGATAGCACATATAGGTATATCCTGGGTATTCTTTTAGAATTAGCGTGTTATCAATTGAGATCACATCGTAATTTAATATTAGATTAATTTGAAAGGCTACAGTAGAATATTTGAAAAAAAAACTATCCATTTATTAATAATTTCAAATATTTTGAAGTAAAACAAGTAGTTTGAAAATAAAAACATCGTGAGGATATCCTGTACCAGAAACGTCACAAACTACTTTCTTACAGCCAATGGTATCCAAATAATACCTCTTTGTGGAGTTTTGCAATTAGATCTTTCCGCTAACTAGATCATCATCAACTGCTACAATTGGCACATTGGTTTACGTCAGACAATCTTATCAACTTTTAAAATGTCATCTAACATACAATCTCTCTCAAAGTTTACCAGTCATTCTTGCATTGTACCGCAATTACCATCAGGTCAAGTACAAGCTAAACCAATACAAGGCCAAGGACTGAGAAATATTCAAGTTTTCGTAAATTTTACAAGACAATAGTATCTATTTTAGGGTTTATAATATGGTGCCCTCACTTACCATCAGAAATGATGGTATAAACATAGTGACACAACAATTTTTTAGTACTCTACTTGTTATCTCGAAAATTTGTCATGAAACACCTACATGTAGTTTCAATAATCAATTCTAGAACCTTCTCTAGACCGACGATATCGTCACTTAATATCAGTTTGGATTATAGTCATACGCTTTCTTATAACATTTCAAAAAAGTGTACAATCAGTATATTTTATGTTTAAAGATTTGAATGAAGAAAAGAAAGGACTTTAGTTGTAATTATTTATGCTTAAGTATTTTATAGCTCATTCGTACTTTTGAAGTATAAATGCATCATGATTCGAAAGTGAAATTACGTACTAAACCAATTCCTTAGCAAAGATAAAATAATATATCCTAATTGCTTTGAGCATGACCAATCCTCATGTTTTATTCAATCTTATTTAGATAGTCAATAAATATCACCTATATTTATAGTTAAATTGGATGTAATTTAGCAAAACATAAATACAACAATCAGTAGATTTGATAGGATTATTAATTCCACGTAAGCTAATACTGTTAACTGTAACTGTTATAACTGCTAAGACCTAACAAAGCATCGCTTTTGTACTATTCTGCAACCTATAATTGGTTAATTTTATAATACAAGACTATATACTGAACATTTTACAATTCACAAGCCTCTTAAATAAATCATTAATAATATTTTTAACCTTTACATGAAAATTATTTATGCCTCATTATTCAGTTTTCATGTGACTTCACTTCACTTCACTTCTTCGTTTTTGGCCTTTGTAGCTATTGGCCACAATTCTGCCAGTGTCCGTAAGGTAGAGTCATGAACCAAGGAGTGGAAACTGGTAAACAAGACTATGGCTGATGCAGTTTTCATGTGGAGATTAAACTAATCGCAAAAATGACAAATTGCCAATTAGCGTTCAAATTTTCTGCTCCTAGTAAATAAACTTTCGGCTACCAGCATGTGGATTCTATTACAACTAAACTGCGTTTCATTAACCCTATCACAATTACACTTCGTTATAACGAAACTATTAAAACCCACTTCTAATGCTACGCATTTTTTTATCGAAAAAATCTAATATCGTTCCGTTAGTCATGAGTAATCATGAGAGAATAGCAAATTATTTACCAAAATACGATATCTAAGGCAGGATAAGTACATTTACGTTTTCAGGCTATACAAAGGACCTGCTTTATGATCAGTGGGTATGCAGCCCTTGTCCATTTTCAACCATTAACCATTTTCACATGGCCAACTTCAAACATGACTGTATAAAAACACATGTAGTTCCAGATCGCAATAGTTCCTCTACTGGAACGAATCAGAAATGTCACCAAAAGGTATTCAATAGATCCACAATTCCTATGTGCGGTAGCGAATTGCGGACTGAACCGAATGAACTATCAATAATGTGAATTTTGTATTGCGTATTAAAGTCGACAATTCATGAATTAAAATATTTCTCTCCTCTAATCACGGGAACACGAACCGAACGATACATATGAACTAACGGAACTAAATAGTTCCACAAACAAGGTCCCTGGAAAGAAATGTTCCATGTTCAATCCGCTCCAGGATGATTAATTACCAAGTAAAATCCGTTACTGATAGGTTGTTACCTCCAGCGATTAAGACAGAAAGATTGTAGAAATTTGCATTGCCAGAGCATTTTTAAAAGAAACAACTGCTGCGCTCACAATATTATGTTCATAGAAGAACGCCACACTCCGTATGCTGCTTTTAAGGATAAAATACTTGGGACTTACTCCATCGCTACATTGCTACCGTCAATAACAACCATTCGAAGACCGGACGGTGGTGGCCTGGTGCTCTCTGGGTGGTAGATGTTGCTACCTACACTATTCCTGGAGGGTGTCTCACCTAAGATCACTTCTTTGATGAATCTGTCTGCGTCAGTCTCAGTTGCGCGAGTTATTGACTCCTGGAATATTAGTTGTTTAATATAAGAAAACATGTTTGTATTATAGCACTATCTGTGTGCCCGCGGCTGAGCTCGCGTTTCATAAATTCTTCACAGCGTTTTAATTTTTTTTTCATATGAAACCGTAATTAGTTTCCTAAAACAATTTAGTACTAAGAAGATAAAGTAAAAATATTTTTCACAAATTTAAGAACTTGCCCGTAAAACTATGCATAGAATCGGATTTAATTTAAATTTTTATGAGTTTTCTTTTTACGCGGAACCCTAATTATTTTCGAAAATTCAAAGTACCCTAAGTTACCCGGAGTAACTTCAGCTATCTACCAAAAAAGTCCCGTCAAAATCGGTTCTGCCGTTCCGGTTATTACCCATTACAAATAGACAGTAAGACAGACAGAAATAATTGTAAAAAATTGTATTTTTGGTATAGGTACCGTATATACATTAATATCTATTTAGCAAAAAAATGTAATATTGACATTACTAACTACTTCAATTTTATTCATTAGTATAGATTTGTAATTTGACAAACTTAGTGTTTTACTTTAGATGTTCTTAAGTGTAAGCGTGCTTTTTTAGTAAAACCAAGGGATATATCTGTGAATTTGCAAAAAAAACAAAAATATTAGAAATTTGTGTCTCAGAATGTGCAGTGGATATCAGTTTTAACGATGACGAAGGTACGTGTATAATTCCTACTTAAGGGAACATTTATAAACAAAAAGATATTATTATAACTCCTGATCATATGTGGATGTAAAACAACCTTTGCATGTTTGTTGACATGTAGAGTCGGATGCAATATCTGCAAGAGATCTAAGAACATGATACAAATGGATCATTAAAACATTATACCCAAAACCAGTCATGCATCATAAGTCGCTAAAACCAAATTATTTCCCTCTAAAATTCTACTTTAAATTCAAGATATTTTAGTGTTACGTCGCTATTACCAGAATTTAGTTACAACCAAGGCCGATATATATGACATCCACTCTATAAACTAAACAAAGATACTTCTAAACTTTACTAAACAGCTACATCTGGTAGCATGGTTAAGTACCATTAAAATTAATTTAATAAACTACAACTTACTCTAATATTTGTCAAACTCCTGATATTCTTTGATAAACTGCACCCGCCGAAAACATTTTGTGCTATAATCTGTAGTAATTTTCCCTTTTGTGAAGCATTCAAATTAGCAATGCCCTTTGTAAATTTATTCAATCTCGAATCAGTATTTACAGGACCATCAATTACTGGGTTACATCTGAGTCATAATTTGCACTATTGCATGAATCATTAACAGATATTATGGTACAATCTGGAGTATCTGCTAAATTTGCTAAATTTATAACTGTATCATTTGTTTTAGATGTTTGCTCCAATTCAGTATCAGTTGTTAAATCAATAGTAAGATAAGAATCTGCATTTATTTCTTTCGTTAAATTTAGATTCTCCTTTGAATTACGCAAAAAACTTAAATTATTGTTTAGAATCATCTGGTCTAGACTTTGCTGCCTGGAAATAGGAGTGGAACACTTAATACTCCCAAATTTTCTCCTTGCTGATTTTGGTGTTGTTACATTATTATTTACAAATACATCATCATCATTAATAATAATATAATTTTCCACATTATCAGTAATGTTAGAAGGACAATCTGGAGGTACCTCAATGGATTCACAGAATGAATTATTTATTGATTCTGTATTTTTTTAGATTATTCAATAATTTATTTATTTTCTGTTTTGTTTTAGACTTCTCTTCTTTTTACGTTTCATTAGCATTTTTGGTAACCTCAATGTTCCACTCATGTTTGATTTACTACTATTAGAATCAAAAGATGTTTCACTCTTTTTCTGAAAACCAAATAAGATAGAATGTAGGTATTAAATTACAATTTTGTCACTGCACAAACAGCTATAGTATATCCTTGTAGACAAAAAAATTAACCAGTATTTTATACATCACTGCATAAAAAATGAAATCAAAAGCCCATAAACTGTGAACCTGTGTAGTTGATTGCTGGTATACTTTCTAAGGTTATTTCTCACTCATTTATCATTTATATACTAAATATAGGGTATTGTTTTCCTGGACTAAAACCTCAGGGTTAATATAAAGTAGAAAGGGTGGAGTGGAACCTACATCCGTCAATGCGAAATCCAGCCACAATACTGCTGAGTCAAGTACCAGGTACAAATTTTTCAATTACCCTTTGTTATCATCAAAACAAATACATGCATGCTTTACATGCATTAAGTAATATTTATGTTTAATTAATAATTTGTATAAAATGATTAATGATGTTCTTTTCTATGCAAATTTTGTTTACTTAGTATTTAGCTTAGTAAATTTACTTTACAAAACTTAAGGTGGAAATAGCAAAGATTTACTGTTAAAATCTGATAATTATATACTTTAAAGGGTGTATTAAGTATGTAAACAATTCAATCATGCAATTAATTTATGTAAATGTATAGTGATTTATAGTGATTAGGACTGTTTTCATCATTTGTCAAGTTACACCACACAATACACTAACATTAAATACATTTATATTTCTTAAGAATCCATTTTTTTAAAGAACAATAAAATATTCTATTTCACAACTCCCCTATGAAATAGCATTGTGACACTGTAAATTACTGAACATTTTATAATTGTAATATATTGAAAATATTCTAAAATCCAGCTCTCATATCAAAATATACAGAAGCTGTGATAATGTCATATAAACATATATTGTGTGTATTTCTGATCAACACTAGATAATATTGAACACCCCTAGAGATCTTTCATAGCTGTTTCCTAGCTTACCCCTGTATTGCTGTAAGTTTAGTTTATAAGACTATCTGATAAATTGAAAGGATTTTATAATGTTATATTAAAAGCATCTAGTTTTAAGACAAAATTTGTATAAGCCGGTTTTCATTTGTTAATAGGTTAAATACATTTGACAATGGCAAAGTTAAGTGCAATAATGAGATGATAATATATATCAAGAATAAAAGCACTACTATTTATAACAGACATCAGCCAAGCATTAATAGAACCAATACATGTTTTTTTTTTAAATTAACCTAGCTAACGCTCTTGACTGGAAGGGCCTTAACAGCTTCACCATAACTTTGGGAGTGAGTGCTGAAGGCACTAGTCACAAAAGGTAACAAGCACCAAGGCACCAAAGTGGTACAAACCTCGGCTTGGCTGTTACCTGCGTTTATATTAAATATGCATTGTGTAACAAAACAAATTTCATGTAAGATTATGAATAAAATGTAGTAAGTTATATGTATTTCATTATGTACAAATGAGTAGTGTTTTTTTGATTATGGAATACAGATTGTGACCTTTCAATCATAGTTTGCAGGAGACTTTTTAAAACCAAGTAAACTTGATTATTAAATTATCAACAACAAAAGTACCTAGGTACATGCTATAATACATACATATACTTAATTGAAAAACACAATAAGAAAGTATACACAATGGAAGTCAATTTTGTGATTGGCTTCCTTTACATTTTTTATTTAATAAGCAAATGGTAGAATATTACAAATGATAGATAGAGCTAACTGTAAATATTGAGAAGATGAATAAGCAATGCAGATGCCCCTCACAGGTAAATTAAATTTTCCAGAGAAAAATGTTATTATAATCGTATTTATAAAAAGCATAAGCACATTATTCTTATAATAAAGCGTTAAACATAAAGAAGTTTAGTTATTCACAAAGCACCACACTTCCCACAAAACTTGCAACGTGCGCCAAATAAAAACAATTTTACCTTAGAAGATTATTTAAACTTTACAACTACATAAATGATTTAACTAACTGATTGCTGTGAAGACGACGGTTTTCCCATTCTTCAATAAACAATGTTTCTTAAAGTAAATGTACGTTAAATTTCCGTTTTACTTTGAAATAAAACAAATTTACTCAAAAAGTGAACAGCTACGTAAGATTTCAATCAAAATTAAAAATATTTTTGTTTTTTAATTAGTGTTACCATAACTTGGAAAAAGACTTCATTTTTTTGTTAGTGTTGCCCACTTTGCCAAATTTACATTATAATTTAATGAGCATTTGCCAGTATCGATGTTTTGTTTCAGAGAACTTTGAATAATATTGAAATTCTAAGTAACAAGTTTATTTAAAACGTAGAAATATATATTAAGTAACGTATATATTAAGATAAATTCGAAATTTAGGATTAAGAAATTCCATAATGTATAATTTAAAAGTAAGTTACTTTTACAATTAAACCTTAAACCCAAATCGATAAAAAAAAAAACATTTTTTTTAAATTCCATTTAGGCCCTAAGGAGGCGCTTATGAACGTCTAAAACAGTATCACCGGTTCAGAAAGAGACCCAGTCGAGAAGAGAAGACAAATTGATTATTCGAATATTTAACACAAATATGTAACTTCTAAATAGTAATGTAATCCAAAATTGTCGTATTAAGGGACTTACCTGTGAAAGTGTATTTATTTATTTAGATTATTACGTTTTGTAACTTCATATTCACTCACTGAACAAGAAAGAGTTCATAAATAATATTTTTACAATTTCATGGAAATTTATTAATTATTTCAATGAATTACTCCAAGAGAAAAGACAGCGGAAGGATAATATGGGTATACAGTCGTATAAACAGAGAATTTATGATTAATTCACTTTCCTTTTTTTCTCTTAGGCGATATGTACTTAATTGTGACATCTCACTCCCACGCTTTATTCATCTTTCGAGGATAGCGAAAACATTAAAATAAGAAAGGTCAATTTAGACAAACGTTAAACTACGTCTAATTGTAAATTTAAACAAAGTTTAAAGCATGTCTATCTCTAAATAACCAACCCTAAAACATTCTTTTGATTTTTTTTTAAACACGCGTGATAATTTCAAACTAATATTGGTAGAATATTGAAAAAAAAATGTTGCTCTTCACTTTTAACTACTGCCTAAGTATTCATTCCAAGCTTTCTTATGGTGATCACTAGAAAGAGTGATAAGGACATAATAAAAAAAATCAAATGGTGACGGTTTCCACATTCCGTTGCTACCTTAGCTAATTTATTTACCTTTTCATTGTTGTAAATTAACAGAAGTGGCTCGGAATCTAACTAAAACATGTTGATTAATTATATCAATTAACAATTTACTAATTTTAGGAGTTATTGTTTCTCAATTTACATATAAATTTGGTTAGGGCTTTCAAGGGAGTAATACAACGTTACAAAGAATAACAGGGCAGAGAGTTGTACATATTACATATGAACTCTACAGTACATATGAACTCTTCGTTTTGAGATCTGCTCTGATGGTGTCATGGCGACGGGAAACAGTATGGAGACGGTGAGAGAGTGACAGAGATAGGGATAAAAATGAAAGGAAAAGAGAGGTACGGAATGTAGAAGACATGCTTTACTTACTGCATCCTCTAATATTTAGATTGCTGTAGATCTTTATAGACGATTTTTGTTACTTCAGCTTCTGGAAATTAAAATTTCATTATTCTTGCATTATTTTTCTTTATAATAAAATGTAATTATGGTTTAATTGACATGACTCTCTCGAGAATGTCATGACTCTCTTAGGTTACGCTTTAAATCGTCCGATCTTTTAACAAATACACATGTTTTGACCAGTAATTAACCCACCTTATTACTCGCGCTTGAGTAAATTCCAAAATCACCTTATTAGACTCGCCTAATAAAAAGCGTAGTCCACCTTTTAATGTTCTTAACTTTCCGTTTAAAAAAATCATCACACTGTACAATGTATTCGCCTTGGTCGTAGACAGAGTATTCTCCGTCAACGGCGTCGGTAAATTGCAGCAGGGAGCTCATTCGTGTTAGAAACTTGGTGACCCAATATGATGTTCCAGCTGTACGAATATGGAATATGCGATATTTTGGATTGTTTGAAAACCATTCGATTTTCTAGCGGATCTATTAATTAAAATCAGAAATCGTAACGGTCGTATTAAGTATAAACTATAAAGATATGAAAACTTTTAATAATTAACTAATTAAATTACTTAAGAGCTTCTGTACATAATCTCTAATCTTTAATTAAAACTCTAAGGGTAATTACTTAATGTAGGTCTGGGTAATATGTTAAAAGGTATAATAAATCCTTTTACAAATATTGATACCTAAATGCATTAGGTATTGGATGGTTTGCAGAACTGCGTGCACGACAATAGCCTAAACCGACATTCGTATCATTGTTGTGCTTTTGGATTGATTGCCTTTATCGGTTGAGTGGCTTTAGTATACCCCGTGAAAGGCGCTTTACGGGCAATAGGGTACTAAATAAATAGAGTAGTTTTAGAACATTCATTTTATTGTGTATTTATTATACAGATTAATAAGACCTCATTATATACATATGCTAGCAACATTAGAATTTTAAGGTCATGTTTCGAATTATCAAATAATAAAACATGGTAGTAAATTGTATTTGTAATTGGTTTTTATTAAATAAACGTAGTAATATAATAAAGATTTTAATTATTTATACACATTTAGCCTCTTTAATAAATAGTATACCTACATTATTCCTATTCATAAACATATTTATCTTATAATAAATATAAAGATTATTGCTGAAGAATTTTTTACTTTTAGAAAGAATATTATATCTAGTTAATGAATCTTATTTTTTTTAATAAAAGTTTTAAAATAGATGTATCTACAAAATACATTATAGACTATGGAATATAATTACAAAGTAACAAATGAAATAAATTTCGTGTATTTTGATTGATAAATTAATTAGAGTTAAATCTCACCCAGTTCGCCACCGCGCACCATCTTTTGCCTACGATTTTTGTTTACAACAACTGTTCCAGTAAGTTCTCATTTTACGATACTTATTAATTTATTTTTTATCTAAAATTAAATAATCGTTTTTTTTTAATATTATATTTATCTGCATGTATATAGCCTAACTTACATATAGTTTCAAAAATAATAAGAAAAATGTTCTATGAGCTAATTTGAGATCAATGTTAACTGATATTTTAATTGTTCCATAATTTACGGTTGTACCTATTCACTTGTGTCCTTTTTACCGTGATTATTTTGTAAATATAATGTTTTAATGTAAAGTATTTGTAAGGCCTTCGATACAGTATGAGGGTGATTTTTTAAAATTTGTTAAAGTTATAAGAATTAAGAGTTTTTGGCAGGATGTCATTACATTAAGTTATTTTTAATTCCTTTAACGATAATTTGTGTTATATATTTTGGTTATTGTACACAAGTAAATTGTAAATAATAACATGGAACATTTGTTCTTGGGTGTCACAAAAACTCCCTTGATATAGTTTAATGCAAACTTTACGGAGGCTCGGAAATTAACCGCAAGCGCAGGCACAATCAATTTGAAATATGTTTGACCCAGTTTGATTAATTTTTACTTAGTTTCGCCAGTCTGTTGGGGGTTTAATACACGTTCTGTGCGTCTTCAGGCATAATTTTTTGAGCTACCATAAAGTTTAAAATGGACTATACACGATGGGAAAAATATTTTATCCATATATACCTACTGAGACAATTCTGTAATAACACACAGATTCCCATGACTTAAAAAGAAGCTTCAGTGAATGAATGAAAGAAAGAGTGAATCTTAACATATCTTCAATAGTTATAATATTATTTTCACAGACAGAAATTCTTAGCAGAATTTATAGTTAATAGCATTTTAACATCTAACCTATTTTCGTACAAAGTGTAACTTAAAGTGCTACCTATGTTTATTGAGTAAAAAAAACACATAACTCGGTTAATTATCTATTCTATTTTGAACTTTATTTACAAGTATATATATCAGTGGATCTGACACACGTGTTGCACTCAACGCGACAGCACCAGTGGAATTTACAGCCGCAACGCTCTTTGATGATGATCCTCTTCGTATTATAACCTCTACCGCAGCACATTAAGGAACAGCCGTCCATGCCTAATGATGTTCTGTTGCATTCGCGTCCCGTTGTACCGAGGGAACCCTGAAATTGATAAGGATTTCAATCTCAAATTTATAAGCATCATTTGAAATATCCATGCGATATTGGTACAGTTCGTTTTTTAGAGCTTTTTTTAGTAAGTAATATATTTTTTTTTTATACGGGGCCCTAATTATTTTCCAAGTTTTGTTTTGCTACTAACATTAAGCAAAGATATTTCTCACAAATTCAAATACCTGTCAGTAAAACTGTTCATTGAATCCGATTTTATTCAATTTTTTTTAGTTTTAATTTTTTAGACGGAACACCAATTAATTTGTAAAAAAATAATTACGGTAAAATAGGTACGTGGAGTAACTTCAGCTATCTAAATTTTCCCGTCAAAATCCGTACAACCGTTCCCGAGATTACCCGGAACAAACAGGCATACAGACAAACAGACAAAAATGTAAAAAATTGTATTTTTGGTATCGTACTATAGGTATCGTATACACATTCATATCTATTTCGTTAAAAAAAACTGTTTTGACATTACAAACAGACACTTCAATTTTATTTATTAGTATAGATAAATTAGAATGGATATAGACTATTTATACCTAAAACACAAATTTCTTAGATAGATTCAATGCACAGTTTCACGGGCAAGTGCTTGAATTTATGAAGAAAAATTTTACTTTATCTCATTACAAAAATATATTAGCGATCCGTATAAAAAAAAAAATTAAAGAGCAGTGAAGAACATAAGAAACGCAGACGCAGCCGCGGGCACACGGCTAGTTAAGTAATAAGCTGTTATTTTGACACTACAAACAGACAATTCAATTTTGTTTATTAATATAGATAAAGTGCTATGTTAGTAGGATCAAGTTCTTCTTCTTCTTAGATAATATCAATCCGTGAACATACAATTTATGCCAGTGTTATGTAGATAAGATGTATTTTAAATCAGCGATACCAAGCCCAAGCAAAACGGTGGCTTACTCTTCTCGAACTTTCCATGAAGCTTTGTCGGCACCTCAGAATAAATGTTTCGCGTTATTTTCGATAATAAACTTAAATTGTACACGATAATCAAACTATATCACACAAAACGTCACCAAGATTACATGATATAGAGTCAAATACACCAGTTTAATGAATTAAAGAAAACAACTGCTACATGACATACTGATCAAGTTATAAATCCGCTAACAAACAGATAAGCATTGCATTTTATAGTCTGTGCTGATATATAAGCAAAGTTTTTTTTAAAAAGTGTTCGGGAGTGCTTGGCACGATTTTGGTTTGTCATGTACATGTCGTTTTTTTTTAATTCATAATTTGCAGTATTTTGAGTATATATTATTTAATTTTGATGGCATTTTACGTGATATAGTTTAGTTACAATGCACAAGTGTAGTGGAACTGAAAATAATGACATGGAGCATGAATTCTGAAATGTCCCAATCACTCCCGTTGTGGTTGAAACAGAAAGCCGCCATTTTGTTCCCGCCATTTATTGACAGTATTCCTAACGTCTGACTTGACTGCATGGTCTACTAGTACCTTTGAATTTTCTTAAGACGGAAGAAATGGAACCAAGGTGTTTTTGGCGGGATCTCAGTCTGACATGTATCTGGATGTTCTCTTTAATTCATTAAACTTGTGTATTTGACTCTATATCATCTAAACTCGGTGGTGCTTTGTGTGATATAGTTTAGTTATTGTTTTCAAGTGAAGTTTATTATAGAAGATAACTTGTAGCATGTAGTTTGAGGTGCCGACAATGCTACATGGATAGTTCGAGCAGGATGGGCCACCGTTTTGCTGGAGTTTGGTAACGCTGATACAAGATTGAAAACACATCTTAAAAAGAAGAAGAAGGAACCAAGAAACAGTATATTGTTCTTTTTATAGCATACATACTCACCAGAGAGTCATTTTTGACGCAGTAATTTGGCGAATCTTCTAAATAAACCAAATCTTGTGCTGTCGGGAGGCTGTAATGTGGATTGGTAAGTCTAAGTTTGCCGCGTCTTGAAACCTTTACTTCTGTTGCACCTTCGTATTTATCTCTTAGGTAATCACCTGAGAGCAATATTTCATAATCAGTTCACTTCAATTATGACGTATTTAAAAAATGGACGACGAAACAATTTATTACAATAAAAAGAAAATTCTAATAGTGCCTCTGTAGGTACGATGGTTTTTAAACGATGTTATTGTGACAATAACGTTATATTCATTTAAACTATGGTATTATTGTTGATTATGTTTGAACCCCCGACGACGCCCATATTATTTGAGTTAGCAATATAAAGTATATACAGAGTGAAATTGAAATGAATGGCAATAATTAAACGGAAGCTTGTAATTATATTCAGAAACATTTTGTAATAAGTTTAGTGGAAAAAATATTAAACAAAACTATAAAACAGGTGTTATAAATTAAATTAAAGTCCCAAAATCGCGTAGCCGTCATGCAGCGGTCGATAACCTGGTAATGTTTTAAGTAGGTAAAATTATTAGCTGATATGCGCGAGCGCGAATGGGTCATCACCCGCCGAATACTTCTCGCTCGGTTTTGATAATTATATTTTTCATTTAATTTAGTTTTTAACTATATTATTTTTTGCCTTGTACCTATTCATGATCATAATTATAAGCTCGTATTTAATTATTGCTATTGATTTCAAAGTCACCCCGTATAAGTCATAAATTGTTTAATATGTCGATTACCCATAAAAATGAGCAATAGCAAAATAATGGAAAGCTGGCGTAAACGCCAGGTTAGTACTCAAAGGGTTGTTTTTTTTTTTTGTCCTTAAACGTTCCATAGCTCCCGCATGTCTCCCGGTCAGCTTGGACAGAGAACGACTAGCTAGGGTGTAGGCGTGAGGACCTTATGTAATGTTGTAAATTTATTGCCAAATATATTTCAGTAGGTTTTAAAATTTGATCAATTTTTTTTTCATTAATGTGTTAGGGCCCAATAAACCTGAAATTGTAGAAAAAGTACGTATTTTTTTTAAACGCTCATTTATAAAGTTGTTTGTTTATGTTTTTGTTGTATAATTTGTCGGCAATGCTCTAGAAGTTTCACAAACAGATTGGAGATTTTTTTTACACGATACAGGCTTAGTGCTTTGACCAAAATCTCACCTGGTGTTAAGTGACGATGTGGTCCAGGATGATAAACACACTAAACCTAGGTACTGATTCTCAAGGGATGCTGCCAGAACACACCGATTGGTATTTGACGACAGGTTTTAAATCTTGAGGGTGGTAGCTACCAGGGCGCTACCACCATGCTATGGTTTATGTCCTCACAATGTTTTCCTTCACCGAAAGCTCAGGCCGAATTTATAATTGGATAGTTGGGATCGAACCCGCGTCGATTGACGCGGAATCCGGCCGCTCTACCCACTGCGCAATCATCGCTTCAAAAGTCGCATCGCTTCAGATGTGAATACCATTTCAGGTGATCCCGTAAACCTGCCAAGATGGAGGGAAATTTGACTTTTTAATTAGAAAGACATAACTATACCACTGGTAAACGCTGCTGATGCGTTAAAATAGAAAACTATTTAAATTTCGACATATTTTAAATTATCATAAACCTCATAAACAAACTTAGGATGTAGTGAAAACTGTGATATAAATCATTAAACATATGCTTTCGGCTTACACCCAATTATCGCTAATAGCCCTAAAAATTATAAAACTAGTTATTTTATTACCTATTTTAGATGTTATATTCACCTAAACAAAATACGGCCAAGATGTCATGTCATAAATAACATCAAAAGATAATTAAGAGACCTTTTCAAATTAATATGACTAAGTAAAATATTGGATAATATTATTATATATTCTTTGTAACATGTATCGTTTAAGAAAACGAAAGTTAACTTTATTAAGTTAAGTTTATAACTGCGGAGTTTTTACGAGTTGTAATTTAATTTTAACTTAACTATTTTTATTAAATACTAAATGATATTTTATAACTCATTTATTACCTACCTATATAGTGTACAAAAGAACCTACAATTTTTTATGGACAATGTCGCGTTTGACCTGTTAGTTCAATTTAAAACAAATTAAGTATAACCTACCGCGACGTCGCGTCGGTAGATCGTAAAACATGGCCGCAATAACTACTTAATGTTATTTAAACGATCGTAAATAAATTTTAATGTTCCTATATTACATCTTAATTAACTCTAAATGGTAAAAATATATTTAAAACCTTGAAGTCAAGAGAAAGCCGAGTGAAACTCCAAGAAGCCGTAACTCAGATGGCGTGCGAGAGTCAGAACAGAATGGCAAACTAGTTGACAAATAATCAATTTTCTCTTAACTTTTCATAATATCAAAATAATGTCAAAATTATTGTTTTCTACTTAATAGATTTGAATGTATATACGATGTCTATACCAAAGAGCCAATTTTCAAAATTTTTGTTTGTCTGTCTGTCTGTTTATTCCGGGTAATCTCCGGAACGGCTGGACGAATATTGACGAGACTTTTTTTGGTAGAAAGCTGATGTTACTCCGAGTAACATAGGGTACTTTTATTTTTCTAAAATTAATAGAATTCCGCTTAAAAAAATTAAGAACCTATAAAAAAATTAATAAAATCCGATTCAATATACAGTTTTACGGGCAAGTGCTCGAATTTATAAGAAATATTATTACTTTATCTTATTACAAACAAAAAAATATTAGGGTTCCATATAAAAAAATGAAAACGCAGTCAAGAACATATGAAACGCGGGCGCAGCAGCGAACACTCAGCTAGTATATCATAAATACTTAAGGCATGATTAAGGTTTTCAAAACACAAACACAGATGAGGTATACGAGAAATTAGATAAACCTGTAGATTTAGTTCTAACCATAAGCAGGTATATTAAATTTCATGCTTCTTACAAAATAACAAACTTTCGTACAATCGTTCATTCCTTATTATTTTACACTCCTAGGTCCGTTGTTTTTCTACATTATTTTTTAGTGAATACTCACATCATAAAATGTATCTATTGCCAGAGTCACAAGTTTGTAGGCCCCAGCATTTTAGGTTCTGCGTTGGTAAATCAGTCAGATAGGACAAATAATTTTATCCGTTATAAAAGGAAAATAGGGATCCTTTGAGGCATCATCACCACAGACCTTCTGAACATATCCGGATGGGACTGCTACCATTCGACTCAGAATTTTTATGGACGTAGATGGTTATGGGCTACTTTTTTGGATTCCATCGAATCTTTCCCATTTTTGTTCGATTTACTCTTATGTACATTTTTTCCGATAATAAAAACAAAAGACTCTCATTTTTTTCATTAATTGTTTTTTTTAGACTAACCTATATATACCTAATTATAAATGAAATGTTATATGGGAGTTTTTTGCGGGATCCTCAGTCTGACATGTAGCAGTTGTTTTCTTTAATTCATTAAACTTGTGTATTTGACTATGTAATCTTGGTGGCATTTTGTGTGATATAGTTTAGTTATTGTGTTCAAGTTAAGTTCATTATAGTAGTCAACGCGTAGCATATATTCTGAGGTGCCGACAAAGTTCAATGGAAAGTTCGAGCAGGATGGGCCACCGTTTTGCTGGAGCTTGGTAACGTTGATACTTGTTACATAACCGAACGCACTCGAACCACCATCCAACTATGCGTACTGGGCCCGGTGATACAAGTTATATGTTATAGTCGGATGGCGGAACGATGCGTCCGTGCAACAGAGTACCCGGCATGCTCTACCACAGCGCTAAATTAATTGTACTCACCCTGTACCAGTCGACACCGTAGCTCTAGAGACAGGTGGAAGTAGGGTGTGTAGGTTTTGTGTAGGAGATGTGAGGAATGTGTAAGCGTGATACCACCTGACATCCAAAGGTGGCGGCTCGGCACTATCACTTTCGAACACTCCGATATTAACGTTTATATTCAATGTTCAATAATACAACAACAGTTATACACAACACTGTTATAATCTTTTTGTACTTAAATTCAATCGACAAAATACAACAAACATATGGACCGCGACGTTATACAAAAACACGTCGACACTCGCACACACTCAATCCGACTGCAAGTCCAGTCGCGGTACGTCAATCAAACTACGTACCCTCAACTCATTCATAACAAAAAAAATGACAAAAAAAATATTCAAAATTATCTACTACCTGCCTATAATAAACATACTAGATTGAAAATATTATCCACATGAGATTGGCACACAGTGTGCACACAGATTGCCTTTAACTAAGGAGAAGAAGAAATGTTATATGCACTATTCACTCACATCTAAAGAACTTATGAAATGCGGGCGGAACCACGGACACCAGCTAGTGTAAATAGATTATATTTCATGCAAATCAGCAAGAATTCAATTCCCCAAAGTACTAGAGTGACATAAACAAAGAGAAGTACAAATAACCTAACATTAATACGTCTATTTATCAGTGACCAAACAATGGAGACCCCGTTAACCAGTGAATATGCCTAATTACTCGTAACAAAAACGTTTATTACCCGTTTAAAAATTGTGGGATCGCATTTATCTTACAACTTTATAAATGAAGTAATAATTTACATAACAGGAAACTGTGGTTTAAAAAAAGCTACGTAAGAATAGAATATAACTTTCCATGCCTTTATGTTAAGTACACTTATACATTTTTAGCATTTTCAATGAAGTTATATTTTTAGAGCGATCTAACATAGATAATAATAATACGGGATATGGATTCTGAGGTGCCACAAAAATTCCCTGAGTAATTGTAACCGCCATTTTGCAAAAGTGTTGTGTCAAACAAACGTGTCACTATGGCAGGTTTTTCTTAACCTTTTACTTACCTATTTCTCTAAAGGAAGCCAACTGTTGCCAACATGTTATCAAACTGCAAGATCCAGAGACGCCGTGGCATTTGCACGTCACTCGAGACTTTGCTATCACTGCCTGCGGTTTAAGAAAAATACATATTAACATAAACGCTTGTTTGTTTTTTCCAAACTGATTTGAAAGTCCTTTACAGTTTCACTAAATTTGTTGATGACGAGTGCTTAAAGCAGATAAGTCTGCCAGAGTGGTTCAAAATTCAAAGTCAACAATTATTTCTTCAACTAGTGCCCTGAAAAGGCGCTTATGAACGCCAAAAACCTACCACCGGTTTGTGCAAAACAGTCAACGTGACATTCGATTTAGATTTTTTTATAAAAAAAATTTGGTGTAAGTATAAATTATGGAGTTCATAGTAGCCGACTGTTTTAGCGAAAGCGTAGAGAAGGTTGTCATTTCCAGACATCACTATCGTTCACGTAATGATCCCTGTAATAACCTTTAGACATTAAACCTCCTTGTCATAGTGCCTTAAACTTATTGTCAGGTAAATCAGTAATGTGCTTTGGAACCATAATGTGGAATATGACACTATTATCTAAAAAGCTTTTATTATATCTACAAAACCTAAATGATAGAACAGCTACTTTGTGATTATCTGGTATTCAAATTATGCTGGCCTTTGTTATAAAACATCTGTTAATTTTTTTCCAAACATACATTAAAATATCAAGAATATATTTGGAGGGAAAAGTTAAGATATTATATTTGGTTGAATTACTATAGTTGAATCTCGACTTGGCTTCTTATGCTAAACTCTAGCGCAAGTTGCTAAAGCAACAATGTGGATTTCTTATCCTGTACAAATTTATAACAAGCAAATATCCACGAATCTGATTGGCTTATAAAATCACTTTCATAACTCCTATGCGTTCTCTACACTAAGGATTCTATTTGAAATTAGCTGTCACTCAAAATTACAGTATTTACAGCCTATTATTACATCCGTCGAATTCGTGTTGTTAATGATTTTCCTTAGATTGAGGTCATAGCATTAATTGCTGACTTAAGTTGGAGATTGTTGGCCTTAGTTAACCTGATTATTTTATTTGTTATCTACAGTTCTGTATAACACATAAACTTAATTTAAATGAATAAATGCAAAAGGTAGAAATCTATGAATGTATACCAGAATGTTCTTTTAATTTAATATTTGCCTTAGAGAATTAAGTCAATGTACTTGAGATACTAAATTATTATTTAAAACTCTTCTCACACCTTACTTATGAAATATTAAATTCCAATCGGCTATAAACGTCATTATAATACAAATCATGTAATAATATAAAATTATTATAAAGAAATAATTAAGTATAATATAAATTGTAAAAGTACCAGGCAATAAGGCCTCGTCGCGGCACGGCTTGATCGCAAGTTATTTGATATTTTCTTATGTTGAGACTCGGAACTATTGGCGGATAATGTGTGGCTACGAAATCGGCGTAATGTCTTTGAATATTAATTACATTATAACAATAATAATAAACTATTTTGAATTCAAATTTTTATTTTGCCTGTTTATTCGTTTAATAAAAACAAGTGACTACTTAATACAATTCATATTCTACTACGGTGTTTTTTACCGAATACAAAATGTCCTTTCGAAATTTATTTACATATAACATGATTTTAAAAACAAACTTGAAAACAGTACTGTATTGTTTCAACGCATTCTTTGACAATTAAAGTACAAATTTTCACAATAAAATTTTCTATTAGTAAATAAGTATATTACTTAGTAAATGTACAATAAATATTATAATTAATATTTAAAGTAATAGTTTAAAATAATAAGAGTAAATCAGTTTTTACTGAGCGTTCGTGTACCATTGTCAGTCAAGTAATTCTCACTTTTTATCAGGTTTGATTGAGGTCAAGCGTCGAGCAGTACAGTTAAAAAAAAATATAATTAACAAAATCAATATAAAAAAAAAGAAATGTTTTACTTTAAATTAAATTAATTATTTTAACGCAGATTCGTTTCAACTCATAATAATAATAATAATGAAATTTGTCATCAGTGGCCACCTGTTTTTTATTTAAATGTCACTAAACGCAATCTCCTATTACTATAAAAAAGTATTTATATCACGTTTACTATATTTTATGCAGTTAAACTACGAGCACTATTTGTTTTGCCTCTTTAGAACGACTGAGACTAAGTTTGTTTATAAACTTATTCATATATATATATAAATCAATGTAATCAATTTATTAAACAGTAATGAACATCGCCTAGAAGAAGATTCGTTTACTAAATTGTCGCAATTACTATAACAAAGGTGACACTAAAATTTTAGTATCAAAACGCTTTTTCTATAGTCATGCCAATAAATAAATTGAATTCCGGATCGCAGTCGTCTACAAAATACTAGTTCAGCTACCAGCGCTTATAGTAATAAATTGGATTAATCCTTCATAAGCTGTATGTAGGAGGTATAAGTCGACACAAAATTAATATATATGACAAAACAGTAATATCTACGTTTGATATTTGCTCGACTGAATATTTTCTGGGTGTAATTGAGTAAAATAAGTCACACTATTTTTTTGGACTGTGCCAGCGTGCTGTGTCCTTTGAACTCTACCGTATATCACATCTAATACAATGTATACGATACGATATGTGTGATACGATGTAACACATTAAGCCTTGTGGTACTGACTCTTAAATGTTACTGTCGGAATACGCTTATGGGTGTTTGGCCATTGATTTTCAATCTCGAGGCTATTTCCTACAACTACGTAACACTACCATATCTTTTTTTTTTAATGACGCGTGCAGGCCACACTATAGCGAATGGTCATTACTGATACTGCGCCCACCTCTTCGTCGATTGCGAGAGGGAAGCGAGGTGTAACACTACACTACCATATCTAACACATAGTTTCTCAACCTTATTTTGCTTTTTTAGAATATGTTTTATTCTAGAGTCCCCCATCTTATTTTTTTTGCGTTTTTTATTTATATTTTTAATCTACTCACGACCCGTCTGTTATGTGAATGCCCACTAATTTTCTCTGAGTATTCTACTCTCACGTTGAGAACCTAGTTGCTTCATCTCATCATCATTAATTCATTCATTCGACTTCATCAGTATATAATAGTATAGAAGGACTCGAACCCAAGTCCACAAACGTAACTAAATACTGTTGACCGGAAAGGTCTTGACAGTTGTACCAATTTTTTGAGGGGAATGGTTAGGGCAATCAGACGGGCGAGTGGTAGCCAGCGGAAGGGCAGAAAGAAGCTGCTATCCTGACACGTATATTTCAAGGAATTTACCCCACGCAAAATATAGGGTGGGTAAGGGAAACTAAAAATATCAAGGTCCCTTAGAGTGCCCGTGTAGTGTGTAGGTGTGTTAGGAAGTGTTTATTATATATTTATATATATATCTATAAACATAAAAGGAAAATGGGGGTCCTTTGAGGCTCCATCACCTCAAAAGTACTGAACGGGATGGGACTACTACCATTCGATGCGGAATTTTTCGTAGATACCTATCTATTAATTTATTTAAAGGCTAATTTTTGGACTCCATCGACCCTTTCTCATTTTATTTTCCATTCACTCTTATGTACATTTTTCCGCACTAATGAATACAAAAGACTCTTATTTTACTTCATTCATTTGTTTTTTTGGGTACGCATTGAAGAATATATAAAACTCGGCACCAGCTAACATATATATACAATGTAAATATAATATATATTGAAGATTCAAAGTAAAGTCTTTGGTGTATTCTGATATGCTATCAAATGTCACTGGCTATAAACTTTGTTCATAATATTTATTCTCAACTAACTCTCCCGCCTCAGAATCAATAAATGTTGTGGTTTTACCTGAATTAAATTTAGTTTTTCTTCCGATGCGCGAGGAAACTTATCGAGTCCGAGATATGAATTTAAAAAAAATCATGTCAGTTATAATTAAGATAACATTAAAAAAATCGTTCCATTTAAATAATATTTTTTCTCATACATATTTTTTTTCAATAGTTTATCCTTATACTGAAATTCTGTGCGGAAGCTAATCCAACGAATTTAAGATCACGAATACCAGGCCAGCCATTTTAAATTTTATGTGCTTATATTAAAATTCTGAAGTTTCTTTTGAGTAATTGTATATAATATAATTAAACTAATAAATATTCTAAGTAATTATAGTAAAACAGTATAGCACAATAAATGGTTTAAAGTAATAAATATTGAAATAAGAAAAAATAATAAAATTATTAGGGGGAAAAAAAATAAAAATAAGGTAAATAAAAAAAAGAAAATAAATGAATAAATACTGGTAACGCCATCTATAGGTGGCTTGTGAAGGATTGCTGGTGATTTGCTGTGCAGTTGAATGGTGGCGCTGTAGTACCTTGGCCGGACTAATGCGCCGACCCGACGGTCGAGTGATCAGAGAGTCGTGACAGTTAAATTGTGTACTCGAGTTCGAACGCCTCCGCTACAAATATTGAATTTACCGCATTTGCGCTATTGCAGCTGCACGCTTTTATTATAATAAAATATACGCATTGACGTGGAAGTAAGTTCGAGGAAACCGTCATGGACACTATACGCTGGCAGAGGGAATGGTCGCCGCCACCATTGCTGAGTAGATTAGTAGCTCCTTTCACAACCGCATCGCTTAGGCTAGATTGCCCCCCAAAACCGCTCCTTGGGCTATTTACACGCCCTTTTTTTTCTTTTTTTTTTGACGGGGGGAAATGCATTTACGCACTACCCTTATCTATTGTATTTGTGGGATCAGAGTCCCCCAAATACAATAGATAAGGGGGCACGGAGTGACGAGCTCCGTGCCAGTGTGGGACTCACCCGGGCGAGAGTCGCCCGGAAATACCCACTAAAACCCCCCGGGGCCGTCCGCTGCATTTGGAATGGGGGGGCGACAAAGGGGTGGCTTTCGCAAGCACCGCGTCGCCCCCTGCAGCGAACCCGCCGGGCCTCGTCGTGCAATGGCCCAGCTATTTACACGCCCTAGGATACTCTTACACAAATTCATGTAGTGGTTTATTTAAAATACATATTATAAGATAACTAAAATACAAAAGGACAACAAAGTCTCGGATTATATCTGAGGTGCGTAGGGGACTAAAAACAAAATAATTTAACAAAATATAAATAGGGGTAAGAATATAATATCTAACCCGTCTCCCGGCTTCATTATTATGGCGGTTCATAAGCTGCCTGCCTTGCTCTCGGCTTCCACGTTTCACTTTTCGTTCTCTCTCTCTTATATCGACGAAACCTTCTGTGAACCTGTCAACAGGAATTATCAACAATGTCATTCTGTTCTGAAAAAGTACTGATCAAGTTAGATACAACTGTCTTCAAATATTCACAAGAATGTTGACGTCAAGAAGGATTTTTTGTTTATGACAATATTAATGTGTGTAATAAGAAAAACAATTTTGTTCACTCTGATATAATGATTTCATAGAAATTATTTTTTTCTACATTATATAAAAGGTTTTTTTTTTCTAACTTAGCTAATGCTGTTGACCGGAAGGACCTTTACAGCTTCATCGTAACTTTAATTATATAAAAGGAAACGTCTATCTGTTGTCTGTCTGTCTGACCGCTGGTTGGTTTAGTAATTCGAGAGCCGATGAACCGATTTAAATGATATTTTTTACACCGTAGATATATTATCTGGTTAGATTTTAGTATAAATATATATTTTTTAATTTTAATTATATTCATGACTTGGTGTAAGTATATAGGAAAAATGATCATAATAATAAAAGGCATGGGGACTACCGACAAAAATGAAAACTCGAAATTTTAGTAAAACTCTTTTTTTTCTACAAATCTTTCATTGAAATTTGTAACGTAACTTAACATTTGCATTTGCCTGATTATTACATCTATTGGAGCTCTCAGCGATAATTATGTACATTTTTCATATTGTTTATAACTAAAGCATACGATAGGCTGCTTAATATGTCGATTACCCATAAAAATGAGACAATAGGGAAACAATGGAAAGCTGGCGTAAACGCCAGGTTAGTGCTCAAGGGTTTAAGTATACATTTTATTGTTTATCTCTGACTGCCAGCACCTAAACGCCATCTTATACTTAAGATGTTGAAGCGTGTTTACAACTCATTATAAGTTTTTTAAGAATTGCTTAACGTCGCTTAAGAAGTTCTCGCTTCAAAAATTGATTCTGTCCATCCAGCCATCCATACAACCGAAAGACGTCCACTGCTGGACATAGGTCTCCCCAAAGATCTCCACGACGACTGGTCTTGCACCATCGGTATCCAGCGGAATCCCGCGACCTTCACCTGGTCGTCAGTCCATCTTGTGGGGGGCCTACACACGCTGCATCTTCCAGTACACACCAACTCTTCGAGAACCCGTTGGCTCCATCGGGCATCGGTTCTACGAGCAATGTGCCCAGCCCATTGCCACTTCAGTTTGGCAATTCTTCGAGCAATGTCGGTTACTTTGGTTCTTCTGCGGATCTCCTCATTTCTGATTCGATCACGCAGGGAAACTCCGTGCTTAGCTCTGTCCGTTGATTAGGAAGTAAATATTATCAAGTAAATACTTTAAAAATAATAAAAAATTTTGACCATAGCTATACAACTTTCAATCGTATGTAAACACGATACCTGTCAGCCCTCAAAGCTGACTGAAGAATCATCAATAGAATGTGTAGAGTAAACGGCGGGAAGACATTTTCAAATAATATAAGACAGAGATATTAAAAGAATAGATAGAGATAGTGTTATTAACCCGCTAAGTCTACAAACCGCTACGCCAACCGCTACGAAGTACTACGAGGGTGAATTTCCTATTGATTTTTCACGAACGTTCCGTCGGCTTATTTAATTTTGAATTTAATACATTAAGTTTAAGTTCCTCTATCGTTTGTCAGATCTCTGAGGGTTGCAGTGACCTCCTGCTATGCGGTAAGAATGCTTTGAGCCTGGTACACAAGTTTTATTCGTAAAATAACTTTTTTATTCAGTAAAACTTTCTGAAGGTTGAATAAATTGTAAGTAAATGGTGATTGATGATTTTTAAAATATATGTTAATTGTAGAAAAATCTTACACCATATGATAAATTGTGTCTACCTTTAAATGGCGACAAGCAATTAAAGTAAAATAAGAGGCTTTTTAAATAATCATAAATAAGCATTCCTTTCCTAAAGAATCAACTGGCCTTAAATTTAAAAAAATAATGACGAGGAGTTCAGAACCTTGAAGAGTTTTAATTACTTTTCAAAATATATTTTAAAAATGAAATAAAATAACTCAATATTGCAAGTTAAAAGTTATGTCAACTATTCTAGCCGGGTAAAAATGCAACTTACGATAGGGACGTAACATCCCGGAAACAGGGTAAAACGGATTAACCTCCTCTTTGGTTCTATGCATTCCTGGTAACAAGTATCGGATTTAAGCAGTCTTAACCCGTGTTAAACCGGTTATCCGGGTAAATGGGGTAACCCTAGCCTCGATACTCGTTTATAAATCCGTCTATACAATTATAAATGTATTTAAAAAGAAAACATCTGATTTCATTTTTATAACTCTATATTATTAGTTAAAGACAGACGTTCTATAAAAGTATTTAATAAATTTATATTAAAAGAAATACAATTGTTTTTCTGGAACTTTCATAAAAAAATACAGTACAAATATTGAAAAAATTACGCAGAATCTTCATTCTATTTGTGAGTTATCGTCATAAATTCATAATTCTATAAAATGCCGTATAGTTTTTATCAAATTGATTACCTTATCATTTTGTTTTGGTTTTTATTTTTATTCTTGTAATTCTGACAATTACGAATTTAAAAAATGAGGTGACGTAAGATAGAGCTTTCAAGTAGAAAAGCTGCACTTTTTATTCATGTCAATTAAATTAAATTTGAAACTCTTCAAATTACCTTCACCAATTTACTTAAAATCGTCTCGAAGGTTTCTCCGAGATAACTTGAACAAACGCATTCCTGGAATGATTCAAATTCTAAAGCGTTTCATAGGAGTTATGTTGGCCTGGTATGAAAAATACCCGAATGCGGGAAAATCTCCTCTATGAAGTAAACGAACGTTCCTTTTGTCAAACAAAGGCCCTCGAGATATTTCCCAGTCCCGGCATAGCTAGCATTCTACAACTCCTCATAATTATGGTACCCCGGTAGAGAAAATTCAAAGAGGCGGATCGGTAAAGCTTTTTTAAAAGGTATTTTTTTTAAATGAAAACTCTTAAAAACCTCTCTTCACTTATGAAACAACATTTTTAGGGGCGTGTTGAATGAAGACACTCCCGTGAAAATGGCATTTATATGTGTGTGTCCGTGAATTAAGCTCCGCCTTCTTGTTCAACTCACACACATCTACTTCAGTCTGTTTATAGTTCCCTAGTCACTAAAGCTTGGGTTTTTTTTTTGTGAAGCTCCCAAACGAGAAAATTTTCCATGTTTCGGATGACTAAACTAAATTTTTTAAAACCCCCACAGACCTTTTTATATACGGAAATATTTATAATGACTACAATCAATAAATAGTTTTTGAAGTGCCTACAATTTTTTTTACCCCCATAGATAATTTTTTGTAACATTCATTAAAATTATTGTAAATTTCGCAAAGATCTCCAATTTTGAAATTAAAATAGCCCATGTTTCTTGGTCATAATGTAGTTTCATTTAACGTTTGCAAACAAACATATAAAAGGACAAAACATATATCTTTATTTAGATTTAGATATAATATTCGTTTATATGTAAATGTTTGTAAAAGTTTTTGTGACATATAATAAAATTTTACGCTTAGTATAGATTATTCTCAAATAAGGATCGAAAGTTTTCATTATATTTAATTTAATTAAACAATTGATTTATAACATAGATGTTGAACATATTAAGATTTTAAATATATTTCACCTTATATTATTATATGCCATAATAGGGGAACACAGAAAATTTAACAAATTAGTTCGTTACTTTAAAAATGTGTCAATTTGCAAACCAAGTCATAATTATGTTCATTTAACCTATCTGTAAAATAAATTTGCTATGGTTAACAGAAATTACAGATTTTTGAAGCAAAAAAAACTTCATTAGCGGCATTGAGCGATTTACGGTAGGGAAAAACTTATAAATTCGCGTTACCAATGCTATAACGTCAGCCGGCAACGTGCTTATAGTATGTCAAGTATAAGATGGCGTTTAAGGTCAGAGATAAAAAATCAAATTTATATTCACGTAACCTATCGTAAGTTTTGATTTTTAATAAACTATATGGAAATGTAAATAATTATTGCTCGGAGCGCTAATAAGTTTATAAAATCAGAAAAATGTTACATATCTAATGTTACGTTATGTTAATAATTTTCATAAAAAAAAATTTAAACAGTTAGCAGTTTAAACATAAAAAAAACTGTTTTCCATAATTTCGAATTTTCATTTCTGCTGGCAGTCCCCCATGGTTGCCTTTTTAATTTTTTAAGATTTTACCTGCTTTGTTATTTCCTTTAAATACATAGCTTTAAACATATATAAAAATCCTGTAAAGCTTATTTATTATACATATCAAGTGTGGAAGACAACGGCACAAACTTATTTCGTCACTGAAATTTTAGCACTTCAGTTGTCATGTAAACTACTTCTCCCTTTTAGCTATGATGCCCTGGTAAAATAGCCTTAAACGATGACGTGTCAATGACGCAATGGCGTGAGCGGAGTGATATCACGCGATGCCTCACCGTGTTGGGTGAAAGTGGAACAAAAGAGAACCTTTTGTATCTTACACCCTGGTACGTTTCGCTAGAAATATGCAGAACACTTTCACATTTTCGTGAAAATTATTTATGATATAATCGTCGTAATTACGACGAATGATTGAGCGAGTTCATTGAAAACTGGAATTTTCATTTATTTCGCTCGCTTTAAGATTATTTATTTTAGTTTAGTTTCTCAATTTATGGCTTTTATTATTTAAAATTTATTCTGAAAAATAACTACAAATAAATGAGCAAAGTTAGTATAATTATGTGATTATTTTTTATTAACCCCTTGAGCACTAACCTGGCGTTTACGCCAACTTTCTTTTGTTTTCTTATTGTCTCATTTTTATGGGTAATCGACATATTAAATGTACCATCGTTTTCCATATGTTTAATTTTAAAAAATCTATAAATAATAATTTGTTAAAAGGGGTTTTTACATAACATAATAGGGTAAGGTCACAAACAGGCCGCAAGTTTAACGTTTAACATAAAAGTTAAGTTTATGAAATTGATTTCATGTTAAAAGTACTAACTAATATGATAGGATGAATAATAATTCTATTATTAATTATTATTTTATTTGAATCTGATATTTTACCACCCCTTTTAAGTTTTCAGAGGCGGCTTTTAACCCTTTCAGTACGTGAAAAACTGTTAGAGCAGCAGAAAAACGTAGGAGGTTTACTACGTCGCGTAGCTACGGCTACGAACGTCGAGCGTTCTACGTTACGCGGTACGGGTAAATTTATGACTAATGTAAATTTTTTTGTTACCGGTGAGAATAATCTCTTAAGTTATTATTATTTATTTTAATTAATATTACTATTAATAAATTTAAAACAAATTTTTAGTATTGTGATTTGCTATAAAAAAAACTATGGTAATTAAAAGGTTATTCCGATAATGCCAGTCTATAGTCACGCCTTATTATAATTTAAATAATAATACTCCTGAGATTCGACTCAATTTATAAAAGTGTAAAAATTCTGTTGTCCTTCTTATTGCATACATTTCATCATTATTACCGAATCTTTCACTCAATTTAATATTACCCAACCTTCATATGAATTGTCCGTTACAGAAAATAACTGTAACTAACATAATAACTGGTTGATATATATACATTAATACGTGAAGCAAAAACTTTGTAGCCCTTTTTACGAAAATTTCGTGGACGGAAGAGTATGAATTTTTGCACACTTATAGGTTATATAGAGAAGGAGTGCAGAACGCTATTTTTTTTTTTATTATGCATAAAATATCATTAAATCAATAAAAAACATTACACACACTACCATGTATTTGACACACCCACACACACGATTATCAATGCATTATCAATCACGTGTCATTGTCATTCTTGACATTTATTTACTGCGTAAGCAAAATGTTTACTTTTAAGAAGCTTTTACTTTACCCCTTGAGCACTAACCTGGCGTTTACGCCAGTTTTCCATTGTTTTCCTATTGTCTTCTCATTGTCTCATTTTTATGGGTAATCGACATTTTAAGTAGATGACAAGAAAATGCGAACATTATTAAAATTCATTATTAGTTTATTGTAAAAGAAACCATAAACATTAATAAGTTATGGTCGAATTTCGATCACAGGCGAGCACTAGTTATTGATAATTGCCTAAACTGATTTCCACATATAACAAACTAAACGTCTTGTGCATGAAATGTACTATCTATGATTAAAAAGCTAAGAGTTTCTGGTGATTTTAAAATAGTTTCATGTATCTATTAGGCCACTGTTCAGAGTTAATTTTTGTACTGTATTGTAGTAACATGAAGAGGAATTAGTAGAAATGCTTTAGGAACAAGCTTAAAGGACATTAACCCCTTTCGCACTTACCTGGCGTTTACGCCAGCTTTCCATTGTTTTCCTATTGTCTTATTTTTATGGATACTCGACACATTAATAAACGGTATTGTCTATAAATATACGAGAATAAAGGACCAATCATTTATATAATTCATTCCTGTTGTCAGACAGGTTTCTATCATGTCTCCTATCCTTGGAAACAAAGGTATAATGTCTATCCTTTTGGATTAAATATAAGGGCATAATCTTAAACAAGGTAAAAAAGGATGTGAAGAAAATTATGGGCATTTTGTAATTGGTAATTAAGGATTAATTAATTTGTCAAAAAACAAGTTATGTAAACAATGTCATTCTATTGTAACTGTTGAATTAATTAGATATACAAACTTAAAATTGCATTATTGAATACGTTTAAGGTTGTAATATAAAAATACAGTAACCTTTTTCCGGATTACACGGCCGACAGATCTCTTGTATGCTTATAACAGCCTAGTACTAAACCTGTCTTTAAACGTGCTTTGACAGCCCGTGAAGAGTGGATGACAGGTGGTGGTAATTTTTTTTCAGTAGCTTTTCATTTTATATGACGTCAATTGATTTATTTTAAATTATATTTTGTACTTCTTTTAACAATTGACATATAAATAAATGAACTAAGTTAAAATAAAAGGTAAATATAAATATAAAATATAAATAAGACTAATTTTTAATATATACTTTATACCCATTGTAATTTATAATAAATATTAAGTATAATTAAAATAAATATAAGGTATAGATATAAATGATATTATCTGCATTTAAACTTAAGTACGCCCTAATAATAACCAATTAAATTATTATTAATGTTAGATATTTCATAAGCACGTAAATGTATTTTCAGGTAGAAATCAAGAACTGTTTACATCTTTTGAGGTGAAGAAAATCAACTAATTTATTCGGCTAAAAGAGAAGAGAAAGCAGGTAATTTTTTCACGTGTCTTATCTTTCACCTGAGTACTAGGATTTTATGAACCTTATGGAGGAAAAGTGTTTCACGTGGAAATTCATTTTCCCAGGTAGACTACCGCACACAGGCGTATCGAATGTCATATAACCACATACAACAAAATACGAATGTAGCGATTTTCCATCTCTCTCTAACCCGTGTGTAAAACTTACATAGATATGTGAGGTGGTCACAGTAATAAAATTGTCCACCTGCAAGGATATCAGTCGTATAATTTTGTGTATGTGCGTGAAACAGGTAAAATAACTTCGTATGAACTCTATATTCCTGGTATTCCCTTCAGTTAAAATTTACCTGAAATTCAGGTGCCAATGTGATGTCAACAATAGGTAAGATGAAATTAGTAACGAAAATATTATGAAATAAAAACTGAAACAATTATTTATATTGTGTATTATATTTATTTAAGGTATCAAATAAAAGGGTTGTGTTGAAATGAATCTTACGAATACTTCTCTTTATAAATAACTACATTTGTATTAAATTTATCTACACTAATATTATAAAGAGGAAAGATTTGTATTTTTGTATGTAACAAATTAACTTTAAAACTACTGGACCGATTTGAATGAAATTTGGTATGGAGATAGTTTGAAATTTTTTATCCTGAAAATTCCACGGGGGTAAAACCGCGAAGAGTAGCTAGTCTAAAATAAAATTACTTATTTTAATTGTAAGCTCTCATTAATCTAATCAATTTAAATCAAACTTATCTAATGAGTTGTTGTCTATTTCATTGTTATATTTTATTAACGATACACTTTCCAATAAAACCATTTTTTTTAAATTATATTAATTATTAAAGTACATTACATTTTTATGTAAACATGGCAACTGCTAATTTTGCATGAAAAACGACCACCTTAAATCATTTCCGGAATCCGCGGGTTAAATTTTCTATAAAGTGGGGGAAATGTACTAGGCACTTATAAGCTCCAAGGAGGTTTATAAAATCAACGTCGGGGAGCAATCCTGTTGAAACATAAAATAATTAAGGTAGACAAGGGTTTCAGAAATAAAAACTTCATAAAATACAAAGTAGAAAGGACCTTTTTTTTCAAATAATGTAATAAAATATGAAATTATAGAAATAGTTATTTTGTACGTAGTAGTAAAAGTTATCCGGCTATTATAAACTTTAGAACGGTTTTGTAGTTCGGTTTAGTTCTTGAATAAATTGGTTTTACCTACCATTTATGTGGGATTTAACGAAAAAGACTTACATATATATAAACATATAAATATATTTTACGACAAATAATGTACACAGCGTCGTAACTAGGACGGTGCCAGCAGTACTTTAGGCACAGAACGCAGAAACACCCAGATCAGGTACAAATTTTGGGTCATGCCCATGCATAAACTAACAATTAGTAAACAAACCTATTATACTAGGTAATTTATTTATCACGTAGTATAACTGCTTGAGCTTGTACTTAGTCAAAACTCTACAAACTACTTATAATTAAACAAATTTAGTTTGAACTCAAATTGGATGAAAAGACTACAGGTCTGTGATTTGTAACTCCAGAATGTTCCATAAATTAAAGGGCAGGCTATATAAATTCATTATAAGGTCTGTTATATTGTATGGGTTAGAATGCTATTAAAACGATGCATGAGAAACGATTGCGTGTAGCTGAGATGCGAATGTTGAGATGAATGTGTGGTGACACAAGAAGGGATAAAGTCAGGAATTAATATATTAGAGGGAGTTTCAAAGTTGAACCGGCGGTAGAAAAGTTGAAAGGGAACTACACCCCACCACATTTCGCTGAGCTTAGTTTCCAGATATGACAGGGGGTGAGCTTGTCGCTATATCGGGCACAAATTCCAGACTCCGGGATGATACTGAGTAGAAAAACCCAATATCACTTGACCCGACTCGGGGATCGAACACGAGACCTCAGAACGACAGTCGTATGTAACACAACTATGCCACCGAGGCAGTCTTGCAGGCAGAGATGTACTAATGGAGGAAGAAAATATACTACATCCTTTATTTAATATACCCTCATCCCAGATGCCACCATGAAATTTCACTTCAAAAAGAAGCTTATCTTCAAAGTGTTAATCCGTTGTAATTTACATTTTTTCTGAAGAAAATACGTTAAACACATTTATCTTTTTTTTAACAGTATTATTAGAGATCTTTGACAAAATCGCCGCCTAGTTTCAAATACGATTTATGTGGACTAATGTTATAACAAGCTATTTCTGCTGCTCCACTCGCTCCACATAATAATTTTGCTATGCGTTAAATAGTTTTTGAATAAATATTTAAAAAAAAACTAATTGATTGTGATGAGTTCACACGATGTAGAAGTGAAACTTCGTTTTAGTGACACCTAGTTTGTTTATTTTGTACTAACAAACAAACGTGTTGCAGCTATTAGGCATGTTATTTAGTGACATCTATTGGTTAATAATGGAACTCTTTTACGTTACACATTTTCGTTTCATAAAATCCAATTCAAACCTTCCCATAAAAAATATCAATTCAAAAAATGGACGCTAGTATTTGCAAAAGATCTATATTATTTTGGCATTAATATTATTGTTCACGATTTCATAAGTTTTAACGGTTTAAGCGGAACCCAAATTATTTTCCAAACGTACAAATAGTCTAAGTTAAGGTTCTCAACTTCAGCTATCCAGAGATTAGCCGGAACAAACAGACAGACAATTGTAGTTTTGGTATATATTGTATATACATTTGTATGTGTTGAGTAAAAAAGCTGTCATATTTATATTAAAAATAGACATTCTGTATTTGTATGATAGTAAAATAAAAAAAAGAACACAGTTTCCTCTTAATTAGGACTTACTTGTAACCATATTCAAGGTCATCGCCGCATCCGCCCCACACCCAGTCACTATGTAAGTTTCGTGGTCTCGTCGACTGTCCACAACCGCAACTAGCTAGCCGTCCATCGCGACAAGCTCTGGATACCGCTAAGGAAACACCAGCTGACGTAATAGCGTGCGTAAATGCTGTTTCTCGCGAGGCTGAGAACAATATAAATGCTTAATTATACTATGTTCCTGGCACATCTGTTTAAAATTGACTTACTTTATTTTTCTTTTGACCTGACTTAATGTTGTTGAACGGAAGAGTTTTGAGAGCCTCACCGAACTATTAGAGGTTTGCGCTTAAGGAATTCAGCCAAGCGAATGGTAACTAGGGGACTAAAATCGTACGGACCTTTTCTATTCAGCTATAAGACGTCCACTGTTGGACATAGGCCTCTCCCAATAAGGGAGGGAATGCCATAATCGCCACGCTTAGCAGGCGGGTTGGTGATCGCAGTAGGTTTTTGTGGTACTCAGGTTTTTTGTGTACTCAGAGGATGCTGCTACCCATTCTCTGGATTTTCCCTTAGTCACCTTTTACAACACCCACGGGAAGATACGGGGTGATATTATTCTTGGCCGGTGCCAACCGGCAATATGTTCTTTACTGCGTAAGATAGTTTTTAAATAATCTCTGGAAAATAAGGTTTTGACGGTGCTGTCCATTGAATAGTTTTTCACAATTTCTTGTGATTTATTTTTCTACGCGGAACCATAATAATTTTACTGAAATTATTTTTGGTGTTAACAGAAAGCACAGATACTTTTCACAAATTCAAATATCTGCCAGTAGAACCGTGCATTGAATCGGATTTTATTCACAACTTCGTGAGTTTTAATTTTTTTTACCCAGAACCCTAATCATTTTCGAAAAATAAAAGTAGCCTAAGTTACGCGGAGTAACTTCAGCTATCTGCTAAAAAAGTCCCGTCAAAATTGGTCGATCCGTTCCTGAGATTACCAGAAACAAATAGACAGACAAAAAATATATATTTAAATTATATTTTTGATATAGGTATCATATATGCATTCATATGTGTTTAATTTAAAAAATGTTATTTTGATATTACAAACAGACTCTTCAATTTTATTCATTAGTAAATATTATACTTATTAGGTAAATAAATTCTTATTACTTGTTACACAAACATCACAACCAAATAAGCAAATCAAATTTATACAAAAGAAAGCTTAAATACATTGATATATAAAAATCAAATATAATAAAATTAAACTGAATAATTGACACAGAATATAAATAGTAGTTAGGTATTCTAAATAATTTCAAATCGGCTGATCAATGGTTATTATAAAATATTACCAAACAAAACTCAAAACAAAGAAAACCGGACAGTGGAGAAAGACGTCTTCAATTCTTTTTAATTTCGCCTACTTATCTAAAGATATATTAATTCTTTAATCAATAAAAATTACCGTATAAAAAACGTAACCAAAAATAAAATAAAGTTAACTTTAAAATATGCACTCGAGAATACACAAATTTCCGTCGCACGGTTCAAAAAGTTTGGTAAATTTTCCAACGGAAATGGTCTTAAATCTACGTCACCAGGACAGTTAGTGATTTACGTCGACAGGTCTGGAGTTAGTTCTTGCAAATGTTTCACTGTATAACAATGGTATATTCATTGAAAATCGTTTACCTCAGGCTATTTTCACTAGAGAGTTGACAACCAAGTCAACCCAAGTTAGGGGCAAGTCCTTAAAGGGAGCGGGATAACATCACGCATCCAAATTTAAGCTTAGTTTTAGAGTTAATTATTATAATTTCTTAGAATAAATATTACGCGAAATTTTTTAACATCAATTTTACAAGTTATAGCGTCCCAATATAGAGTTGTTAAAATAATGGTATCAATTATAAAGGTAGGTATGTCGTTAGTAGATTTTGGCACAATCATACATTAATTTGTAGTACCTATTTGATTCTATAGTATGTATTCTTCTTTGCATCTTTCATGATATAGTATGCTTATTAACCCCTTGAGCACTTACTTGGCGTTTACGCCAACTTTCCATTGTTTTCCTATTGTCTTTCTATTGTCTTATTTTTATGGGTACTCGACACATAAAGGAAGAATGAAGTAGAATGGAAATAATAAGCTTCTGGAGTGCCACTTAAACTCCCTCGAAAGTTCTAGCGAGATCCGTTTTGCTAGAGTGTTAAATCAAAGATTGGAAAAATATGTCTAACTTGGCTGTATAGTCTAAATTCCTTTGACTTTCCTTAGAAATGAACACCCGAAAGAATGCTGGCCTCACATTATTGAAGTACAAATTTAAATACCGATAGTTCTTCTTCTTAGATAATGTCATGTAGGTAAGATGTATATTCAATCTTGTATCAACGTTACCAAGCCCCAGCAAGACGGTGGCTCACCGTGCTCGAACTTTCCATGGAGCTTTCTCGGCACCTCAGAATAAATGCTACGCATTATTTTCCATAATAAACTTGACTTGTACACAATAACCAAACTATATCAGACAAAACGCCACCACAATTACATGATATAGAGTCAAATACACAAATTTAATTAATTTAAAAAAAAAAAACGACCGCTACATCACAGACTGAGATCCCGCCAAAAAACCTATACCGATAATTATTTTCTCTTAAATGAACTTACTAAGGATTTATTTGACGTTTACTTCTAAAGAGGGCGATGGAATTAGCGTCAGGAATGTTGATTAAAAACACATAGGTATTTTAGTTTTTGGAAATGTTAACTTTTGAAATTTGAAAAATGAAATAACACATAAATCAGTGTCATGCAAACGTAGACGTAGACAAAAACAAGTCAAACATGATGAAAGTATCTTGAAATTGTCTTCCAGAGCTTTGCAAGTATCTGACACATTTTATCAAGGTTTTTTTACAATATTGAATAGGGAAATAAACTTACATATTAACTGATTTAAAATGGATATTGCTACATATATTGTACGTCTTGTGATGCCGGCTAAGAATAATACCACCCCACATCATCTTCCGGTGAGTGTCATAAAAGCCGACTAAGGGATAAACAAGGGGATGGGCAGCAGCATTCTTTGAGTACCACAAACACCGACTGCGAACGCCAACTCGCCTGGCCAAGCGTGGCGATTATAGCAATACCCTCCTTATGAACGACTCAATTAATTGTGGAGATCTTTAGGGAAGACCTATGTCCAGCTGTGGACGTGTTTCGGTTGAATGGAAATATAATGTATAGACTTTTAAATATTTCAATAAATAGTTTTTTGATTATTACCTGATTGTATAGGGTTCGTATACGTAACATAATTTGATTTATAACTTGTTTTTTTTGTTTATGAAGTTGGCAACAATGACAAGGTCAGAAGCAAATCTATAACTGACTATATCTATAACTAACTATATCTATAACAAATATATAACTGATACATAAATAATGTAAGAATATTATTTCATTACGATATTTCCTGTAACAAACGACATCATTTCTGGGGACTATGTCTACGACGTTTTTATTATTGTAACGCTGTTATTGTCTTCTCTGATAGAATTTATTCTCTATTTGTCTTGATTCATATTCCCCTTGGAATAATATATTGAATAAACGAATAATTTTTTTTAACTGAATTAATGTTTATTTTTTTACACAGTTCTTAGAGGGAGAGTTAACGTCACTAATCTAAATTTAACCTTTATCATTTATTACTACTGTGTGCCCGCGTTACATATATTCTTCACTGCATTTTAGTTTTTTCATCCATTCAACCGAAAGACGTCCACTGCCGGGTATAGGTCTCCCCAAAAGGTTTTCACGACGACCGTTCTTCCGCCACCCGCATCCAGCGGATTTCCGCGACCTTCACTAGGTTGTTAGTCCACCTTGTGGGGGACCTACCCACGCTTCCTAAAAATTTCATTAAAATCTGTTCAGCCGTTTAGGAGGAGTTTAGTCACATACACACGCACAGAAGATTTATATATATATATATACGTTATTAATACGCGTCGAATGTAATAAAGTAGGAAATACTTTATCAGCGGTGTAGACGTATTGCGATGTTTCTTTAATAAATTGTAAACAATTCGTAGAAATCTCGATCAACTAATACACAATAATCACTTTTCTACTTGTAGACGAGAAATTTCTAGAATATTTACAGGATATAATAAACAACATATTTTTTACACTGCATAGGCTCAGTGCTTTGACTACAATCTCACCTCATATTAAGTGACGACGTTGTACGCTATGTACCTTAAGTTACACGGAGTATCTTCAGCTATCTATAAAAAAAGTCCCATCAAAATCGGTCCAGTTGGTCCGGAGATTACTTGGAAAACAAGACAGACAGACAGACAAAAAATTTTCAAAATAGTATTTTTGGTATAGGTATCGTATATACATTCATATCTATTTAGTAAAAAAAAAACTATTTTGACAATACAAACAGACACTTCAATTTTATTTATTAGTAGGATAGGTAACTAACCGATTAAAGTTAAAGGTCCAAATACAGTTTCATCAGCAGAAACCGTGCAGTTCCAACGTCTAGTCTTAAACTGGTATTGGCATTCGTTGATGCCGGTTTTGACACCGTCACGCACGACCGGCATGTGGTCTTTGTGCTTCCTGCAGATGCGACGCTGCCCCGGTGTGAGGCCACGGATGCGGGCACAGATTCGAGAACTTTCCGCGAACAGGTTGGGCTGATTTGACCATTTCTCGAACTCTAGTAGTCCCATGTTACTGTAAAAAAAAAGAATTATTATTATTAATGTTCGCCCAATGTTTGGATTACGAACATAACTAATGTCTCTAACAGAAACGTAGTAGCACTAAATTTTGTAGTACAGCGAACGACATTATTAAAACCTTGAATGATTTATTTATTTGGATACATCAAAAATAGATATATAAACTATAACAATACAATGAATAAAGAACCAAAAACTAATTTATAATTATTTAAAAACTGGCGATAATGGCGCGGTGGATAGTGCGGTCGTATTCCGCGTCAATGGACGCGGGTTAAAACCCACCAAACCAACTCTACAATCTGCCTGAATTTTCGGGTCATGTGTTTATGTATGTATGTTTATGTGTTCATGTGTTTGTCTATATGTGTATGTAAGGATATATTAAATTGTATGTTATTTGTTTATTAGAGTTTAGTTATTAGACTTTCATTTGGTTTCTGGAACTGTTTTTAGATATAATTTTGTTATTAAGTTTTAAGTCAGACAGATCTATATCACTGAATTGCTCATTATAACCACGCGGAATATTGCCTGTCAAGTTATTGAACCCATAGTTTGTTCGATGCTCGGGAATATGAAATAATTTTGTGTGTTGGGTACGTGTGCATGGCCCATGTAGTCGCAACATTTTGTTGATTAGTGTAGAACAATCGACTCCGCATACATGCATAGTGGTAGAGCATTTTCTAACAATGCCCGTCTGGGTAGCTACCACCCTCTAGTTCGAAAACCTGTCGACAAATACCAATAGGTGTGTCCCGACAGTATTACTTGAGAACCAGTATCATGGCTTAGTGTGTTTACCATCCTGCACCACATCTTCACTTAACATCAGGTGAGATTGTGGTCAAAGCACTCAGCCTATGACGTGTAAGAAAAAAGTACATCATACAATAGTAACATGTCTTGAAGAATTCGGCCATCACGCAATGATAGTAGCTTATGCTTTTGACAAGCCAGCTCGTAATCGTCGAATGGTAATTTACAACGGAAACTTTTTTTTTATCTGCAAGCGTTCAATAGCATGTTCATATGTGACATATTGAGGATTCCATACTGCGTTGCAGTATTCTAGTATGCTGCGAACGTCAATGCAGTATAATATTTTTTAGACATGCTACATCAGTAAATCCCCGAGTTACACGGGAAAAGAACTCTACATTTTTGTAGGCCTTATCTATACTTCTATCCTAATATATAAAATTGAAGTGTCAGATTGTAATGTGATTTTTTTTTGTAAATATATGAATGTATATATGATACCTATATCAAAAATACAATTTTCAAAATTTTTGTCTGTCTGTTTGTTCCGGGTAATCGCCGGAACGTATGGACCGATTTTGATGGGTCTTTTTTTGGTAGATAGCTGAAGTTATTCCGTGTACCGCGTAAAAAATTTAAAACTCTTAAAAATTTGAATGAAATGCCTTTTAATGCAGTTTTTCGTGCAAGTGCTTGAATTTATGAGAAATATTTTTACTTTATCATAATATCAAAAAAATTACGAAAATAATTAGGGTTCCGAATAAAAAAAATTAAAACGCAGTGAAGAATATATGAAACGCAGGCGCTGCCGCGGGCACACGGCTAGTCAACAATATAATCAATATGTCCACACACAGAGAGGGTAAATATATTATCTTCTTCATAATTAATCACAATCTCTGTCAATGTAATGTTGCCACCTTATTATTATTTTCATATTTTTGAAGCGAAAACTTCCTCAGCGTCGTTGAGCGATTCGCGGTAGGAGAAAAATTATAAATTCGCGGTATCAATGCTATGACGCCCCCCGTCAGACTACAAGTATAAGATGGCGTTTAAGTGCTGGCGCACAGAGATATATAAAACAATTTATACTTACGGCATCTATCGTATATGTTAATCGTGAATATATGAAAATGTACATAATTATCGCTTAGAGCGCCAATAGATGTAAAAAAAAATTAAGAAATTTAAACTTAAAAAAGAAACTTAAAAAATTGTCTAAAGTTTCAATTTTTCACTTCTACCGGCAGTCCTCAAGGCTGCCAATTTTTTTCTCAAACAACATTCCGGTAAGAAGGCTGGAAAGAATAAGGGATTTTTTCTTAGTATTCCGGAATTCAAATTTCATGTTATTATTAACATAACATAACATAAGCTCACGCCTGTTATCCCCGAAGGGTTAGGCAGAGGTGAAATAGCAAACTACATCACCCACATTTCGCCGAGCTTAGTTCCGTCCCAGATGTGACAGAGGGCAAGCCTGTCGCCACGTCGGGCACAAATTCCAGACTCCGGGATGATACTGAGTAGAAAAACCCAATATCACTTTACCCGTCCCGGGGATCGAACACGAGACCTCAGAACGACAGTCATACTGTAATACAACTGCGCCACCGAGGCAGTGTGTTATTATTATTTCCAATAAAAACACTTCAAAGTGCAACCGAAATTACATAATATATAATAATAATTATATAGGGTCAAATAACGTAAATTTAAATCAAAGAGCCTGCAAAATACTAAATGGAAATCACACCATTTTAAATGGCATCAACATAGTGGTGAAAGTCACAGTATTTTGGTTGTTTATGTTAATTATTAAATATAGGTACTTTTTATAATATGTTAAGAAAGTTGTAAATATTAAGTGTCCAACAAAACCCATAGAGATGTCAAACGGAGCTACAGTCTTATCTTATCAATCTACTAAGTTGTATGTACGTAATGTAAATTACACATTTAAAAACTAAAATACTGGAGCGCAAAAATTGTTTGATGTGTTTATCTAAGTTTGGCAAATATCTAGCATTTGTTAAAATTGTTAGTATTTTATTTTCAATATTAACGCCCTGCGCGCTAACCTGGCGTTTACGACAGCTTTCAATTGTTTTTCTATTATCTTATTTTATGAGTAATCAACATATTAAAAGACGAACCAAAACTAATTTGATATCTTTACATTATGTAAAAGGCAACGTCTATCTGTCCGTTAGTTGGCATATAACACGAGAACCATTGAACCTATTTACATGACTCTGAACTTTTTTGTGTTAACATCTGAGGTTTGAGTATATAGTTTGATATGTTAAATAATATCTATATATAGGAAAAGTAAATAGAATAATAGAAAAAAAACTTCGTAAAAATGGCCGTTATCATGTTGTATAAAAGGCAACTACTATTCGCGAGGTAAGTCGCGGGTAAACAACTAGTCTTTTATAACACGAAATATCTCACAAAATAACTCATGGAAAATAAATTAAAAAAATAAAATGATGTAATAAATAAACTTTAATTGAAGTTTAAAAAAAATATCATCTAAAACATATCGATTATTTATATTTGGCACATAATACAATGATTTTTATATTATAACATTATCTAAACATCACTAATCATAATTAATATGAAAGTAAAACGTATCATAAAATTCCATTGGCTAATAAGAAAAAAATTCTTTTAAAGTTGTCACTTCAATTTTTTTTTAAACGTAATTTAAAGGAGTCGATTTTGTAAAGTATTTATTATACAAAGAAAGAACTCTTATTAATAACTCCCTCTCGTTTTATCTACATTAAATAAAGTATTTTATTAACTTCACATCGAAGTTTTGATAAAATTTAAACTCTGAACACTATAATAGTAAAGAAGTTTTACATAAATAATTCAAAGCCTGTTTTTACAAATATTCTATTATATGTTTTTATTTTACAACAACATCATTAGAAGTAAATTATTAAAAAAAAAATACAATTTCTTGTACAGAAATTCGTTTAATTTTGAAGACACAAAGACTATTATTTGTTATGACTAATGTTATGTTTATACCTAGTATCTACCATAAATACTGACTGTGAAATTAAACCCGTGATTCCTTTGACTCTTGAGTTTTAACTTTAGAAATTTCTGTCCGACGCCACCGGATTTGATGATAGGATATCCCCCATTACCGTCCGTGTAATGGTCTTTGATGTACACGGCGCTGATGTACGAGATGCTCCTTTGTCCTGGCTCAGGGAATTCTATGTCACTGGTCCTCACGATAAACGGGAAGCCGTATTTGTACTCGTTGACTTTGTAGACGAGGAGATCGCCATAGGACAGCTGCCCCAGGAACAGGTCGTGGCTCTGGCACGAAGCCGCCGCCAAAAAGCAGAATAAACTGATCACTGTAAGTACTCGCATTTTCGTTGGTTCGTTTTCACACTGGAGTGCTAATTAAATTGTCGTTGTTTTATATATTAGAGGACGGTGTTATTCGGAAGTGAAGGAGTAGAAAAAACGACATGATATTTGTAGTTACACATTTGGCGAGCGTCACATAACGGCCAATTTTTTATGTATTTTTATTGTAATTAATTTCATTAGCAAATTATCGGAACTTACTGGCATACTATCATTATTAATGAAATATTAAGCAAGTCAGTTTAAACGCTCCATAAAGATAAAGAAGCCGTCGAAAAACTACTTCGTTGTTCGGCAGTATTAATAATAATTATTATTAAATATTTTGAAGCTTGGTAGTATTACGTTTTAATTACTTTTTTTGGTCTTAAGCGCCTTGCCAAGACATTTGTCATTTTAAAATTTTAAAGGCAAACTTTTTTCCATCGTCTTAAATTTTTTCGTCCATCTATCGCATGCCGCATTACAGCCGGCTTCGGAGTAGGGGTAAAGTGAAAGGCATTCGGCAAAGCAGCCAACGTCAATATGGCGGCGCCCATGGCTCGCATAAGCATTTATATTCGCACTCATTCGTGCAAGTGTTCCGCGGTACTTGTGTGTTTTGAAATATTTTATGGTAACTAAAATAAGTAAACAATGCCTTCTTTACTTGAAAAGTTTCACTTGCATCGTGGTTTCATAAAACGACACAATGTTTGTTTTGTGTTTACCATCGAACAGAATATTAAATCCTCGTATTTAAATACCAGATAACGTTACACGCATAACTGTTTTTTATTCTATTGGATCTCATGACAGTAAAATAAAATGATTGCGTGTTTATTGCATTATACCGTCCATCGAAGTAACAAATAGAGCGATATCCATCACGGTCTCGACGTGTCATATGACGTAAAGTTAATATCAATGTCGTGGTATGCAAACAGTAATGTTTACCGGCTCTCGTATGTTTTCCACCGTTCTTAGAACACTTATCTTTTGTATGTAGAAGGATTGCATTTCGTATTATTTCGTTTTAAGTTACAAGAAACTGGTGCTAAATGTTATTAATTGACACAATAACAGATCCAGTTTCATTACCGATCGAAGACACATCCCTGATCAGAATATCTTTATATACTATACTAGCTGTGTGCTCGCGGCTCCTCCCGCGTGTCATATACTCTTCACTGCGTAATATATATTTGTAAATAATTTTAAATAATCAATGAATCGTATTTTGTTCGTAATTGCATGAGTTTTAATTCGTTTACGCGAGACCCTAGATAATAATTTTCCTGAAATTATGTATGGTACTAACAAAAAGCCATGATACTCCTAATTCAAATACTTGCGAGTAAAACTGTGCACTGAATCGGTTTTTTTTTCGGAACTCAATTTATTTTCGAAAATTAAAAGTACTCTAATTTACGCTCAGTAACTTCAGCTATGTACCAAAAAAAGTCCCGTCAAAATTAGTCCTGCCGTTCCGGAGATTACCCGGAACAAACAGACAGACAGAGACACAATTTAAAAAATGGTTTTTTGGTAAAGGTGTCGTATATACATTCGTATCTATTTAGTAAAAAATAAAATGTTGACATTACAAACAGACACTTCAATTTTATTTATTAGTATACATTAACTATAGTTTTACGTGCTCTATGATAAGAAAGTATATTAACAACTTAGCTAAATTTTCGCAAACAATAATAACATTGACCGATTATTTCCTTTGTCGGCGGGAAATTCTATTAGGTACGTGCTATAATTTTAACAAATATTTTCCCAGTCGTTTACTTTATTTATAACGAGCCTCAGCTTTTGGTAAAGGGAAATATCTGGAGAAAACCATAACATGGTGGTAGAGCATTTTCTGCCTGGGCAGCTGCAACCCTCATACATCAATAAATGTGTTCTGACAGCATCACTTTAGAGGACATGCGGTCGGCGACAGATTTGAATAGTAGGTGTTTCAGAAATCTATTGCTATCGCGTTGCGCCCTAAAGAAACGGTTATAAAACACAAAAGGGACAACTGCAGCTCTAGCTAATTTTACTTACGCAAAATAGACGAAAACATCACTTCGTAGTAGCCTGTTCCCTCCTCCAAACCTGAACTGATTTTTAATTTTCTTTCAGTTATAGAATAATATATACCTATATATTTTTTAATTTTAAACATCACATTTGTTTGACGAACATCTGAAAATGACGGTAATAAAAATCGAGCATTTTTTTCATTTTCGAAGGCTTTCTACAATAACTAATTTATGGAAAAACCCAAACGTACGGGCATAGCGGTGGTGGATACAAATATTTACCAAAATGCTACTATCTAGGGAGGAACCAGGCGACTACGTTTGCATAGAATAAATGCCGCACGCATATCCTCTTAAGAGACTGCAGTCGGTTCACCATCCTGAACCATATCATCACTTAATATACTATTAAAAACCAGTCATCTTAGTTATTGTTAGTATTTACATACATAAATAACATCACGTCTCTCTCAGGTAGAGACCACATCCTACCACACACACGTCTTTCGCTTCTTCTACTTTCATAAGCACCTTCATACATGCTCTTCGGTTACAGGTACTTTTGACCCGGCCTTTTCCCAGATCGTTGTCGATCTGGTCGAGATACGTTCACCTAGGATGACCCTTACTAGCTTGCGCAGTCACGCTCGCCTTTGTAAATTTGTTTTTTCAATCATCTCGTTCTCTGTCTTTGTCACTAAACTCTTTACCCACCACACCACAACGTTCCTTTAGCTACACTATTCCTTACCTATAACTATCATTTAGACCGTAAGAGATGTTAGTATTTAGACCGTTTTTAATAAAACATATTTCTTGAGTGTTATTTTTCTTCGGTTTTTTCCCCTTGTTTTTAGATCAAATCTGATAAATATTTATTATTAATATAGATTACATAGAAGTTATTTATAAATAACATATTACACCACACTCGTAAGAGGTAAATAAATTACGAGTTCATAATGAATCATTTCTAGACGATTTCACGTGTAAATACAGTTTATTACATTACAAACTAGCTGTATGTCCTCGGCTCTGCACGCGTTTCATATATTCTTCACTGCGTTATATAGTTGTTAAATAATCATGGGAAAATAATGTTTTGACAGTTCTGCCCCTTGAATCGTAATTTATTAATAATTTCATGAGTTTTTTTTATGCGGAACCCTGTTTATTATTTCCAACAAATTAAAGTAGCCTAAGTTACACGGAGTAACTTCAGCTATATGCCGAAAATGTTCCCGTCAATATCAGTCTAGCCGTTTTGAAAATTAAACGGAACAAACTGACAGACAGACAGATTTTTTTTTAATTGTGTTTTTGGTATTAAGTACCGTATATACATTCATATGGATTTAGCAAAAAAATGTTATTTTGGCATTACAAACAGATACTTCAATTTTATTTATTAGTATAAATAATATGTCATATGTGTAACATTAGTTCGATTATTAATTATTCGTATAAATTACGACACATACATTTTTATAAAGGGAATATCTACACAGTAATGTATACAAAATTGAATGCAGGCGTAATTGTCAGTGTATTAATTATTAATACTCAGTAATTCATTACTCATCATTTTATAGTACAAATTTTATTTGACATAATTACAATACACTTTTTAGGTATGATAAAAAGCGAAGGCTCATCTGTCTTTTACTTGGTTCATAGATCTAGAAATACTGAACTAATTTACAAGACTATTTTTATAAATGTATTTTCTAGTCTCTTCATTCAACCGAAAAACAACCACTGCTGAGCATAGGTCTCCCCCAAAAATCTCCATAACGACCGGTCTTGCGCCACCCGTATCCAGCGAATTCCCACGACCTTCACCAGTTCTTTGGTCCACCTTGTAGAGTCCCTACCCGCGCTGCGTCTTTCGGTACGTGGTAGCCATTCGAGACCCGTTGGCTCCATCTGGTATCAGTTCTACGAGATAAGGGTCAGGTTTCAGTATACATTATGTTACATCAAGTAATATATAGAAAAAAAATTTAACCATGTTAATGAGAAAAAAACATATTTTTTTATTCATTGAAAAAAATAATCACGTAAATCGGTGATTTTTGAGTAACTTAAATAAAGTATCGATAGAGGGACATAATATGTGTAAATATATCGTAATATTTTTAACGTGAAGAAATCGAATATTGGTGGGATGGTTTTAGAGCCCAAATAAGTCGCGACCATTATGGACATGACGAAAAAACCCACCATAATTACACGTTTCAGAGCGTAGCATTCCGCGATCAGCCAGTACATATCCAGCAGATAGCGGGGTGCCAAAAAAATTGAGGCCCACAGTATCGTGACTACCATGGACATAGTAAAAACCCTACCATAAAGACACGTATCGGTAAGTATATCTCCAGATCTTCCTAACAACCCTGGTAAATGTATTCCAATATGATAATGCCTACTGTCAATGGATTCTCATCTATCGAGTAACGTCGTCATTCTCGAACGAATAAAACGACTATTCGGCCGGGGAGTGGAACTATTTATGTAGCGTCTCTATTCCTCGGAAGTTGCGGACACTTTTTCAGCGGTGGATCTATTGAAATGGTGATAAACGCGGCCAAGTATACCGCTCACAGGCCCTTTCAGCGAAAGATCGGCTTTGGTGATTATAAGAACTCTCACAGCCATAATAAATATGGCAAATAATTTTAATACTCCTAAAATTACGTTAGTATATTATTAATTAATTATTTACTATATTTATACAGATATAATTATTACCACTATTATTTATTTTCGGATTGTCATATTCGCTAACGTAAACTTCGAAGTTGAATTTATTACCACAGAATATGGAATGACTCGCCACAGCCACAGTGACGCTATTCATACCAATCCCACAACTTCTGATGTATTTGTGATGACAGTCGTTTTTTTTTCTCAAAGTCTGTTACTGAAAATATTTTCCCAAAACTGTAGTATTTTTAATAAATTAAAAAATAATAATAGAAATTTACAATTAAAAAAGAGTGCGGACCGAGAGTTAATGAAAAATTCGACTCATTTCGAACGTTTCATAGATTTTTTTATTAATTCGAATGACGTATAATAGAGTTAATACAACATTAGTGGAACATTATAATTATCATCTTCCGTGGAAATTACATCATATCTTCTAGCAATGGACAATATATTTTTATGTAACCATTTACTTTCATACACAACATTGATGTGGTTAATTTGCATATGCAGAAATAAATTAAAGTATTAACCGGTTTCTTAAAGCTATCTCACTGATTGAATTATGCATTCCATCTCATAAAAATTGTAACATATACCAATTGGAAAACAATGCTAGAGGTCGAATAAAGTGCTAAAATAATTAACAATTACAAATTGTTGGGACAAATTAATACTAATCAAGGAGTGTCATTGAAAAATGTAATTTCCGAATACAATATTTGGCGTTTTTTATACTGATTTATACTCAGGAACCAATAGTAATTATCTAACTGCAAATACAGCACATGTCAGTTATTTTTTCCCCCTATAATAACATAAAATATGAACCCTATACAGCTTTACGACAACAATAAACAAACCTAAAAAGATTAATTTAATTCAATTAAAACTTTATTGTCTTAAACAATAATAACAAATTATAAAAAAAAACATTGCATAGTATTGGTTCATTTATTTTAATTTACTTGAAACATTAGTTAAAAGTCAACAAAACAATGAGAAATAATTAGTTTAATTTGCAAGCAATACCATTAACAGAGCCCGTAAACAAAAATGGCCACAAATTATACCCTGCCGCAATCTTTAAAAAACAAACTCGCCATATTAGCGGCCACAGCTAATTGTTTCAAGTTTGTTTGAAGTACTGCGAATTATCATCGATGTTTGAATCTTTGTAAATGATTACTATCAAATAATATTGTTTTACGGGCGATATGTACGGGATATCTGCGATTTTATCTGTGTTACTCATAAACCTATTAATTTAATATTTAATACTATATTAAATTAAGTTTTTGTTATAGTTTTTTAGATATGGGCCAAACGTGTAAGAAAAAGAAAAAAGTGAAGAAAATTAGTATATTAGTATTTGCATGGTGCGAATGATAGACTATCATTTAATTTATATAGATAGATATACCAAATAACAATGCATAATGTAAATATGCCAATCCAATGATACAGAAAATGATTGAATGGTGGTGTCATTTTAAAAATCTAACAAACGGACGGCACGTACATTCTTTGGTTCATCACATAATAAAAATTAATAAATAATAATTTAAAATTCATATCCTCAAAACTCCTACTTTTATTGCATTCCATTCAGTAAAACATATTATATAAAATTAAAACTAACACTGTATATTAGTAAGATTTATAAATTCTTAGCATGTAATATTTGCATAATACATTTATAAACATGCCAACATGTATTATTAATTCGCTGTGCCCGCGACTTCGCTCGCGTTAAATACAGGCGTCCCGTAAAAAGTACCCTATAAACGATATATAAATATATATATATATATATATATATATATATATATATATATATATATATATATATATATATATATATATATATATATATATATATATATATATATATTTATGTTATATTATATTATAAAGTTACTATAAAGTATAAACTACTAACATACTAAATTCCATCGAAATCGGTTTCGTAGACTTTGCCTTATTGGCCAACAAATTAATAAACAGACCAAAAAGAATTTAAAGCTGCCGAAATGTGTCGCTTAGCAGATTCTGTAGTCCTACATAATAATATTTCAGAACGTTCGAAATTATTGAAAATTGAGTATAGCGCGATCTATGAATTGATGATTGATGATTGATGAAATGAGTTGTCAGAAATACATTGATAATTTACTTACATAATCGCCATTCATAAAACTTCGTCGAACCCATGTCATCAAAAATAAACAAAACATTAGTCGTTTAATTATACTTTGAATTAAATAATATCATGCCCCCCCCCCTCCTATATACCTATTGATAGTATTATTGAAATTCGTTTCACTACTTCCATAAATACAACGGCTAAATTGGTTAGATATTGTATAAAAATATCAAAATATTGTTGTCTCACTTACTATGTTTTAGATATTTGTTAAACCAGTTTGTTCAATTTTAATCATTCCATCATTTTTTTGTTCTAGAATCGGAATAAGACTAATACGAATTACAAACTCTGCTTTCATACTAAATACTTTCATACTGCCGCGTGTCATTCAAATTACTATAACTTTTGATAGAAGTACACCGATTTTAAAAAAATAAAATTTTGATGCTACCCCTGAATATACTTTATAATTATCTTGATTTATTTTTTTAAATATACTTTGTAGTTCTAACTTATACCTGCTTAGACAAACAGATAGACAGGACAAATTTATAATTATACTATTAGTATAGATAACACCATTACAATTAAATTAAGATGCTTTGAAATAAAACAAAATCATTCTTACGCACTTTTTTTCAATAAAACATCATAAACAAAACAATTTCTTTAAATTAAATTTTTTTTACATCAACTTTTTCAAAACATTTCTTATATCTTAATTACGAATTTTCTGTTAATACACTTTAAATATTTTGAAAATAAAAAGAAAATTGTTATATAATCTTATACTATTTAAAAAAAAATACTTAATATTTCCTTGCGAATTGCGAATCATCGTAATATGGTTGTGAATAGACGCCTTTGGTAAGATAGCCAACGTTAGGGTTGTTCGCATATACTTCGATCTCGAATTTATAGCCTCGCAGTATTGTTGGACTTTTCAGAGCAATAGTCACACTCTTCATTCCAATGCCACCACTCTCAATATAAGCTTCCCCGTCCTTGTCATCTCGCAGATCTGTCACATATACGCCACTAATTATTTCATTATTCGGTGCGTTAATGATGACGTCGTCTGTCCTCTTCCATAGGGCTGGATCGGCTTCTTTTATCTCACTGAAGATCTTCTTTGATTGTGGTGTTGTTATTCCCAATCTGATATCGTTCGCTTCAATCAAAGCGATATAGACGTACAAAATCGTGACAACTTTTGAGAACATCTTTGTTATGTTTGGCGTGTGCAAATGAGCACCGTGCGACGTACCTGAGTTTATATAGGGTGTGAATTAGCGTCTTTATGAGATCATACGGTTCTGAGTAATGGACTATTTGACGATAAACTGCTAAACGTAGATACTATATATGGAACCAGGACTGATTTTATAGGGAAATTACGTCATATCGCGTTAGAAGCCGTTCGAAATGGCCAGTGTCAATTTATACGTTACTAATACTTGCATAAATCTATAAAAAATAAATGAAATTGAAGTGTATGTGTATAAATAACAAAATAATGGCTTTATACTAAATATATATGTAATAAGGTACTTATACAAAAAACACAATTTTGAAAATTTTCGTATGCAAATGCTTGCTGTGTATCTGTCTGTCTGTTTGTCTACTAACTTCCAAAACGGCTGGACCGACTTTGACGGAACTGCTAGCTGAAATTATAAGGTGTAACTTAAGCTACCTTTATTATTCCAATATAATTAGGGCACCGAGCAAAAACATAAATTAAAACTTCTGAAAGTTTGACTGGAAAGTGTTTGAATTTTTGGGAAATATCTTTACTTACTGTTAGTAGCAAAAATAATATGGAGCCTGGATAAAATAATAGGGTCCATTATTTTCCGATTAATATTTAAAAACTGTATATTACGCAGTGAATAATTCTGCGGATTGGAAAATACCATGTGCGACCGGAGTCGCAGGAATAGCTAGTTAATAAATAAATACATTTATTTTAACAGCATTTATCGTTTATTGTGCAAGTTAATGTTTAGTATGATTATATTATAGTTTCAAGTATGATCAAATTTCTTGGCGTTTCCTCGTGACAAAACAACGTAGGTATTCTGAATGATTTTAAATTAAGCTGACACATTGCGCTTATCCAAATTGAACGATACACTTGTTAAGATTATTTATTGTTAATGTGTATACGGATTCTTAACCCCTTGAGCAAGTAACCTGGCGTTTACGCCAGATTTCCATTATTTTCCTATTGTCTCATTTTTATGGGTAATCGACATATTAATAACGTAATTTGTTAATTATGTTTCACAAGACCATATTTCATGTTTACGGTATCAAATAAAATATCTATTAATAACGTTAACATATACTAAATTTACTTTATAATTTTTTATTTATTTATTTTAAACTTTTAAGAAAACTTACAGCTAATATAAAGCATAAAATTGTACACAATAAAAACAGAAGGCCAATCCAATACAAATTTCCACACATATGTATATATATAACAGAAAAATAGAAAGAAACAAACAGCAGATAAAAGCACAAAGGGTTTAAGTAAAGAAAGATATACTTAAAATATTTTCCAGTGTCTTATTAATTCAAGATCTTATCCTCATTTTACAAAGAAGACTCTGTCTGCCTTTTAATTCGTGTTTTCTAATCCTGAAACCTACTGAATCGATTTACATTGGTACACCTATTGGTACTTGACGACAGGTTTTCAAACTTGAGGGTGGTAGTTACCCAAACGGGTCTTTTACCTTCACCAAAAGCTAATAAGAGTTAGATAGGTGACACTAGACCTACGTCTGAGTTCGCGGCATCCGATTACAAGACAAATTGAGCCATTTTTTTTATTTTTTTATCGTTTTCTTCCAAATACATACTTAAATTTAGGACTATATTAATGATGTTGTTATAAGTTATAACGTATATGTAGTAAAATATCATCCAGACATCTTAGACAATCTTTTGGCGGTTTTAAATTAACTATAGTCATAAAGGTGACTTCATCACCTTTGATGAAGTAAATACAATACAAGCATCGTTACTAATTGGATAATTTAATGTTATTTTTGGACGCATCAGTGATCGCATGATTCCTTTGTCGGGAGATTTGGCGTAATCTCAGTCTGTGAGGTACTTATTCTTAAAAAAAATGTCTACTAACGTAATTGACTCTTTATTATTTTTGGTGTATTTGTGTGGGTTGGCTATTTAACGCAAGTTTCATTAAACTGTACTCAACACTCCTACACACTACACACACGTGTACATTGGTTCTGTAAGATACCTTGAGATCCGTAGCTACCCTTAACCACCGTTTTTAGTGCGGAAGCCGATGTCCATAATACATTAGTGGTCTTGGCCTAGCTACAACTCCCCCGGCTGAGTACCCTAAGCTCAAGACCCCAAAGTTAGATGAAGCTGTGAAAACCTTCCGGTCTACAGCTTTAGACAGTTAAAAAAAAAACAAATGCAATTTATTGAAAATAATAACACGGAACTTGAATTCAGGGGTGCCCTCCAAATTTCCCTAGAAAGTTTAACCAAGGTTACCACCCGTTTTACTATTGCGTTGAATAATTTATTTAAGACAGTGGCAGGACTTTTTGGACGGGATTTCAGTATGTTTAATAAAGACGTCCATTGCTGGATATACATAGGTCTCCCCCGAAAACCTCCACGACGACCGGTCTTGTGCCACCCGCTTCAAGCGGCCTCCCACGACCTTCACCAGGTCGTCGTTCCTTGTTGGGGTCTACCTACGCTGCGTCTTCCAGTGCGCGGCTGTCGTGTAGCAGTTATTTTCTTTAATTCATTAACTTATATATTTGACTCTATATCATATATAATCTTGGTGGCATTTTGTGTGATATGGTTTGGTTATTGTGTACAAGTTAAGTTTATTATAGATAATAACGCGTAACGTTTATTCTGAGGTGCCGTCAAAAACTTCATGGAAAGATCGAGCAAATTGGTAACGCTGATACAAGATTGAAAATATATCTTACCTACACGACACTGTCACAAATTGTGTAACACACAGATTGCCATTATCTAAGAAGGAGAAGAATGGCAAAAGTGCCTATTTAACTCGTATACTTATAAGAAGACGAATCAGGGGGAACTGCGGCTGCTTTGTACTCAAATAATGCGCTGAGATGCTGTTTTCCATCGTCCTTTAACTGGTTTTCCTTACATTTTCTCTGTTATGGCGTTCTTCTTTTATGTATCATTTCTAAAACACTCATCTCCCTACATCTCTATTAACTAATCGAGGTTTTAGATATCATTGTATTTCGCATAACTAAGTTACCATGTACGTTTTATAGCATAGTTTTTTAATGTTAAATTATATTACAAACCTTCCTAACAGATAAATTGCCTTATTCATATTTACTTGGTGCTGTCCATTGATAGATATTTGTACTTGCCAAACGTATGTTAATTAAATACTTAAATAGATTATTACGTTCACGGTTAAGTGCGTATTTTTCGACATATTTCTTCCGTAGATACGTTGCGGTGAAGTCGTTTTTTCTCTTTTAATATGAAACCTTTATTATTATTCATACCATTATTAATAATTGTGGCGAGGGTGGGATGCTACGATTTAATTCTCGGTTACCCGGATATGTCCGCGAGGTTGATATACAGTAAGGTGTTTCAAGAGAACCCGGCTATATGGATTAGATCGGAAACGTTCACCGTGAATTGTTCGCATAATGAGGTGATAACCGCGATAAGGATCTTGGACATGAGACAGGACAAGTGGGGCGAGGCGTACGTGAAACGGGGCGGTATCGGCGAGAGGTACGTCACCATCGAGCTGGACAGTCCGGGCGTGTTCCGCGGGTTTAACTTCTGGGTCGAAGTGTACGCCATACAGACGAGTTATTTCTATTATAATCATGGGAAGAAGTGACTATGCTCCGGTCGTCTTTTGTTGCTGTTGTTAATACTAAAATTATTAAATGACGTTAGAAATTAAAATTGTTTCGATTAATTATATCTGTTTAGTGATGTGAAATGTTTATTTTACTCATTTTTATGTGGCTTTGATTTAATACTAACAGTGTACTGCGGTTTCACTCGCATATTCTATTCTAATCGTTTTGAAGTGAAAATGTTAATACTATAAAATGTCATTGTTGTTTTTTTTTTCGTATTTTAAAATTATTATCAAAAACTTAAATTTTCATAATTAGTAGATAACTTAACCAATAATTAAAGAAATAGTTTTTACATATATCGATGCTTCGAGCAACAATTCTGATAGATTTTTTTATGGTTTATATATTAATTGAAACATATGTGGAATTGCGTAAACTCAGTACATAATATACATATTTTACTTAATTGAAAAAACAATTAATATACATTTATATAATATACTTGCTATGTACCCGCGGCTCCGACCACGTTTCATATATTCTTCACTACTTAATTTAATTTTTAAATTATCATTGGAAAATAATATTTTGATGCTGCTGTCCATTGACTCACATTTTGTTTACGGTTTCTTATGTTTTAATTTTTTACGCGAAAACATAATAATTTTACGATTATTTTTTTATTTGTTCTAGTTAAAATTGAAGGGTCTGTTTGTAATATTAAAAAAACAACGTTTATAACTAAATAATAACTATAACGACAACACACTTCTTAAAATGTTTGTCTGTCTGCCTATTTGTTTTGGCTAATCTCCGGAACGGCTGCATAGATTTTGACATGACTTTTTTTGCCAGATAGATTAGTTACTCTGCGTAACTTAGACAACCTTTATTTTTCAATAATAATTAGGGTTCCGCAGGAATTATCAAAACTCACGAAATTGTGAATACAAATCCTATTCAATGCTCAGTTTTACTGGTGAGTGCTTAAATTTGTGATAAATATCTCTACCATTTCTTAATACTTCAATTTTTTCTGGAAAATAATCAAGGTTCCGTGTAAAACAATTAAAACTCATGAAATTGTAAACAAAATACGATTCAATGGACAGTAGCATCAAAACATTATTTTTCAATGATTATTTAAAAACTATATTAGGCAGTGAACAATAAACGAAATGCAGGCGCAGCCGCGGGCACACAGCTAGTTGTAAATAATTTAAATTCAATAAACAAAACGTTCAATATACAACCTTATTAAACAACAACCGCAACATAAAATTATTAACAACTAAATTTATTGCTTTTTGTTTACCATTTACGTATATAATCTATAGTCGATTTAAATCACAGAAATAAATATTCCACAACAAGACAAAAATATCTATAATTTTTAAGGAATAGCTAATGCTATTGACCGGACGGGCCTTTAGAGCTTCACCGAACTTTGTGGGCGAGTGCTAAAGGCACTCAGCCACAAAAGGTAACTAGCACGAGGGTTACCAAAGTGTTACAAACCTCGGTTTGGTCGTTATCTATGTGTAAAAAATCCCCCGGAATTACCGGGAATAATTCCAACTGCTCTCCTTATAATGTTTTCACATCTATTTGATTGAAGGAAAAACACCGAGAGAAACCACTATGGAGTTATTTTTATAATAGCGCCATCTAGTGAGAACAGTATAGAACTATTAGTTATTCGAAGTTTAAAAGTGATAACTAAATCATGAGCTAAAGATTAAATTCTCTTAGGGTGGTATTACATGATAGGTTTTGCTATTAGTTTTACCACAGTCACACTTCATCAGTGTGAGTAACGTGTTACTAATCAGGGTAACTAACGTCTAATGTGATAATAAATATTTAAATCAAATTGACCGATGTCTGTCATGACCTTTTAGTGAAATTGAGTGAACATGAAACGCCATTCTGTCAATCACGCATCAGTCAGTTTAGCAGCTCGTTATTTTCTTAAGTTCTTTATTAACCTAACAAATATATGTGCGCATTTATATTCATTTTAATAAACAGTTTTTTTTTCAATTGAAATTAAAAACAGCCTTTTAAAAATAACTGAGCTTTTGATATAACTATATAGCATAGCATGGTGGTAGGGCATTACCTAATAATGCTAATAATGAACTAATAATGAAATAATACCTAATAATGAAAAACTGTAACCCGTGGTGGGGTTGTTCCGGCAATAGATGTTCCGGCAGTGTCACTTGGCTTGGCGCAGTTACCTCTAGGCTCAGAGTGTTTATTATCCCTGACCGCATCGTCACTTCTCATCTACTGAGATTGTGGTCAAATCTATATAAAACCTTTCACTAAAGTGAAAGTGAAAAAACGTTAATTCTCTACCAAATCTTCCTCGTGACTGACGATTAGTTGTGACGTGTAATGCCACAGGTCATTTTTGTTTCAATCATTCATCTGTAATTCATGATTGATTGGATTTGACTTATAGATACTCTATCGTATAATGCCTGCCTTATTTTAAATCCGTAACACTCTCCGAAAGTAAGATGAAATATTTTTACAACACAGGTACACATTATTAGAAAATGCCCTACCACCATGCTACAGTTTCCTCACGACGTTTTCCTTCATCGAAAGCTCAGGCTATGATTTTGAAATCTATAGGTGAGCTCGAACCCGGGTCCATTGACACGGAATCCCACCGCACTACCAACTGCGCCATCATTGGCTTAAAATGGACGGGCTGACAGTTTATCTGGATTGTTTTAAAAGATTTTTTTTGTTAATCAGTTAAAAACACGTCAGTTTAGAAATTCATAATCTTGTGTAAGAAATAAACAATATAAAGTTGTTGTATTTTTTTAAATTACACATAATTTTTAAATTTTTGTGATTTTAATCATACATTCTTTTCTATTATTTATTTTGCAGCAAACAGATCTGGCAACACTGATCACGAAATCTAATAATGTCATTGGTTATACTTGGCTGTTTCTTTGACGAATTGTTTCAAATAAATTTTCAAACACAAACATTTACATAAAGATATTTATTATTAACATTTTATAGGTACTATGTATACTTTTATATTAAATAAAACACAACAACACAGTTAAGCGTAAATTTCTACTACATATTTGAACCCGGATCCCCTTTCGCTCTTCAGTTTGATGTTAACAAAGTCGAGACCTAATCCGCCTCGGTTGATCGATGCCTCCGCTAAGCCATTCTCTAAATCTTTGATCGCTATACCTTTGATTTTCTGTTCGGGTTGCGGGAACTGGAAATAAACTTCTTCGACACGTTTTATTAAAGGTATAGCTGATGACTCGATGACTCGTTCGTACACTTTCCTGACGACACCACTATAATCGTATGTTTGACCGACAATCACACTTTTGGATTGCACTACGGCAATAACGCATATTAATAGTATAAAGATTTTGTACATTTTAAAACGCGTGCGCGACTATTAAGTGTTCGAATGAGTGACTTAATGCGGACGCTTGAGCGTGACTGAACGAGAAGGAATGTTTATAAAATGAGACGCAAAATAAGAGGTCAGCCTTAGTAATGATTTAGGGCCAGTGTACAAGTTATATGTTCACTTAAATAATAGCATACCCATATGATTGTTTTTTAAAGCATTGACTTTGTTCGTTGACACCAAGGACGTATGTGAATTTACATGACACTATTTTTGAATGAAATTATTTTAGAATCTAACAAAGTAAATACTACAACCTGACTACCTAATCTACTACTATCTCTTATTTTATTCTCTTATTTATCCCATTTTCATTTGGACTCTGAGAAACATCCCCTTCCATTCCTCTCTATTTGCATTCATCTCCGCAGTCACTCCCCCTTCTAAACGTATATTCTTTCACACAATCCATCCATCTTTTCTTTAGTCTTCCTCTATAACCGTTCACATTAATATTCAATACCTTTCTTACAACATCCTCGTTTCTCCCCGCGCATCACATCCCATACCAGGACAGACGACTGCTCCCTAACTTCCTCTTGTGATAATAAGAATTTAAACAATTACAACAATGTACATTGATCCATTTGTTTTTTTCGAACTGATTAAACGCTGTTAACCGGAAGGGTCTTTACAGCTGTACCGAACCTTTGTAATAAACGTTTAGGACACTACGCCGGAAGAGTGGTAGCTAGCACAAGGGAAAGAAAGTGGTACCAACTTCCGCTCATGTTACTTTACCTGAGACGTAAATTTTTGCGGAATTTGTGCCGCGCTTAACCAATGGCAGTGGGAAACAGATTTCAATGTCCCATACAGATCCATGTTCTTAAATGTAGTATGAAGATATATAGAGTGCAGTGTTTTAATGCATTTTATGATAATGCATAAAAGTGTCTCTGTATCGTATTAGCGGTGGATACAGCAGGCACTAGAGTTGGGAATCAGAGAACGTCCTGGTTTCTGGAATGTCCTGGATCAATTGTTTTTCGAATTATAATACAACTAAAGTACAGACAGACAGAGGCCCGTTGCCATTTATATGCGAGGATAAGGAAGTTTGGTATTTGTTCATTATGCTAATATCTATAACTATTTCATATTAACCCCTCGAGCACTAACCTGGCGTTTACGCCAGCTTTCCATTGTTTTCCTATTGTCTCATTTTTATGGGTGATCAACATATTGATTACAAGTTGCACTCGTTTGTTTATCTTATCAAAAAAAATACGCATATATGAAGCCATGTCTGCTGTAATATACTTATTTTATTTTATTTTTTTGTTTCCTATGTGACCTCACCCTTATATCTTAAGCATGCGTTAACTTATAACAAAGTGTATCAACAAGGTTGACCAAAGGTCAACGGGATTTTACCTCGTAGCTTTTAGATTTTATAGTATATCTTTATTAAAACTGAGTTCAATTTTAATTCTTAAACGGTATTATGTACAAGCGTAATTATTTAGTACACGTTTCAATGATTTACATTATAAATATATGTATGTTTTTTTATAATACAGGCCCAGTGCTTTGACCACAGTCTTACTGCGTCAGTAACGATATGTTCCAAGATAGTAAACATTTTAAGTCTAGTGGTACTGACCTCTCTATTAATACTGTCGGAAAACGCCTTAGGTACTTGGCTACCCAGGCGGGCATTATTAAAGATTGCCTTATCACAATTTTAAAGTGTATCTTGGGTGTTTTAGTTCTCCCGAAACTCACTCTCATATAAAATGGGATACGTGGATATTGGGTAATAGGATATTGATAATTAACTGAGAATGTTTCTTGTGATGGTAAAAAGTGAGCGATAGGGCAAATGAGAATGCATTGTAATCACCACACACTTGTAACAAACCCGTCCTAAGCGGGGTCATTTCGATTTACGCTATGTATTATCACAGTAAATAATATTATTAATAATAACATTCGTTGTTTCTGATTGTCTTTTCAGGGTTAAGTCTAGCCATAAAAATAGTAAAATAGTAATCAGAAATTTAAAGAAGCCATAATTCAATAATTACTATTCGAAGTATTTTTAGACGTTACCTTAACTAGAAATCAGAAAAGTTTAATATTTGATATTAAATTTATCAGAGTGATCTTCTGTTAATTGTGCAATTAATATGACGATTACCCATAAAAATAAGACAATAGGAAAACAATGGAAAGATGGCGTAAACGCTAGGTTAGTGATCAAGGGGTTAACAGGAAAGTTATTGTATTTTATCACCGTAAAACAAAAATAAAAACACGTTATATTTCTCAAGAAAATTATCTCAAAATGAATGAAAAAAAGGATATGTTTGTCTCTAAAGATTAATTTAACATAATATTGTTATCACTGGTCGACAACAGGAAAAATTTTGTTAATAAAATTTACGCAAATATATCTAACGTAAAATTCCAACCTCTACCATTATCTGTGTTTATTTTAATATCAACGTAATCGAATCCAACTCCACCGCTGCTAATAGACATTTCTGCCGGTCCGTTTTCCATATCAATTGGTGATACACCCTTAATTTTTGCATATGGTCTCGGTAAATCGACATGTTCTTCGAATCCTCTAACAAGTGAAGCATCAGAGGCGGAGTTAATCGTTCTATGAATAATTCGTTTCACACCAGCACTTTCAGTTATTTGACCAACTTTGAAACTCTTAGTATAAACAGTAATGAAGATACAAAACAAAATTATCGTCTTAAACATTATAAATATGTTGTTATATAACTCGTTGGAACTTGGAGAGAAATTGCTTAGGCTTGTCCAGTTGTAAGCGTAATTTACTTTACTCAGATGATAAACAGGGTCAAAGACCACTCGTATCAAGTTGTTTGAAAACAAAGTATTTATATAGAAATGATTAAATTAAATTAAATCATAAGTATACAGATGTATTCTTCATGTTTCTGTTAATAATGGCAACTTGTCAATTAGTATTTTCACAATCTTACAGGAATCATTGCTTCATCGCTTCAGTATTTTTTTTAAATTGCCTAGCAAAGTTACTCCACTGGACCTGATGTTAAGTACGGTACAATCCAAAACAGCGGCGGCTGACACTCAACAGAATTCACTGCTAGTCACCGCTGTCATGCTGGCCTGCTTAGGTACCTCTTCACTCCTCTTTTGAAGGACCCAATAACAAAGAAAGGAGGGAACACGCTAACAGGAACACGGTTCCATAACCTCACAGTGCGACAAAAGTATGAGTCAGCAAACTTTTTGGTTCTTGAAGTTATGGGTGTCACCGTGAAACCGTGGAGAGGAGAGGATCAGCTCAAAGAGCTCTTCAGAACACTCGCCATGATACAAGCAGTAAAATATGCTTAGAGAGGCATTGTCCCTGCGCAATTGAAGCTGTTCTATAGAGTTGGTGATACCTTTATCATCTACAATGCGGTCAGCCCGTCTCTGCAACCTGACTAAGCATTGATGAGATATTTAGCGGATCCATCCCAGAGGTGCGAACAGTATTCCATGCACAGCCGAACCTGGGCCTTATGAAGAAGGTACAGCTGGTCGGGCAGGTAAAACCGTCGCACTCTGTTCAGGACTCCGAGTCTCCGAGATGTTAATGACGATGGTCAACGTATAAGCATGTTAGTAGGTAATGAAAATAACGTAAGAATACCAGTATAGATAAAGGTGGACAGATATAGACATATAGCTTGACCGATAATGTATTGAATAGGCGTGAATTTTGATACACAAATTGATAAAGTTCTCTTAGGACACAACATTCCAAGGAGTTTTTATGGCCACTCAAAATTCAGGTTCTACGTTCTGATTTCTAATACTCGTTACTTAAGTACAGTAAATAAAACTATATGACATAAAATGTCATCATGACAAGTTTATCTGTAATAAATAAAAACTATTATTTGACATACCGAAATGCTGCCACAAACTCCCAGTTTTAAACATTAAAGTTAGTAAAAAGCGTAATGTTACCAGAAAGTGAAATACCATTATCTTTGATACATCTCGCTTCTGACGTATTCTGTAAAACATCACAGAGTTCCACAGTTATTAAACCAAGCTTATTAAACTAAGAGTTAATTAGTAGAACAAATAAAATTATAATAAATATTATGGTGAATAAGTTACAATTAAAAATTGATGCCAATGAGATGCAAGCTAGAGGCGAATTTATAAGTATCGTTTATTTTTAAACTGAAAAAATGGAAGATGCTCGATGGCTGCGTAGAAAGGCAAAGATGTCCCAACACAAACGAAATGAAGTTAGAACATAATCAATCACTTGTACCTATATATATCAAAAACTATTTTTTTAATCACTTGTCACGCATATACTTCCAATCTATAGTTCCATCCCTTACCGTTATCGTTAACGATTTTTATCACAGCAAAACTGAAACCAACTCCACCACTAACTATGGATGCTTCAGACGCACCGTTGTCTCGATCAATTAGATGTAAACCTTTGATCGTAGCAAATGGTACCGGAACTCTAATGTATTCTCTACCAGCTCTTGCGTCGGAAACATCACCACTTCCTTGTATATCACGTTCTACAACTAATTTGACGTCATCCTTTTCATTTGTCTGACCGATTCTGATAGATTTTGCACATGCTACGGTGATTATAACGTGCAAATATAATGATATCTTTAAAATGTCTTTCATTTTAAGTACGTGGAGTTGCGTCTCTATCGCTACGTTATGTTAAGTAAGCCTTCCTTGGAAATACATTACAACTAAATGATCATGAAGCTAAAGATCTTGGATTAGATACTAAAGTACGGAACACACCGTTCAGATTTTATAAATAATAAACCTACAGACTTACAGATGCTTTTTGATTTTTTATTAATAACAGAACACTATACTTTATAGAATTGATAAATAAGATTTTCTAAGAAAATACTTTTAACATTACAATTATAATGAAACTGATAATGTCATACATATAGTAGATCAAGATAATGGCAAGCTTGCAAAACCTTATACTCGATTCTAATAAAGCACCCTCTCTCTCTCTCTCTCTATTGAACGAGATTCTAAAGTTTTTTTTATCAGAGAAAAACATACAGATAATATTAAAATACATTGAAGCTAGTAGCAAAATCATAAGACGATTCAAATTTGTTGGTACAGTATTTAAAGTTCTCGTTTTTATAATAATAATCTTGGTAAATTAGGTCTGGTTTCTTGTCAGCCAGATGGCAGTGAACAGTAGGTATGTCAATAGTGTTTATTCATTAATTATATAGATTTTGAACTATTCAACACTGTTGAGGTTGATCTTTGAATGAAGTTGTGAAATTTTTTCTTAAAATAATTGCATAATTAGATACACTCGCACACAAAACAATGAGTTTCATTGTATCAGATTTAATTTTTCTCTATACAAATATTTAAAGTTCCCTCATATGTACCTTTAACTTTATTTTCAATGCATTAGTGTTTACGCGATGGTTATACAAACAAACTTGACCAGAGATTGTGCCATACATTCAGATCACTTTTACTCCAAGCCATTCGAATGTAAACCTAAAGTGTTTACGATAAGGTTTGTTATTCGATACGATACTAAAGCAATTAATTAACGTGATGGCCCCTAGGAATCAGTATTTGTTTGTAAATATATTCTCACAGTAAACATATTGCAATTGATATTACTAAAATATTATTACATTAATTAAAACATGAAGCAGTAAATGAGGTAAAAATAATAGTTTTTTAACAGTTTCATGTTGGTTTATTGATACCTTGTGAAGCATCTTTAGGCACGATGTGTCAAGTTACACAGATTTTTTTCGAAAAGAAATAATTTTTTTTAGGCTTTTTTTTAAACGTAAATTACATCTGAAAATGTGAATTTTTTTACACGGTATAGCATTAGTGCTTCACAGCCTCAATTTCACCTGATGTTAAATTACAATGTGGTCCAGGGTGGTAAACACACCCAAGTGTACTGGTTCTCAAGCGATGCTGCCGGATCACACTCTGTTGGTATTTGTCGACAGGTTTTCTATCTTGAGGGTGGTTGCTACCTAGGCGGGTATTATTAGAAAATGCCTTACCAACATGCGATGGTTTCCTCATGATATTTCCTTCATCGAAAGCTCAGGATAATTTTAGAGTGGATAGGGCTCGAACCCGCATCCATTGACGCGAAATCTGACCGCACTACCAACTAATCAATCATTGCTTTCTTATTATTACTCATACTGTAAATTATAATATCAACTAGTTGTTCGACCCCCCACGTTTAATATACTCTTCACTACTTAATAAAGTTTTTAATAATGTTTTGATGGTCCATTGAATCGTATTCTTTTTACTATGTTAACTAACTATGTTAACGAAACCCTAACGTTCGCTTTTTGCGCTCGTCAATTTACAGCAAAAATTGGGTACGTTAGCCCTTAAACATAGTCTTGTCGCTCTAACCGAAATCGGCTACGAGGATTACACATATATATTCTGTATACAATTTCATAAGTTTAAATTTTTACACGGTACTCTAATTATTTCCATAAAAGTTGATACTAAGAAATAGAAAAGATATTTGTCACAAATTTAAATACTTGCCAGTAAAACTGTGCAAAGTAAAACGGATTTAATTTTATTTTTTTTTTACGCGGAAATCTAATAATTTCAGAAAACAAAAGTAGCCTAAGTAACTTCAGCTAAGTGCCAGAAAAAGTCTCGTCAAAATCCGCCCAGCTGCTCCGGAGATTAGCCGAAACAAGCAGAGAGACAGACAGACAAAAGTTTTAAAAATTGTGTTTTTGTGTAGGTGTCGTATAAATATTCAGTTTCTACCTAAGTCTATATATTTTCATAAAAACCATGGTATTTTGATATTACAAACAGACAATTGAAATTTATTTATAAGTATAGATACAGATAAATACCACTCTAAGCTTTAATAAGACATACTTATTTAATTCATTTATTTATTGGTATTGAATATAAAATTGAAATAAATGTTACTTCAACCATTAAGGTTAAACGCGCTAATTTTTTCTTGAATAAATTTTATTACTTCACAAAACATAAACATCTATGAGGAATTTGTAACCTTCACCTCTTTTACTTTGCAGGTTGATTGTAACATTTCTGTGTCCAATACCTCCGTCACTGATATAACTGTTTCCGTCTCCTTTCAGATCGTTTATTACAACTGCCTTGATCAATTCGCGCCCAACTCCCTTGACGGTAAATTTGTCACTTCTCTTCATAAGGGGTACGGCATATTTCTCGTGTATTTCGTGGTAGATAAGATGGCCGCCAATGATGTTGCCTATTACGAGATTCCCGCGCGCTACCGTCAGCGTTGCCAGACTAATAAATAACAGGCAATATAGCAGAATTTTCGATGACATTGTAAAAATATACGTATTAGACTTGAAGATTATTAATATCCTATTAAAAGAATGTAACATATATTTCTCTATATATATACAATTATTTAATTGAATTTGTTTTAGTGGTTCACTGATTGTATACTTCGAATTATTTATGTAATTATAATATAATTAAATTCAAATTAGTGGACGAATTCCGATATAACATAATCAATTGTTTTCCATTTGAGGAAATACCTAATATGATTATTGGAAAACGTTATCCGTTACCTAAGTTTAATAATTACATATTTATGGATAAATTTAATTTTATTATAAACTAGCTGATCTCCGCAATTTTACCGGCGTAATTCCCGTTTCTGTGGGATTTTCGGAATAAAATCCTATGTCACTCTCTGGATTCCAAACTGTCTCCATGGCAAATTTCATCCAAATCGGTCCAGTAGTTTTTAAGTTTATTCGTTACATACAAAAATATAAATATTTCCTCTTTATAATATTAGTATATATTAAAAATAACTCTAATACTCACTGATCAATCATCTCCCTACCTTTATTCCATTTTCATTTGAGTTCGGCGCAACGTGTTTTCGTTTTCCATTCCTCTCTATTTACAGTCATCTGCGCATTCACTCCCTTCCTAAACTTTCACACAATCCATCCATCTTTTCTTTGGTCTTCCAAAACCACTGATAAGCACATTAAATGTACATATTACTATTACATACTGTTATATTTAGTAGTGTGACACCGGGGTGTTTCAACATTTACACTTTTTTTTTTAAATTCGTGTATAATTCTCGTTACTTATGCTAATATAAAAATATAAATGCTTCTTTTTTTCCTAACTAGCTAACGCTGTTGACCGGATCTTTACAGCTTCACCGTGACTTTAGGAGCGAGTGTTGAAAGCACTCAGCCGCAAAAAGGGTAAATTACTATATTAACTGCTTTTAATATATTGACTGATTAACTAGCACAAGGATTACCAAAGTGGAATTTTGAACCTAGTTAATCCTACATTTTTTATATTTATTAAAAAAAAAGGTTCCTTACAGAACCTGTGTACCTTATATGCAGGAGTGTGTGTGCAGTGTTGTGTGTGTAATGCCTAATGTTGTCATCATAGTAAAGTAGATCATTAAAAGGTTTGCAAATTTTATATTTAGCTTTTTTCTACGATTAGTAAGTAGTGTAGGCTTTAAATGTAAAAATAACAAATTGATCTATTTCAGGGTCAATAAAAAAGAAAGACTATAGATTCTGTTATTTTCTTGTAAACGATTTAATAGTGAAGAAGGACCTAATAATTGATTATTGAATAATTTATCTTAAAATACACTTTCTATTATATTCTATAGTATGCAGACGAAATAAATCTTAAACGAATCTAAATCAAAAAAATTCAACGATCGACTTTACAAAATTATTATTATAAGCTCAAACATTTATAGATTTTTTATTTTAGAATAAGTTATGAGAATTTTGCATGATTTTGAAAATAAAACAATTGATATTAATTTCGTGTGACACTTTATACGGACAACATTAAAAAAAAGTAGAAATAAATCGAACTTTTACCAGCGCCTATTAATTTCATCATAGCAACAGTTTTTTTAATTCAGTGCTTATCATCACCGCGCCGTATAATAAAATGAATGCATGGGCTATAAATTAACAATTATAATAAAAGTATATTTTAGTTTAAATCTGTATATAAAAAATAATTGCTAAAAAGTGACAGAACGAAATTTCTTCTCCAGTTAGGCTGAGATAGAAAATATCAAAATTAAAAAAAACCACATTTAATTATTATCATGAAGAGTTTATTGTTTAATGATATCAAATTCAAATGTTCCAATGTAGAATCCGTGTTTGAATTCTCAATCCAGTGAATTCTAGAGTATCGGCGGGTTTGCGGCGTAGAGAAAAAAAACTGTGATTAAAATATAGTACCTACATCATTTTCCAGTGATTAACTGTTTCTTCGAGTTAAGTTTCTGTTGCTAAGATCGTTTTAGTTATACCGCTGTTATTAGTAGTATAAGTATCGTATATACATTCATATGTATTTAGTTAAAATATGTTATTTTGACATTACAAATAGATACTTCAATTTTATTTATTAGTATACATTATATAATAAACGTTCCTAAAGTCCTACAACTCAATTTTGATTTTAAAGTACTACTAAGTGCAGACCAAGAATGACGATAAACAGTGAAATATGAGAATCTAGTTGACAGACACCATAATCATACCGGCCTACATCCACCAAGGCTTAAGACTCTGACTCTGTCTGTGGACCACAACACGCATTAGCGTTTTAATGTGAAAGTGCGTTTTACAAGTGCACCGTATTTGCGATTTAGTTGGGCTCAATTGCCATACTACTCTGCTTATTTTTGGATCTACATTTGGTAATCCAGGAATGCGATACGACGAAACGTGTCACCGTGATGGTTTTTTTCCAGTTACAGAGGTCGCGGACCACGCGGGTGCGAAAGCCTGGTCACCCCGCATTCCCGAAATCCCGTGTAAAACAACAAAGCAAAGTCAGTTAAAGTACAATGTCGTGTGGTCCCGGCAAAGAACTACCCCATATCTTTCCGTGGCTGTCGTAAAAAGTGACGAAGGAAAAAACCAGGTCATCCTCCGAGCGCCACAAACACAGAAAAGTCTCCGATTTCAGCATCACAGCAAAAGATTGACGTGATGCTGATATCGGAGACTTTCCTGCGTCAGGGCGAAGAGTTTCGGGTCCCTAACTACTTCGCATACAGGAAAGACGAGAGGAGTCCGACGAGTGGCCGCCCGTACCGAGGACTTTTAGTCCTCGTCAAGAGGAATGTCGTACATCAGCCAATACCCTTTAAAGAGTACCAGTCACTCTACGCTCTGGGGGTATTATTGCACGTCGATGGTCGGGACTTGAAGGCATACGCCATATACCGACCAAATAACCAGTCCACACAGATGCTGGAAAGAGAACTTGAGGAATTAATGGCAGGAGGTACGCCAACGATCATGGCAGGAGATTTTAACGCGAAGCACACCTCCTGGAACTCCTCATGTAATACGCAACCTGGTCGACAACTCTTGAAGCTTGCTGAAGACTATAGCTTTGATATCCACGGCCCAGACGAGCCAACACATCATAGCCCGAGGTCGCAAGACGTTTTGGACATAACGTTAACGAAAGGGCGCTTGAATCCACCGAGGCAGACAGTACTGCTGGATCTACCCTCGGACCATAGACCTGTCCTTCTCGAAGTCTCCGAGTCACCTACGCGAGTATCACTCCCAGCATCACGTACGCGGATTGATTGGGCAATATTCGTGAAGGAACTAGAGAGCACCACACCGACGCGAAAGATGTCCACGCCGGAAGATGTGGAACGGATGACGGGTGAACTCACCCATTGCATCCGCAGCGCCCGAGAAAAATCTACTTGCACCATTCCGGCGGGGTCGAGGCTCAAACCTCTTCCCCGACGGATTCAGGATCTCATAAAAGAGAAACGAGCGCTGCGGAGGGAGTGGCAGAATACCCGTTGCCCCTTCACGAAGACTAGACTTAACTCGATGGTGACACGAGTTAAAATTGCCCTAGATGACCATGCAGCCGAAGCGTGGGAGAACCATATAGACGAGGTTATCATGGACAGCTCGGTCCCCTCAGTACACCGTCTATGTAAGCAGTTATCGAGCACACCGGAGCCGGTCCGCCCCTTATTGGGCGAAGATGGCTTCCCATGCTTCACAGCAACTGATCGGGCGGAGATCTTTGCTACGTGTTTGGAGGAACAGTTCTCCCCGAACGACGAAGCGGACCTTCAGCACGTCTTCAACGTAAACCGACACCTAGACAGATACTGGGCAGAGCCTGTAGTAGGCGGCAGCCCGGCAGACGCCCTGTTCTTTGACCCGGCCGAAGTAAATCGCGTGATCGGGAAACTGAAGCCCAGGAAGGCCCCCGGCGCGGATAACATTACCGCTGCAATGCTGCGTCACCTGCCGCTGAGAACACTCGCGGTGGTGACGCGGTTATTCAACGGTATTATCCGCTCGGGGCACTTCCCGAATGACTGGAAGCTCGGACTGGTCCGCATGTTACCGAAGCCCAGGAAGAACCTGCAAAGACCAGAAAACTACAAGCCAATCACTTTGCTCAGCACGCTGTCTAAGGTGTTCGAGAGGCTCGTGCTGGCCAAGATGCTGCCGCACATGAACCTGAGAGCCGAACAGTTCGGGTTTAGAGAGCATCACTCTACTGTTCTCCAACTCACGAGGGTCATTGATATAATAGATACCGCAAGGAAAAATAAACAATACGTCGCAGTTGTACTGCTGGACATGGAGAAGGCGTTCGACAAAGTATGGCACCAGGGGATGCTATACAAATTGTTAACGACCACCACGATCCCTAGGAAGATTCTCCATGTCCTGAAGTCTTTCCTGGAAGACCGCCGCGTCCAAGTAGTGGTCGAAGGCCAAGTGTCTCGGGAGTTCCCTATGAGAGCCGGAGTCCCGCAGGGTAGCTGCCTCTCTCCTAGCCTCTACGCCGTAAACACCAACGACATACCAGTCCAAGGATGGACAGAGCTGGCTCTATTTGCCGACGACGCTGCATATTTTCATGTCGATAACACGCCACAAGATGCGCAAATAGAAGTCCAGAAATTACTTGATGCCCTTCCCGAATGGCTACGGAGATGGAGGCTGCGGGCCAACGTAGGGAAGACACAGGCACTCATGACTAGAGTGATGATGAGTAGATTACCACCTTGCTTGACGCTCCAGGGAAAGACTATACCGTGGAAGGATAAAGTCCAATACCTGGGAGTCACTATAGATCGAAACCTGACTTTTTCAAGTCATGTAGGAGATGTGATCGCGCGGACAAGAGCGGCGAGGAGAATGCTGCGTCCGGTGCTCACCTCAAGGCTACCCTTGAGAACGAGGCTTGGTTTATACAAAACCTATTTGAGGTCACGATTTACCTATGCCGCCCCTGCATGGTTCAGTCGCTTATCGGATTCGAACAAGAAACGGCTTAGAGCCCAACAGAGCATCACGCTTCGCATGATCGCGGGGGCACCGCGATACGTTAGCAACCACGTAATTGCGCGTGACTTACGTGTAGAGAGCCTGGATGCGTTCATAAGCAGCCTTGCAACCAACATGTTCCGCCGAGCGGACACGTCGGCGCACGTTCACCTCCAGAACATCGCGCCGTTGCACGCCAGACCTCCCGACAGTCGGAGAGGAAGAGGTGATCGCTTGTCATTAATTCATAGGCCTCAGGCGCGCGATCTCATACGCCGGTCCTCGCCTAGCTGAGTAGGTAGTTGAAGGAGGACCGTGTCTATGACCCGTATAGATCGGGTGCATCTCCCTGACCCCTCAGAGTCCGATCGATAGCAGGATTAGCTCCCAGAACTCAGAAGATTACTCCACGAGGGACGCACCTGTGTGCCTCACCCAGTTGACTTGTCCGTAGGCGCGGACAAAGGAGAGGCCACCGTCGAAGGGACTAGCCCTGATGCGGTTTCCCCGTGTCCCCTATTAGTTCGTAGTTTGGTTTAAGCGTAGAGTGTGTAGTTTTCTAATTGTATTTTCTTTTGTTTTTTTTTGTTTTGCTTTTTATTTTGTAATTTTATTATAGTGTGTAATTTAGACTTAAGTTACATAATGTAATGATATTTTAAATAAAGAATGAAAAAAATAAAAAAAAATAAAAAAAATAAGGTTAGGGAAAAACACACGTTGCGCCGCTGCTAAACTGCTGAGCTGTTCAGGGTTGCACGAGAAGAGTTGCTAGTTAGCCACAAACACCTACTGCGATCGCCAACCCGTCTATCAAGCGTGGCGATTATGGCAATTCTCCCATTATAAATCACACAATTCGTTGTAGAGATCTTTGAGGGAGGGACTTATGTCCAGCAGTGGGCATCTTTCGGTTGAATGGAAAGTAAAACAAGCATATCCTACGACAAAGCATTGTGTCTTTAAACTTTATAAAAGGAAATAATAAACATTACACAGTTGTAAACGACCTATCTATTTTTATTGTTATTATTATGCGACACAATAAAAGGTATGTATTATTATGTTTTATTAGGAAACATCAAATGTATATTTAAAAGTAGCACCATTCTTGTCTTCGTGGAAAGTGAGTAAGTTTTCAATTATTTTCGTTAGATTTTAGAAAATAGTACAGCGTAACTAATTTATTTACAAAACAAGTATCTGGTCTAGATTATCTGTATTATAAATAATTAAAATTTCTTCTTTTGTATGTATAACGTAATCTCTGGAACAGCATAACCATTTTTGAAAATTATTTTACCAGTTGGAAACTGATTACAAGATCAAGTGAGAAATGTCGAGATCCGACGTTGCACTAAAGTCCTCGACGTTGGTAAGATAATCACGAAACTGAAATAGGGTTGGGCAGGACATATTGCTAGATAGACTGATATCAGGTAGACTAAAAGGTTGACGGAATTGTGGCCACTTGGCGATTAACGGGGAATCGGGTGGCCACCGATGGGTGGACGATATCGTAAAAAAACCGTGGATCAGACCTGGATTAGGCTAGCTCAGGACCAAAACTAGTGAAAACAGCTAATTATGAGTAGAAAGCTGAGTAGGATCTGCAAAGATTCGAGTGTCCATCCTCAAAGCCCCAATTTGTTTTCAATTCAACTAAAAAAATTCTGGCAAACAAGCGTTTAAAGCTTATGGTGAGATTCGACAAGAGTTGATCAATCCCTTTTTTGCAAAACGAACACGTAAAGTGTGTGGTCATATCTTATCATATTACACTCTTTCTAGGATAAAATTAAAATGCTTAAACCTTTATTTATGGGCTATTTTTCGATGAGTATTAACATTTCTATTTTTTTTAACATTACCATCATTGGCAACATTTCCATCATAGAAGATGTACCTTTCTTTTTCTTTCGTTCCGCCAGCGTTATGTGATAAGTTATGTTTTCATTATTCTAAAACAGAGTTTTCGTGGCACCTCAAAATAAACGTTTTGCGTCAACACTTCCGATACATTTCACCTGTGCACAATAACCAAAGTTTATCATATAAAACGCTACAAAAATTACACAATATAAGGTCAAATACGCAAGTTAATGGATAAGCGACACTGGTAGAAAATACCAACTGCGGGCTGGCCGGCCTCCAAATCTCCTATTTCTTGCCGAGGGTCTGGTGATACACTGGGTCGCTCAGGGCGAAAATATAAGGAATATGTCCACTTACCGAGCAATCTCTCATGCACATCCAATCCCGAGGATCCTGCAGCTTACGTAATGGCGTGAATGCGGTGTAAGGCGTGATGCGGCGAAATGATAAATTATTATAAAGAATTGCGGTTTGCGTTGCGGAGCGGTTGCGCGTATATTTTTAAACCAACTGTCAAGTTTAACTCGCGGCGTGGGTTGCCAGGCACGAGAAAATCACTCGGCAAGAATGACAGTGATTCCTGACATTCTCACCCCAGCAACCGAATGATTCACCATAACCCCCCGACCTTAGGAGAGAAGCGTCTCCTAAGCTCAAAATATTGGAGAGGAGGTGAAAGAAAATTAGACGGATGAGCGGAAATGCGGAAGCGGAATTACAAATTTAACTGAAGGATAAACTAATATTAAAGTAGAAAAAGGATAATAATATACAAAGGAAAGGAACTATTAGAAGGATTATTGGGTAGGTAAAGGACAGACCTTTACAACCGGGCGCGTATAAGTACCGCTTTGAGTGCGGACAGTAACCACACGGACTATTCCGTCAGCACCAGGGTGGCAGGTTTCAATAATACCAAGTGGCCACCTTAATGGAGGAGCGTTATCAGATTTAAGTAGAACAACAGAACCTACAGTAGGATTTGCGGTACGTGCATTCCATTTTTGTCTAGTTTGGAGCGTTGACAAATATTCATTCCTCCAGCGTTTCCAATAGGATTCCACGAGCTTATCCAATAAGTATTTGCGCTTCAACAAAGATTGCGGTTGCGAAGCAGTGTCAACTAAATTAAAAGAATTGAGCGGTTCATAGTTAAGAAAATGTGCGGGAGTTAGAGCTGTAGGTTCGGCCGGATCCGAACTCAAAACAGAAAGTGGTCGTGAGTTTAGTATACATTCGATTTGTGTAAGAAGTGTTGTAAACTCTTCATAGGTAAGTAGCGTGTCGCCTATAACGCGTTTTAAATGCGACTTAATGCCTTTTATATTAGATTCCCAAGCACCACCAAAATGAGGAGCGTTGGGAGTGCTCGTTTTCCAGGTAATACCGTGCTCTACAGCTTCATTCAAAAATGCCTCCGAATAAGTTTTAGATTTAATAAAATTATGTAAATCATTATAATGCGCTTTTGCACCTACGAAGTTAGTGCCATTGTCCGAAAATAACTCTAAGCAATTTCCTCTACGCGATATAAATCGCTTGAAAGCTTTGATAAATGACTCAGTACTTAATAATAACAATGCACATAATTCGAGGCGTGCTAGAGTTTGCATTTTATTAGCAGTTGGCGACACCTTGCTTTTAGCGCATACTAGATTGACCGTGTTGGGAGAACCCTTAATGCACAAATAAACGTTGGCGCCGTATCCACTTTCACTTGCGTCTGAAAAACCTACTACTATCAACTCAGAACTGTAAGATGGCACTCCTAAGAAACGAGGAATTTTTACACTAGATAAAAGTGGTAGCTCATTTCGAAGGATGCACCATGCGTCGCAAATATCTTGTGGTGGGCATTCATCCCAATCTACATGTTGTAACCAAAGCGATTTCATAATTAACTTAGCCTTTAATATTACGGGTGCACAGAAACCATTGATATCCCACAAGCGAGCGATAGTTGCTAAGATAATGCGTTTAGTAATTATTTGCGAAGTTTCCTTTACCGAGATTACGAATTGATCTTTTTCAGGAATCCATTTTAAGCCTAATAATTTTAAATTGTCATTTTGATCAAAATGAACATGTGAAAGGTTATGATTTTCAGGAATTGATTCTAATAATGCGGGGCAATTACTTATAAATTTTACTAGATCAAAACCACCTTTTTTAAACAGGTTTATTAATTGGTTAGATAGGTTTATACCTTCTTGCGGTGTACATACGGATATTGCCAAATCGTCCATGAATAAATTACTTTGAGCTACATCTGCTGCGTATGGATATTCCTGTCTCTCTTGTTCAGCTAGTTCGCGGATTGTCCGCATTGCTAAATATGGGCTGCAAGACAGACCGAAACAAACGCGATTGAACTCATATAAATTAGCGCTATCCTCATCTTCAAAGCGATATAGAATTCGTAAAAATTTACGATAATTATTATGTACCAATATTTGTAAATACATCTGCTTAATATCGGCACTTATAGCAATAGGAAATAAACGAAATTGAATTAAGATCGCAAGTAAATCATTTTGTAAGTTTGGCCCGGTATGCAGACAGTCGTTTAACGACAACCCGGAAGTTGTTTTTGCACTTGCATCTAGAACTATTCGTAATTTCGTACTAATTTTATCATTGCGTGAAACTGCGTGGTGAGGAATAATATATTGCCTCTCACTGAAATTATAATTATCTATGCGGGTAATATAATTTTTATTTAAGTACTCTCTAATAATTTCGTCATACTGTAATTTTAAATTATTATTGAGTTTAAACTTGCGTTCTAAATGCGTATATCTCTTAGATGCGATTTTAAATGAATCCCCTAACTGCGAAGGGTCTTGGTTAAAGGGTAAAATAGTAGTGAAGCGGCCTGATTTATCGCGAGAAATATTATTTGAATATAACAACTCACATTGTTTATCCGCGGGTGAAAAATGTTTTTTGTCCGGTACATCTTCAACGTTCAAAAAACGATTCATTAAACCTTCCATTGAAGTATCCTCACTACAAATATATGAGTATGTGTCACTGAGACAAGCGGTAGCGTTAGCGGACGCGGATTGTAAAACACGTGCGGAGCCTACAATAATGTAACCAAATTCGGATTCCAGAGCGTCGGGATTTCCATTCGAACCCACTATTTTATTTCCCTTCAATATGTGGGCAAAAACTTCTGAACCAATTAGCATGTCTATTGGACCCTTCGTATGAAACGATTGGTCTGCGAACGGTAAATTAAATAAATAATCGAGCGATGTACAATCTACATTAACTTGCGGTAAATCACCCGAAATCTTATTAATAACTAAACATTGTATGTTCAAGCGGAAATCATTATGTCGCGAAAATACTGTTACATTGGCTATACCCTGTATCGGTTGCGGAATGTCACCAATACCATTTACTTGAATGGAATTGGCGGAGTTAAATATATTTAATCCAAGTTTCTTAGAACATTGTTTGGTAATAAAATGTCTCTGAGAACCCATATCGATAAGTACTCTGACTGGGTGTAATATAGAATTTTTATCTTTTACTAAAATGACTGCGGAACCTAATAAAATAATTTTATTTTTATGACGCGTGGATTCAGAATTCATCTGACTACAAAGAGATACAGTTTTGTCTTGGGTACTTTTAGATGTATCGTTATTATGTAACTGATTATCAGAGGTCAATGACCTTGAATTCCCCCCGACCATGCCATCTAAACTGTTCTCAGGAAAGTGTAACAAGGAATGGTGCCTCTTGTTTCCTTTACAAAATTTACACGATGATACAGACTGACAAAATCGACTAGTATGCAACAAACTCAAACAATTTATACAACCGTTCACATTCTTTATATATTTGTATCTATCTAGCGGTGAAAGAGTTTTAAATTTCGCGCAATTATATATTTGTTCATGTTCATTCGATTTACAAAATGAACAGTGTTTATTAAGACGCGCGGTGACGTCATTTGCAATTAATGCGCGTGGAGCTCGCTGTGTCGAACGACCGCTCCTCGCGTCTCCAGCGGCGCAGTGCTTATACTTACTACCGGCGCTTGCGTTGATTTTAATATCTGGCGTAATTCTTTTTAATATTTTATATTGTTCCCGGAGAAATATTACAAAGTCTTCGTAATTGGGATATGATTGTTTTCTATTAATATTTTCGAATTGTTGCACTGTGTCCGTATCTAGTTTGCGTAAACCTAAATGAACAAACATGTAATCTAACAAATTATCGATCTTTAATTGTTTCAAAGCGGCTACAGACGTAGAATATTCGTCAATGAATGCGTCTAATTGACTCGGCGTAGCATTGTGAAGCGATTTTAGATTTAATATTTTTTCTATATAGGTAGTAGCTATCTCACGGTCGTCCGTGTATTTATCAACCAGTGCGTTATAAATTATATTATAATTTTCTGCGGTCGGACTTAAACTTAGCCATATTGACTCAGCCTTCCCTTTAAGTTTACTAATTAAGTACCTTACACGTAGTGAGTCATTTAGACTCGGATTATTGTGAACCATTGAGTTATAACATTCAATGAACATAGGAAATTTTTCATAGTCACCATAGAATTCCGGTATTGATAATTTCTCTAATTGAAAATTTAAATATTGTTCATTGTGTTCAGCGGTATTAACATTTTGCGATATATTGAAGCGTGTTAAGGCATTTTTTACTCCACAATAATAATCTTCGAATGCCCATATTGCCTCATAATTTGGTAGGTACTTAGGATCTAATTTCAAATTAAGTCGGTTAATATTATCGACTATATTTTGAAATTCTTCGCGCATCGAATCTATGTTTGTCGCTTGACTAATAAAGAGAGGAGTTTGGCGATCCTCCTGACTCGTAGGTATAGATTCGTAAATAGATTTAATGCGTAAATAATAAGATTGTTTTTTACTTTCGAGTAGAGATATTTCTCCGATACCTACTGAACCTTCAGCTACTTCTCCCTTTTTGGACCTATGCTCCATTTTTAAAGTTAATAATATTAAACAATGTAATTAAAAACAAATACAATTGAATAGTATTCGTCTCAACGGTAATATAAAATATCAAAATGCGAGGGTAAATAATAAATTTATGAAATTGCGTATGCGGTTTTAAAGTCTTAGGATGTAAAAATAGGGAATTTAGGGCACAATCCAGGAACGAAGGACCATTAAAAGATGGTAGAAAATACCAACTGCGGGCTGGCCGGCCTCCAAATCTCCTATTTCTTGCCGAGGGTCTGGTGATACACTGGGTCGCTCAGGGCGAAAATATAAGGAATATGTCCACTTACCGAGCAATCTCTCATGCACATCCAATCCCGAGGATCCTGCAGCTTACGTAATGGCGTGAATGCGGTGTAAGGCGTGATGCGGCGAAATGATAAATTATTATAAAGAATTGCGGTTTGCGTTGCGGAGCGGTTGCGCGTATATTTTTAAACCAACTGTCAAGTTTAACTCGCGGCGTGGGTTGCCAGGCACGAGAAAATCACTCGGCAAGAATGACAGTGATTCCTGACATTCTCACCCCAGCAACCGAATGATTCACCAGACACTAACTTGATAACTCGTTAAACAAAAGAGATTAAAAATACTCGCTTAAAAACAAAAATATCTAATTATACGTCATTACAGAAAGATTTTGATCGCGAACAAATGATTATTCCCTTAGGGCAACGATCTTGGAGTAACGATACGGCGGGTGGGCGATTAATTAGACGGGAAAAAAAAAAAAAAACGTCGACGTCTATCCAATAAAATAATAAATCAATGAAGAATTCTGGCGTATAAATTGTTAGGTTAAAACACGGATATTTTATTAGATTAGATTCGTAACTCTTCAAATTAAATACTAGAGATAGTGCAGTTGATTTGTTACATCTTATAAGGATATCATATAGTGATGTTAATTTTTTTTTATCTGACGGCAAATTGTAGAACGCTTTATTATGCAGCCATTTCCTCTCTAATCTACTGCTCTCGGCTTCTTTGCGTGTGTCAGCGTATATTTGACACTTAGGGCTTTTAAATTCTCACGTTTATCATAACTTCACATCCTTTAACAAATAATATATTAAGAGACAAAGAATTGTACCTATTTTATTTAAAAAATCATGAAAATTGGTTATATCGTTCTTAAGTTATAAATAACCCTAGTAACAGATACAAAATTAAGGAACTTTAAATAACTTTTTATTTAAAATCGCCTATGTCCACGAGTTTTTTTTTTTTTTTTTAGAATCCAGCGAAAATAATTTTATACTTTATGCTAATTTTTGTATAAAATCACACTACAATTATTATTAACACACCAAACAAACGGCTTTACAATTATAAATTCGCTTTCAAACAGTTCTCCAGTGTTAGGCGTGAATGTAATGGGCCCATAATAGTGTTTAAGTAGCATAGTATAATGAGGGGTCTCCAAGATTAAATGGGCTTTGGGTTCCCTTTTTTGTGTAGTCCGTAAACCGGTTGAAAGATTCCTTTATTAATTATTTATGTGGGACTGTTTTTGAATGTATAATTAGAATTTAATTAAACGCCATTATGGAGAGTTATTTTTGTTTTGTCGTACTGTTTTTGTTTTCTGATGTTTTATTTATATATAGTGAGTGGGTAGCGTGTGTGGGTATAGTCTAGATCTTAAGACTTGACTCAGCAGAAATTCTCCATGGTCTGTTCGTCACATTGCTATTGCTAGGTGTTTTAAATTCGTGTTGATTTTAATTCGTTTAGGTAAAGAGAAGAAGATCCGTAAAAAAAAACAAAGTAGGTGTCATTGTCCGAAGAATTACCAAATTAAGTGTAGTTGCTCATAGAACCGATGACTGAAGGGCGCAAAAGATTGTTTTTTGACTGTTTGGTTTGATTAAGACGTAGCGTGTTTAGCCTCCAACAAGTTGGACCGACGAACTGATGAAAGTCGCTGAAATATGCTGCATGCGTGTACCGCAGGACCAGTCGTTGTATATTTATTTGGGGGAGACCTAAGTCCAGCAGTGGATGTCTTTCGGTTAACTGTATGAACGGATAGTGAGATGGCACACATGAAACTTTAACTAAACCTGTAGAACTTTTAACCTGTTCCTGTTATCATAAAAAACGGTATGCTGTTGACCGGAGCAAAAGTCAGCCAAAACCCAAAGTCAAGTTCTTAATTATTCTATAAGTGAAAGAAAATTGAAAATCGGTTCAGTTTTGGAGGAGGAAACAGGCTACTACGAAGTGAGGTTTTCGTATCAACCCGTACTGCTGTTGTCCTTTTCGTGATTTATAACTCTTTCTTTGCGGTGCAACGCGATAGTAATACATTTCTGAAATACCTATTAGCATGAACAGTGTCATTGTATCGCGCTGGCGCAGGTATAGAAGTCTCCACAATTGAAGACAGGTACACGTCCTAGGCCGCTGCAAACTCTGAACCTATATACAGTATTAATAAATAATAATAACGCCGGCACACAAAAAAACGAAAATTGTTTGTGCATTTGACCGGACCCATCTACGGACATGTATTTCGACCCGCTGAATCCAAATTTGAGGTCCGTTTGGCACGGTCACGCCCTCGATTTGAGTAAAATGCAAATAACACCAAAAAAGGCAAATAAATCCGAAAAAATTTTGAAGTCGGATCAATTATGGTTTTTATGTATTTCAATCCAATTAATCTGGAGCAAAAAGTTATTATCCCGTTGAGCAATAAAAATTAAAAAAAAAATGAAAAATCGAATTTATGGAGATGAAAAATGTTGTTGTGGGTTCAAATCGAGTATAATTTATGTGTAACTTCCTCCACTGAATCTGAAGTTTACTTTTGCCCATTAACATTAGAAAATTAGAAAAAAAAATAATTCAAAAAGCCGAATAAATTATCCAAGTTGCAGTTATAATCTTGAAAAAAAAAAAAATCTATTAAGAGGATATGCTAGCGGCATTTATTCCATACAAACGGAGTACCCTGTTTGCTTCCTGGATAATAACATTATGGTAAATATTTTTATACCAAATAATATATATCCATCACCGCAATGCTAGTACGTTTTGGTTTTTACCATTAATGTGTCGAGTACCCATAAAAATGACACAATAGGAAGACAATAGGAAAACAATGGAAAACTGGCGTAAACGCCAGGTTAGTGCTCAATGAGTTATATAGTTAATGTAGAAACTAGGAGTCTTTGAAAATGAGAAAAATGCTCGATTTTTACAGACACTTTCAGCATTTTACTCAAATCGTGGACGTGACCGTGCCAAACGGACCTCAAATTCGGATTCAGCGGGTCGAAATACATGTCCGTAGATGGGTCCGGTCAAATGCACAAAATAATTCCATTTTTTTTTGTCCGGTGTAATTAAGATCTATGATTAATGTCATAAATATTAAACGATAAACTATATACCTATAATTTAACGCTGCGAAAATGATGATAAAATTTTTAAATAAAATCATTATCATCAGTATTTCGTATATCATCGCCTAAACTAATTATGAAGCAATCGTAACTAATTACACTCGCGGTTTTGTTGTACATATAATAAAATATAAACACGAAATAATAATTATATTATTTTTATGATTATGAATGAACAAAATATTATTATTTTTATGTTATCAGTGTACGTTTTACAAGTCGTATGCGTGTCTATATTAAATCCGGTAATAGAAAATGTTAGCGGCAGTATTAATCTTAGGGAACCTGGACGCCTTGTCAATTCGATTCTATATAAAGTGGTGAATAAATACGACTGTTCGGCGCCAGGTGTTTACGGTGAGTGATTGAAGAACTAGTGAATTGTTACCGTTTACATTCATACTTCATTTCTACGCTTTAATTGCCAGTTGTCTTCATCAGTCGCCAAACGCACGCGTTAGTTGCCAACCGCCTGCATTAGATGCTAGTCGCATTTCTATATATTCTCCCAGTTTATTTATATAGTAAATAAACAATAACACATTATCGAAGATGTATTTACTGCGACGTTGATTGTAAAAAAATGATATCTTTGCTTATCTTTAATACTGACGTATTTATTATTGTTACTTTTTATTATATATCAATGTTTTATATGTCGATTATTTAAGATTATAGTTGATAAAATGATATAGATATTAGAGACTTCCTAGTACTAGTATAATAATTTATACCTAAATTGTAATGCTTCGATTGGTTATTTTTTTATACATTTATAGGTCACATTTTGATTAATATACTTTTATATTTTTATTGTTTTTATATTATTATTCAATTTATAATATTTCTTATTATAATTAATATGCTATACATATAAGGGACACATTTATTACTAACTAGCTATGTGCCTGCGTCTCTGCTTGCGTAACCAACGAACACAGAGGCAAATAGACTTTGTAGTTTATATAATGTAAAGATAAGGGTCTAAGGAGGAATACGATTGTGATCATTTTTTTGTACTATTTTTCTGATTAGTTTCCCTATAAATAGATCTCCAATTTAAAAGAAGAATCATGTAGATCGGTTCAGTGGTTCTCGAGTTTTATACGAACTAATAGCAAAGATAGTTCTTTTTTATCTATTTTATTTATACTAATAGGCACTAGCGTAGAGCGCTCAATCTTGAGTTCGAACCATATGAGAGCACAAAGTGTTGCTGAGTTATAAATTAATGTGTTAAAAAAAACAAAGTTTACGTGTATTTTTTTTTATGGTATAGATCCAGTGCTTGGATCACAATCTCGTCTGATGTTAAGACGATCAGTCAGATCGTCATCTGTTCCAGGATGGTAACATACACTAAGCCTAGATATACTGGTTCTCAAGCGATACTGCCGGAGCATACCTGTTAATATTTAGCGACAGGTTTTCTAACTTTAGGGTGGGAGCTAATCAATCGGGCATTACATGGTTTCCTCACGATGTTTTCCTTTACCGAAAGGTCAGGCTGATTTTAGATTTGGATAGGTGGGTTTCAAGCCCCCTCCATTGACGCGAAATCCGACCACAATACCAACTAAGCTATCATCTCTTCAATGGGAAATCTTCTCACACTCTGAGAGAGTAATTAATATTAAGGGCTCAAAGTTTCAGGCAGTTTTTTTTTTATATTTCCAACAACATTTTGCGTCAGAATTGAAAAAAGGAGTCATTTAAAAATTACTCCAATAACTACTCATCACATTTCAGATACACATTTGTTAGTGTTCGGATCTAAGGCTTGGAACTTTCCACCTCAAGATGTCAACGTCTCACTCTCATATCCGACTGATACAGTAAGTACACGTAACTTTTGAAGTGAAAATTTTCTTTAGCCGTATTGAATTATTTTCGGTAGGGAAAAACTTTTGAGTTCGCGTCACCAACATATTGTTAATGTGACTGTCGACCAGTGTGACCAGATTAGATTTTACCGAAGCCACGTTGAAAAAATACAAAAACGTACCTCGCGACGACGTGTAGGACAATTACACCAAATAAAATACCGAATTTCTAAACATTGAAAATAGAAAAACTAAAAAATACAGTTTTCCAATGTTTCGAGTTTTTACTTCTATCGGCAAACCACAAAGAAGCAAAAAAAATTTTTTTTTGTAATATAATTCCAAACTTATCATTTTTGACAAAAACAAGAAACACTGCTTCAACATTTTCGAGATCTTTTAAGAATAGACCAAGGTATTTAGCATAAAAAATGTAGCCAAAAATTTAATAATCATCGTCAATTTTCATGATTTTCGAAAAAAAAAAAAAAAATTATTAAAAAAATGAACTATGAAAATATTCTCGTTAAAATGATCTGTCGTTCATTTATGTATCTAAAATAGTTTATGAGATATAAAAGATAAGATAGAAAAACTTGGTTTTTTTTTAATTTAGATATTTTGTAAAAAAAAAAAATTTTTCTTTGGCAGAACATCGGTAGATGATAAAAGAAAACTTCGGACCTAAATTTGTCGCAGGTTAAGGGGTCGATTCCAACTATTGGTCGATTTGAGATGGGCCATATAGTAAATTATTGAATAAAGTGTAATTTTAATAAGGAACTGTAAAAAAAACGACTTTGCCATGAGGATTGCTGATAGAAATGAAAACTCAATACTTTGAAAAAAAATTGTATATTTAATTTTACTTTTTTTTAATTTTTTCAAAAATTCGGTATTTTATTGGTATGTTACAGAATTTTTTTCAACGTGCCTCAGTATTTCTGTGAAGTATAATCTGGCCACACTGGTCATGAGTCAAATTAACATCTCGGTGACGCGAATCGCTAACGAGTGTGTGTATTATACTGAAGATCCTTAAATTTATGAACTCTGCTACACATGAAATATTTAATTTCCAGACAAGAATATCATCAGACCATTTCGACGATTACATCATAACAGGGTTCAAAGTACATCTTTATATCGATGGCTCGTATAGCAGCGGTTACATCACAAAAGGTGGAATACTTCACGTAAGAAGAGATTACTTAATGCTTTCCTAATATGGTCTCTCATTCAATTAACGATTTGGTTTAATGTTAACACACTGCTTTCACGTTATAAAGTTTTTATGTTCCCCCTATTTAGGAAATAGTTTTAAGGTTAATGTGCTACTTCGATGCGAATGTTTCTCTATAAGGTTAGCGTTTTGACCACAAATTTATCTGCTACTAAGTGAAAATATTGGCCAAGTTGTTGATTATACTATAAGTTATATGTACTGGCTATCAAGTGATGTTAGCGGAACACACCTATTGGTGCTTGACGCCAGATTTTCAAACCTGAGGGTGGATGCTGCTCAGGCGAGCATTATTAGATAATGCCCTATCACCATGATTTACTCACGATTTTTTCTTTCACCGAAAGTTCAGGCTTATTATAAACTAGCTGTGCCCGCGACTTCGCTTGCGTGAAATACATACTTTTATATTTTAATAGACAACCTTTATCCTCCCCCGTCCCGTCTATGACACCAAAATTTCAAAATGTGTCCTGTACTAGTACAGGACAGGAATCTAGATTCTGAATTCCTTACAAATAGTTTTATTCTCAAACAACATCAATGTACATAAAAATCTTCAATCTCCAATCTGTAGGTTTTGTCCCGTTAGTCTTTTGTTACATGTATAGGTTATCTATCTCTTCCAGAACAGTCCAAATTATTATTAAAAAATAGGTACAGAGCCATCTATGAATAATCGACAGAAATACATATATTATTTGTTTGCGTAATCACCATTCATAACACTTCGTCCCCCATGTCATCAAAAATAAACAAAACTTGAATCGTCTAATTATAGTTAGTAAGAAATAATATAATGTCCCGCGCCATATTTTTACCTATTTATATAATAATTTAAAGTCAGTTCACTACTCTCATAATATGATCCCTTGATACAACGCCTAGAATTAGCCTAGTATTATGTAAAAATATCAAAATACTGTTTTCTCATTTACATAAATTTTATATTATCTCATTTTGTTTAATTTCAATCATTCCATCGATTTTTTGTTATCGAATTAAACTAAAACGCATTTGTTCAGAATTTCATCTTTCATACTAAAGTTGCCGCGTGTCATTCAAGTTACTATAACTTTTGATTGAGTGAACCGATTTTAATGAAATATAGTTTTGATATTACTCCGAAATATGCTTTTATGCTCTTTTTGAATTTTAAAAGATACTTAGTACTTTCTAATTGATACCTGCACAACCAAACAGACTGACAGACAGACAGACATTTCTAAAAATTACATTCTTTTTATTAATTTCATGTTTTCTACATTGAAGATTAATATTTCGAAAGATAATTTCAATGCTCGTAATTAGTTTAACCCCTTGAGCACTTACCTGGCATTTACGCCAGCTTTCCATTGTTTTCCTATTGTCTTTTTTTTATGGGTACTAGACACGTTAAATAATATAAATATATATATTAATACCGGGCACCGAGTGCTGTCTGTGTCCAAGTTACTATACCGCGGCTTAGTTGTTATCACTCAGTCCCACATATCGCATAAATTCGGGGTATTACTGTATTTATATATAAGGCATTGTCTCCAGCATATGCCACTGCTGTAATCATTTTTTTTTCAGGAGTCAATTGGTTTATCTTTCGTGACCAGCAATGTCACCATCCTCTGGTACCAGTTTTGGCTGTACGGCGTACCGAAAAAACACGTCGGTATTGGCGGAGCCCTGATATCGACTCAAAATATGAAAATTAACTGTTAAAATAATACAATAATATATTTTATTTTATCTGGTTATCATTTCTAACAATAATTTGAAGAATTTAACAAGAAGTTTTTATTTCGATCAGAATGGTTCTCAATCTGTAAACAATCATAATCTATACAAATGAATACAAGTGGATCGCTGCTATTTTACACGGTATAAGCTCAATGCTTTGACCACAATCTCACCTGATGTTAAGTGACGATGTGGTCCAGTATGACCAACACTCTAAGCCTAGAGATGCTGGTTCTCAAGTGATGCTGCCGGAACACACCTATTGATATTTGGTAACAGGTTTTAAGACTTGAGGGTGATAGATATCCTGGTAGGCATTATTAGAAAATGCTCTACTGCCATTCTATGATTTCCTCACGATGTTTTCCTTTACCGAAAGCTCAGGCTGATTTTAGAGTTGGGTAGGTGGGTTTGAAGCCACCTCCATTGACGCGAAATTCGACCACACTACCAACTAAGCTATCATCTCTTCAATGGGAAATCTTCTCACACTCTGAGAGAGTACTTATTGTTAAGAGCTCAAAGATTTGGGCGTTTTCTTTTTTTTAATATAACCAACAAAAATTTGCGTCAGAATTGAAAAAAACGGAGTCATTTAAAAAAATTACTCCAATAACTACACATCACATTTCAGACACACATTTGTTAGTTTTCGGATCTAAGGCTTGGAACTTTCCACCTCAAAATGTCAACGTCTCACTCTCATATCCGACTGACACTGTAAGTAAACGTTATTTTTAAAATGAAATTTCCTCACGATGTTTTCCTTTACCGAAAGCTCAGGCTAATTTTGGAGGCACTACCCACTGCGCATCATCACTTTCGAATCGAATTCCGAGGCTAACCTCCGAAACGGCTGGGGATATTTTGACGGAACTTTTTCTGACATATATTCCGTGGTTTCGTGTAAAAATAAAATCAAAACTGAAATTGTGATAAAAACAGCTTCATTGATCAGCTTTACGTATAAATAAATACACAACATAAAAGCTCACGCCTGTTATCCCCGAAGGTGAAATAGCGAACTACACCACCCACATTTCACCGAGCTTAGATCCGTTCCAAATCTGACAGGTGGCGAGAGCCTGTCACCATATCGGGCACAAATTCCAGACTCCGAGATGATACTGAGTAGAAAAATTTAATACCACTTGATCCGACCCGGGGATCGAACCCGAGATGTCAGAACGACAGTCGTACCGTAATACAACTGCGCCACCGAAGCAGGCACAAATACAATACCGAGGCAGGCATAAAAACAACACTTCCCGCACACACTCCGGGTCCCCCTCAGGCGGCTACCCAAGACGTGTCTCGTTCCCCAACTGGGGAGGATATTGACGTCGCCGCCAGGGCGATGTAGTGACACTGCCGATGCATTGAGTATTACACGCACAACACTGCATACACTCCTGCACGCAACACGCAGGTACATAGGTCCTGTAAGGAACCTTTTTTTTATGTTTAATAAAAAAAATGTAGGGATAGTTAGGATACAATTCGCGAGAGAGTTTGCAGACTCAGGTCACGGCCAAGCCGAGGTTCGTACCATTTTGGTAACCCTTGTGCTAGTCACCTATTTGCGGCTGAGTGCGTTCAGCACTCGCCCCCAAAGTCACGGTTAATCTATAAAGGGCCTTCCGGTCAACAGCGTTAGCCAGGTTCGAAACAAATAATTAAAAATTTACATAAATACAACGCCTTATTTATTAGATACTTACAGTTAGTTGTATAAAAACCAAAATAACAGGTCATTTAAAATATACAGGCGCTTGAATTTTTTACTTCTATCGGTACAAAGTATAATAATTATGTACATTTTCGCGTAGTTTATTTATAATACAAAACATACGATAGGCTGCGTAAGTATACGAATTATTATTGATCTCTGAGCGCCTGTACTTAAACGCCATTTTATATTTGACATACTGTAGTATGTTGACGGCTGACATCATCGCATTTGTAACGCGAATCTTTAAGGTTTGCCCTAGCGAGAATCGAAAGATCTTGCCAAAAGAGTTTTTACTTCAAAAATCAATGTTTTTTTAAAATATCATTCAAATGACGTGTTAGAAAATTATGGTTTTCAAAGGTCCTAGAGAAAATTGTAGGATGGGATATCTTTTGCCCTACGATTTACTGATAATAATTAGGCACTTAGTTACTCTAGTTACTATATTCTACAGTCAAAAGATTATAACGATTTGAATACAATTTCGTACATCGGTACATTTAATTTTTTTTTTTTTTTTTCGATGGGAATGTATTTACTACTGCCCTTACCAAATTCATTAGAAGGATCAAAGTCCCCCCAATGAAAATGGTAAGGGAGTGTGGAGGGACGTCTCCACACCAGTGTGGGACTCACCAGGCGAGAAGTGCCGGAAATACCCACTATACCCCCGGAACCGCCCGTCGCATAAGTAAGTGGGACGATACGGGTTCAAACCCACCTACCCTACTCTAAAATCAGCCTGAGCTTTCGGTGAAAGAAAACATGGTGAAGAAAACTTAGCATGGTGGTAGAGCATTTTCTAATGATCTTCGCCTGGGCAACTACCACCCTCAAATCTGAAAACCTGTCGCTAAATACCAGTAGGTGTGTTGCAGCAGCATCACTTGAGAACCAGTACCTCTAGGCAAGTGAGATTGTTATCAAAGCACTGAGCCCATACCGTGTAAAAATATCTGAGAAAGGATGACGTAATAAGACACAGAATAAGGACAAATGGAATGAATTGAATGAGCCCTATATCCGTAAGGGGTCTTAACTTTAGGAATATGAAAGAAAAACTTATCCCATCACCTCAGATTTTTTCGTTCAACTATCGCATGTCGCATTACAGTCGGCCTCGGAGTAGTGGTAAATTGAAAGGTGCTCGGTAGAGCATTCAAGGCCAATATGGCGGCGCCCATGGCTCGCATAAGCTAACCATGCAGCATTTATATTCTCACTCATTTGTGTGTTTTGAAATATCTTATGGCAACTAAAATAAGTAAATAATTATTTCATAAACCACACAATAATAATATAGATATAATTAATTGTGCAGTTTATAAGAATTAATTTAAGGAAATAAAGGCTTTTTCATTTATTTATTTAACCAGATTAAGAAATTATAAAGTAATTTAAAGTCTTCCTTCGCTCCACCTGTGCAGAAAATCAACTGCCTACATTGTACGGAAACTATTCACGGGTGAGATGACATTCTCAACGCTATAAAGGGGCGAGTTATTACTTTCTTTAACGACACCTGAGACCTGAGTCTAGACTTATAATAAAACGTGCCGACTTCAAACACCCGATCAATAGTAATAAAGCCGAGGTTACATTAATTATAAGAATTATCTTTTACACCGTCAATTGATTTCTTTTAAAATAATTTTGTATATTGAATTTAAATATTTAGTGATGATTTAAATATCAATTTAATATAATTATTTAATTCAGTGATAGTGGATACCGCTAGAGTTTTCGGTAAAAAAAATTATTACGATGAACGATAGCAAGACATAAGTACAAAATAAATCTAATTGTAAACAAATTCAGGAATAAATTATGGTTCTACAAGATTTTTTTAAATTATTTTTTTTTACTTTTATTTCGTCTTCAATATCGTTTATTTGTTTTTTTTTTATTACAATTTCGTAGGTACTTAAAATTAACTATAATAAAAATGTAGTTTTTAAAAAGGTAAACATATTTTATACCTTGTCGGTGATTGAATTGCGTTTCCTAATGCTCTATAAAAATGTACTAAAAAGTCAATAAATAATTGCTTTATTAATCTGCTTCGTTAATTTTGTAATCGGTGCCAGCTTATGGATAACAAAGTGGTGTAAATGTATGTCGCTAATTATATTCAATTTTGATTGATTGTTCTTTGAAATCACCCTAATCCTTATTAAGCTTATATGTAATTGTGATAGCTAGCTGGTTCCGACTACAAAATTAACGAAACTGATTAATAAAGTAATTATCTATTGACTTTTTAGTGCATTTTTATAGTGTATTCTTTTGAAGTCGATTTTGTTTTTTTGTTAAAAAAGTTTTTTTCTACTTTTTAGGGTAAGTATGTGCTTTTAGGTATAGCTGTGAAGCCTAATACATAACTTTGGAAACGAATAAATAAAACATGTGTTATCTTTATAATATACGAGAGTTTCTCACAACTTCCTTGAGTTCCAGTGATCAGATCCCGATCCGGAAAATTTGCCCAAAATTTTGTAAATAGGTGGTCCACAAATGACGAAGAAATCGAGTAACAAACATACAAAATTTTTGTATAAAATGTTAAAGTCGGTTAAAAATTAACATCATTATTGCTCGCAGCGCTAATAGATATAAAACCAGACAAATATGTTAAATATTAGGTTATGTTGACAAATTTAATAAATAAATCATGACATTTGTATGGTATTTAAGAAAACAATTTTCCCAATATTTTGAGTTTTTCCTACTGTCGGCAATCCCTATAGCTACCTAGTTTTTGTCTAGATTAATGAAGTATGAATATCTTCTAGAGGGTCGTAAAATAATCTTTAAAGAGACCGACTCCATATGATACCTTTGCTATCGTAGGCGTCCTTAGGGTACGGTGACCGCTTACTATCAGGTTAGACGTATGCCTGATTTTCAGTTTAGTGGTATACTAGCTGTGTGCCCGCGGCTGCACTCGCGTTTCATATATTCTTCACTGCATTTTAATTTTATTATACGGAACTGTAATTATTTACCCCAATTTTTTTCGGTACTAAGATAAAGTAAAACTATTTCACACAAATTCAAACACTTGCCAGTGAAACTGTGCGTTGAATCGAATTGAATTCGAAAATCATGAGTTTTCTTTTTTCTTACGTGGAATCCTAATTATTTTCGAAAACTAAAAATATTCTAAGTTACAGGGTATCACTTCTGTCTAACAAAAAAAGTACCGTCAAATTAGGTTCAGCCGTTTTGGAGATTACTCGGCACAAACAGACTTACAGACAAAAAATTTAAAAATTGCATTTTCGGTATAAGTTTCGTAAAAACATTAATATGTATTTAGTAAAAAATAGTAAATTTTGATATTGCAGATACTTCAATTTTGTTTATTGGTACAAATATATATATATATATATATATATATAAAACAAATATATAAAACAAATAATAGCAGTAAATTTATGAACGCAAAAACCACACGTTACGGTACCGTCAACAAAACTATATATAAACTAGCTGTTACCGCGGCTTCGTTCGCGTATCATATTCCGCACAATAATTCACTGTGTAATATTTTTTTAAACCATTGAAAAATAATGATTCTATTAGATTCGGAAGCCGGTTATAAGATAATGTAGACATGGCTTAAAAATCTGTCCGGCTGGATTATTACCTAGGTGGTTTCACGTCAGAGTAATTACACGGACAATGGGCAAAACTGACGTATAAAAATTGTACGTCATCTCAATTCGAATGAAATACGTTTCTAGTGTAAAATTAATCCAGCGGTTAATATTCGCAGAGTAATCCTTCACTGTAATAGATAGGGCAGAAAGACTGTTAAATTTAAAAAACTAAGCAGTCATGAGCACTGCCGACTGAAGTCAAAACTTGAAACTTTGGAAATCTTGTTTTTTTAACGTTTACATTTCATAATTTGTTAATAGAAATTATTAACAGAACCTTAAATTGTAACATATATTGGCTCTCCGAGTAAGGGTTATGTACATTGTCATATATTTTTATTCGTAATCAAAACATTCGATAGGGTGCGTAAGTATTCATTTTATTATTTACCTCTGAGCGGTATCACGTAAATGCCATTTTATATTCGACATACTGTAACATATTGACGGCTGACGTCAAAGGATTAGTAACACGAATCTATAAGTTTTTTCCCTAACGAGAATCGCTCAATGCCTCTAGAGAAGTCTTCACTTCAAAAAAATTGTAAACGCTGGATTACAAACTTTTAATTTATTGATGACAATTACATAAGATTCGCCTTCTCAAGTTACGAGTTTGGTTCCAGTGAAAGAGGCTATTTAATAAGCAAGCAAGCGTAAGCATAATTACGCGTAAAAACAATAACGTCGAATATACAAAAGGTTTACATACAAGTGGATCGTTACGTGAACGATAATAACGTCTGGAAGTGGTACCCCTCTCCGTGCTTCCACTACTAACAGTTATATCTATATTTGTCTAGTTATGTAATATAGATGAATCAATGTTAATACTCACAACCAACTCCCATTAGTCCAGTGTTGCCGTCTTTCTCTAGTCGTGTTCTTTTTCTCAGCAACGATCCAGACTAAAGCGGCCAACAGCACTAAAAACCTGAACACACTGGTCGATGCCATTGTCTCAAAACTTCAACAACACACTCACATCATAAAAAGAATTTAATTAGTTTTTGTTTATTGTTTCATAAAACATTTTAATGTTTATCATAAAAATTTCGTTCATTTTTTACATTTTATGTTATTTGTAAAGTATCATAAATAAGTCACTGCTCACAATTACATTAATTATGAAAATATAGTCATTTATTGGCCTAGAAATAAAGGTTGTCTTTTAAATATAATAAAATTGAATTCTATAAATCCGGCAGTAGTTTTTCAACTGAAATCATTATTAATGATAATAATGGATCATTATGACTTATAAATGGCCCGCGCTAGTAAAGTATATTCCTACTAAGTTGAGACCCTTGCGTACGCGGTCATTAACAGACGATGTTTATGAAAAACACTATTTGGATCTTAGCTGTATAAAAAATAATAACCGCACATTAGTAACTGAAAAACATATCTCTGACCTATTGTTACTATCAACACATAATTTAACTCCCGGCAAAATGAATGTATTGCAACAAAGGCTATGTCTGAAATCACATTAGTTATTGTTTCATCACATATCATTGTTTTCATTTCGATTTTTATTAATATACACGAATATAAAATAGTGATTCTTAATTTGGCCTAGGGTGAATTCAAAAACCGACATCCCTTGGATGTTGATTGATCAGTGACGTTTCGAAATAAAGCAACATAGCGGCTAGCTCGGGAATTTTTTATTTTAATTACTTTTTAGGTCAAATAACGTTATCTAAAAATATAAATAAAAAATCTAAAACCTTATTATCATCGAAGCATTAAAATAAGGCACAATACCATATTACAGTTAACAATAGCAAAAGTAACAGTTTAGACCGGCAAAAATTTCTAAATCGTCCGTTTGGCCCGACTGATAAAAAAAGATGAGCAGCCTTTCGTCTAGAATGAGCTACAATTACATTTAACGAATTCATAATTTTATAAACTTATTTATAATTTTTATTCTGTAAACACTGTAGAGATTATAAATACGTTTTCTATGGTAGAAATATTGTAAATTTGATGTTAAGAAAACAAGAATTAAGTTGGGTTTAAAAAAAGTGAAGTAGGAATGTATTAAGGTACCTGCCATATTTTTAATACTGTGGTTTTCAAATAAACATATAATTAAAAAAATACGGTGCAAGTTTGTTTTCGAGCAAAGTTCTCTAATTTCTTAGCGTATATTACATATACAGAATAGATGCGTTTATATACGAGATCGCTAAAGAGGAAATACGGTAAGCAACAGATTTGAAAAAGATGTATTTTAGAAATCTATTGCTATCGCGTTGCGCACCAATGAAAAAAATTTAAAGCGTGAAAGAGATAACTGCACCTTGAACTGATAATACCTATTTGCATAAGGATAATATAGACAAAACCAACATTTCGTATTTTCCTATTTTCTCCTCCAAAACTGAACCGATTTTATTTTTCTTCCAATTATAAAATAAGAAACACCTTGGCTATACCTCTACTATGTTGCTTGCTGTTTTTGTTTATATTCGTCATATTTATTTGACAGACGTCTGAAAAGTATGATATAACAAGACATTTTTTCTCATTTTTGACAAGTCCTAGTTGCTATAATAATAACTTGATGGAAAAAATCAAAAAGTAGATACGTAGGACTTGATGTATGTATATTATATGGTATAAAAATATATACTATAATGTTGTTGAGTCCTGGCCTTTACTGACTCGAATCTCACTGGTTCTACATTATATAGGCGAGACGATGCATGGCGCTTACGCCCCTACAATGTCATTGTCTTGGAGGAATACATGGAAAATGTGTGTATGGAATAAACGTCGCCCTCATTTCCTCTTAACTGTAACATCATTTGGCCAAATTGACACGTATATGGTATTTTCCACTGTGAAAGTTTTTATGTTATCGCCTTAATTTTGAAACTCACTGTTATAAATGATTACAAAAAGCTGAACACAAACGAAGCTGTTACCCCCCATCTGTTGAACAAAATACAAAACTACCAAGTTTTTGCCCAGCATTGAGATATTTACATAACAATTACAATAACAGTCATTAACCTTGTCGACCAGTTCAATAACTCACTAATTATACAAACATAACGTTTACTTTTAAATAGCTTTTTAATTACCTGGCGGTGTTCCTAATTTTTATTGTTTATTTTTTAATACATGATCGTTTGAACTCAATCTCAATTTATGATAGTTTTTTTCCGAATTAAATAAATGCTGTTTACCGGAAAGACCAGTATATCACCGAACTTTTAAGGTGAGCTCTTAGGGCGCTCAGCCGACAGAGTGGTAGGTAGTACTAGGGCACCAAAAAGGTAAGAACGTAAGCTCCAGCTAGTATCCAAGACGTACATTCTACAGAATCCGCTCTAACTAAGCCATTTGACTTATTTTAGTTGATGATACTATCATGATGGCTTAGTAATAGTGTTGACCCCAGTATGTCATATGGCAGTTATTATCTTTAATTTATTCAGTTACGTATTTATTATTGTCTATCATAAGCGAGGGATTGCCATAATCACCACGCTTGACAGGCGGATGACGACTGCAGTCATATATTTGTGATACTCAGAGGATGCTGCTGCCCATTCTCTGGTCCCTAAGTCACATTTTACGACACCCGGGGAAAGATATGGGGTGATACTATTCTTAGCGAGTACCACACTGTGTAATCTTTGTAGTGGTTTTTTTGCATAGATTTGCAAGTGTATTATCGCGAAATGTTTAAACCGAGATGGCAAGAAAACTCAACGTAATGCTCTAGAAAGATGGAGCACCGTTTTGCTAGAAGTTAGAAACGTTGATACAAGAGTTAAAGTTCAAGTTAAAATAAAACAGATTACACACGATAACGATTACTAAACGAGGATGGCTTAGTTGGTAGTGCGGTCGTATTTCGCGTCAATGGGCGCGGGTTGAAACTATTCACCTTTAAAAATCAGCTTAAGCTTTCCTTGAAGGAAAACATAGTGAGAAAACCATAGCATAGTGGTAGAGCATTTTCTACTAAGGCTCGACAAGGTAACTACCACCCTCAAGTTAGAAAATCTGTCACCAAAAATACCAACAGGTATGTTCCGGCAGCATTACTTGAGAACCAGTACATCTAGGATTAGTGTGTTTACCATCCTGGACCACATCGTCATATAAGATCAGGTCAGATTGTAGTTAAAGCACTGATCCTATACCGTGTAAAAAACACGTTTGTCCATACATAGGTATATACTTCGAACATAAACAAAATATTCGCTTAAAAAGATTAACATTAGGCTTAAAATTTTAACTAATTACACGGTTAAATACCCACTGCGAGATATTATCAGGTATTTGCCCGCTCGAACATCAGTAAGCTTATTACAGTTAAAAAAATATATATTTATGAAATAATATATTTAAAGCGCTGTTTTTGTATGTCCAAGCCAATGCTACGCTGAAAGAATTATATGACTTTTTAAATGATTTCACCAAACCAAAATAAATCTCTTTATACGTTACATACATACATACGTAACGTCACTCCTCTCTCTCCCATAAAGGTTTGCAGAGACTACGATCCTGACACACGTCTTTCGCTTTATCAACTTTCATAATCACCTTCATACATGCTCTTCGGTTACATGCAGAAAAAAATCAGATTGAGTTTCTTACCGGTTTTTCTAGATGAATAAATTGTTTTCCGAACCGGTGGTAGAATGTTGACGCTCGTAAGCGCTTTATCAGGGCCTAAATTGAATCTCTCTGCACTCTCTACCAACCCTAAGTATAAGGACTAGCACGCCCAGATGCACAACCAAACGTGGCTTTTCGTGACACTTTCTGCACTTGCTGCACATAAGTAACGCTGGGCCACGATTACTTGATTCCCTAATACAACTCTTCGCTCAATATAACGGTCACACTTTCCATCTCTGGTAACCCCAGGTATACAAACTCTTCCAATTGCTCCATTCCTTCTCCAACAATCAAAACTGCACATTCTGTCACATTTTCTTCTTTCTAATGTCTTCTTTCTGTCTTTATAATTATTACAATTTTTATTATTATCCATTATTTTTACTTTACTTTCTACATACTAAAAGGACTCAACAATGCAGAATGTTTTTAAAATATTTATGAAGTTAGTTCAGCGACATTGTATTTTTTTATAATGTTACAAAATTAAAGAGTACCAATTTAATTTACAGCATCAACAAAGTGACTGCATATCACGTTTAGTCGGTTAATCAGAAGCCATTGACAATTATTGTTAGAAAAGACGATTTCGGCTTAATTTGCCTTTGTTGTAATCTGTTGTCCTATCTTGTTTCATTGTATTATTACGGTATGAATTCGTTATTGTTTGTTTATCGTTTTTTCTATTCAGTTGTAGGTAAAAATGAGTTTATTTGAATCTTTTACTAGGATGTTTTTTTTTTTTTCTCAATGAAGAGATAAAGCTTTATAATTAAAATACTTATAAATGTATTAAAATGTATAATAATAATCAATGCCTAAAGATCTGTTTACAAGAAGAATGTAGTGAAGAAAATAGATTTAATTTATTATATGAATAACTAATAAATAATTACCAATGCATTTTAAATCAAATGAGATTAATTTGCCGTGTAAAAAGAATATTTAGTTATTAGAAGGTCAATAAATTCAAGTAAATGGGAACGCAATACAAACGAATTTTTTAAAGTTAATTATAACTATTTACTATATAACTACTAAATATTCCTATAAAGTTTAATAAACTAAATGGATACAACTTTCTGGGCCATCGATCCAAGTAAAATCTAAAAGATATGATATTAAAAAAATACAGAGTGCAGTGAGAGCGTATAATAAATTACGAACATGGCATCTCCCGTGTAAAAGAAACATTTGATAACGATAAGATAAACGGAACAACGCGTCTACTATGTGCCTCTGATAATCATTTTAGATTCATCCTTCTAATAGATATTATTTTTCATCTCGCGGGACCAAGGCATAAATATAGTATATGTAATAATGATATGATAAAATTATAAGCAATGCTTTATCTTAAAAATTTGAGTATTCTATAGTAATTTTTTTTTAATAATTTCATATGATAAACGTCTCGACGGATTTGGTTTTTTTTAATAATATAGAGCCTCAGTGCTTTGTTCGTAATTGATGTTAGGTGACAATGTGGTCCAGAATGGTAAATACACTAAACCGCGAAAATGGTTTCAGATCACACCTACGGGGGTTTGATCCAGGAATTTCAAACATATGTATAGAAAGGGGAGGGTAAGTAAGACTACTCAGAATTGACATAATTTTGAAAAATAAACAAGGACTATTAATATTTCGACGGCTCTAAAGTATCCAGGTGGGCACTATAAAATACTCAACATTTATGCAGTCTATACTAATAAAAAAATTGAAGTGTATATTTGTAATAATTTTTTTTAACTAAATACATATGAATATAAATATTACGGATAATCTCCGGAACCGCTAGACCAAATTTGCCGGGGCTTTTTTGGCAGATAGCTGAAGTTACTTGGCGTAACTTAGGCTACTTTAATTTTTCGAAAAGAATTAAGGATCCGCGTAAAAAAAAATTGTGAATAAAATCCGATTTAATCCAGTTTTATTAACAGGTATTTGAATTTGTGAGAAATATCTTTGTTTAATATTAGTAGCAATAAAAAAAGGAAATGAATTAGGGTTCTGAATAAAAAAAATAAAAACTATCTTACGTACATAGTGAGTATATAAAACGCGGGGTGCAGGCATGGCCACACAACTACTATTAACTATAAACTATAATCTGAATGAGATATGTACGTTAAGAAATATAAAAAGAAAGAAAAATGTTAGAAAAAATCGGGAAGAAATAAATACTTTATGTATAAATTTGTGACAAACTAACAAATCGAGCAATTGATCTACGTGATTTTTTTTTTCTGACACAAAAATACTAGCTGGACATACACTAGCTAATGTCAAAACGCAACGTACATTTTTTTTAATTATAATACGAATATCAAATTATTCAAAAATTAAATTTTAAGGATGTAAATAATAATTTTCATTTTCAACGTTTATCGACAATTTCACTAGACTTCGACAGAAAATTGAAAAAAAAAAAAAATGATTTCTTGGTAAAACGTTTTTGAGATTTTTGGCAACAGAATTCTAAAATTTAATAGCAGTATATTTATTTATCATAGCTTAATAAATTTAACTATCGAATATCTCGTTTTTTACACCATCATTTGAAAAGAGTTACGGGTGTTTTTTTCATTCCTACATTTATGTTTATAATCACATATTTTTATGTTTTTATTGCATTACTAATACAAAATAAAATCCCAACGATTCCGTTTCGAAATCCAATGCAACAATAATAAAAGCAAAAAGTTAAGTTATTATTGTTGAAAAGAAAAATCACAGACCTATTATTCTGACAGACTTTTATATTCCACGATATTTTATTACAACTTATACACCGGATAATAAATATTCTATTCATAGATTACCACTTCTTTGAATGACTATATTAGAAAAAGTTTGAAAGTGGCGCCAGTAACAGAGAAGTTAAGGAGCAGTCGTCTGTTCTGGTATCCTTTTGATACGCAGAGAGAAAGAGAATGTTGAATATAAATTGTGGAGGGTTTTAGGGATAGGCGAAAGAAAAGATGGATGAATTGAGTGAAAGATGATAGATTTAGAAAGGGAGTAGTGAATGTGAAGATGACTGCAAATAGAGAAAGGAAGGAAAACATATTGCGTTGACCCCAAATAAAATTAAGATAAGGGTACGGAGATGAGAAAGATATCTTATACCTATCACACATCGAAAAGTCGGTAGTTCTCTTTTTAGATAGGCACATTTAGGCAAAAATAGTGTGGGGCGGGCATTAGTTAAACGAAGTGTCGGTTTACGAATAATAAATAAGTACGATTGAAAGGACGCAAAAGGTAGAATGGAGTGCACTGGTGCGACTTGAACTGTGTTCAGCGCCGGGTTAACAAAACCTGAACAAGAAAAAAAAAACCTGATGTGTTTTTGTTTGAATTTGTTACCATTGGAGAAAGATTTTTATTTGTCCTAACCTTCCATTTATCCTGAGTAGTAAACAGTATACGTGGATTTAAAAACTTTATTTTTTAATGAATAAAATAATGTTAGGTATTTTATTTTAAGATAAAAAAAAAAAAAAATAAAAATTACTTTTATATTTTGTAGGTTTAACGCATTGACAATTGACCTGACGCTAAGTGATGTTGTGTCCACGATATTTAAATTGGAATTAAAAAATCTTCTATTATCGTGTCGTAACATAATCGGATCTTGAAATAATCGTGAAGTATAAATACCTCAAAAACAATACGTCCGTCTTTCTCTCATACTAAAATTAGTTACGCTTTTGACTATTCTATTGTATATTTGAAATTGAAATTATAAGGAGAGGTATGACAGGCGCGTTTTTAACAAACGAAAATATTCACTGATGTTTTTAATGATTCTTATATGCTATATGGACAAAATTGTTAAAATGCCTGTTTGTGTTTTTTTTAATTCTCATAATTTACGTAAAGGAGTATGGTTTAAAAATAAATTAACTTTTGTGTTATTAAATATATTCGTATTATATAATAATGTATAAATTCATACCGTATTGTGAATCTATGTATATGCATTTAGACAATCAATTAGGTTTTTGGAATTTAAAAGAAAGTTCTCGTTGAAATCTTTTGTTCATAACATTATTTACATGCATTCGTTTTCCTGATAGGTCATTTTCTATTGGCAGAGTTCCTTTTTCCATAAATTAACAAACATAATATTAATCACGTAACATATAGACTTATCTGAATACGTAGATACAACTAAATCAGGGACAAATCTATTGAAATTTAAATTTATTTCAATTAATCTTAATCAATAATTTACATGAAAAATATTTTGACCAGCTAAAATGAAAAAGAGTAAACAAGTATTTGAGAGTCCCTTTTAAGATATTAACCCTTTGAGCACTAGCCTGGCGTTTACGCCAGCTTTCCATGTAATCGACATATTAACATAATCACATGACAACAAATTAGATTTAATTAAAACATTAAATATATGTGGAGTTTAAATTTAATCGTGAAGTGTGTCTGTTAGTAAATTTTTACTCAAATCTAATCAAAGTCAAAATATACTTTATTCAACATGATCCCTGAGAAGACGCTAATGAATGACAAAATACTATGGGATGACCAATGCCCAATACACCTATAAGGCTATAGAACTCTGGAATAGATTGCCAGGACAAATTCATTCCAAAGAGCTCATCAGGGCATTCACTTAGCGCAAAGCGGAAGAAGGTATCAGCTACGAGTATTTGTGAGAGCATTAACTGGGCACTGTTGCTTGGGCAAGCATGTGCACAACATCGGTTGTGCATATGACACAAGTATAACATAAGGTATAACGCAAGACAGTACAGGTTTTGTGAAATTTCAGACGAAACACCAAATCACATCTTGTGTAAATTTGATCCATTAACAGCCATAAATAAATAAAATAAAATAGTCTGTATTTCTTTATACTTAATTTCCATTTAAAATGTTGGTATTTGTTTGTTCGTGTTTAGTGAGTTATTAATGTTTTTTCTTATTGCCTAAATGTTAGTAAGACTTAGTTTTTGCTATTGGGTATGGACCTCTCCTTGGATCAAGGCCTCCTCCAGTCCTTTCCACTAATCTGTGTCCTTGTCGATAGTTTGCCAGTCCTTTCCTATTAATTCGGTTATATGGTCATTCGTATTTTCGGTTTCCCTACCCATCTTTTGCTAATTGGACTTTTCTACTATTGATTGTCCACCTACGGTCTGTGTATCTCGATACGTGGCCTGCCTACTGCCATTTCAATTCTAGAGCTTGTGTGATAGCATCTGTTATCTTTGTTTTCTGTCTGATTACTTTGCTTCTGACTTTTTGTATTTTTCTTATGTTTAGTATACTTCTCTCCATAGCTCTTTGTGTTGCTGTGGTCCTTTGTTTTGCTATTATCGTATATATTCAAGTTTGGCAGCCATACAGTAGATAAGGCAGTATACAAGTGTCTAATACCATTATCTTAAGGTTTATTGAGTAATCTCATTTTAGAATTTCTTTGAGTGACCAAACTTCCTTCAAGGCTATGTTTTTTCTTCTTTCGATTTCATCTTCATTGTGCGTTTTCAAAAATGATATTTGTTTGCCTAGGTAAATATAACTGTGGACAAATATGTATGTATGTATATAACTGTAGATTTTTATTGTACGTTGATGGGCCGTTCTATGCTGTTTGTCATGGTTTTGGGTTTTGTAGCATTCATCTGTAATCCTACTTTGGAGCTTGCTTGAGCAAGAGAGCGGAGCATATCTTGTAATTAATTTACTATTTTAGACAGTATAACTATGTCATCCGCGAATCTGAGAGGGGTTAACTGTTGTTTATTTTTAGGCCTCTAGTTTTCCAGTCTGTGTTTCGAAATACATCTAAAATCGCAATAAATAATTTAGGTGACATGGGGTCTCACTGTCATCTGTCTCACTCCTCTTTCGATATTAATTGCATCACCTCTAAATTCTAATATAACATTACTTATGCTGTTGTTTTATATGTATTTTATAACATTTACATATTTCGAATTGTAATTTAATTTTTTAGTGATTCCCATATAGAGTTGTGACTTATGCTTTCAAATGCTTTGCTGTAGTCGATATTACCTAGATAGAGTGGCTTATTAAACTCTTCGTATTTTTCTATAACTTGTTTCAGTACCTGTATATGGTCTAGTGTGCTAAACCCAGAGCGAAAGCTAACTTGTTCTATCGGATGTGCATTTTCAATCTTTTGTGTTATGCGTTTAATAATTATAGATGAGAAGATTTTATATATGTTTACCAGTAAACTAATTGGACTATAGTTGTTGATATCGAGAGGGTTTCCTTTTTTATATAGAAATATGATGTCTAACGTACACTATTGGATTGGTACGATTTCGACTTCCAGTGTGAGATTGAGTAATTCTGTGAGAGGTCTAAGTGAAACTGGTGCCCCTTTTTTTAAAGCTTCTTTGGTTATTCCATCGGAACCAGGACTTTTATCTGATTTTACCTGTTTCAGCTGAGCGTATATATCTTTTTCTTCTATCGGTTTAATTGATTCCGTGTTATGACAATAGTGTGATTCGTTAGCTTCCTTTATGGTTTTATCTTTGTTTTTGTTAACTCTTGGTAGAAAGTAGTTGAGTGCTGTATGATTTCGTGTCTTGTTTTAGTTTCTTTATGTTGGCCTTCTAATTATTGTATCCAAGTTTTTCTTAAGTTTAATTCTTTGAATGCTTTCTGCGTCCTTCTGAATTTGTTTAGATTTTCTTTTATTATACTTTGTCTGTGTTTACTATAGTCTCTTTCGATCGCTTTGCTAGATTCCTTATATAATTTGCTTAGTTCTTTCTTTGTATCAACATCTCTTTGTATCAATTTCTTATAGTTAGTTCACTGCGCTTGTTAATTAAGGCTAATGTTTCTTCGCTGAAAATTTGTGTCGTTTTTCTTTTTTAGGATAGTTTTGGATAGTTAAACTTTTTGTTATAGTTACTTCTAGCGCTTTCTAAGATTGTACGTTTCTGGCATCTACTAGCTTGTTTTCGATGTTCAATTTGAGACTGTCTATCTAGTTTCTTGTTTGCTCTTTTGTTTTCGAATTTTTTGGTGGTGATTTAGTCTTTTCTACTTTTTTTCGATTAACCCAATAGGACTGTTACTGTAAGTAGTCTATGGTCTGTTCAGAACTTTACGTTGTTGAGAACATCATAATTTTGGACTATTTTTGGGACATTTGTCATGATGTAGTCGATTTCGTTTTTAACACTTTCGTCTGTTGACATCCAATACCATCTACTGCTGGGTCTTTTTTTGAAATAAGTGTTGATTATTGCTAGTCTATATTCATATATTCTAGCAATCGTTCCCTTTTTTTGTTTCCTTGGCCTGGCTCATATTGTCTCATGGCTAGTTTTTCTTCATTTTTTATTTATCCTATTTTTGCATTGAAGCCTCCTAATATTATGATTTTCTCTCGTCGGCTAGTGTGTGACCTTTTTTCAGATTATTGTAGATTTTTTGTATTTCTGTATCGTCTGATCTTTCCGTGGGTGCATATGCCTGAACCATAGAAATGTTTAGACAGTCAAATTTAATTTGTAATAAGCTACTCGCTGGGAAATGCCAGGAAAGTTAGTTATATTATTTTATTTTATTATATTATTTTTCCATGGCTTTTTATTAAAAAATTGACTTTTTATTAAAAGTCCCTTTGTTTCCCCTATATAGCAGAAAACATAGTCTGAATACTCTTCAATGTGGCAACCCATTTTTATTGTTTCTGAGAGTCCTAGTATGTCGCAATTTATATATTTTAGTGCACTATTGAGTTCTAAGTATCGGTGTATTGATGACAGAGACTTGATATTATAAGTTCCAATTTGTATAAAGTACAACATAGACAGAGGCAGAATTAATACCCATACATAAACAAATTCTGAGTAAGCACGCGTTGCTCCTGGAGGAGGTACAGACACTCTCTGCCAAAAAGATCCTACACTATATTTAGGTTGTAGGTCTAGGCACTTTAGCAGTATAGGGGCGATCACATTAGATCTGCCTAGGTCGCAGTGATACAGGACTGTTTTAGCCTGCATAGCCCCTTTTCAAATAACAATAATGTCAAAATAGTACCACCAGTTTAGGTTACAAACCAGTTGAGAAGAACCGACAAGAAACGTAATGGTCCACCCTATAATCACCACCATCTTTTATAATTAAAACTTACATGATATAATTCTTAAACATATTGAAATCGGTAATGTACTTTAAAAAATTATTATACAACCTAACACCTAATTTGTTTTCATTTCTGGTAAAAACCTGGAGCATATTACATGAAGTCAATTGTCGCAACAAAACATTTAATTAACTAAGATCGAACTCGGTTTCGTAGTTTTCTAGAGAACGAAACACCGAAGTGAAACGAGTACAAACGTGTTTTAATACTATTTAATGGATTCGAAACTAATGAAATGAATTCTAACATCCAGTTATGGCATTTTATAGGCTGTAAATAGTCAAGAAAATGACAAGATGCGGAGACGATCGTTTGAAAACGATAAAAATCAGTAAGGTTAGCAATTATTGTATAATTTTTTTGTTGTAGCTGTTGATAGCATATCTACCTCTTATGTCAAGAGTACAGAGTTCAATCTATGCTAATAAATAAAATTGAAGTGTCTGTTTCTAATATCTAAATAACTATTTGTTAATAAATACATATTAATGTATATGCGATAAACAAAAATATATTTTTTTAATTTTTGTCTGTTTATTCGATCCGTGTAATCTCCGAAATGGCTGAACCGATATAAGTGGTACTTTTTTGTTAGATAGCTATGGTTACTCGGCATAACTTAGAGTACATTTATTTTTCAAAAATATTTAGGGTTCCGCGTAAAAAAATTAAAACTCAAGAAATTTACAATAAAATCCGATTCAACGCACAGTTTCACTGCCAAGTCTTTGAATTTATGAGAAATAGATTTATTTTATCTTATCTTAGTATCGAAAAGAATTAAGAAAGCTTATTAGGGCTCCGTATATAAAAATTACATTGCAGTGATGAATATATGAAACGCGGGCGTAGCCGCGCGCACACAGCTAGTTCCTAAATATATATATTAAATATTTGTTAGTTGGTCTTATTGATGCGTAGGATACCATGCCAATCTTTATTAATAATTGCTGAATACATCCACAAGTTTTTGGTGACATACATTTATGTTAGTATTTAGTATTAATAATAACATGTCCTTTGAATTATTTACAGAAAAAAAAAAAGATACTGGATCGATTTGCATAACTGTATCGTAGCCAAAAAATCCTACCGCATTATTATCAAAAAAGGCTGTTTTCCACAGAATTAAAGAGAGGAAACATAATAAAATTAAACAAACTGTAACAGCAATTTTTTTAAGAGCCGTGAGCGAATACATTTGTTTCTGCATATTTTGCGTGTGCGATATAATTATAGAAAACATAGTTCACTAAATAAAATAATTATACAAATAACTGTAGGTTCTGTATCGTAGTCTTTTAAATTTATAATTAAAAAAATTAGTAATGTAAGGCCTGTTATTAGAGTTTATGTTAAATTATGCTTCTGGGTTTTTTGCGCAAAAAAACATGATGTTTTTCTAGATCCTATTGAAGAATATTAGTAATCCGAACATGTTTAAACTTGGCTGATCATAATTTCGATAAGTAAAACGCACTGCGAATAAAAAAATTATAAAAATATGTAATATTGTGTTTAGTGTAATTGAAACCTTTGCTTGATCACAAAACTTTAAATTTTTAACAGAAAAAATCAACTAATTATTATGAAATAATGCGCCCGAAGGAATCGTATGCATTCCAATACTATTATCAAGTGAAAAAAGAACAAACAATACGTAAAACTTTGCACTCGCTAACTTAACTCAAACTTAACCACACATTCGGTACACATGATCAACTTAAAATCGTTCACTATATCTTTGCGAACATTTTTTCTAAAACATTTTATTGTCACTTCGTTTAAGTTACGTTTATGTTAAAGTTAAGTTGAGCAGAGCGCGAGCGTGCGGACGACGCTGTGCTTAGCGGTAGACTGGTTACTTGGAGTTCATTTAGCGCTTATTCCAATGACTTGAATCGGTACAAAAGCCTCCGTCGGGTTAGCCTGTACGGAGTTTTCATCACGCTATCAATAATTATTTGGGGTGACAGTGATACCCATCATATTAAAGAGTTTATATAATTCGTAAAGTATTTTCATCTATCCTTTCTACATGTTCAAACTAATTAAGCATCTCTTTCTCTATCTTTGCCATTAAATCCTCTACCACATCACAATGTACCCTTATTACTTGTGGTAATCTGTCCTTATCTCAACCATTTTGTTGGAAATTTCAATAAATAAAGACAGTATATTGTATACAGTTATAAATGTTTTATACTATTGACGAATATTATAGGTTATAGGGTAATTCCTTGGTTGACTTTTACCATCTACAAATTAAGGTCGACTGATCAAATACTGTATATATTTAGCATGTGACATATGAGAGGAAGGCCAGAAGTTCGTGAAATGGAAGGGTTTTAAATACAATAAAACAATAAATCTATTTTTCGTTTACAATATAAACACCCTTAAGCTGAATACATTTATTAGTGCTATGAATTAATTTTTCTAAACCATCGTGAAATATTTTTTATCTTTTGCCTTATAATGATCCAAAATTGCCTCCTTTATCGTCGGAAAATTACCTTCCTATTAAGCCATTTTTGAAATTGGGAAACAAAAAACAATTACTTAGGGCCAGAACTGGACTGTAGGGTGGGTGAACTAGTGATTCGAAGCCATGCGAGTGCAGAGGAGCCATGCTACTCTGCTTTTGTGAACTGGAGTGTTGTCTTTTCCTCGACATTTTTCATTGATGGTCTCCTTTAACTTTTCTAGTATCGTTGCGTAGTATTCTCCGGTTACGGTTCTTCCCTTTTCTTTGTATTCAATCAGTATTATTCCCACACAATACCTAAACACAATAGCCCTCTACTTTCCAGCTGACTCCGAATATCTGAATTTTTTTGGCGATGATGTCCTCTTTTTATACCATTGCATAAACTCTTGTTTAGACTCAGGCTCAAAGTGATGCGCCCATGTTTCCTCTCCGATAATAATCCGTTCCAAAATCTGTGTAAGGTCGTCTCCACATAACTCCAAAAATTGTTTTGGCGCATCATCGCGCTACTGTTTCTAAAGTGGCGTGAACAGAATGCTCGGTACCCATCATGCATTGACTTTTGTCATACCCAGGTGGTCAAGTAGGATTCGTAAAATGGTGGTATTTGATACTCCAACTAATTTAGCAAATAACTGCTGTATCTTCAAGAGGGTATCTGCAATTACAATATTTTCCACTTTGTCGACGATGTCAGATGTGGTGGCCTCAACTGGCCTTCTTAAGCGGGGGTCGGCCTCAATCAACTCCCGACCATGTTTAAAAAGACCATGTCACTTGTAAATCATTGATTTACTAGGCCGCTGTTTCCTATAAACGGTAGCACACATATTTCTCTATTTTAAAATAATTTCTCTATAAAATTTCAAGCCAAATATCTATTTATGGTAGCCATTTAAAGGAGGTTAAAGTTTTTTTTTTTTTTTTTAATGAACAATTCTTCAGTCGCGTTACCGACAATGCTATCACGTCAGCCTTCAGCGACATGCTGGAGTGTGTCTTGTATCAGATAGCTTTAGTGTTGCCCCATCTAAAAAAATATTTTACTGGATATTGTTTTGATAATATTTTAGTTAAAAAATATGTGTAATTTTTATTTCATATAAGTTATCTTTATATTTAAGCAGTCTATCGTATGTCTTATTAGGAATTAGCTGTGTGCTCGCGGATGTGCCCGCGTTTCACATATTTTTCACTGCGTAATATAGTTTTAAATTTGTTTTTAATACGACACTCTAAATGTTTTCCAAAAAATTGTTTTGCTATTAACATTAAGCAAACATATTTCTCACAAATCAGTACATTGAATCAGATTTAATTCTAATTTTTATGATTTTTAATTTTTTACGCGGAATCCTAATAATTTTCAAAAAATAAAGTAACCTAAGTTACGCGGAGTAACTGCAGCTATTTATCAAAAAGAGTTCCGTCCAAATCGCTCCATTCGTTCCGGAGATTAGCCAGAACAAACAGTGAGACAGACAAAAATTAAAAAAAAAAAAAAATTGTATATTTTAGTATAGGTATCGTATACATATATTTATATAATAAAAAAATATTTTGACATTACATACAGACACTTTTAATTTTATTTATTAGTATGGATAAACTATATTAAAATGTTTATAATTATTGTTCGTAACACTTATTAGTGGTTGGTTTAATCTGTTGATTTAAAAACTAGATGATTGTTAAATTCCTGGTTATATTAATAATTTAAATCAACGAATTATGACGATTCATACTATAATGTAAACATTAAGAACAGTTTATTCAAAGTTTTGAGTTTTTACTCAGTCGGCAGATCTCATGCCTGCTTAACAACTGTTTGACAAAAAAAATACAATGAAGTACATATATAACATAAACATAACAATAAGCTCAAGCCTGTTATCCCCGAAGGGTTAGGCAGAGGTGAAGTAGCGAACTACACCACCCGCCTTTAGGTGATCTTACTTTCGTCCCAGATGTGTCAGGGGGCGAGCCTGTCGCCATATCGAGCACAAATTCCAGACTCCGGGATGATACTGAGTAGAAAAAACCCGACCCGGGAATCGAACCCGAGACCTCCCTCAGAACGACAGTAATACAACTGCGCCACCGAGGCAAAGAAGTACAAAGGGCGACAAAATATGCAGTAAGTCAATTGGGGGTCCCAGTATATACAATTAACTCATTCTATTGAGTAGAAACAAGTACAAATAGAACCAATTAAGTAATATTTAAGTAAACCCGTTATGGCATTGAAATCGTAGAAAAAGAAAGTTTTTTTTTCGATTATCTAAAGTTAAACTTTGATCATTTTAAAATAATAATAATTATTATAAGTAACAGACATCTGTAAATGTAAAATTTACGGTCAATTTTGATTTAAAATCTCGAGGTTTCAAATGTAAACTTCAAATTACGAAATATCAACATTTTTACACATGGATGAAATTTGCAAAATAATGTAATAATCTGACTTGTTTGAAATTAATTATCTTTTATAAAATATAATACAATATGAAATTTATTAAAATTAAGTAACATAATACAATAAGAATAAAAACCAAAAACATGTGTTTTTATTGCTTATGAGTTTATTTTAAAAGCACTAAATATGTTTCAATAATTTTCCCTTTTTTTTTATTATAAAATATATTTTTTGTTATATTATTTGTTGTCCGTTATAAGACCTGTCATACCGTGTGGATCAGAATATTGGGTTAGTAAGAAGATGGATGAAAAACGACTGCATGCAGCAGAGATCGAGTGTTGAGATGGATGTGTGGCGTGAGCATAATGGACAGGCTCAAGAATAAGTATGTTAGAGAAAGTTTGAAAGTGGTTCCAGTGATAGAGAAGATGAAAGAGGATCGTTTGTCTTGGTATGGACATGTTTTGAGAAGAGACGAAACGCATGCGACGGAGAAAGTGATGACTATTTATGTTGAGGGATGTAAATTTGAGGATGCCCAAGATAAAATGGTTGACGGATGAATGAAGATATGGTGGCTGATAGAGATGTATGGAAGAAGAAGACACACTGCACCAACCTCAAATAACAAATTGGGAGCAGGGCGATGACGGTATTTGTTGGGAATAAAAAAATAGTAAATTTTACAGTTCTACCAACGGTTCATAAGAAATTTATAAGTTTTCGGACGTAAATAAATCACTGGTTTTGAAGGAAATGTCAGCGTCACCGTAGTCTTGTTATATGGTGAGCGTAGACAAGTTAAACTTTAACTTCTTCAAGTGTTTACTTTAAACTCTAATCGTTTTATTGTTTTTAGTGTTTATTTAACGGTGTACTACATACGGCCTTTACAATGAATTATCCAGGTACGTATTCACCGCGAATCTTTCTATTTATTTAACATTTAAAATATACATATAAATTATGTAAGTAAATGAACCTAAAGTTAGAGACATATTCAATTACGTTTCCAATTCATAGTTACTAATAGTTAATAATAGTTTCACTTGACATTCGATTTTACTATGTAACATTAAAGACTTTTGAAATAATTCAATTTCTATTATTTTATAACCAAGAAAAGTTTTCTGTTTGGTCCTAAAACCAGAAGCAACATAGCAATAAGAAAGAAAGAGTAATAGAAATATTTACAACAGAACATTATAAGTCAGCAATACATTAGGTTGTTGTGTTAGGGCTAAACACAAATGTTTGAATACTGTACAAGCTCAGCATTTTGACCACAATTTCACCTGATGGTAAGTGACGATGTAGTCCAGGATGGTAAATAAACTAATCCTGAAGGTACAGACGCTCAAGTGATGCTGCCGGAACATACCTATTGACACGTGGCAAAAGGATTTTAAACTTGAGTGTGGTAGCTACTTAGACAGGCATTATTATAAAATGGCTTACTATCATACTATAGTTTCCTCATAATGTCATTTTAATTTACACAGACTCGCGAATCTTTTGTAAATAACATCAGGTAGACTGCACACTTCTAAGACTTAAATATTATTTACAACTTCATCAAAAAACATTATCGAATATTATGTGGGGGGTCTGGCTCACGGGATCATTATTTGACTGCGTCCATGTATTTTTATTTCTACACCGGGTAACCAGTATATTTAAGAGTACTTCAGTATAACATGGTTTGATCATCACGCAACCTTCACGTGTCGTGTAAGTCTAAGCTTCATTTATTAAGGGAATATACTGCGGCATTTATCCCATACAAGCGTAGTCCCCTGTTTCCTCTCTGGATAATAGCATTATGGTAAATATTTTTATACAAAATAATATATATCCACTACCGCCATGCCTGTTCGTTTTGATTTTTTTTCCATAAATTAGTTATTGTAGAAATAAGGAGCCTTTGAAAATTCAAAAAATGCTAGATGTTTCCGTCATCTTCAGACGTTCGTCAAACAAATTTGATGAATAAAATTAAAAAAGCAAAAGGTAGTGGCATAGCCAAAGTCTTTCTTATTCTATAATTCAAAGAAAATTAAAAATCGGTTCAGTTTTGAATGAGGAACTTCAGGGTACTACGGAGTGATGTTTTCGTTTATTTTGCATAGGTAAAATCTGCCCGAGCTGCAGTTGTCCCTTTCGTGTTTTATAATTCTTTCTTTGGAGCGCAACGCGGTAGCAATATTTTTCTGAAATACCTACTTTTAAAATCGGTAGCCGACCGCATGTCCTCTTACATCTAATATTGTAGTTATAATAATAGACTTTGTAATTTGCTTCGTATTCTGACAGTATTAAAATTATAATTAGTGTTCTGCGCGGAAAAACTCAAAACTCTTGAAAATGTCAATAAAATCCGATTCAATTACTTATTGAATTCATGAGAAGTATCTTTATTTTCTTTTAGTAGCTAAAATATTATTATTTTATAATAATAATATTATTTTGAAACGGCATTTCGGGTGCAATTAATGTTGTCTAGAAGCAATTGGTATATTAGTAAAAAGTATTTTTTTAGGTAAGGAGAGGTTCCGGTAATAAAAAAGTCAAAACTTTGTAGTATTAGTTCCAAAATGTTTAATTTAAAATAATTTTTGAACGTTTATTAACGAGAATTATTATTTCAAACATAATACTATTTAGTAACGTAGTATAAAGTAGTACTGAAGTATCTGATTAATAGCATCACAGAAAACTCAGAATACAACTGAAATATATTTACAAAACAGATTAATTTTGCCTGCTTTTTTGTATTGGTCAATCTTTTACAATATCACTGATATATATTTTTTTTATGTTTAATACTTACTAACGTTAAATTTATGGATATATTTTGTGCCAATATTGGTCTACGATAGTTTAGAAAATGATCTCTCGCTGTGTGCAAAAGCTGCTGTCACTCGTGGAGCGTGCCATAGAGTCATACTTTGTTACCGAGGCCGGTATCGGCCGCATAATTCCATAGTATATAACTATATATGTATAATATAATGATATTAATTTGAATGGAAACTTTATTTGGTGTATGATTCTGTTGTAACATGATTATTAATAAGTAAAATCATCTGTTTGTTTAATAAATAAATTAACACTCGCGCAGGGTCTTTGAAAGCGTTGGCGCCCCAAGCGACACATATTTGTAAGTATCACGTCGCGAGGGGCGTTAGGAGCAACCTAAAAAAAATGACCCCGTGTACACCCTGCAACATAAGTAAAGTGGGCTCCGATACCACGATCTACCTAATAAGTACCTGTGTTCATAATGTTAAATAGGATTATACATCAATAAGTTTATTAACATCGTCCTTGATATTACGAAATTTGTACATTGTTTTTTTTTTTTATTTACACGTAATAACCAAATAATTAAATATCGCATCGTGTACTTTTGCATTTCTATTGTGAAGTGTATTATTAAAATACCGCAGTGTCTCAAGACGAAAGTCTTCGACCGGTGTGTATTGCCGGTCATGACATACGGCACTATGACGTGTCACTGACAATAAGCCTAATAAAAAAGTTCAAAGTTGCTCAAAGAATAATGGAGAGGGTTATGCGTGGAGTTTCACTGCTTGATCAAATCTGGAATGAAGAGATCCCCAGAAGAACCAAAGTAACCGAGATTGCCTGAAGAATTACTAAACTTAAATGGTAGTGGGGGCTGGGCACATTGCTCGCAGAACCGATGAAGCCAACGTAGCGTGGGAAGGACCTCAGAAGATGTATCGACGACCTAGTGAAGGTCTTAGGAATCCGCTGGATGCGGATGGTCATCGTGGAGATATTTGGGGGATACCTATGTCCAGCAGTGGACGTCTTTTGGTTAAATCAATGGATGGATGTATGGAAGGATTGTGAAGTATAAATCTTTATAATAATATCAATGTGAAAATACGTAACAAAACAGCTTTAAAAAATAAGTTTTTTTCTTTTTTTCCATCGAAAAGAATTGTCATCTATTGTATAAATGCGTACACTAAAACGTGCAGTTCGTTTGGTTTAATACTGCCGTGTAATATTCAAATAGTTCGACTATTCGATACTAGATGGCGCGGATTAGAAATGTTGTAATATATTTGTTTCTTGATGATGGCACTAGATGGCAGTAACTTTTTCAATACTTCTATTGGACACTCAATGACGCTTTATGTCATGTTTTATTCAATCCAATTACGGGGGAAACGCTAACATTTTAGAACTTCCGATATTGTGAATAATGCATAAGATTCTATGTTAAACTTTGCTTGCATTAGCAATCAATGGTGGTAATTAGAATAGATATTTAAAAAAATTGTTACGCACAAGTGCTCAATATAAAAAAAAAACATCGAAAACGTAAAATAAAAACCTCGACACGACTGACTACACATATCGCTTATAGTATAATTATAGATATCTTTTGGTAAACGCAACTATCTCTAATAGTCGCCATGAATGTTGAATTATTGAAACTTACACACAATTAAGTTGCCTGAAATTTGCTGTCAATTTTTTTTTTTGGGGCGTTAATTGTTTGCTATGTAAGTACACAGTCCTTGTTTGTAATTTTAGTGACATTTTATGTGATATAATTTAGTTAAGAGATGGCACAAAAACGGCACCTTTTTTGATATAGCACTGAATATTAGAAAAATAATACAAAGTCTAAAGAAGTTATATTCATGGCTATAAAAAATTACAAAAAGAAATGCACAACATATTTGCACTACACGCACGGCAGAACATAAGTTCTGTAGAGGCCCAATATTTTTTCCTTATAAGTAATTTGTTTTTCTAACTAGCCTATCCTCTTGACCGGAAGTGCATTTACAGCTTAACCGTATCTTTGTGGGCGAGTACTGAAGGCACACAGCCGCAAAAAAGTAACTAGCACAAGGGCTACCAAAGCGATACGAAAGAACCTCGGTTGGTCGTTACCTGTGTGTAACAAATTCCGCAAAATTTTAAACCTAGTTAAGCCCTAAATGTAGGGCTAAATATACAATAGGTTTAGCTTGGAAGAATTTCGTTAAATATATATGCCGATAACAGCCCAAGCCGAGGATCTCATACCATTCTGGTATTTTTGCGCATATTATAATTTCTCGGTTAAAAACGTTGAAGCAATGATGACACAATGAGTAGTGTAGTGGATTCCACATCAATTGACGTAGATTCATGTCCTATTCTATCCAATTCTGAAATCAGCCTGAGCTTCCGGAGAAGGAAAACATCGAGAGGAAACCATAATATGGTGGTAGGACATTTTCGAATAATGGCCGCCCGGGTAGCTACAACTTTCAAGCTTGAAACAAATATCAAGGTGTGTTCCGGCAACATCGCTTATAGGCTTAGTGTGCTTATCATCCTGGATCACATCGTCACTTGAAATCATGTGAGATTGTAGTCACAAGACTGAGCCTATACCGTGTAAAAAAAATGCTCGCCACAAAACTCCATTGAAGTTGTATTGATCAGTCCGAAACAAAAACTAGACTAAACTTGAAAGACCCTATATCAGGAAGGTGGGAATAAATTGCCTCAGACAGAGAAACTGTTCCACATTATCACGGCATGACAAAGATATAGACTCGATCTTCAAAGCAATTACTATTACCAACATATTACAAAAGGTAAATTGTATTTTGAAATGTTACCCAATTTTCTATTTACCTACCACGCTCGTAGGTCAATTGTTTCATAATATTTACGCGCTTGAAGCGATGCGCATTGGAATATTTACGTGATAAATACGGACAATAGTATCTTTTTTTTCATGTTAATTATTTAGCAATTAAAACGCATATTGCGTAGTCGTTTTGCGTTTGAAATCGCAACTCTGCCCTACGTGTGAGTCTTACACTTTTCTTTCTTTAATCGTCATTTCTGTATCATGGCAACCAACATAAGGAACTTATTTAAATCATGAGCATGGCTTATTGTAAAACCATGCTGTTGTTAATAATGGTTTGAATTAATTCTTTGAAGACTAACCTCCGCTGAGTTTATTTTTTTAAGAATGTCGTGCTAACCTCTGTATTTCATCTAACAAATATTCTAATCTTTTTAGTCGCAAGTTTATCAAGATTCCCGCGCCTTCTAACTTGGATGTCAGGTTGTTTATATGTCCAGATAGTCTGTTTTCATATTTCTTTGCCATTTTCAGCAATCTCTTTTTCACGGTGTTTGAGATCCATATAGATGTACTTGTTTGTCAGTAACAGAGAAGTTAAGAATTAGTCGTATGACCTGGTATGGACATGTGACGCGCAGGCAGGAAGGAGATGACAACATGATGGGGTATGGGGGATAAAAGTTATTGAATATGCTTGTGGACTGGTTTAGGGGAACGGGAAGACCAATGAAAAGATGGATGGATTGTGTAAAAAGATTATTTTTTTATTTATATTGATTATGTACATAGAGAACAAACATATACACATTGATTTTAATTAGTATAGATTGTAAATGATAATGTCACAACAATACGATCGTGATACTTATGATAATGCGTATCACATTTCGCTAACACCATGATGCTTACGAGGTGATGGTGGCGCAGCGGGTAGTGCGGCAGGATTTCGCGTCAAACGACGCTGATTCTACCCTACTCTCTAAAATCAGCCTGAGCTTTCGGTGAAGGAAAACATCGTGAGTAAACCTTAGCATGGTGGTAGGGCATTTTCTAATAATCCCCGCCACCCTCAAGATTGATAACCTGTCGCCAAATACCAATAGGTGTGTTCCGGCAGCATCACTTGAGAACCAGTACCTCTAGATTTAGTGTGTTTACCATCCTGGATCAAATCGTCACTAACATCAGGTGAGATTATAAATAAATAAATAAACAAAGCGCTGAGCCTTCACCATGTAAAAAAATGCTTCGCGGTGAAGACACATGAAGACTTTTACATTTATTTGCTACTAGCTGTGTGCCCGCGGCTGCACTCGCGTTTCATATATTCTTCACTGTGTTTTCATTTTTTTATACGCAACCCTAATTCTTTTCTTAAATAAATGTTAGTACTAATATGAAGTAAAGATGTTTCTCATTAATTATAGCATTTGCCCATAAACCTGTGCATTGAATCGAATTTTATTAATTTTTTTATGAGTTTTAATTTTTTAAAGCGGAACCCTAGTTATTTTCGAAAATTAAAAGTACCCTAAGTTACCTGGAGTAACTTCAGCCATCTACCAAAAAAAGTCCCCTTAAAATCGGTCCAGCTGTTCCGGAGATTACCCATTACCAACAGATAAACAAACAAACAAAAATGTTACAAATTGTATTTTTCGTATAGGTATCGTATATTCATTCATAAATGTCAAAAAAAAAATTTTGACATTACAGACAGACACTTCAACTTTATTTATTAGTATAGATTAATAACATTTTCGTTTCGTCAAATTCTTAATTATCCAAATCTGATCAGTATTTCCATCTACGTTAACTTACACAATTTCTTATTTTTCTTACATCTGTTAATAAAAACACGAATAAGAAATAATTAAATTGTTCCATATTTTTAAAATTATAACCATTCCTATGTATCTATTTGCAATTCTTCTTAAATTCTTTAAATAATTATTTTTTGCTAATACATATCTTATTTGGTAGCGTATTTACTTCATATTATTGACAATAGTTTTACATAAATGTATTATAACAAATTTTAATTAAATAGAGAAGTGTTTTAATATAGGATATATTTATTTTTTTACACTAAATACTTTTAATTAAATGAAGCTTTGTAATATAGCTAAAGGTTGAATGATAAAAGTTATTCATAAAGTTTTTTTCAACGTTAATAATAAACGTATAATGTTAAATGGTATTATTATATTGGCAAAATACTTGTTTAAAAGATTCAATTGTGTCAAAGCTGTTTCTTTAATCTGTTGAAAAACCCGTTAATTTTCTAAACTGGCCGTTGTCCCTCCATAGCCGACCCGATCCGCGTTCCATTCTGGAACACGTTTGAATTCGAAATTCATATTTGGAACGCTCGCAACCGGTCGCCCTTGTAATAGTTGGCTGGTGTTATCAAAAAAACCATTTTAACTTGATCTATGTCACAATAATAAAATTTCTTTATTCTCAACGCTATAAAACAGATCATTGAAGTTAACAAGGGCCTTTGTATAATGGTCCTAAGTCGTCGGCAAGTGCACCGCGAACGAAAATATACGGCGAGGCGACTTGTTTTGCTGCCTTATCATTCGTGACAAAGAATAAACAATAGAATGGGTTTTAATTTGTACCTATTTAATTTTATCTCTGTGAGCTTTATGAATATTTTACCCGTTTATGTAATATATTATTTTCTTTAAAACTAAAAATTCATTTCATTTTAATGATAACTATTTATAAACTTTAATTATATTGTATATATATATACGCGAAATCGCTAGCCTCCATATTGCTTTAGTTCATGACGTCACTAATCATCAACATCCTAGGGATATCGAGTCTTTCCGAAAAAGACCGATTTTTAATACGCTATAAAAAAAAATTCTAACGTGGGCCATTCAAAAATGTAAGCGGGCCACATTATGGCTCGCGGGCATAGGGTTGAGAAGCCTCGGTTTAGTTCATACATTTAGTGCAATGTATTAAGGATAACTTTTCACTTAACTTACTTTTATCTTAATTATTAACCAGATTGTATTAACTATGGTTTATAAAAAGGAGCATGTAAATAGTTCAGTGGTTCTCAATTTATTACAGAAATGCGGAGAGAGAAGTTGACTTTTATATGTTTTTATTGCTGAAAATCCTATATCACAAAATTATGTTAAGGCATGCATAATTCTGAATTTGCCATAGACGTCAGTACAGCCCATTGAATATTCCACGCTTCATATATTTGAGGAATGCAACCATAAGATAAAAATAATACCACAAATAGTAGTTAATTTATAATTTTTATTTGAGTTCTCAATTATTTATCTAGTTACAAACGCAAGATAACACATTGTTAAATATGAAGTAATATAATGAATGTAATTGTAATGTTTGACGTATCTGATATTCATTGTTTGTTCTACATGGCATGAGGAGCGGGGTGCGCGGGGGCAAGGCGGGCTCTCGGCCCGTCAACTTAAAAATGCCGCCGCAGAGCCTTCGAATCGATACCATGCGCGTCACGTGCCGTTGCCCGCAACCAATAGCTGTGTTCGGGCGGCCGCGGGGGGAGCGCACGACGTTGCGGGGAGGGCCCACACTCCGCCAACCGTCAGTGCACGAGGAGCATCCGGGTGGGTAGAACGTTTGCCGCCGTCGGCCTCGACGATTACGAGTTTCAACGATAACCGGTCCGATGCATCTTGACATGTGCATGTACGCGATTGTGCAGTGAAGTCGCTATGAGTGCGTGGACTGAAGAAGTGTTATCCTGGAGGGACGAGCGACTTGGTATCACTGAATTACCGAGTACTACACGGAGGAAACAACGAAGCGCACCATACAGAATCCACCGGCCTCATTTACCTGCCGCTAACGTGTCGGAGACCTCGCCTGAGCCTCAGGGTACTCATATATCGCGTTTATACCCAGAACTACTTGCATTGATATTCGAAAGGCTTCCAGTAAGGGACAGAGGTCGTGCGGCACAAGTCTGTCGATCTTGGAGAGATGCAGCAGACAGACGATCAGTTTGGCGCGGCGTGGAGGCTGCCCTGCATCTGAGGCGACCAGCTCCAATCTTGTTCGCATCTTTAGCGAGGCGAGGAGTTCGTAAACTGCAGGTTCTTTCATTAAGAAGAGGTTTAAGAGATGCCGTCGCCGCATTACCCGGCCTCGAATCATTATCCCTCAGCGGATGCTACAGCGTAACCGACGCCGCACTTGCTAGCGCGTTCGCAGCAGAATTACCAGCTCTTAGAAGATTAGATCTATCTCTCTGCAAGCAAGTTACAGATTCATCGTTAGGTCGTATAGCGCAGTCATTGAAAAATCTAGAAGAGTTAGAATTGGGTGGTTGTTGCAATATAACTGACACGGGATTACTGCTGATAGCCTGGGGGCTACGGAAACTGAGAAGATTGAACTTGAGGTCGTGCTGGCACGTAAACGATGCAGGACTCGCGCATCTGTGCGGCGGCGGTGAAGCTCGAGGGACGCCAGACTTGGAATATTTAGGTTTACAGGATTGCCAAAGATTAACAGATGATGCGTTAAAACATGCCGCCACGGGTCTGCCGAAACTGAAGTCTATAAATCTCTCGTTCTGCGTAGCCGTCACGGATGCAGGTCTAAGGCATTTGGCTCGCTTGCCGCATCTAGAGGATATTAATCTACGAGCGTGTGACGGAGTCTCAGACACCGGTGTCGCCCATCTAGCCGAGAGCGGTAGGCTGAGGGCGTTAGATGTTTCGTTCTGCGATAAAGTAGGCGATGAAGCGCTATTACACGCGACATTAGGCTTATCAGGACTCCGGTCGCTATCTCTCAGCGCTTGTCGGCTCACGGACGAAGGTCTTGAAAGAGTCGCGAGGCTATCACAGCTCGAAACGCTAAATATAGGCCAGTGTACACGAGTAACAGATAGAGGATTGCGTGCTCTAGGCGATGGGTTGCGCAACTTAAAGGCAATAGACTTGTACGGGTGTACCTGCATAACACCCCAAGGTTTGGACCATATAGTGAAGTTGCCACAACTGTCCGTTCTTAACCTCGGCTTGTGGCATGTGAGGTGACCACGCTAGCGCTAGTCCGTCTCGATCGTATGTGTTCTGTGAGATCTTATGTGTGTGCGTGCGACGGCCATGTTGAAGTGAAGGAGCGTCAAGGTTGTATCATGTATACCGAGGACAACGGCGATGTAATGAAAAATGCAGTTTTTAACTTTGCCGTATAATATATACTATATTGTGACGTACTTTCTTCACAATTAATCTCTGCCCAATTTTTTTATGTCAACGCATTATTAGATAGTTTTAAGTGTAATATAAAAATAGTATAGTCACTAGGCCATGTATAAAATTTAATGTCCATTTACTGCATTATTCATTACTAGGCCAGTCACTTTTAGTCTATTGTGGACTCAAATTCGACTTTAAAATTCGGACTTTTTTGTTTTACTCACATATACGACATCTTAATTGGAAACTTTATTCTTTATATTCGGGACGTGACTAAATAATTGAATTTCGAAACATCATAGGCCAAAAATAGTGGTTTTAAAAGAATTAACCAATTTTAAGATATTATGTATATTAAAATATGTAAAAGTTAGGATGTGGGGTCGCTTTCTTTTTGTGTTGAATGTTATTGTTTGATGTTAGCTCTTATGATTAAATAATGCTTCCATAGTTATGTTCGGAGTGAGTGACCCCAGAACCTAATCGCAGTGTTGAGTCAGACCTTTTTAAATTTTTCAATTACCTTATTTTTTAATATTAGAGTTGTAACTGAATATTATTGTTTGATACTTTACAATTACAAATAAACTTAATTGTTAAACTATTCGATACATTTTTCTACTATTTCAATGGATTTCGAAAATCTATTGTTTTACCAAACAATTGAACAAAGTCACAAAAAGTTGAACACTAGGGTCAGTAGAATTATGGAATAAAATTGTTTAAAATAACAAAGAAATAGTGACATAGCAGCTAAATAATTAACAAAATTATCTTGCTGATTATTCGGTTTTCGGTGTCGACGTGATACATGGTCAATATGTCGCAACTCTAATAATATAGTATAATATAAATTTGTTGTAAAACCTCTTTATTGTTTTGATGTTCTAAAGGATCTGTTCTCGAAATTGCTACTTAGTTAGGTATTTAGTCATTTTTTCGAATTATTAAATGATTTTTGATTCGATCTTATAGAAATGTTAGAATTCATTTGTTAAAAACTACGGTTTTTTGCGATTATTACGTTTTTATTTTTAAATCTCATAATGAATACGACTGTCTGGGAGATGTTGTTAATAGAGACGCGAATTGATTAAATGAAAAATAATATTCCAAATTTGTTTTCTTTTTTTATTTCTTTTGCATTAAGTATTTATATAGGTTTTTTTTTCTTGACATGTTTGTAGGAATTCAAGTGAGTTTTTTTTATTAGAATGAATGAAAAGGTTAAGAAAGGAAATTTGCAACATCAAAGTTTGCATTAGATTTGTCCTGATATGGAGCATAAGCAAATGTGTGGCAAATTAAAGAGATCTATACTAATAAATAAAATTTGATTCTATGTTTGTAATGTCAAAATTATTATTTGTTCTACTTAATAGATATAAATGTATATACGATACCTATATAAAAAAAAAAAAAAAAATTGTTTTTCTCTCTTTGTTCCGGGTAACCCTCCGGGGCGGCTGGATGGATTTTGACGGTACTTTTTTTGATAGATAGCTGAAGTTACTCCGGGTAACTTAGCGTAATTTTGCTTATCGAAAACAATTAGGGTTCGCGTAAAAAAAAAAAAAAACTCATAAAAAATTGAATAATTCCGATTCAATGTATAGTTTTACGGGCAAGTGTTATAATTTATGGAAATATTTTTAATTTATCTTAGTATCGAAAAAAAAAATGAAAATAAAAAGGGTTCCGTATAAAAAATTAAAAAACAAATGAAGAACATACGAAACGCTGGTGCAGCCGCAGTCTCACAGCTAGTAAAAAATAAATATCTAAAATTAGAATTTATGACACCATGAACTGTAAACTGCGAGCAATTAAAATTACCCCCTTGTTTCAAATTAAACTAAGTTATATGTAGTTCCCAATATTTCTGTGTAAATTAAATATAGCGTCATAGAAAAACCAAATACATTTACTTAATACAAAAACAAAAAAATATATAATGAAAACAAAGAGTTATCTCAATTTATAAGCCGTAAAAATTTAAATACTGAGTGATATGAAAAAAAATATCGCCCAACACAACTAACCGAACGAAGACATTGATTTATTTTAAACGATATATCTAGCTGACAAGATAACACACATACAAAACATAAAAAAAAGTTACATATATACCCATGATCAAATAAATATATCAACCGTCGATTGAGTACAAAGTTATGTGAATAGTTAGAACTGACTTACATATTATGAAGCGTAACAATAATGATTTTAACAATTGCATCTTCTTTATCACCATTTATTTTTCTAAAACATACAACTAACGTGCGATACACGCTGCTGTTATTTACGTGTTTTTTGTTACGTTAATTTTAGTAGGATTTTTAAATAACTATTTTCATACTATTTTATTTAGATTATTATTAATTAAGATATACATATATCTAAAGAAACAGTATAGTATCTTGAATGTCATATAAATATCTAAAAACTTCGATATTGTTTTAATGTCTTATTCAGAATATATCATTATGAAATTAATTTTTGTTACTCTTAAGTCGAAATACAGACAAAAATTGACTAATAGACTAAAAATAATCTATACATTAAAAACAAACTTCTAATAAAAAGAATCAAAATCGACATATACTGTAGTGGATCCTTTACTTAAATGAATTGCAATAATAATTTTAATTAAACAGCAAAAATACTGGCGGCCATGTTGGTGTTTGTTATAACGTCACACATACGGCAAATAGCCGTGAAGTGCCTCTTTATATTCCTAGAATTGTACTATCTATGCAATAAACACGTTAATTTTCCTTGTCTGTTGATTTAAAATATTAAGAAAAATACGTATGTACCTTTATGGCAATAAAGCAAAGGTGGGCGAATACGTTAAGTTCGTTTTTAGAGTTTTGAATGTTATTTTATTTTTGAATACGTTAGACTTGAAAAATTCTGAACAATTTTCAAGTACTTTCACGATAAGAACCAAGCATAACTACGCAGATGGGTCTGGTGACTTATTTGGAATTTCTTGGGGAACAGCAATGAATTTTTTAGGGTTGTTTATACATATAATATTATATCATACTTTTTTTTATATAATGGGATATATGTAGAATTAGAAAGCAAAATAGCTCAATGAATTAATAGTAATTATTTACATCTAATTGGGCTATTGACTGATATTTCAACAATCGGTCGCTTGTAATAAAATGTGATTTACTGCTTGTTTCAATATCAAAACATATATTTTAGATTGGGATGAAACCAAAAATAAATTTGTTTTCTAGCTGATCATTGACGTCTCTGACACTTTGGAGGATAAAACCATTGAAGTTTCGGATTTCAGTAGGTAAAAACCGATTGAGATATCCTAAACCGGTCGTCAATTGCATATGCTAAATATTTTGTTTAATTTTGAAAAGAAAAACAGTACAAGATAAATCAAAAACTGTTTTAAAATGTCTCTCCTTACAACAATATAGTCTACACTATCCAAGATCTCTCTGTAATACGTAATTTTTTAAAAAGTATATACCATTAATTCTACTCCATAGTCGTTACATTTTTATTCTTATATCATTTCTGTTTTTCATTTTCGCGACTATAATAATATATATTTAAATAAGATCGAATTAAAGACGAAATTTAATTAAAAAAAAAAAAAACAAGTATACTCGAAATCTGCTGTATGTTTGATGTTGATGAAATTTGTACAAAATTATTGCTTTATGTATATAGAAATGGATGTATTAAAATTTCTCAGTTAAGTTTAATAATTTCAATGTGTTTGTTTTATTTGAATTCTTTTTTTAGGGAGTCAGCGGTTTGACTGCAATCTTACCTGATGTTAAGTGGACCACACGGATGATAACACGCTAAGCTTAGAGGTATTGGCTCTCAAATGAGCTACCGGAACACATTTATAAATGTTTGATAAAAGATTCTCCAACTCGAAGACACTAACTTTTAAAATGACCTACTATGGTTTTATGCCCATATTTTCCTTCTCTGAAAGCTCAGACTCAGCCATCGTCGCTTGATTTTATCGGTTGTGTGTATAGGGTAAATTTAGCGAGACATAGTAATAAAACTGTGCAACTTAGATTGTTCAATAAGCTGTGATTGTCCAATAAAATGTTACGCTTTAAGCAATTAAACGTATAAACCAGTGCTAGCGCAGCTGACAGAGCGGCCACTCCAGGCGCCAAGGGACAAGGCACCCGAAGGCATCCAAACACTAAGGGTATTTCCGTTTCTGGTTCATGTTTTATGCTCTGGTGTAAGGGACGCCAAAATGTTATGTCGTTTCAACTGAAAACGAAAGACGTACGTCGCCTTTTAAGGTCAACTTGAAACTGCTTCATTTCGCGTTTAACCACTACCATTTGCCAACAAAACGGAATGTTATTAAACCCCATTCTATATCGTGATGCAATAATAAAATCTCTTTTTTTTCATGAAATACAAGCCAAATGTCGCCTCGAAAAAAGCAATTTCCAATTTATTTGACAGTTGTCTTTGATTTGAAATGAAATGAATTTGAAGTGTTTGTTGTCGAATTTATAACCTTCGCGATTACGTACGGAGATATTTTTCGCGATAATCTTCCCCGATAATATAACAAGATAAATAAGTACACGTGAAACATCGTATGAAGAATTTTTGAAAAAGATTTGCGCTGTTCTAATACATGTTCTTTATATTTAGACACCTGTGTAAATATAAGTTATTTAGGTCATTAGTGCGTGTACCTACTCTTTCCTTTTGGGCTATTCGTTATCGCTAAGTTTTGATTTATAAAAAAGGGTACATTGAACATGAATTTCAGAAAAATCTGTTTTATTGATATCGTCATAAACATGAATTGCAGGCAGAGCTAGTCTATACTAATAAATAAAATTGAAGAGTCTGTTTGTAATGTCACTATAATATTTTTTTACTAGATACGATACATATACCAAAAATACAATTTTTTAAATTTTTGTTTGTTCAGCTATTCTCCTGTACAGCGGGACCGATTTTGACGAAATTTTTTCGCATCAGATTTTGGCAAATAGCTGAATTTACTCCGCGTAGGTAACTTAGGCTAGTTTAATGTTTTGAAATTAATTAGGGTAAAGAGTAAGAAAAATAAAACACATGAAATTGTGAATAAAATCCAATTGTTTAATTATAGTAAACGTTGCACGGGATTCGACCCTGGGATCTCTATCGATTCAACAATACGCTTGTTACAATTCCGATACAAACCCGTATGTATGGGTAATAAATAAATAACAAGCTCTATACATATATGTATATAATACAACACAAAAGTTGTGAACTATCTTGACTTTCTAAGTTCACTTTCGTTAACAACGTCCAACAAATCGTCCCTCGAATAGTGAAGGTACATAACTCAGAAAGTCGAGTTTTTTTTTGTCCGTTGAGTAACTAGCTTGTTTTTTTTTACATTCCACATATAAAAGTTTTCCGTTTCCGAGAGTATTTAAACGTGGATAAGTTTGTATTTATTTTTGTACCGAGAAACACAAAATATTTTTTTACTTAATTAATGTTTATTTATTCAGTTAAATGAATTAACAGATTTAAATGAATCTCTTAACAAAATATAAAAGGCAACTTATAATAATTGGCTTATATCTCTAGAACAAATGAACCTATTTTTGAAATATATATTTTTTTGATTGAATGATATACGAAAAAAGAAATTGATGGAATTTTGAAGTAATTAATATAAACGAGCGCACCCTGGAGCTGTTTAAAATTTAAATTTTTATTGCAATGTACAAAATTTCTTATAACGGAAACAAACGGTTTTTATTCAATAATCAGGTATCATGTCAGGTAAAAATGTAACAGCATTTCTAAATAATGAATTCATAAATCGAGGGTGTACTATAGAAATAGGCTAAGGCAGTGGTCGTCAAACTGCGGCCCTTGGACTGTATTTTTGCGGCCCGCGATCTTTCAAACATTTTTGGTTGAAAACCAAGTTTACATGTATGTAGTTAATAAATTAGGTTTTTAAAAATGAACTCATAGATTGTTATTATCACACAAAATCTATGGGAAATTCGTATTTGACAACACATAAAAATATGTCGAAAAAAATAGTATCAACTACCATGGTATCCATAAAAGTGCCGCCCGCAATGATTCCTCACATTAACTTATGAGCCAAGGTTTGTACCACTTAGGTAATTATTGTGCTAGTAGCTTTTTTGCAGCAGCCTTCAGCACTCGCCCCTAAAGTCACGGTGAAGCTGTAAAGGCCCTTCCGGTCAACAACGGTCTATTAATTTGTAATACCGTTCATAAATACTTTAAAAGTTGTTCAAGGTTTTGTCGGTACCTTCCCCTTTTCGATTAGAAGAGAAGCTCTTTGACAAGTGCAACCTCTTTGAACAGTGCAAACCGAAGTTCGTGGTGCCCTTTCGCTGTCTGTTTCTCTACACCAGTGGTTCCCAACCTTTTCTTGACAAGGGACCACTTTGATTTTTTTATTTATAGCAACGACAACGATGAACAAGAAAAAAAAAAACTAGGCAGTAATAGAGGCTGGTGACAGAATAGAAAACTTGAAACTTTGGAAAAACTGTTTTTTTTTTTTCCTGATAAATTAAATTAGTTAAATTTCATATTTTGTTAATTCAAATTATTAAGAAAATGTAACATTTATTAACATATATTTGTCTGGTTTTTACATCAATTGGCGCTCGGAGCAATAATTAGTACCTACATTTTCATATAATTTGTTCATAATCAAAACTATAAATAGGCTGTGGTAGTATACATTTTATTATTTATCTGTGAGCTAGTACTTGAGCTCCATCTTAAATTTGATATAGTGTAACATGCTGATGACTGACGTCATTGTTTTGGTATACATACACTTCTACCAACCGCGAAAAGTTTGAAATCGTAAAATATCTGACCATATTTTACTCCACATTGTGGTCTGAAATGCATTATGTCGATGATATGGGTACCTATTGTACAGTATGACAAAAATATTGAACAAAATTATCGAAAGTTGTGCCAGATGAAATTCGATTTTATTGCAATCCAGTCTAACTTGTAATTTGATTGAATGCACAAATGGATATATAAGACTACAGTTTATGACCATCGAGAACTATAAAATAGATATAGATTGTACATTATTAAAAATAAATAAATGTTTATGTTATATGATATATATATATATATATATATATATATATGTTATATAATATATAGCTTAAATTTAGAACTATAAAACATTTATTTATTTTTAATAATGTATTATCTAATGATGTTTGTCACTGATATCAGATTGATTAAAAATGTATGTACTTACATAAAATTTCAACTTTTGGAATGAGTGAATTTCGGCTGGGTTCAAAAATTCTTTACGGGCTTTTATTAAAGTAACATACTTATTATATATTTTATTTTATATGCTTGTACATATAAAAATGTCTACTCATCATTGGTTATTAGCAGATTATTTAGTTAAAGTTTAATAAATTTTATTAGGTCGAACACATATCAGCATGTCACGTTATAAACGTAATGATAATATACAAAATTAAATAACAATGACATCGAATTGAACTTCTCCCTAGACAATACTACATAGTTACATACGTTGACAGCGGCAAATGCTTCTGCGACGCCATTCGAAGAATATTCTTCGGAATGAATCCTACATTTTGTACATAATTTAAAACAAAACTTTATTAGCGTGTATAATTATCTGGGGTTATAAAAGTTAAATAAAATATGAAACGAGTCGTTTTATTTTATTATTTCCTTTTGAACATAATCTCTTTTGTTATCTCTCAGTTAATTGTGCTCTCTTTTGATTTTTTTTTAATGTTAAACATTTTCTATTACAGGCAAAGGCATATTTAATTTATTATGCCTTGTAATTATTACTTATTAAGTTTTTTGTTTTTGTTCTTACCTTCAAATTTTTCATTGTGTTTTTTGTTTACATTATACTAATACCTACCTAGTTTGTTTTGACTATGCGCTTTAAAATAGACTCTGTGTTTGCTTTTTCACGTTGCTTGTACTTGTTGCGGTCGGCGTGTATTCCTTCTTTTAACGGTACATATTTACCTATCGTCATTGGAAAAATATACCTGCAGCGTTGATGACTCAGTGATAGTGTGATCGGACGTCGGTTCGAATCCACCTAGTCTTGTACATTATCTGTGTGCCCGCGGTTCCGCCCGCGTATCATATTTTCTTCTCTGCGTTTTTTTTAATATTTTTAAAATAATCATTAGAAAGTAACGTTTTGATAATCACTATTTTTTACCCTCAATCATTTTAGGTACTAAGAGATGTCAAAGACATTTCTCACAAATTCAAATATCAGAAATCTATTTCTATCGCGTTGCGCCCCAAAGAAAGAATTACAGATCACGAAAGGGGCAACTGCAGCTCGGGCTGATTTTACCGTATGCAAAATTGACGAAAACATCACTTCGTAGTAGCCTGTTTCCTCCTCCAAAACTGAACCGATTTTTAATTTTCTTCAGTTTTAGAATAACAAGACTTTGGCTATACCAGTACTTTTTGCTTTTTTTTACATCAAATTTGTTTCACGAACATCTGAAAATGACAGTAAAAATCGAGCATTTTTTTCATTTTCAAATGCTCCTAGTTCCTACAATAACTAATCTATGGAAAACAAATCAAAACGTACGGGCATGGCGGTGGTGGACGTATGTTATTCAGTATAAGAATATTTACCATAATGCTATTATCCAGGGAGGAAACAGGGCACTGCGTTTGTATGGAATATATGCCTCGGGCATATCCTCTTAGAAAGTTCTCACTTCAAGAAAAAAAGGTTGTGATTGACTGTTGGTTACGTAAGCAATTGTAATTAAATTACGTTTTTTTTAACAAATAAAAATCATGCCAAAGTTTTTTTATGTCATCAAGGGAGGATAAAAGACCATGCTTCTTTACTGTTACTGACAAAGCAAAGAGGATGTGTTAACATTTTTGCTTAGTTATACTATTAACGGTCCATATAGGTAAAATTATTATAATCTATCTGTTGTATTTGGGCGACGTAGATAGCTAGTGGCTACTCGACATCTAATTGGACCTTGACACAAGGCCGCAGCGACCCGACAAACAAAATCCTGCCTTCAATTATTATAACCGAAACTCAGACAGACAACGCATTCTGACGACCTAGATAGTAAATTGTTTCGTTCTAATTTTTTAGCATAGATAATTGTCTATGTACCTACGTATAGCAATAACTTATCTATACTATTTAATGAAATTGAAGTGTAATGTCAAAATAATTTTTTAACTGAATAGGTATGAATCTTGAATGAATGAACGATACCTACAGCAAAAATACAATTTTTGTCTGCTTGTTCCGAGTAATCTCAGAAAAGGCAGGACAGATTTTGACGGGACCTTTTTGGTAGATAGCTGAAGTTACTCTGCGTGATTTACGGTACTTTTGTTTTTCGGAAATAATTAGGGTTCCGCATAAAAAAAAAACTAATAAAATACAATTCAGTACCCAGTTTTTCTGGTAGATATTTGAATTTATGAGAAATATCTTTAGTCCCATAAAAAAACACTGGAAAATAATTAGGGTTCCGTATAAAAAAATTAAAAACTATATTACGCATTAAAAAAATATATGAAACGCGGGCACAGATATTGGACTAATATTTTGTTGTGAAGTATGTATTAAGGGGTTTGAATCATCAATAAGTAAACGATATTTACATATTAATTAGCGTCTTTTTTAACAAAATTGCAAATTCTAACTTAACCATGGGGTTTTGGGTATTTAAGAAATCGATTGTTATGGCGTTGCACTCCAATGAAAGAGTTATCAAGCGTGAAAGGGACATTTTCAATAGAAGGGATCGTCAACTTCCTACTCCCCTATTTCTTCATCAAATCGAGGCCGATTTAAGTTTTGATCTACTTTTGATTATTTACTTTTCCTTCTAGTTTAGTAAAAATATCACCGCAGCAACAGCGTCTCCCCCAACATGCTTCACTCAATTCCTATCATTGTAGCCGCTGAGAAATATGTATAGAAAATTCATCCTCCTTTTTTTGTTAAACACACGGTACAATAGACCGTAACGCCAGCTTATATTTACACTTGATGAAGTGTTTTTATAATGACTTAGAGAACGTAATTTAATTTTCACAACGGTAAATGTAAAGTTGCCGCAAACACGGCTGCCCACGGGCCCGTGTCAAACCAACTGGTTTCGCCTACTCATGATAATAATCTTGGGTTTCGCTCAGTTGAATAGAGTCTTACGTTTTGCAATGTTCTAGAAACTCCGTAGATTAGAAATCTGTAGAGCAACCGTTTGTGGACAAATTATTTGTCAAAGTTTCTTTGAGTGAGTCGGCTCCATCAATTTCGGAATGAATGGAGACGTGTAAGGAGCTGTATCAGTGTTAGGTAATTTTGGACATTTTTGACAGCTTGCAAGCAAACCTCTTACCCGCCTCCTCGTTATTACGTAACGTAGGACATTAAAAAAAATCTAGTCAGCCACGGGGACTGTCGACAGAAGCGAGAACTCGAAACTTTGGAAAACGGTACTTTTAATATTTAAATATCTATTGGCGATCCGAGCAATAATTATGTACATTTTCATATAGTTTATTCATAATAAAAAAAAACACACACGATAGGCTGTTTAAGTATACATTTTATTATTTATCCTCGAGCGCCAGCACTTAAGAGGATATGCTAGCGGCATTTGTTCCATACAAACGTAGCCTGCTGTTTCTTCCCTGGATAATGTAGTATTATGGTAAATATTTTTATACCAAATAATATATGTCCACCACCTACATGCCCCTACGCTTTGATTTTTTTTTTAATTTGGTTTTTTTATAGAAATAATTATATATAAAATATAAGTATTTAATATATAATAATATAATATATAAATTTATTCAAAAAGTACATAAATTTATACACAAAAATTTAAAATTAAAATAAAATAAAATACTACAAATAATGAATGCCGTCCAGCTCGCCGCCAGACGGGAAGGTTCCCAGGAGGCTGGCCATATTGCCACGTTGGATGGCAATGCTAATTCGCTGTGCCAAATATTGGCCAGCCCTCTGGTCGCGGGACGTGTCGACTAGACGACCCGCGAGATCCTTAAAAAGGCTATGAGCACTCGGGCCCCACGGTCCCAGAGTTTCGACCCCAAACGGGACAAATATGTAACTCTCACCAAGAGTAGCATATTTGCGCCGCTTGAGATCCTCCGCTGATGTAGCTGCTGCACCCGCCTTCAAAGAGGTAATTGGAAGATGTGACGGTGCCAAAGTATCGACGCAAGTAGCATCCCATACCAAGGGCCGCCCCATCTTCCAAGGCAGAAGCGTAATCCCATCGGGTCTTTTGCCATCGTCACGCACCAAACCAATAGGTTCCAAGCTGGCTGGTACATTAACACTGGCAAAAGCCCGACGTAAAACGTCATTGAGGGCGGCGTGACGTGAAATACGACCAGCGCTTTTACTACAAGCCAGACCGTGATGCCCGAGCGAGTCGACAATAGTACCACATTGGCAGCGATGTGGAGACACCCATGAAATCCCTAAACGCAGGTAGACGGACAGCCTGAATGTGGTGTTATCTAATTTAGTGCCAATATTCGAGGATGGTAATACCTTTAGCCAGAGGCTTGACTCCCACTCCTGAGCGGCTAGTAGACGAGCACGCTCTGCTGCACTAGTTGACGTATTATAAAGATTATTCCGTACTAGTTTACAGAGCGGCTCGTCCCAACACCTTTGAGAGTTTACAACCTCAGGATAATTAGAATTTGAGCATGCGGCAATCCAAGCATTTTTGGCTTCCGTTAAATTTGATATTTCTGAAATATCAAATTTGGATAAAATATTTATAACCAGATTTTCATTACTAAAAGCCGATGATAAGAAAGCCGGCAAGCTTACACAAGATACTTTACGAATGCCTAGGCCACCGAAACGAATGGGTAATGATGCCTGTGACCAAGACCGATCGTCAATTACATCAATAATATATAATAAATAATTATAAAATATTTTATAGAATTTTAGAAATTAGGAGCCTTTGAAAATGTAAAAAATGCTCAATTTTTAACCGTCATTTTCAGACGTTCGTGAAACAAATTTGATGAATAAAGGACAGGAATAGCCAAAGTCTTTCTTATGCTATAGTTAAAAGGAAGTTAACATTCAGTTCAGTTTTGGAGGAGAACACACGGTATTATGAAGTGATGTTTTAGTCTATTTTACATAGGTGAAATCAGCCCGAGCTGCAGTTTCGAGTGCTCTCTTTGGGGGGCAATGCGATAGTAATAGATTTCTGAAATATCTGCTTTTTAAATCTGTCGCCGACCGCATGTCCTCTTAAACGCCATCTTATACTTGACGCGAAGATATTACTTTTCCGAGAAGTAATCAACGCAACTAAAGAACTTATTACTTCAAAGAAACGAAAAGTAAATATGGTAAATAAGGTTTATAAATTTCATCAAAAATAAGCAAAACGCAACAGAGAATAAATGCAATGTTTTAAAATCACAGATGCATATATTCTTTGTCAGGTTTAATAATTATAGAACTTCATAGGCGTGCTTAAGTCAAAAATAAAATAAATGGTTGGAAGCGTTGTAATTTTTTTTTATAAATCTGTAAGCAACCGTAAAATTTAAACAGCCTCTAACTTTATCTTTTGGAACCAACTTGCGTCGGCGGTATTTCCGGACCGATACGACTCGGGAACCTTTAAGAAGAGAGCCTACTTATACTTTAAAGGTCGTCAACGCACCTGTGATTCCTCTGGTGTTATGGGTGTCTATACGCGGCGGTGATCACTTACCATCAGGTGACACGTTTGCTCGTTCGCCCCCTTTCCATAAAAAAAATGCCTTTATGATATTTAACTCACTATAGTAACATGACAATTAACAATATTGAGAAACGTTCACATGAGTTAACAGTAAAGTGCTAATAATTATAGATTTTATTTATTTATTTATTAATCTTCGTTAGTATATCTCAGGTATGACCCTTAACTGTGCTAAGGTCAGGCGTCACTTGGACCTTGGGATAGTTTTTTACCGTTCGACCCCCACAGTCACGCTTGATTTTAAGTGACGTTGTAGTCAAATTTAGAGACTAAGCGTAGAGGTACTGGCTCTATCTATATATATATACACATACGGAGGTAGATTTCAATGAGAAACCAATCGTGCTATAGTTTCGCAACGATATTTTTTCTTAATTAGGCTCGTATGTCTACGATTCGATCTTTGTCATTATTTTGTAATATTGATAATTATTTATGATTTTTTTACACAGTATAGGCTCAGTACTTTTAACACAATCTCACCTGATGTTAAGTGACGACGTGGTCCATGATGGTAAACACACTAAGTCTAGATGTACTAGTTCTCAAGAGATGCTGCCGGAACACACCTATTGGTATTTGGCGACAGATTTTCAAACTTGAGGGTGAGGGTTACCCAAGGGAGCATTATTAGAAAAAGCCTTACCACCATGTATTTATTACATTATTTATTAGTAATTAATATGAATGTCTTCTGTGATGTATTAATCAAGTGAGACTTTTTTAGCAGCGATGAACGATTCTCGGTTGAGGGAAAACTTATAAATTCGCGTTACCATTACTATGACGTCAGCCGCCAACATGCTACAGTATAACAATTATAAGATGACATTTAAGTGCTGGCGCACAGAGATAAATAATAAAATATATACCTATATATCCTATCGTATGTGTTGATTATGAATAAACTATCTGAAAATGTACATGACTATGGTTCGGAACGTCAATAGATTTAAAAACCAGACAAACGTTAAATATTATGTTATGTTAATAATTTCAATGAACAATTTATGAAATGTAAACAAAAAAAAAACAGTTTTCCAAAGTTTCAAGTTTTCACGTCTGTCGGCAGTCCCCTTGGCTACCTAGTTCTTTTTTTTTTCAATCCCAGCTACGCAAAATGTCTGCACTTCATTTGTTGTTAAACAAAGTACTGCCCAAGAAAGATGACGACACAGTTTGAAAACTATCGCCAAGCAACAATAGGTGTGTTCCGTTAGCATCACTTGAGAACCAGGATAACCTAGACTTACTGTGTGTTCTATCCTGAACCACATCGTCACTTAACATCACGTAAGATTTTAGTTAAATCACTGATCTTACACAGCAGCAGCGACCAACCTTTTTAAAAGAAAGTGCGCAATGAAAATTATTTACAGCGTGGCGGGTTCAAGTTTTTTTTTATCTGGTTCGACGGATATAAACATTTCTTTTGTAGATTTGCAATATACTTAAACCACTAAAATAGATGAAAATAAATTTATTATTACTTACTTTTACAAATATATTCATATGGTTAAAAAAAATGGAATTTTTAAATTAGTGTTTTTGAAATCTTGCAGTGGACGCACTAACGCCCTCGGGTGTGGGATTGGCCACCACTGCTATATAGCATTTTAACCCCTCGAGCACTAACCTGGCGTTTACGCCAGCTTTCCGTTGTTTTCCTATTGTCTCATTTTTATGGGTAATCAACATACTAAAAAAGCATTTTAGAGAATTCTTCGAAGTAAGTTTGCCAGTATTGGAGTTTACATAAAAAGACTCAGACATCGTTGAGGTCATAAAAACATACCATAAACAGGCCGGTTCATGTCGGCCTTGGTCCATCGTTTGGGTAACGGTATTAAAATCTGTGCATATTCATGAATAGGTCCGCGGCGGAAGATGAATCTACTCTTCGAGGGAATGGCTCCTTTGTCAACGCCGCTGGGTTTAGGGTACTTTTGGCCGTTCCTGTAATTTAAAAAAAACCTTTCACCATTATCAAGCTTATTTTTGGAATTTTATTTATAGTATACTAACAGTATTGTTTTATCTATCGAATATAACAGGATAAGTGAATAATTTTATATAATGTTATATAAAAGTGTAAAATTGTTTTTTTTTTTGTTTGTCATAAAAGACTTCTTAACCAATCACTAAATTATAAAAAAAAATGCCTACGTTACTTGTGAATAGTGTAACTTTTTAAAGTTGAAAGATTTTTTTAAATCAGTTCAGTAGCTTTTTTAATTTATCCCCGTCAAAGAACAGTCAATTTTACATCTTTATAGTATTTAATAGTATGTCTTATTATTTCTCATTTATTTATTTTTATATAAATAGAGTAAAGACAAATAAATTGTACATAACATGTATTTACAAATATTTTTTACATTTCGATTAATAGTTTCGGTAGTAAGCACTCGTGTAATAATGTAATTCTCAACTTAAGTGTAACTAAAGACTTACACAATATATAGCAAACAGTAATGATGTGCATTTAAGGTTTATATATGAGGTCATAGTTTTTAACATATCCAATTAGTTAGCTGATAAAAAAAATATTGACCGTCACGGGACGCTTGGGTTGTATATTTTCAATGTATATGCCTATTTTCTGAACTACAGTCACGCGCGCGCATCCTCAAGAACGAACATAGCACAAAGAGGAGAAAATAACATTTCTACAGTGGAAAAGTAGGTGGTACATATATCTCTTTCTCTCTCTCTACGTAAATCTATCCGCCCCTTAATGTTCTGATGCTAATCTATACGAATAAATAAAATTGAAGTTTCTCTTTGTAATGTCGAAATATTTTTTTACTAAATACACATTAATTATTGTATATGCGATATCTATACCAAAAATACAATTTTTAGAATTTTTGTCTCTCTGTTTGTTCCAGGTAATCTCCGGAACGGCTGGACCGATTTTGACAGAACTTTTTTTGGTAGATAGCTGAAGTTACTCCACGTAACTTAGGGTACTTTTGTTTTAGAAAATAATGAAGGTTCAGCGTAAAAAAAATAAAAGTCATGAAATTGTGAATTAAATCCGAATCAACGCACAGTTTTATCAGTAAATGTGATTGAATTTGTGAGAAATATCTATGCTTAACGTTAGTAGGTTGCAAAAATTATTTGGAAAATAATTTCGTTTCCGTATAAAAGAATTAAAAACTATATTTGAACTATGCAGTGAAAAATATATGAAACGCGGGCACACACAGCTAGTATTATAATAAAATATGATGTGACTATGAAATTTCACTCAAATCGCGCGCTTTAAAATATTTTTGTACGGGACCTTAGAAATAAAATGTTAAGTATATTATTTTCCCCTCAGACTCATCGGTCACCATCGAATACGAAAGAAACGTCTTCCAAAATAAAGGGATCTAGTTCCTAATATTTTTTTGTCAGCGTGTTTGTAAAATCGAAGGTCCCTTCTTCGGCGGGATCAAACGGGACCCTGAAGAATAATAGTTTTTGGCGTGGCCTAAAATTAAAATATTTTTAAAAACGTCTTTCTACCCCCGAAGATGATATAATGAATCCTAATTATACACTTAGTTGTTATTTGTTTGTTGTTAATTTTTGTTTTTTGTTAAAACGATTTTCGAATTTTACTATATATATTTTGTATAATTGCGTAGTGTTGTTATTATGTAATTACCGTTTTGTTATTTTCTATTAAAATTACGGTCGCTCCAATTGTTCAAACTGGTGAAAGTTTTATACAAAGGAGAGAACCTCAATAGATTCAAGTCTTTTTGAAAACCGCCTACATTTATTAATCTGGTAAAATTTAGACGTTGAAAAGAATAATCAAGAATAACATTAATTTCATATCATCGTCGTAATACGAAAAGCCAGTAAAACATTTGCGGCTTTAAATGGATGCTCGGGTCGATAACTTAGTTGCTTGCCGTTGTTTTTGGATTCTACCTATTGTGGATATGTTGAATTAAGCTGGCCATGCTTGTAACACACAGGGTTACAGTTATCAATAGGCTTTGGTAACCATTTACCGTCAGGTGGATCGTCTGCCCATTTACTGGCTTTTGCTATAAAAAATCTTTTTTTTTTTCAATTATAGCATGGCCAGCTTAATTCAACATATGCACAATAGGTAGAATCCAAAAACAACGGCAAGCAACTAAGTTTACTAAGTTATCGTCCATCCATTTCAAACCGCAAATGTTTTACAGGCTTTTCGGATTTGAATAAGCATTAAAAGATCCAGTAACGCGATAGTCAGAAATGAGTCACATTGACAGGATTATCACAACGCGCACGTATTTGTTACTACATAATTAAGATATAATACGTACATACCTGTTGTATGCCCGCGGCTCCGCCCGCGTTTCATAAATTCTTCACTGCGTACTACACTTTCGAAATAATCATTGGAAAATAATGTTTGGTCGTATTTTTATTGTGTTTTAATTTTTTTTTACTCGGAACCCTAATTATTTTCCTAAAAACTTTTTGGTACTAAATAAAAGCAAAACTATTTCTCCTAAATTTAAGTACTTGCTAGTAAAACTGAGCATGGGATCGTTTTTTTTTTCACAATTTCTTGTGTTTTATTTTTTAACGCGAATCCCTAATTATTTTAGAAAAGCAAAAGTACTCGAACTTACACGGAATAACTTCAGCTATCTACCAAAAAAGTCCCATCAAAATGGTATGGCCGTTCCGGTGATTACCCGGAACAAACAGACAGACAACAATTTAAAAAATTGTATTTTGGTATAGATGTTGAGATATACATTCATATTTATTTAGTAAAAAAAAAATTGACATTACAAACAGACACTTGTATTTATTAGTATAAATACTGTTGCATGTTGAGGTTTGACGTCGTAGCATTGGTAACGTGCATCTATGAGTTTCCCCAACCGAGAATCGATCAACGCCGCTAAAGAAGATTATAAATTAAAAATAGGTTCATAGCCTCTAATACTCACTGCCTAGATTTCTACATATGACATAATGTCGAATATCAATAAAATTGCGCATTATTAACGCTCCTAATCGAATCCTCAAAGAAATAAAATCAGCAATGCACAAAAAACAACGTACATGAACGTATTTATTTATTCAGTTCTCAACAAAGCATGTTTATAAAAAATATACCATAATCACGATATTACCAAGTGTCAAAATTGTCATTTATATTCTGTGACCTTTCAAGTTCATTGACACCGAGTGCCGACAGAAAACGTGATTATATCTAGCATATTATATTATTATTACATAGGTATTATTATTAAAATGCAACGTTGCTCTGTTTGTCTGTCCGTTAGTCGGCTTAAAACTCGATAACTATCTAACCGATTTATATATGTTTCTTTTGACATTAGATATATGTTGTGGCGCACGTTTGCAGTAAAACGGAATCGCATGCCGTGATGGCAAACGGCATGATGGTCTCTTATATAGTCACGCCTCCTTTACGCAGCCTTGATAAGATTTGGATAATATTGAAGTGTTAAAGGTATTGACTCTGTAATATATTATACTAGTCGTGCTCGTGGCTTTACCCGCTTGGAATTCAGACAAATTGAAGCCCATGTTCTCCTTCTGGATGCAATATATGTCATTACCAATTTTCATCGAATTCGGTTCAGTAGTTCTTGCGTGATTGGCGAACGAATTAATAAACAGACAGACCACAATTTTAAAAACTATCGAAAAGTGTTCTATAATCGATTTTGAAGCCTCGCATAGTATGTTTTCTTATATATCTTCAATGTACAGATTTCGTCTAGTTATCCTTTTATTATATGTGTAGATGATTAAATTCTACCAACAACTTTGAAATTTCACATCTGCCGAAAGTCCCGTGACTGTAATTTTTTTTTCCAGTTCATACGTATTTTCTTTGATTCGGGTTTTAGTATTTGATTGCATTATGTATAGAAATAAACAGATCAGATATGTCAATGGTGTGGAGCCCCCAGGCTACTGGAGCCCTGGCGTACTTAAACAAAAATTTCTAAAATATTACCCACAATCTTTACCCTTCACTTGGGCTATGCTAAAGTCGGGTACTAAGGCCCTTCGACGAGCTTTGTTACAGGGGCTCGTCTAGAGCCATCAACGCCACTAAAAACCGATCGTTATTCTTACAATATATACAAAAACAACATCTATCTGTCTGTTACTTGACTTATAATAAAAGAACAAATATAATCAATTATATACATATATCGTAGTCATAGAAATAAAACACTCAGAACAGCAGTATGCACACGCGGAGCGAAGCCTCTTCAAGTTGTCCTTAAAAGACCATGTATGTGCCGGTAATTAAGTAATTCACACACACACAATTTTTTTGGTTTGAATATTAAGCGAGTTTCTGTATGGTATGGTATGGAAGTCTGACTCTTAGTGTTATTAATCTATGATCGATGTTATGTTATTTGGTCAGGTTTTATTATATAAATTCTGTTACGTTCAATACTTAAGTGTATATATAATAATATGAATAATATAAAAAAAAACTACATACATACATCTACAAATACATTATGTAATGATTAAAAGAATCGTTGACCATAATTTTATAAATCACGTTACCGTAGCCACTGGCACAGCTAACAATATGAGAAGTAAACAAAAAATGAAATTCCGTGTAACAATTTTTTTGACTAAACGATTTAATATTAATTGACATATATAAAATGCGAAATATAAATTGTTTTATGGGAGCGAAGTCAGGGGACGCGTTTAGTGTTATATTAAAATTGTTTACGCGTTTTTATCGTTCTCATATTTATTCAGAACGTATTTACATTGTCTACAAGGGCATCCAGTATATCACTTATCAATGCATATCTAAAACATTGTCGAAATAATTTGATCACTAGGTATTCAATTTCGGGTTCATAGAAAAAAAAGTTAAGGTCAATTATCCATAAAGTTTTTTTTTACACTGTAGGCTCAGTGCCGTATGGTGCCGGCTAAGAGTAGATTTGGTTTGTGTATTGGTAATAGTAAAATTGACAAAAGGATATAATAACTTTGACTACAGGTTAAAAAAATCAGCCCTAAGAGATAAAACCAGGGGATGGACAGCAGCATCCTCTGAGTACCACAAACACCTGACTGCGATCGCCAATCCGCCTGCCAAGCATGCCGATTATGGCAATCCCTCCCTTATTGGGGGAGACCTATGTCCATTAGTGGACGTTTATCGGTTGGCTGATGATGATAGGCTCAGTGCTTTGACCACAACCTCACCTGATGTTAGTTGACAATGTGCTCTGTTATGTAATAAATATACGGGACAAACAACGTAATATACTTTACATATAGTGAGCGTTAATATCCACCAAAATGTCGGTAAGTCGATAATTGTGTGGGGCGCTTACCTACAACGAGATTATAAATTGGTATTCAGTAAAATGAATATGATACAAACTCGATACAGTGTTTTCTTAAATATAAATGCTCCAGGATGGTAAACACTCTAAGACTAGAGGTACTAGTTCTCAAGTGATGCTGCGCAAACACATCTATTAGTATTTGGCGGCAGTTCTTCAAACTTGAGGGTGGTAGGTACCCAGGCTGGCATTATTAGAAAATGCCCTACCACCATGCTATGGTTTCCTCACGATTTTTTTTTTTCACTGCAAGCTCAGGCTGATTTTAGTGTTAGATAGAGATCTAACTCGCGTCCATTGACGCGAAATTCGACCGCACTACCAAACTGCGCCATCATCGCTTCATCGCAAGTTATGATGGCATTAATATTTTTAATGAAACCTGGACAATTGCGAAATGATGTTAATAAAAAAAACACTTAATTTATCCACAGTTACAAAGTACAAGGTCATGGCAACAACGTATTAATTATGTGTAATTTGATTTAAACTTAGAGGTAATAATATTATGTGTAAAAACATTTTTGTATTTATCGGTGAACTAAATCTGATTTAAAATATCGGTAGATAAATAAACAGATATTTATTAATATGTCTAGTCTGTTTGAAAAAGGCGGTTATTTTTCCCTGTCCCTGGAAACAACGAGGCAGACAACCTGAAAGCGGGAATGTTCCGTCCAAAGCAGGACGTATGATCACATCTATACTAATAAATAAAATTGAAGCGTCTGCTTGTAATGTCAAAATATATTTTTCTTACTAAATAGATATGAAAACATTTTTTTTTTCAATTTTTGTCTGTTTATCTGTCTTTTTGTTCCGAGTAATCTTCTGACCGGCGACGGAATTTGACGGGACTTTTTTGCTAGATTGCTGAAGTTACACCGGTTACTTTCAATTTTCAAAAATAATTAGTGTTCCGCTTATAAAATTTTGATCAATGCTCGGTTTTACGGGCAAGTGCTTAAAGTTATGAGAAATATTTTTACTTAATCTTAGAACCAGCTTTTTTTTTACGAAAATAATTAGTGTTCCGTACAAAACAAATTAAACGTAATGAAGAATATATGAAAAGAGGGCGCAACCGCGGGCACCCAGCTAGTTAGACATAAAGTAATATTGACAATCTTTAATTTTATTTTTAGAGTGATAAATGCCGTGTAATTATAAATACCGAGAAATAAATGACATACAGCTAAACAATGCATTAGACATATCTATTTATAAAATGTTATTTTATTTGTAGAATTCTATTGTTTTTTTATCTGTCTCCTCTTTTACCTGTTTGGTTACTTCTAAATGAATATAAATACAGTTGTAAATATCTAAATTTAGTAATAAAGTATAAATCGTTATATGACTAGTGTTTCGTCAGGTGGTCAGAAGTGCACCATAAGGTAATATTAAATACCATAGGTCCATAATATTAGCTTAGGTAAGCTAAATCTTGGGTTTCAATTTTCTTAATTCTCTTCCCCTTTCTCTTATCAGCAATAGTAAGTATGCCCCCCCCTCCCAGGATACATAAGCATCGGCGCAATAAAAAAAAAACAAAAATTAATAAGTATATATTGCTTACGTAATCACGATTCAAAAACCCCGCGGCCCCCAGATCATTAAAAATAAGCAAGCACATCCCCTCCCTCGCCACAATAATGCGGACGTAATACATGAAAGGCCCCTAATCGTTGTTAAAAATTTAAATAAAAAAATTGTTTCCAATTTTTTTTATTGGAAACATTAAAACTTATAGAATACCTACGAAATAACAAACCAAATCACTTGCTAAATAAATGTGAAAATCTGATTTACCTTTGGCCAATTATTTGTTTACTAGCTGTGCCCGCGGCTTCGCTCGCGTGTATTATAGATTATTACCAACTGTTTTTTTTAATAACTTATATGTATTGTAAATATAAGGATGTATAGAAGGACAATGATTACGGTCATTTTATGACAAAAAAATCTATTATTCGAATTACTTTTCTTATAAATATTATTTAATGTAATATTAAATATAACATAAATACATTAAAACCTGACGAAGAAATTTAACTACGATTTAAAAAGATCACGTAAATCGGTTTAGGGGTTCTCGAATTATAAGCCAACTAATGGACAAACACTCCGAGAGACGTTAACTTTTATGTAATATAAGGATAGATTTAAATTTAAATGATAGTTCCTTAAATAACTAAATATATAGTCCGATTTATTTGACAGGGAAATAAATGCCTTTCAAAACTCTAAATAGCTTCATCGAGTTACGTCAATCTTTTATTTACAAGCAGTAAAATGGATTGCCAAAGTTATTAACAAGAATAATAACTTCAAAATTTATCTTTTATGTAAACAAGTTAACAGTAAAACAGTGCAATAATCAATATAATGCAAACAAAAGTTTCAAATAAAGAATAAGTCTAATTTAACCAAGGCTGATAAAAAACTGGCCAGTTTGAAAAATAAGGTCCAATTAATGAAATAACATAAACACAAATAATTTCATTTACAAAACACATACATTAAATTATATGTACAAATAAACATTAAACTGCATAAATATATAATGTATAAAAACAACGGCAACAAATTTACACATAAAACAAATGAAAAGTTAATCCAATAATAAATTATGAAGATAAATTTATTCACATAAAAACAACGCACTGTTAAAACGTAAAAGGATTTTAAACTTATAAATAAAACATTATAATTCTAAAATACAAATAATTCGAGTCAGATAAAATCAAGAATAAGAATTATTAAAGTAGTAAATGAATCAAATAAGTAAAAATAATTAATAAATAGATTGCAAATATAAGTTACATAGTCCAGAAGTAATCCTATGCAATAATATGGCTGCTTCGCAGACCTCAGACGGACAGTAAACGGTGACTCCGAAGTTATTTTTAGACACTGTCGCATAACATCCAGTTACACAATCTCGAATTGGCTTCCTTTATGAACTACCAACTATGTATTTATGTAATATGTTATACACCATTAAACTAAGCTCCTTTTGGGGTGAATAAAGTTACTTGGTTTAGCAACTATTTCATGTTTGTTTTTGTTTTTTTACAGGATGAAAGTGGCAAACAGGCGTACGATTAAGAGCATATCCTAGTGGCCTTTATTCCATACAAACGTAGTCTCCTGTGTCCCCCTGGATAATAGCATTATGGTAAATATTTTTTTTCCAAATAAAGTATATCCACCACCGCCATGCCAGTGCGTTTTGATTTTTTTCATAAATTAGTTATTGTAGAAACTAGAAGCGTTTGAAAATGAAAAAAAAAAAACTCGATTTTTACCGTCATTTTCAGATCAAAACGTACAGACATAGCCAAAGTATTTATTTTTCTACAACTGAAAGAAAATTAAAAAATCGGTTCTGTTTTGGAGGAGGAAACAGGGTACTACGAAGTGATGTTTTCGTCTATTTTGCATAGTTAAATCAGCCCGCGCTGCAGTTGTCTCTTTCGCTTTCATTGGGGCGCAATGCTATAGCAATAGTTTTCTGAAATACCTACTTTTCGGACCGTATATCCTCTTAAAATATGCAGTCAAGGTAGCCTATGGACGTCTGCGACAACAGCGGAATCATATGCCCCTTTATAACTCTTTAAATTTTTTGACGCCCCTTTTTTCTTCTAACTAGTTAATACTGTTGACCGGAAGGGCCTTTACAGTTTCACCGTGACTTCGGGGGTGAGTGCTGAAGGCAATCAGTCTCAAAAAGTTAACGAGCACGAGGGTTACCAAACTGGTACGACGAACCTCGGCTTAGCCGTTACCCGAGTGTGAAATTTCCACGGAATTTTGAACCTTTTTTTTTTTTTTTTTTTTTTGACGGGGGGAAATGCATTTACGCACTACCCTTATCCATTGTATTTAGGGGATCGAAGTCCCCCAATACAACAGATAAGGGGGCACGGAGTGACGAGCTCCGTGCCAGTGTGGGACTCACCCGGGCGAGAGTCGCCCGGAAATACCCACTAAAACCCCCCGGGGCCGTCCGCTGCATTTGGGATGGGGGCGACACGGAGTGGCTTTCGCAAGCACCGCGTCGCCCCCTTACGGAATTTTGAACCTAGCTAAGCCCTACATTTTTTTTGACAATAAAAAAAGTTATGTTTTGTTTATTATTGATGAAATGGAGATAGGGTTGTAGAAATCGTGATTATGTACGCAATGTCTAATTATTCACTTTTAATTATGTATCTAAGCTGATTTTATTTAAAGATATATGCTACTGCTGATAAAGAGAAAGAGGGAGAATCAAAAAGTCTAAAATATTTCTGCAAGTACGTATTTACTGAGCCTTTAGTACAGATAAACATCGTGCGGAAACCATGGCATTCTGGTAGTTCATTTTCTAATAATGCCCGCCGGGGTAACTCCCACTCTCAAGTTAGAAAACCTGTCATGTAATACAGTAGGTATCCGGTAGCATCACTTGAGAATCAGTACCTCTAAGCTTAGTGTATTTTACCATCCTAGACCACATCGTCACTTAACATCAGGTGAGATTGTGTTCAAAACACTGAGTCTATACCGTTTATACTTGAATAGCTCCTAATAATTAGTGAAATGAAGTGGAAAAATAAAGAAAATCGATTTATAAACAAAGGAAATAAAATATATCTTGTACTGTTGTTTTATTTTTCCCTATATTTAGATAAATACTTAGTTTTTTTTTTTTAGTTTTGAAGCGTGTAGTAACGTATTACTCTTTTTTAAATACTGCGAACGTCTAGCGTTTGACAACAATATCACCTGATGTTATTAGTGGCGATGTAATTAAAGACTTAATAAGTCTAGAAGTATTGGTTCTCAAGTGACAGGTTTCTAAACTGAAAATGGTAGTTAGCTAGATGGGAAGTAGAAAATGTAGCAAAAATAATGGCAGAGTGGTTGTGTCGTCAGATACCTACCGCGTCGATAAACGTATATAGATTCCAATTTACCCCTGATTCGAATTTACCAATCTTAATGATCATTGTAATAAAAAACTATAGCGAATGGCGGGTAAATCTATTTGTAATGCCCGCCAAGCCAAATCATAGGTGTATTCTGGCAGCATTACTTGTAGTACCATCTTGGATTACATTGCCACTAAGATATTTGAAAGAAAAGCTATAAAATAATTTGTGAGATGTAAACGCATTAGCACTGTAGTCACTTAATTGTAGTTAGCACTATTTAAATTTGTTATTTTTCATCAGAGTTTACGATGTCCTTATGATCTTTGTCCAATTGTAATAAGACTTACACTTTGTATTAATTAAACTTTTAAATGCAACTCAAGTACGTTTTGTTTTCAGACTGCTATAAATAATATGTTACATAAATATCATGCAGAATTACTTGTGTATCGTTTTCCTTAACGAGTCACTTTGGCATTCTTTATAGATAATATTAAAGTATGAATATCGATATCGATCGATTTTCATAATGTTTATTGGATTTATCTCCGCCTCGAATAGCAGAATAACAATATAAAATCGGACAAAAAAAACAACGAATAATATATCATGAAGAAAATTGATTTTCTCAAACATTTTATGTGGAACGGATTTTATTTCATTCGGAGGCGGTACGAAGTTAGCCGGGTCAGCCAGTTTTACAAATAAAACTAGTATAAGAAAAATATTTTTTTATTTAAACTGCCCGTCTAATAGCATTTCAATCTGTTGCATTTATTTCCGACTTGACAGCTTCACCGGGCTTTGTAGCGAGCACTTAGAGTACTGTACTGTAGAGAAAATTCGTAACTAGCATTAGTGCATCATTATGGTACGAATCTTGACTTGACGAGCTGATACCTAAATTCCACAAAACATATGACCCTTTTTTACATAATTTATGATCCACCAAGCTGGTGGATTGAGTACAAGTGCGTTAGCTGCATTGCATCATGAAGTGTCAAAGTATCGCGTTGGCAGAGGACGAAAAAGTTTTCCCAATTAAAGATCGAAGTAAGTTTTGGGCCGATGCCGGAGGGGAGCCGGAGTGTGTACGGGAATAAAGTTACCCGCCAGGCCGTGAGAACGATGGTTAAGCAGGAAAAGTGAATTCACGAGTAATTTAATTATTAATCAGTCTAATATATATTTATAATGGCTACTTGACGTTGAGTGAAATGTATGCTTGTTTTTATGCTTTTTTTAACTATAATAAATGTATAGCAACAAATTACAACGTATACGTCCTGAGGAGCATCTAAAATGGCTTTTTAGAAAAAAAACAGATTAAAGTTCAGTTTAATTATAAGAATACGTCTGAAACAATGATGGCGCAGCCGGTATAACGGTCGGATTCTGCGTTGATGAACGCAGGTGCGTACCGACTAGTGTAGCCGTTTTTTTAGCGATTTTGTTGCTGGATGTGACGACTTTTGTTACACTTAGTGACCAAAAAAAAATTTTTGACGACGAATATGTTCGTATCTTTATATGTATTTAATTTGTAATTAAATTACTGCCACTGGCCTCTCGTGCCAAAACAAAATCCTAATTCCGCTCTTGATAAAATCAGTTTTAGAGATTTTTGATATTGAGCTTAGCGACTCCAATTTATTGAAGTTGGTAACTTTCGGTGAAGAAAAACATTGTGAGGAAACAGTAGCATGGTGGTATAGCATTTTCTAAAATAATCTGGGTAGTTTACCAACATCAACTTTAAAAACCAACACGTGTCTCCTGGCAGCATAACTTTAGAGCCAGTCCTTCTTAACTTAGTGTGTTTACTATACTAGAGCACATCGCCGACTTAACATCAAATGATTTGATGCACTAAGTATTGAACTTATTACTATATTATATTAGGAAGCGATGATGGCACAGTGGGTAATGCGTCTAGATTCCGCGTCAATGGACGTGGGTTGGAGGCCACCTATCCACCTCTACAATCATTCTGAGCTTTCGGAGAAGGAAACTTCGTGAGGAAACCATAATTGGTTTGAAAGGTGTGTTCCGGCAGCATGACTTGAGAACCAGTATCTCTAGGCTTAGTGTGTTTGTCATCCCGGACAACATCATCACTTAACATCAGGTGAGAGTGTGTTCAAAGCACTGAGCCTATATACCGTGTAAGAAAAAAAAACTTATACAGCATAATAAAGATCCGAAGTAAATTTAAAAGCGCCATTGTAACGACAATTTTGCTTCCAGGTTTCAAATACGATATTAAACGAAGATTTGCATGAACGATGTAAAGTTTATTCGGGTCGTTCTCGCCCTACCGAAATGGAACTAAAGTGCGTAGTATTCACATGTGTAGGTATGTTTTATATTTAGGTGTGTCGTGTTAAAAATAGATGAGGGAGCAGGTGTGCTACGTCGCCGGGCGATGTTAACCTAATTTGAAAACACTTAGTACGGAAATTATTTTAGAAAAAAAAAATATCATCAGTCTCATTGAAATTACAGTAAATCGGTTGTATTGAACAAAATATTTAAAACAAACTAGGCAGCCATGGGGGCTGCCGACTGAATGTTAAAACTCGAAACTCTGGATAAACTGTTTTTTTAATGTTAGAATTTGACCATTTGTTAATTGACATTTAACATATTTATAACATTTATCTGGTTTATACATCTGCTGATCACAGGCTTCCTGAAGCGACCACATTTGCTTGAGGGGGTTTGCCCGTTGGTTGACTACTCCCGTGCATTCCAGGATCACGTGGGTAGTAGTCTCTTCTTTTTCCAGACATCCCGTACACATGGGGCTATATGTCAAACCTATTGTAAATAAATGTTTATTAAGTGAGCAATGTCCCGTCATCACACACACCCACTACTAGACGAAGATCAGTACGAGATCCCTAAATAGACCCCTTTCGATTTGGACAAATTTTAGTCAGAAGTGTTCTTCTATCATGTAACGAAGTTCTGCCAAAGGAAAAAAAAATATTTTCCTTCAAAAGTTATACAAAATTCAAAATTTCGTTATTTACCAAGTTTTCAATCTTATCTTTTAAAGTACTTACTCAATGCTTAGTGTTGCGGATTAGCTCAGTTTTAGGTGAAGATTGGGCAAATATTATGATGGAAAACAGGAAAAAAAAGGCGATATTCGGTGTATCTTCTATGAGTGTATATTACTATCTGGTATTGACAATACATTCGAATTCTTAAATTAAAATACATTTGTTTTATAAGTAAAAACTACACAAATAAAAAAGGTTATTTACACAGACAAAAAAGGTATAAAGGTTGGATTCTCAACATCCTCCTCTTTTTTTTTCAAAATTGGTTATGTAGTAATTACAATTAATTTTTTAAGAGGTCTCCTTAATTGGCCAGCAGATGTGGCAACATCAGCCACTCTGGAAATTCCATCCTTGCCCTTGGGATATGACTCTCCCTTTTGGCCACACACCACGAGGGTAAATTACTGTCAGCTTTAAGAACAACATCTCCCACTCGAACGTAACGAATAACGTCCCAATTAAAAAATGAAAAGGAGTGAGTGCCTCCGGATAGTCAGGATCAGGAGAGACGTGCGTGAGAGGTCTACTGTTTACAATCGCTTCTGCTTCTAGGAGAAGAGTTGATAAAACTTCATCTGTAGGTGACTTATCTTTGAGTGTCACTTTAAGCGCAGTCTTTATGCTTCGAACTAAGCGCTCCCAAGCTCCACCTATAAAAGGATCATCGGGTGGTATAAACTTCCACTCTATTAATTCATTTGCTGCGAAAGTTAAGATTTGTTTCTCGTACAGTTTTTTAAGCTCTCTACTAAGGCCGACAAAGGCAGTTCCGTTGTCAGAAAAAATTTTACGTGGTAATCCGCGTCGAGCAATAAATCTTATCAGACTCATCATTGCCGCATCTGTAGTAAGGCTGTAGACTACCTCCAAGTGTACTGCTCTTGTGACCAGACATGTATATAGAGCGTCGTACCGCTTTTCATGTCTTCGGCCTACGGTAACTTGAAGAGGTCCGAAGTAGTCTACCCCAATGAAAGAAAAAGGTCTTTGGTGGTGTGCAAGTCGCTCATCAGGAAGTTTTCCCATAGGCGGATCTAACGGTTTAGCTCTTTGATGTGTACAAAATAGGCAGTCGTGAGCTACAGAACGAACTGTGGTTCTCAGATTGAGGATCCAGTAGCGTTGGCGGAGTTCGTTCACCACTGTCTCAGTGTTCGCATGTGCAGCTTTTTCGTGGTAACGCATTACTAGTAGGCGGATAGCTGGATGTCTTCCATCGAGTATAATGGGGAATTTCGAAGGAGTATTGATGTGTATAGTAGCGCTGATACGTCCGAATAGGCGAAGTAAGTTGTCATCGCTTAAAGTGGGAGATAGTTTAAGCAATCTACTGTTACGTGGTAGCGGTGTGTTATTCTTTAGGCAAGAGATCTCTGTTTTAAAACAGTCTAGTTGACTTTGCCATAAAATATGAGTTTCGGCCATTTGTAAAATGGACGCTGTTAAAATGCAAGGAATTACGGCGGTGTTATCAACCAGCGATGTAATAGCCTGCGCTAATAAAGAAACGTCAGTGGGTTGTTCTGTTTTAATTTCAGTAGTGTTATTTTGTATACTATTAGTTACATTTGTAGGATTGTTCGCTGCGGCAGTAGATTGAAATAGCTCTGGTAAGCTTCTTCCACCACATTTTTTATTTATTTGGCGAAATCCTAAACAATCAAGACGTTTATTAGTTTGATTGGGTTTTACCAATACGTCTTGATTATTAATTTCTATAGTATTTAACCACTCTTGTATTGAAGGATTAGAACTTCCACGACTTCTACTACTTTTTGAGTCCAACTTTGCAAGCTGGCTCTCTAGCTCTAATTCAGCGGCTTTGCGCTCAGCGGCAGCTATTATCGACGCTGCCGTTGCGGCCGCTGCTTCTTCAGCTTCTGCTTTGCCTACTTTTCTGACAAATTCAGCTTGCAGCGCAAGCTTTTGAGCTCTAATTGTAGAAGAAGATTTTACTGACCTTGAACTCTTGTTTGAAAATGTACCTGGAGTTTGATTATTAGCCACAGGTTCACTCATGATAGCCTTGGTACACTTATCGTCTCCTGTTTTCTGAATTTTACTTTGAGCCCTAGTTTTCACCATTTGAAAATGGACACGTTTTCAATAGGTAAGTTCAAAATTTTTAGGAGAAGGACCAAAATGTTAGAGATTAGCTCAGTTTTAGGTGAAGATTGGGCAAATATTATGATGGAAAACAGGAAAAAAAAAAAAAGCGATATTCGGTGTATCTTCTATGAGTGTATATTACTATCTGGTATTGACAATACATTCGAATTCTTAAATTAAAATACATTTGTTTTATAAGTAAAACTACACAAATAAAAAAGGTTATTTACACAGACAAAAAAGGTATAAAGGTTGGATTCTCAACACTTAGTATGTTTACAATCCTCGACCACAATGTCACTTAACATCAGGTGAGACTGTGATTGAAGCGCCTATCCAGTATTAAAAAAAAAACTACTTTTGAAACGGATATGCCTATGGAAAAAAAAAATCATAATCTTAAGCTTAAACTAGACAAATGTTCAGATACGAAGGCGTGCGGACTGTTTGGGGGTAATTTGTGCTCTGAATATCAAATTAGATGTGATCGCGGTCATTGGCATTAACTGTAAATATTTAGGTCTTTTTTCCCAAACATTAGGGGTCGTTTATGTATTACGTGAGCACAGTCAGTGGCTCTAACCCCCTAACATGATTACGTAAGAATTGGCATAATTAAAAAAAAAAACTAATATTGCTTATGCAATCACAATACACAACCTCATCAAAAATAAGCAAATACCTTAATATTGAACGATGCCGAAATTACCAAAAATAGATTTTAAAAACAGTCATAGTGGCTTGCTTCGCCGTAACACTTTTCAGAATCTATCAATTTAAAGATTAGTCGGAGTGAAGCCATTTCAAGTTCGGCTTAAAAGGCTACGTACGCCTTTCGTTACATGCCGGTTGCTATGTGATTCCTTGTCGCCTACACGCACACATACATATATATATATATATATATATATATATATATATATATTATCTTCTATCTTAAGTGAGTTTTTGTATGAAGCTGTAACTCTTATCGTTATTACTCTATGGTTAAACGTCTCAATCAACTATCAGTCAGCATAACACATTATTATATCCTTAAAAAGTTACTTACTTCATTCGAGTAATAAACTTATGTGGTTATAATATATTCCTGCTTAACCCCTTGGCCAGCTTTCCGTTGTTTTTCAAATGTCTTCCTATTGTCTTATTTTTATGGGTACTCGACACATTAATAACCAGTATTTTTAATGTAGTGCAATCTTATTATAGAGAATTGTTATTAGAATATCTGCAATAACTATACTGCATTCTCTATAAAATCTTGCTCGTGATCGTGACTGACGATTAGTTTGAATAACCGTGCAATGTCACCAGTACACTTATTTTTTCTAGCAGTTAATTGGAATTTATTTTGATTGACAGTATTTTCTGATCTACAAAGCTAGCGTATAATGCTGAGTTTACCTCAGACAGTAAAACTATCTGTAATCTTAATTCAAGAAACTGATCGATGTATTTGTTGTTAAAAATAAGTGTGTGTATGTGGTTATATACGCACGTTACAAGTTATACTTCTTTGACGTAATAATAGCAAAAACTAAAACGTTGACAGCTAACTTCAGGGTGGTGGTTTTTCTTGACGGTGTGCGCGCGCATTTTTTGTTGACTAGCTAACTTCAGGGTGTCGTTTTTTTTTCGTTATAGATGCGCGCGCATTGTAAAAATGTACTCTCATAATTTATTCCTAAGGCGCCAAAAAACAAGTACAACTTTAAAAATTACGACATATTCATTGAGGGACTAGGTACAAATACTTCAATGTAAATAAATACTACATTTTTATTTATGCAAACATAACTAGCAACAGTCAGCTAATGTTTAAAATAATTGAAAAATTCATTCCAAATTCAAATACCTCATGTCTCGGAGACACGCATGAGACCGTTTCGAGTAGACAATGCACTATCGCTGTTAAAAAAACCCAGGTAGGTTATTCAGCGACTATTTTAATTTTTACACTACTATAACCCTTATTTTCTAGGAAATAAAGATGAAAATAAAAAAAATATTAACTAGCAATATTGTAAATACGCCAGTTACGACATATTTATAATTTCGTTAGGTTAATACTTAAATGAGCAAATTTAAAGTTCATTTTCGGATGGATCGAATGGAATGCGAATTATCAATTGACAAAGTTATTACTATTAGTATTTGTAAATCGTAACTGCATTGATATAAGTTCTATTTTTAAATATTCTGATGGTAAAATCTTATATTGTTCAAATGTCTCCGGGTTACTTTTATATAAAAGCCGTTCGAATAGTTCTTATTCTATTGATCCTAAAGTTTAATTTAGTTAGGCGAACTTTAAATGTACGTTGGTTAAGGGACATGATAGCAGGAACTCGGGTGCGACGGCATGCAATGATATCGGATAGTTTGTCATACACGAGATAGAGACATAATATTTTTAACCTTAGGATATTTTTTAAATTTCTTTGTGAACATGTGATTATAATTTGAAGTGAAACTTTTTTAGGCGCTTTCAGCACTTTTTGATTAAACAAAAAGCGTGAATCTCGCGTCATTTTCACCGCACGCTTCTTTTTTCAACGTTTTCACTTCTATCGGCAGTCCCCATGGCTGCCAATTCTTTTTTTTTTTTAAGAAATGAGTTTTTATCGATCATAAATAAAAAATACAATTATTGAACCTCATCATTTAAAAAATTATAACAGTATAAAAAGGCTATTTGTATAGGATTCAAAATAGTTTATAGGTTTACAGGTGATCGTTCCTAACCTTCAGTGGCTGTGATTACCAGTAAAGTCCTAAAGTATGTTAAATCATAATGATGGTGGTGACAATCATCATAACAGTTATAATAATAATAAGCTTTTTATAGTTATAAGAAAAATTATGTATTCATAGTAGGTATATTTACAAAGAAAATTAATAATTGTTTATTTTATATTTTTATAAATTTAGTATATTTATTAATTCTATATCAATATATTTTTTAATTTAATTTTTGTAATAATTAATTTGTAATATAAAATAAAAATTTAAATTTCATTATTTTAATGAGAATCCATCTGTAGGGTAAAAGTCTCCTCCATTTGCATCCAATATTTTCTGTCTTTCGCTTTTGTTAGCCATAACAGTTACGACCATCACATATAGTAGGGATCAATCGACTACGACTGTTATCCCCTAGATATGGTTTGAAGCCTCTGGCTTTCTGTCCTTTTCAAGTACAAAACCCCAAAACAGAAGCATATAGGCTGTTTTAATATGCTGCAGTCAATGGTGAATGCTATGCGAGCGGCTCCACGAACACAGCTAGTATCTGATAAATTCTATTAATTTGACTGAAATAATAATTACGTATTCGGTGTAAATGAAATTGCGTATTTAAAAATATCAAAAATATAATTTTACGATTATTTATTTACATAGCACACCAACAGAGTACAAACAAATGAAAATACACAAGAAAAGAACAAATAAAACATAATGTTGTACCTTAATGTAAGGCGAACACAGAATACGATATTTTCGTAAATTTTACTTTAAAAATCTAGTGAAATTTATTCTCGTGTGCAGCGCATCTGTTCAACGCTTAACATGAGTCGGGCGGGGCCGCTTGTCTGCTTTTCGTTTCGTTTTTTTGTTGTTATATTCTTCCAACAGGTTTTTTTTCTTTGTGAAATCTGTATCGCACGATATACGAACTCTTTTTACTTGTTTTGACAAAAAAAAATGAAATACAGAAAGAAAAAAACGTTAAACGTTTCATGAGACTCGGTGAGGTGAAAAAAAATATTAAAGAATGCCTCTAAGGTTAGCAGAGGAAAGTGTCGGGTGAAATTATCGACATGGGAACAAATTCTTTAGTTAATTGATATAACGCAAACGATATTTTATACTATCTTTCAAATAAAATTATACAGAGGCTAAGGAATTTAATTTAGTGACAGAGGTCTTAAAATATATGAACCCATTATAGCCTATTTTTTTCTTGTCGGAGAACTTGTTTGTAATTAATGACAAGTACGTGTGATTTATACATAATTATATCATACTAACTGTTCTACCCGACTTTGCCCGGATTACATTTATGCATACATACATAATAATTTGCAAAATAAATACTTATTTATTATTTCAGAATTGTTTTCATTTATATATTGAACCTCGACTACGAATAAGATAGCATATTTAAAAAAAAGTAATAATATAATTACTAATGTAAATTATGTTTTAAAAAAAATAGCTTATATCCTTCGCAATATATTTTTTAAAGAATCCGATCAAAATCAATCCAGTGGTTAAAAAAATTTGCCCGAACAAAAAAGTATTCCAGCCACGTCTTTTGTATACGAGTTTTATATTTTATTTAATAGTATTCGTATGGAGGTATTTTGTTAAAACTATCCAGGAATTTTTACAGCACCTCGTGTGTGATTATTTCCAATCCATTACGTTTCTGAACGATAACGTACCATTCAAATGTTACATTAGCAAAATTATGATTTTTTTTTCTAACCTAGCTAATGCTGTTGGCCGGAAGGGCCTTTACAGCTTCACCGAACTTTGGGGGCGAGTGCTGAAGGCACTCAGCCGCAAAAGGTAACTAGCACAAAGGTTCGAACCTCGGCTTGGGCAAAATCATGAGCGGCATCCCCTTTCCCGTTATCAGTAATAGTAAGAAAATCACTTATAACCTCCCCCCCCCTTCAGAATTATATACGCATTAGCATGATTTAACAAAGATTATATCACGTAAGAATCCACTAAAATGACATTTTATACATCACAAGAAAATAAAAATAAAATTAAAAACTTTGTATTACACGGCTTAGTGAAAATCCCGCCAAAAACTCTTAGTCAGAGGTCAACAACATTTTAATCTACTTCTACGGACTTATCTATTTTAAGGCTAATTGTAAGTATTTTTATTGTAATGACAATTACTAATGATAATTATATTGAACGTTCATAAGGCGTCGCTAACTAATTCGCTATTGTTTGAAATCGCTCGTCTGTGTATCACATTACTTAAGGTATTAATGCATAAAAAAACAAGACAGTCATGGGCACTGCCGATAGAAATTAAAACACAAAAAATTTTCATGTTTGAATTGCATCAATTGTTAATTGTAATTTATATAAATAAATAAATTGAAGTGTGTATTTGTAATCTCAAAATATATATTTTTTTTACTGAATATACACGAATGTATATATGATATGAATGTATATAAAAACACAATTTTTTGAATTGCTGTCTGTCTTTCTGTTTCTTCCGGGTAATCTCCGGAACGACTGGACCTTTTTTGACGGAACTTTTTTTGGTAAATAGCTGAAGTTACTCCGTTTATTAGGTATTTTTGTTTTTGGACAATAATTAGGGTTCCGCGTAAAAAAATGAAAACTCATTGTGAATAGAATCCGATTCAATACCCATTTTTACTGGCAAGTATCTGAATTTGTGAGAAATTTATATTTTTTTATATAATATATATAAAAAATATATTTGGAAAATAATTAGGGTTCCGTATAAAAAATTGAAATGTATACTATGCAGTGAAATTTAACATAAATATATCATTTATCTGGTTTTTACATCTACCTATTGGCGCTTCGAACAATAATTATTTTCATATAGTTTAAACATAATCAAAACATACGATAGGCTATGTAATTAAAATGTTTATTATTTATCTCTGAGCGCCACATTAGAGTTGACATACTGTAGTATGTCGCTGGACAGCTACGTCATACCATTGGAGACGCGAATCTATAAGTTTTCCCCTATCGAGAATCGTTCAGCGCCGCTAAAGAAGTTTCCACTTCATGACCACTCCATGTCTTCAAAAATGAGCATAACTCCCCCACCCCTATTTATGCTTACGTAAATCTTGAACGATCCCTTATTAACACATTTTACACACGCACAGACAGAAAGATAAACAGAAAAAAATCATTTATAATTTGAAAGGGAAGATATACTTGCATTTTAATTTTATGCCTGTAATATTTTTTATGTTGTCAAGGAACTTTCCCATAATCTATAGGTACACCTTTACCTTATAATCTATTGAAGAAAAAAAAGTTAAATTTCAACAGAAACAAAGAGAAAAAAAACGTTAGAAAATCTATTTACATACAAACTATTCTCAAGTAAATCTGTTTTATGCGTTATTATTAAAAAGTTTTAATATCAAGTTTCTTATTAATTTATAAAAGACCTGTCTACTATTTTTGGCGTTCTTCTTATTTATGCCCCTTGCGAAACTACAAACAATCGGTTAGCGCTTATTTTCAACGGATTAGAGTCTATTATCGCTTGGTAAAGTCATCGTTAAGTTTGTCATAGATGTATAAATAAGTAGTATTGACAAAGTGCTGCCCTCTCGAAACAGGTTTCTTTTAATTTATTACCGGTCGGTTTGTGTACGTGGGCTTGCGTGTGTGTGTTCTAAACTAATATTACACGCGTACATACTAAGGATATTAGTTTGTTTGTTTGTAAATTTTAATATTATACAAATATTTAAGTTTAAATGTTAAATTTGCATTAAAAATACTTTGCCGCAATGGAAAGAAGATTGATGCACCAATTTTTTCTAAAGAACATATAAGTTACCATTGAATATCTAATGATTGGTATGATATTATTATGACACATCTACGGGAAACATTTTCCCATTTTAAAATTTGTGATTGTCTGTTTTAAATACTATAAAACTTTAAATTTGATAAATGTTTTTCACAAAATTTCAAAAAAAGCTAAAATTTCTAATGCTTTTTTTTTTTCATATTTAAAAAAAAAACGAAAATAAATAAACGAATGTTTACTATCCACCACATTATAATAATAAAAGGGTAAATAAAGCAAAAAAATTTAAACATAAATGTTTACACAATTATAACACAAGGTGGGTCGACGAACTGGTGAAGGTCGCGGGAGTCCGCTGGATACGGGTGCCGCAATATCGGTCGTTTTGGAGATCTTTGGGGGAGACCTATGTCCAGCAGTTGTATGGATGGATGAAAAAACATCAAAACAGTCAAAAATAATACGTAGTATTTTAGAACGAATCAAGTTAGGTACTTTACTAAACACCCTTACATATTTCTTTTTTTTTAAACCCCTTGAGCACTAACCTGGCTTTTACACCATCTTTCCATTGTTTTCCTGTTGTCTCATTTTTATATCGACATATCGAGTAATCGACATATTAAGCGACATATATTACATTTTATAGGCTTCAAAATTTAGATAGATCATCATAACCTTAGAGGGTGTACAGCTAGACACTGTGTTAAATAAACTGTTGTGTAAGTAATCGGTAAAAGAAAATTTACTGTATAGAATCAAATTAATTTATATGATCGTAAGTACTTGTTATTTTCTATTGGGTGGATACTATATACAGTGTCTCTAGAAATCGTTGAATGTTAAGTTTTTTGTTTCAATTAATTTCATTTTATGAGTGATTTTTATGATTATACCAATCTAGACAAATAAAGTATTGTATAAGAGAGAAACAAGTAATATTAGGGTAGTGCGTAAATAGGGTAGTGCGTAAAAAAAAAAAAAGGTGTTGCCGGAACATTTGCACTAAATTATGTTGAGAATAAAGTATTTTAGTAAAATATCGCCTGGATATTCGCATTAGTGTATTTAATTGTTGTGTGTTACTAATATTACAAATATATGGTCCGTCTGGTTAGTTTGCAAAACTTTCGCTAAGCAATTGGGAACCACTCAAATATTTTTGCCGGCATTGTGAATGAAAGGGTCTGAATTGTGATTACGTAGGGAATATTTACTAAATAATCTTCGAAGCTTTTTAAAAATGTGCTAATGCTTACGTAATGATGTGGTCTACCCCATTTCCCACATTCCCTATAGATTCAGTGTGTTTATCGTCATGGCGCAATGATGGTGCAGTGCACAGTGCGGCCGGAATCCGCGTCCCTATTTAACTTTAAAATCAGCCTGAACTTTCGGTAAAGGAAAACATAGTGAGGAAATTATAGCTTGTGTTAGGGCATTTTAAACAATCCCCGCCTGCGTAGCTACCACCCTCAAGTTAGAAAAAACTGGCCCTAAATACTAATAGGTGTTTTCAGACAGCATCACTTGAGAACCAGTATCTCTAGGCTTTAGTACGTTTACCAACCTGGACCACAACGTCACTTAATATCAGGTGACATTGTGGTCAAAGCACGTAGGCTATAAAGTGGAAAAAAAGTTACTGAACAATAATCGGAGCTTTTTAAAAATTTGCTAATCCTTAGTTAATGCTGGGGTCATTACCTATAAGTTCAGAGTGTTTATCGCCGTGGACCACTTTGTCACTTGACATCAGGTAAGATTGTGATCAAAGTGCTAAATGACAAAAAAACTAGCCAACCCTGGGGACTGCCGAAAGAAGTGAAACCTCAAAACTTTGGAAAAAACATTTTTTTTTTTAATGTTTAAATTTTATAATTTATTAGGTATCTAACTGAGTGATCCCCTAAGTACAATTGATCCCCTAAGTACAATTGATCCCCTAAGTACAATGATCCCCTAAGTACAATAGTGTACTGGGGGACTTTGATCCCCTAAGTACAATAGTGTACTGGGGGACTTTGATCCCCTAAGTACAATAGATAAGGGTAGTGCGTAAATGCATTTCCCCCCGTCAAAAAAAAAAAAAAAAAAAAAAAAAAAAAAAAAAAAAAAAAAAAAAAAAAAAAAAAAAAAAAAAAAAAAAAAAAAAAAAAAAAAAAGGTATCTAACTGAAATAATAACATAACATTTGTATGGTTTTTAAATTATATTTCATATAGTTATATATTCATAATCAAAACACACGATAGGTTACTTAATTATCTCTGAGCGCCAGCATCATACGCCATCTCATACTTGACATACTTGTAGCATGTTGACGGTTGACTGTAGCAGGTGAAAAAAAGAACGTCACATATTTAACCTAGCTCATGCTGACACTGGCCTTAACAGAAACACCGTAACTTTGGGAGCGCGTGCTGAAGGCACTCATCTCAATAAGGTAACTAGCACAAGGGCACCTAAGTGACACGAACCTCGGCTTTGCCGTTACCTGTGTGTAAAAATTCCGGCGGAATTTTAATTCTAACCGGGTGATTTTATAGCATTGGTAGTGAGAATTTATAAGTTTTGACCTACGGAGAATCGTTCAACGCCTAAACAAGTTTTCACTTCAAAAATTAACGCCCGAAGCAAGGCGCGATGGCTTGTACGCAGACGATATCGTGTCCCGTATATGAGAGCGTCGGATATACACATGTGTGCGTGCATTTGCCAAACGCCGCGGGGGGGCTGTGACGTGCAAGGGGTGTGATGGAACAGGCTCTGCTTAGTAGGGTTGGCACATACGCAAAAAGTAATAGCCATGTTTTTTTCTAAACAAGCTTGTTCTGTGGCTCCACCCTCGTATAATTTTTTCTATTCCGCACAATTATTCACTGTGTTATATAGTTTTTATATAATCATTGTAAAGTTTTTTTAAATTATTTACTAAAAATGAAGGTAGCCTAAGTTGTGCCCCTTAACTTCAACTATCAGCCATGGAAAATTCCGTTAAAATCGGTTTAGCCGTTTCGGAGATTAACCAGAACAAGCACACAGACAGGCAGACAATTTTATTTTGTGTTTTTATTATAAATACCTACCGTGAATATATTTAGTTACTAAACAGTTTTAGTGAAGTACAAAAAGGGATGCCATTTTTAGACGTCACTATCGCTCACGTAATGATCCGCCCTGTATAACTTTTAAACATTAGAACCTCTTTGAACTTATTGTCAGGTGAATCGGTAATGTACTTTGGAACCATATTGCAGAACCCAACACCATGACGTAAGAAGCTTTTGTTAGTCTTACTAAGCCTAAAGCATGGGACGGCTAATCTGTGATTATTTTTGGTATTAAAATTATTCCAGCCATTTGATATACCAAGCTTATTACATTACTGTAAAAGTGAAAACTATTTTAGCGGCATCAAGCGATTCTCAAAGTGCCAATAGATGTAAAAACCAGACAAATGTTAGGTTATGTTAACAATTTAAATTTATACATTAGGAAATTGGCACATTAAAAAACTAAGTTTCGAGTTTTGACTTCTGTCGGTCGTCCCCATGACTGCCAAAGTTTTTTTTATTTTATAATTTCGGAAGAGACAACCCTAGTGTGTCTGGTCGAACGCGGGCGGGCCGCTACGCCGCTCTGCCGGCAGACACTGTGGTCTGGGCCATTTTACTGGTATTTTATATTCAAACTAATCATATATTTACTATATACATGCAAGAACATAAGTAGATAACATTACTTCTGCACTGGTTAATTATTATAAAATGTTGATACGTAGTAAAATGGCACAGATTTTTTTATACAATACTGTGTCCCCGCAACTTCACCCGCGTTTCATGTATTTTTCACTGCGTCACTGTTTTTAATTATAATTTTTTTACGGAACCCTTATTTTCAATTTTTTTCTACTAACATCAAGGAAAGATATTTCTCACAAATTCAAATACCTGCCAGTATTTGTTATATAAAATATCAATGGATTTTATTAATATTTTTGTGGTTTTATTTTTTTACGCAGAACCCTAACTATTAAAAAAATATATAGTACGCGGAGTAACTTCAGCTATCTACAAAAAAAAAGTCCCGTCCAAATCAGTCCAGCCGTTCTGGAGATTACCCGGAACAAACAGACAGACAGATAAAACGTAGGTAAAACTTGATCGAACCCACATGCGCTGCCTCTCCGTATTTCAAGATAATTTATAATTGCATTTCATTTTCAAGATGACTCAACTCAACCACTGCGACAACTTCGAAGGTTACTCGAAGTTAAGAATTACAGGGCGTTTTAAATTACGTGTAATTAACGTGTACGTATAATTAATATTTTCTACTAGCTCAGTGGCCGCGGCTGCGCCCGCGTTTCAAGTATTCTTCACTGCGTTTTAATTTTTTTATACGGAGCCCTAATTATTTTATAAAATTAGAAGTATCCTAAGTTACCCGGAGTAACTTCAGCTATCTGCCAAAAAAAATCCCGTCAAAATGGGTCAGGCCGTTCCGGAGATTACCCATTACAAACAGACAGACAGACAATGTTTTTAATTTTATTTTTGGTATAGGTATCGTATACATATTTTATATCTACTTAGTAAAAAATAAAAAAAAATTTGACATTACAAACAGACACTTCAATTTTATTTATTAGTATAGATAGTATAGATAATAAAAAACACGAATATTATTAAATATTTATATTAAAATTACATTGAATTAGTTTTATCGTAGTATAATTATTACTTTAAATATACTTTTATACATGTTGATTCTTTTTTTTTTTTAATTCGCTTGGAAAAAATATGTCAGTGTTTAAATCACGTGATATCGTATGCATTTCAGTATAAATAATATGTTGAAATGATACTGTCTCTTTCTCGCATATGCTAGTAACGCCTCAAGCGGAAAAACGGACAAACTAAAATAAATTTTGCAACTAACTCATATGTAAAGTTTTTGGTCAGAATTCTAGTTTTGTTTTTTAATGATGGCGTGATTTTTGTTTTTATTTATTTTTGTATAAATTTGAGTAACATTTTACGTGGTATAGTTTTTTTTTAACTTTATAGGCTCAGTGCTTTGGTTGTAATCTACACCTTATGTTTAGGTCGAAGATGGAAGAACTTACTAAACCTAGACGGTGAAATGATGCTTGTATAGACATGTGTCATATTTGGTGGTATAATTGAATTTTTTGAACATTATTTTCAATACCTACTTATTTTTGATGTCATTATTTTAAACAAGAAGTGAGTAATTCATTTAAAGCTTTTTTAAAATTGTTTATTTTCATAAGATTTGTCAATTCGACGTGTACTATTTTGGGGAGGTGGTCATAATCCCTACAAGATGTCATAAAAACTCTCTGGATAGTTCTTACAAATTAACGGTCAATTTTCTTATATCTTTCTCTGTTTTTGATATGAAATAATTTGTCTTACTTAACTAAAAACTCCCAAAGAAGTTTTACTTCTAATACATGTAAACACACGTTCTCAGGTAGTTGAAGGAGGACCGTGTCTATGACCCGTATAGATCGGGTGCATCTCCCTGACCCCTCAGAGTCCGATCGATAGCAGGATTAGCTCCCAGAACTCAGAAGATTACTCCACGAGGGACGCACCTTATGTGCCTCACCCAGCAGACTTGTCCGTAGGCGCGGACAAAGGAGAGGCCACCGTCGAAGGGAATAGCCCTGATGCGGTTTCCCCGTGTCCCCTGTTAGTTCGTAAGTTAGTAGTAGTTTAGTTTGTAATCTCAACTTTGTTTATTTTTTAAGATTTTTTTTGTAATTTATTTTGTAAAAAGTAAAATGTTTTTTTTAAATAAAGAATGGTTAGGGAGCACACACACTAGTTGCTGCTGATTTCCTTGAGCTGACCAGGAGCGCACGAGAAGATTGTCAACCACACGTTCTTTTTTTAAATCATAGATATATTTTCCGGTTACTTTTTTCACACGGAATAGGCTCAGTCCTTTGACCAGAATCTCACCTGACGCTAAGTGATGATGTAGTCCAGGATGGTAAACACACTAAGCCTAGAGGAACTGTGGTTCTCAAGTGGTGAAGCCGGAACACACCTATTGGTATTTGGCGATAGGTTTTCAAACTTGAGGGTGGTAGCCACCCAGGCGGGCATCACTAGAAAATACCCTACCACCATGGATGGTTTCCTCACGATGTTTTCCTTCACCGAAACCTCAGGCCGATTTTAGAGTCGCATAGGTGGAGGAATCGAACCCGCGTCGATTGATGCGGAATCCGGCCGCACTATCCGCTGCGCCATCATCGCGTATGTTTTGTAACATCAATTAATATACTTATAATAAAATTTATGAGGATAATACCTAGTTCCGGATAATCTCTGTAACGACTGAACCGATTTTGATGAGACGAGCTGATTGCTGAAGTTACTTTACGTAACTTAGTCTACCTTAATTTTTTGAAACTAGTGATGGTCCCGCGTAAGAAAATTAAAACATGAATTTTGAATAAAATTCGATTCAATGCACAGTTTTACTGGGAAATATTTGAATTTGCGAGAAATATCTTTGCTTAATGCTAGTACCAAAAAGTGTTGTTTGCAAAATAATTTGAGTTCTGTATAAAAAAAATTAAAAACTGTATTACGCAGTAAATAATATATGAAAAGCGGGCACGGCCGGCGTGGGCACACAGTTAGTTATTTATAAACACGAAGCAGATATTGTGAACTTGTCTTTTTTTCATGCAATATTTTATTGATAAATTAAAATAATATGCACTGTTTTCAATAAGTTAATTAATTTAATTTTTTTGCCAAATTTGGCAACACTATACAAAGAAAACAAAGGATTTAGGGAAATTTATAAACAAGTTCGACTTCCTCTTAACTGAACTTCCCTAATTATAGTTATGCTGCAAGTTGCAACCTACTATTTATATAGGTAAGTTAAATTATCGCAAGTTCGGCTAGCTTCTAGTTTGGTTGTCAAGATCCGGGAGGTACCCCTGTGCTAAGGCCCCTATACTCATGTAGTAATGAACATTGAATTCGTTTCTGTCAAAATATATGTAGCGAAATACGTCACTGTACGTCATTGTCAGAGAAATTGAAACGAAGAGATGCGGAGATTAAATTTAAAAAAAATCTGAATTCAGTAGCTACGGAGCATCAATCTTACGGATGCACAAAGAGCGTGACAGGACAATACGGAGGACAGAGATCGGTAACGTCAGTTCCATCTCGGCAACACAGTTGCAGAGGATTCACCGCACGCAACAAGTGGTTTGGGGTGCGAGGGCGGTACAACTTGTGCCCTCCAGTTTATGTTTTTTTTGATGTAATGAAACCTTTTTTTTTATTACCTGTGATGATTTTTTTTATAACGGAAGTTGTGTTACGTAACGGATGTTACGTTGATACCCTCAAAAGTCTAAAGTTGTTTATTGCAAAGTGATTCTTAATAGTGAAAACTTTAACAACAAAAATTAAGTGACGTAAAATACGCGACTCACAACTCACAAAATTGCGTTCCTTTGTCCTCACCCTTATGGTAACGCGGTCAAATGTTCTCATTTATGTGTTGACTTCATTTACTTTCATCCTCACATTTTTTTTTTCATAATCTAACTTATGTAAAACAGAATACATTAGTACAAAAATTTGTGTTAATATAGTCATGTCAATAAATTAAGTGGCTTTCAAGTTATATTCCAGCTGACAGACACATAAAAGAATATTATGTTTTATAATATGTATGAAATCACAAATAGGTAAATAAAAAAAGGTTTGCATTACATTTATGGTGTCTTGAAACACCATTTAAGTTGCGCAACGTAAGGGGTTTAATATCTGTCATTAACTTTTAATTGCATGTTTATTTATTTTTCACACTAACCTTCGCCTATTGGTTTGCCTATAATAATTATTTTCATAAAATTTATACCTTTTGTATATACGAGTAGGTAAGTCTGTACAATCTAGAAAAATGTATTCTATCCACTCATTCAATCAACCGAAAGATGTCCACTGCTGGACATAGGTTTCCCCAAATGATCTCCACCACGATACGTCTTGCGGCACCAGCAACCTTCACTAGCTCGTAGGTACCCTTTGTGGGGTCCCACCCACGCCACATCTTCGGGTACGCGGCTGCTATTCGAGAACCTATTGGCCCATCAGGCAAAAAAACATCGGTTCTACGAGCATGTGGCCAGCCCATTGCCACTTAAGTACATTAATACTGCAGGCAATTATTATTTGTTATATTAATAAGTATTACTTAAGCAAAGTATTGGTAAAAAAAAAATTACAAGGAATAAGCTAGTGCTTTAACAAAAATTTCACCTGATGTTAAGTGTTGATGTGGTCCACGATGGTAAACACACTAAGGCTAGAGGCACTGGTTCTCAAGTGATGGTGCCGGAACACACCTATTGGTGTTTGGCGATAGGTTTTGAACTTGAGGGTGGTAGCTACCCAGGCGGGCATCATTAGAAAATGCCCTGCCATGCTATAGTTTCCTCACGATGTTTTTCTTCACCGAAAGCTCAGGCCGATTGACGCGGAATTCGGCCGCACTTCCCGCTGCGTCATCATCACTTTAAAATCATATGATATTCATCATCATTCATTCATTATTTAAAGTCATATTTAACCTCCCCCCAACCTCCCCCCCCCCCCCCCCCCCCCCCCCATAACTACGTAAGCATTGGAATAATTTATAACTGATTATTACTTACATAATCACCGTTTAGAACGCTCACTAGTCTATCGACATGGAATCCGATCACCGCCAAATGCACCATCATCGCTTTACGGTTTCGCCACACAGCAGGCGGGTTGAGACGTCGTCAGTGCGATGTTTCTATAGAAGACACCGTGAGCCGAGCGCGAACCGTTCATGACCTCTTCTATAGTAAAAGCGCTCTGGCGTAACGACCCGTCAGTCGTGTCTGAAATAGCATCAAAACATACATTATATGTCTTTGTATAATTTTATATAAAAAACCCCAAAACATGTTACTACTTTATTTTCAAAAATCTGTAGATTAGAAATTCCACATGATGTTAAGTGATGATGGTCGAATGTAGTAAACACGCTTAACCTAGAGACACTAAGAGACTCGACAGTGATGTCTGAAAATGACTCACCTCTGTGTGCTTCCGCTAAAACCGTTTATTGCTATATCTCTGAATTGAATAGTAAGTTATACTTAAAAAAAAAACAATAAAAAAACAAGATCGAGTTTATTTTCGGCTGTTCTAGACTGGGTCGTTTTCTGACGAGATTTTTTAATGTTCATAAGAACCTTCTCAGGGCCTAAATTGAATAAATATTTTTTTGGATTTTGATTTGATTTGACTGGCTACCACCATTACCTAGCTATTTATGGACCCGGTGCAAGCTTAAATCTGCGCCCTTGAAACATGTCCTAATCTTACCCGGATATGACAATAAAATAAACAATGTATCCAAAAATAAATCTACCGTCATCCAAAAACTAAATTCTTGTTTATCCTTCCTGCATCCGTCCAAGGTCTGCGCCTTGTGACTAGGCACCGCCTTAGTTACGGCAAGGTAGTGCTTGCCGACAGATTTTCAAATTTGGGTATTGCAGCTAAATCAATCAAATAAGGTATTAGAAAAAACTTACCGCCATGTTTTTTTCCACCGAAAGCTCTGTTACATTTTATAGAATAGGATAGGTGGATTCAAAGCTAAGTCAATAGAGGTAGTATGCGACCAAACTATCACTAAGCCTTAATCACATAATCAAAAAGACGTGAGCTGCATTGTTCACAGAACAAACCTTCCATGTTCCAAAAAATCATTCGAACTGTATTACAAAACACACAACCAAACGGACTTAATTTTTATATTATGAAACTTGATAAACATAGATTTATTATTAATGATGTTGTTTTAATTATCCCTCGATATTATCGAGGTAAGGTGAACATATATATTAATCATTTTAAAACGATTTCCACGAACGGGCGGCCGTGGGACGCTTTTGTACAAAAATGTCTGATTCACATTTGTCTTTTGATAGATCGATTAAAAAAATCGAACTATTATTTCGATATTCCGGTATATATATTAGAAGTTGCGAACGTATACAGCGACGTTATGATAAATTCAAAAGCATATTTGTTTATATATTGAATTTCCTATGGCTGAATACGGATCTCCTTGGCGCTATAGTATGGTTCATAACTGGACTTATTGGGGGTAAAAGCTTCACTGAACTAACGTATGTGGCTCCGTGTGTCACATTGAGCTTTCTTAGTGATTTCAAATCATTATTTCTCGTCATCCACGAAGATAAAGTATACAGATTGATTGATAAATTGCGATGTATGGAAATCAAAGAGAATCATCGAAAGAGAGATGCGAAGAAAGATTTAATCGTGAAAAATGAGATGACTTTCTTGAATACTGTAATTAATGTCTTGGCTGTATTGAATTGTATTCTTATTGTGACTTTTGCACTAAACCCACTGATTTTGATGGCTTTGAACTATTCAAAGACTGCAGAGTTGGATTTTATCCTGCCGTTTCTTATAGTCTATCCGTTTAATCCGTTCGAAATAAAGATATGGCCGTTTGTGTATTTAAGGCAAATTTGGTCAGGTCAGTATTAATCAAGATTTTTTTTGATATAAAGCATAAACTAAGACTCCAAACTAAGGCCCGCGGGCCAACAGCGAGTGAATTCGGCCCGCAATATCGTAACGTGCTTGATATTGGGTCCACCGTTTCATTCATAAATCAAATAAAAAAGGTAACTAATACTAAGGGTCCATTCATACCTCATTCACCGGCCAATCTTAACATGATACTTTAATTTACGCCCTAAATTCAATAGTTATTTAAATTTTGAAAACTCTAATGGCATAATAACTAAATGAATTAACTATATGTTAGCTCTTAGGGCATCGTGGGGCAACAGTCTTGGCCCTTAGGCTAAAAACTTTGCCTATAAACAAAACAACTATATCATATGCAGTTCACACGCGTCAAATAAACCTGTAGACAAGAACGAGGAGGAAATGAAGCACCGCACAAAGAAGTGACTATAAACATAAGAAGCATTGTATAATGTATACTATCTCATTCTCTCATTATATAGATGTATGTGTTTATCTCTTTTATTTGTCGCTGTTTTCGTTTCATTAAATTTTAAATCAAAACAGGGCTAAAGAAGTTTTCATTAAAAAAAACTGTTAAGTAGGTATTTTAACATAAATCACGATTACACTCTCTTTACAAATTTATTTCGTGAATCTATTTTAACCCATTCGTTCGTTTTATTTCTCCCTAAATCCACGGCATCAAACTTAATACTCAGAGGAGGCATACAAACTTTTAAATGTAAAACCAACATTTATATATTACACATTTCATTTATTTCATAAATTATAAATACATAGTAATAATAAAAGTATTAAGCATGTGTACTATAGCGATAAATAGGTCTGAAAACCGCTGCTCCAGACTATATAAGAATCTATTTATCACGTTACTTTTTCAGTAACCATTGTTTTACTGTACATATGCGCTGCGGATTTCCTCTTCTACACACTTTCTGTACATATTTGACCATTCAATTCAGATTATTACAATATAATATAGAAGTTCTCATATCTTCTACGAACAATTCAAACTATACGGGAATTTACAAAGAAGAGATTCGAAAGAAACTCATTAATATAATCAGATGGCACCAGGATTTGATTGAGTGAGTAAGAAAGTAGAAATTGGCTTAAATTTTTAATAACCTATTATTAATTTGACTTAAATTTTTAATAACCTATTATTAATTTTATTAATGTTATGTTTTAAGATCCGCTGAACTATTAGAAACAATTTACACGAAGTCAACTTTATATAATTTCGTATCAAGCTCGGTCGTCATTTGTCTTACAGGATTTAATGTTACGGTACATTTTTGATAACTATTAATTATTAATTTTCAGATTATTTTTTAGACTTAAAATTTAAGGTAAAAGAACGCGTCAGTGAGTTTAGAAATTAATATGAATAATAAAACTTAGACTGCGCAAATCTAGAACGCCAGCAACATTATTGTACATTGTAATGCTTTAGAAACGTGGAAGCTACCGATGATAATCAATGAGCCTAGAAAAAAAGCGGCCAAGACAGAAATATAACGCCGAATTGACTCAGGTCAGAGCACGATTAGCACGCTATTCAATATTCTCAAAGCAACATCATACATATGAACCTGAAGTACATGAAATTCGAAAACTCTCTGTACTGTTGAATGAGACCGAGATTTAGATATTCACGTAGCAGGTTATCCATAAATTGCAAGTCGCCCAGAGTGCTATAGAGTGGCTGATGTTAAGTGTGAAATACGGGGACGAATTAGATTTACCGACATTACTACGGTCGCAGCTCCAAGGGAACAAAAATATGTGAGTCGCATACGCCGCAGTCAATATGGTAGATGTGGTAAGACTGTAATGAACTAGAGACTGGGCTATAAAAGCGTGAGCAGTTCACAGACGAGATGGACTGAATTCTAACAGTGCTGGATAAGGACTGCCTTATTAGAAAAGTTAACAATAAATCAATATTGTAAATCTTTATTCTTTTACATATTGTAAAAGGCAAAATTCAAAAATTATTTTATATTATATATCAATTTAGGCTTTGATAAGGCGCTTATGAACGTCAAAATGCTATCACCGGTTCGGAAAACAATCCAGTCATCGAGAAGAACCGTCAAGAAACTCGATCTGGTTTTTTGTAATATGTTTTATAGAACTATACAACTGATTGTTACAGGTTTTATTATTAGATGCCCAGAGAAGGGTGTCATTTCCAGACATCACCATCGTTCACATAATGATCCACCCTATAATAACCATTGCAAATTAAAACTTGCTTGACATGGTGCCTGAACTTATTATCCAGTCGATCGGTAATGTGCTTTGGGACTTTATTGTAAAATCTAACACTATCTCGAGCACTACCGATTAAATTTATGAGTAAAACACCCTTTAAATCACATATCTCAGGGTCAGAAATGAGTATGGGAGTTTGAAAGTGGCAACAGGGATAGAAAAGCTGAAAGCAAATTATTTATTTTAGTATTGACATGTCATGAAAAGAGAGGAAACGCATAAGGCCATAACAGTATCGAATATGGATATGTTGAGAGATGGAAAGGCTGAGGATTTCCAAAGAAAATATGGATGAAATGTGTGTGGGAAGATATGAGAGCAGAAGTATTAGTATCTATATTGTAACGTTAAGTATATGAAATAAGCTAGTTAAAAATAAAAATTCGCCAAAACATTTAATAAATATAAAATATTAATTACAGGCAATCAACGACACTGCATTGGTTATAACATTTTTGAGCTTCCTCTTCATGAGTCTCTCCCAGATATTCTTTCTCTGTTTTTTCGGTGATAAGATGATGCAAGCGGTATGTACATACATGTAAATTCTATTAACCTTCAATGTAATACATACAATATACAATATGGGATCTCGTGAATTCTAAAGAACAAGTTTCAAGAATATTGTATCTTAACTTTGCCCTCCCAATACATCTTCGATAACTTAATAATGTGTGTTCGTAAAAATTTAGACAAGCTCAATCTTGTGAATGATCGTCATAATTTTAATATTAGAAATAAAGACAACAACTTGTATTTAGTTGTATTTTTAGACAGCCAATGCTGTCCTACGTTTTAGGCTAAGTAAGTCTAATAAAAGCTTTATAGATAGGTATTCGGTTTTACAATAAGATCCCAAATAATATTAACGATTTACCTGATAATAAGTTCAAGTATTATGTCAAGCTATTCTTAATTCCAAAAGGTTACTACAGGGTGGATCATTACGTGAACGATAGTGATGTCTGGAATTGAGACCAATCTCTGTGCTCTGTGAAATCCATTGCCAACGGCTGTCACCTAACTTAACGCTATATAGTAGTTAAAATTCTAAACTAGTGTTTATTTTAGATCTGGTAGCAGTTGCTTACTGGACTGTAATCCAATGGTTTGTTCTGATTACCCTGTTACTCGATTTTGGTGAAGTAACAAAGGAAGGACCGTGACTGAATTTAGCACGTCTCTCCCAACTGTTATGTGGCGATGAGGTCGTGGGTTGAAGTAGTTAGATGCGATCAACTGGGAGATAGATGGACACACATCACGACGCTACTGCGAATAGGCTTGGTTAACACAAATCTCTACTTTTTGCACCATGTCTTGACCTGTTTAATTTATAAGCGGATGTACGCGATGCGTTAAGTTCAAAGCTAAAGTACGTGTCTAGAACAAAGGGTAAGGGGCAGAGGAGGGTAGTATTAGTGTGCCGAGTTAGTCAAAGTTCGTCCAAACTCCAGGTAGCCTCAACTCTAGGTAACAAGAGAAAAAACTAAACTGGCGCAAATAAGATCTAACGTATTGACTTCGATACATTTTTGGAGTAATATTGTTCAAAAACATTGATATTTTTTATTCATTTTTTTTAAACAGACTTAAATAAAAATGCTTATGTTTTTTTCGTTTCAGAGTATGGAAGTTAGCAATGCGGCTTATAATTCTAAATGGTATTCCGTTGACCCGAATTTTGGAAGATATTTCCTTATAGTACAAATTAGGTTAGTAGGTACATATCCCTATGTTCTATATTGTTGTTTATGAAATGAAATTATTGCTATTATAATAATAACCTTTATTCAGATCAACTTAACCTAATAACGTAACAAAAAATATTCCAAAACAAATTTAAAAAATTTGTTCAAGTATTTCCTGTTTTTTTTTTTTGAAGATCTGTTTGCCAATCGGCAAAGGCCTTTTTTTTTTTTTTTTTTTACATGGGGAAATCCTTCATGGACGAACCGCCCCCCGGGTAGGGGAGCGGAACAGTGTCAGACTCCTACTGACTAAAACCCCATGGTGTCCGCAACACGCATTATGGCGAGGGCTCGGGATACAGCGTAAGCATTGGCTCCGCTCCCTCGCCATGCGTTGGGCTCGTGAGAGCCGCCGTCCTGATGGTCTGAGGGGGGGGTCAAAGGAGTGGTGAGACCCCCTCTCTTGACGTCGACCTTGGGAGGCGCAACCGGGACACTCGGTGCGCCTCAACCTCCCAGCCCGTGCAGATTTAACTGCTGGGACGATGGGTGTACCCGCACCCACCGCCCCTGGCCCCCGCTTTGCTTGCGGCCTGGGGTGCTGAGCTCCCCAGGGATGAGCCGCTGGGCTGCGGCTTACTTGCGGCTGAGGTGGAGCAACATGGGCGCTCCTCCTCTACGTCCATCACTTGCGCCGCCGACACTTTAGCGGCCGACGATGCAAGCGTCTTCTTCTTTGCCCCCTTTGGGGGTGGCGGGTCTGGCTTGACGCTGGGACAAGTCCTGCCGCCCAACCTGTGCAAGGCGGGCTTGAATGCACCATTGCAGAGGATGCAAAATTCAACCTCGCTGGTGCATTCGCCCGCCTTATGACCCGGACGACTGCATTTGTAACAAGCGTCACTGCAGTCGTCCTGGGAGGTACACTTGACTCCCAGGTGCCCTTCCTTGAGGCACCTGAAGCACCTCCTAAGTCGGGGCGGCAGGACACGTACCTGCGCCGAAACCCACCCTACCAGAAGACGACGTCCGTCTACCAACTTTTTAGCCGCATCCACTGGACACGACACGACGGCCGCGTAGAGGCCCCGTAGTCCAGGACGCACACCGGCCGTCCTGACGTGATCCAGTGGGCAGCCTGTCGCCGCTGCCACGGCGGAGATAAGTTCCTCCGCCGTGATGGACTCATCCAGCCCAGAGACGCGCAGTTCGGCGCGCCTCATGGGCTGGGCAACCTTAACGCCCTCAGGGAGGACGGTCGCCTTGATCTTCGCGGCCAAGGCGTCCGCTTTCTCATGTACGGCGCCGGGGATCTCAAAAATATAGGCCCCGGTCGCCGCTCTTCTAAACTGAATGTCGTTCAAGCCGACGTCTGAAAGTGGGACGTCGGCCCGGATCTTCTTCAACACCTCCATGTAGGTGAGGCCCCTCTCCTGCGCCCCCGGCTGCAGCGTAATTGACACCGCAGCTGTCGTCAGGGGCCGGAGTTTGGGGGCCTTCTTCCTCTTGGAGGTCTTGCTCTTCTTTTTCTTCTTCGGTTCTTTGTCCTTCTTTTGTTTGGCCGGCTTGACCGGCCGGCCGTTTTTGCCGACCTGCACCCATTCACCTGTGGGCGCAGGCGGCACGTCATTTCCGGTGGGGAGGGAGGCAGTGGAAGCAGCAGCGGCATAAGTCGCTGCCTTGGACGCTGCTTTCCCCTTCTTCGTCTTGTCTGCCTGCTCTTTGGCGGGCTGCTGCGCTCGCACAACGGCCGCAGCGTCGATGGACGCTGACGGGGCGGCTCGGCTGTCCGCGGCCAGTGGTGGCCGCAAACGCTCCTCAGGTGGGAGCCGCCCGTCAATGCGTGCATCGACCATCCGCCTTTTCTGCGCCGTTTGCGAGCGCAGCATCTCTCCAAATATCTCTTTAATGTCGGAGAGAGTCTCCGACCCAGAGATTTTATTTCCTCGCCTGGATGGTAGTGGCGGGAAATCCTCTCTTGCCGAGTCCGCCGGTGGTAGTTGGCCAGGTGTTTGTGGCAGCTGAGGACGCTGCCCAAAGACTGAGGCCCTTAAATCCGCCATTTCCTTACGGAGCGTCATCATCTCTTCCTTTTGACGAGTCAGCACCGCCTTGAGGCGGTTGTTCTCCGCCTCAACGCGGGCCGACTCATCAGAAACTGTCCTCGTCCTATATTTATCCAGGATCTCCCGGAGAGCAAGGGCTGACTCCTTGAGGGCACGTTGGAATGTGCCCTTTAAGTTCTTCGACCCCTTGCCTATGCGGAGAATTTCCTCCACATGGCGGAGCCCCTGCTCATCCAGGTTCTCCTGCTCTCCTTCGGTGTCCCGTCCGGTTGGTTTGGGCGTAACCGACGCCAGGCGAGTACGACTGGCCGCGACGTATTCGACCAGCTCCCTCTCCGCTTGGAGCCGGAGTTGTTCCTGCTCCGCACGGATGAGAGCCTCCTTCGCCTTCGCAAGCCCGACGTACTCTCCTGTCGTCGGCGGGCGCCCTCGTCCTCGTTTGGGTGTTCCAGAGACGGCTCGTGTTTTGGGCGGAGGGAACTCCTCCTCGGCCTCCGAGCACGAGCTCGCGCCTCCGACATGTCAACCTTTCGCTTTCGGTCGAATCCGCTGGGGAGAGGAGAGTCTCTCCCCTCAGCGGATCCGACCGTATCCATGGACACACACGAGGTGTCACTGTCGAAGCCAAATTCCTTCTCAATGTCTTCGAACTGTCTCAGTTCGTCTAGGGCCTGCAGTCTTTTCAAGAGAACTACAGGCACTTTCTCTTTCCTTGTTCCTTGCCGGGTCGTCATTTTGGATTTCTCAGTTGTCCTTTTGCAAGCTGAGGTCGTCGTCAAAGCAGTATCAGGTGTCAGTGTTCGTGCCGAAGTCGTCGTTGGGGATCCAGAAGTGAGCGAAGCTTTGCCCCCCCCAGAGAACGAGGGGCAGCCCGGACCCGAGGGCCCGGGGAGGGATTCTCCGGTGCCGGAGACACCGGTACCCTCCTGGGGTATTACTTTTGTGAGTTTCGCGTCCATTCTTAACGTCCTATCTACGTCAAGTTTGCGGTACGCCCGCCGAGGTCAGCCTGACACAACCAACCCCGCCGGCCGCTGTCCGGTACTGAGCCGTTGGGACCCAACTTGGGTCCTCATCCGCCTCAGCCCGGTACTAGGAGCGCCACGCACATGCCACTCCTAGAAGCTTTTAAGGGCCCTTCAGCCCGCCAGATTCTCAGCCGCCCCATCGGCAAAGGCCTCCTCCAACCTTTTCCATTCTGTTTTTTCTTGAGCTACTCTGATCCACATCAGTCCTGCCACTTCTCTAAAATAATCGTCACATTTTTATGAGGTCGGCCTCTATTACTTTTTCTCTCTCTGGAATAACACATTGCCACTTCCTTACTCCATTTGTCATGACCCCTTATTGTGTGCCCTACCCGTCTCCATTTGAGTCTTTTAATTTTCAGTACTACGTCTATGATTCTTGTTTTATTCCTCATTATGTGGTTACATGATTAAATTATTGCTAATCAATGTAATTTTCTTACAGAGGCCAGACTCCTTGTAAACTAACAGCGTTCGGTTTTTGCCGATGTCAATTTAAGATCTTTTATGAAGGTATCTATATCTATACTTATAATAAAACTGCAGAGTAACAACAAATGTACATTGTTGAATATATTTGATAAAAAACACTTGGAAAGACTTTAAAAACAATGAAAGCGAAAAATAAAAAAAAAAATTGGAAATTTTGTCTATCTGTCTGTGTATGCAACACGTTAAAATTACCGGAAGAATTTTAATGAAATTTGATATGGAAGTAGGTAGTCTATGTCTCGAAGCAACAGATGATGTTAATTTTTTTTTCACGAACTCACTATAAAGTGACTAGACAAAAGAATGCAAATTTGTATGAAAGGAAGTTAAATGTATGTTTAGATTAATATCGTATTGTATGTTTATTAATGTGCATTGAAGACACATAACATATGAATACAATACAGAAGCAATTTATGATATTTTTAAAAGTCAATTAAAACGGAAAAAAATCTACGGCACATATGTTCCAATGTATTCCTAAGCCATCGAATAATTTTTATGAGCAGTGAATAATCATTTAAAAAATCGTAATGATTTCTTAATTTTCTTTGTTTTATAAGATTCAAATATGTTTTCTGTTTACAGATACTGAGCACCGCGTGGTCGTATTTCGCTTTGCTACAGACTTTATATAGCACTCCAAATACGCAGCCTTAATTTATTTTTGTTCCATTTATTAATATTATTTTATTAATAAAAGGCAAAGGTACTGAACCATGCAGCCAAGTCAAACCTTAGGAACACTGTTCATAAACGTTATAAAATAGCGGACCTGTTACAACTGTTTCAACGGGAGTGGTCGGAACATTTCAGAATTCACGCTCCGTATCCATTATTGCCATTTCACTTCACATAAATTGCCACCAAAATTACATAATATTTAATTAAATACTGCAAGTTATAATTGATAAATATGGGCGACAACACGAGAAACCAAAATCGCGCCGCGAACTCCCTCGCAATTTTAAGATTGTATTTTTATAATCTATATACTAATAAATAAAATTGAAGTGTCTGTATGTAATGTCAAAATTATTTTTTTTACTAAATAGAAATGAATGTATATAGACCAAGGCTGCTTAACTTATTTCGCAGTTGGGCCCAACGGTCGAATTAGAAAATTTTGGCGGGCCACTAACTGTTACTTTTGTTAACTATAATAGGGTATTATGGCTTATTTTGATCCTTCGATGATAATAAGCTTTTTACAGGTTTTTACAGTTGAAGTAATTTATAGTATTCATTTTATAGTTTATTTATAAACATCATCTGTTAGTGATCACGTACACAAAGCTCTCAACTTGGTGGGATTATACTTTGCTCTGTTATCTGTCTGTTTGTATCGGGAAATCTTCGGAATGACTGGACCAATTTTAACGGGACTTTTACGGGACGGGTAACTTAGGATACTTTAGATTTTCTAAAATAATTAGGGTTTCGCGTAAAAAAAAAACCGATTCAATGCAGTTTTACAGGTAAGTGATATAATTTATAAGAAATATTTTTACTTTCTATAAATACTAAATTTATTTTTAGAAAATAATTAGGGTTCCTTATAAAAAAATTAAACGCAGCGAAGAATATAAGAAATGGGTGCAGCTAGTCACCTATAAAAATAAACAACAGATCAGTGCCTTTGTCTACTTAGTTTGTCAATTATTTAAATTTTTTAGTAACTATTGAAAGATTTAGTGTACTAAAAAAAATTGAAAAAAAAGAAATTTTTCGAAGTACGAACATTAGTTAAGTAACTATATTAACTTGTTTATTACTTATTTTAATGCATCAGTAAACAAACATGGCGGACGATCACATTGCGTCACAGATAACTACTATCCACAGACTACATATTATATACACAGACTATTGCAATGTTGTGTTTAAAAGATAACTTCAATATTACGATCAATAATAATTAACAAATTATTATTTAAAAATCGTATCTAATTAATTGTAGTGCTGAAAATGTATAAGCAAAATATAGGAACCTGTGAAATGTAGCTCTGAAGTGCTTTCAAATTCAATTATTGAGCGTTTGCAGATAAATCGATTTATTCTTAGTTTGCTTACATTACTTTTATTATAATGTATTTAAAACAGACTTTACGTTTACACAAGTAAATAACTACGTATATGCAATTTTTGTATTTAAGTAAATAATTTGTTTAAAGGAATAATAATGAAACTATACATTGAAAATACTATTGAATTATAAATTTAGTAGGTTTTAATCAGACGTAGTATAATATCATATACACGTACTATATGCATATTTTAGGTATTACATTTAGTTAGAAAGGTTTAAATGTTAGACAGATATTCCCCACAAACCAATAGAATAAAAAAAAAACAATAAATAAGGACTAAAATAGTTCATCTGAAGATGCAATCGGCCGCAAAATTCGTGTTCGATGAAACTCATGTTCGGACCATCTCTAATAAAAACAATTGTGTAAACTAGAAACGTCAGGACGAATATTTCATGAAAATTTTTATGTAGGTATTTAATTAACAACGAAATGTATGTTAGTATGATACTTAATAAATCTTTATCGCTTGAATCTGTTGTTTATATTAATTGTTGACGCATATTTGAACATCTGTCGCGACGCGATACTACGTAGTGTGAATTTTTGTATAAACATCTTCCAACATAACGTCCGGACATAGAGTAGACATGAGCAGAAGGTCTATACTATTTAACTATCGTAGATTGTAATTATCAATACATAGCAGTACTGAAAAAAAGAATACATATGTAATATTTAAATAGCATTGATTTTTAATAAAATATATAAAACTAGAAGGACAACGAATACGAGACAACTACCATAATTTTAACTAGTAACTGGTTGCGGGCGGTTCTCACATGGTTGTCTATGTTATTTGTATACTGTATAGGCCCGATGATTTGACTAAAGTCTCACTTGATGTCAAGTGAGGATGTGGTCAAAGATGGTAAACACACTTAGACTACAGGTATTTATGACGTATTGGAAACGTAGATGGTTTTAACTACCTAGAGCAGCACTTCAAATCTTTGTGATTATGCTATTCCGCCACTACTAAAAATATCCATGAAACTTTTGAGGCACGCTTTTTGGATACTGGGTAAAATTATATGTCAATAAGTAGTACAAACGACGCTTTGTACGGAGTGGACCTTCTGCGATGATTTATTATGTCGCCCGTAGCAGCTGTGTAATCGAGTGCAAAGTTAGTTCATTCGAGGAATTTAGCTTAAAGTTGTTCAATCGTGGTACACGTTTCCCATATGCCGTTTATTAAGACCGTGCGATTATTTAGGTTCTTTGTTACCTTAGACAAAATAGTAAAGTGTTAGGCATACATTTAAGTAATTACATGCATCGCTGTTATGGGGCCATCCATTAATTACGTGATGTTTTTAGCAATTTTTAACCACCACCCCTAATCCTTGGTGATACGTGGAGATGTTTTAAATTAACCTTCATTCCTCCATTAGCCAAAAACAAACGTATGTTTTTGTTACAATAATTAAAAAAAAATACAATATTATATCTAAATAGTACAAGTAATAATCTAATTTAATATTGGCGAATTTAGTATCTTGAACAAATATCTAGACGGACATTTTTGTTTAGAGATCGTCCGTTATACGAAAGAATAAATACACTTGCTATCTCAGCGCACGCCTCTGCCGCCCCCTTGTTTTATTCGTGATTTTTCCGAACCCCCTTCTGCCCTTTCAAGCCTCACGTGATTAATAGACAATTCCTATATAGTGTATGTACGTGGAAATCACCACTCGCTTGACATGCGTTAAAATGTGATAGTAAATGAAATAAAATAAATATGTTTTGGTAATTAATTCCGTATGAAATGATCTTTTGTCATTATTTACAATGTAAAATAATTATTTATATCACAATTCTTTAGAAATGTTTCTAAGTATTAATCGTCAAAGGCGCTTCTAGTGGTTTAATTATATAAAGTAAATAATGATAAATAATATTTTTTGAGACCGAAAACTTGACAGGAAAACTGTTTCCATTTTTTTTGTATTGTTAAACTAAATAACACTCGTCGATAAACAAAAATCGGTTCACAAAGAGAGGAAAAAATGTCTTAAAAGGTTTTATCTTTGTCTATTTATATAATAGCCTAGCTGTGTGCCCGCGCTTGCGCCCTCGTTTCATATATGCTTCAATACGTAATATAGTTTGTAAATTATTATTCGAAAATAATTATGTGCTGTCCCTTGTCCCTATATCCCTTGAACCTTTATTTGTTCACAATTTCATGAGCTTTTTTTCTACGGAACTTTAATTTTCTTTCAATTAAATCCCATCAAAATCGATCCAGCTGTTCCCAGCTGTAGTCGGAACAAACGGACAGGCAAAAATTACTTAGTAAGAAGTTGTTATTCTGATTTTACAAACTTACAATTCAATTTTATTTATAATTATAGATAGAGGGTAAATTAAAAAAACCTCGCAGTCCGCAGTTGAACATCCCTCGAGCAATGATAGAGCGACAAACAAAACTTACTCTTTTCATTTTTGCTTCGTCGCGTTCCGTTTCGCGGAAATATAGCTGCGTTCAAATGAAAAAAGTTCCGAATGCTTTTCGACTTTAGAGTTGGCCACGTTTACCCGGATAGATAGCGATTACCATACGCATGGTGTAAATTTTTTTTGTCCGTGAAATATTAAACTAGCTGAGTGCCCACGGCTGCATCCGCGTTTCATAAATTCTTCACTGCATTTAAATGTTATTATACGGTACCCCAATTATTTTTTAGTACTAAATTAAAGTAAGAAAAGTGTACATTAATTCCAGAACTTGCCCGCACGTAAAACTGTGCGTTGAATCGGATTGTATTTAAATTTTTATTACTTAAAATTTTTTTAAACGGAATTATTGTCGAAAATCAAAAGTACCCTAAGTTACGCATAGTAACTTCAGTTATCTAACAAAAAAAGTCTCGTCAAAATCGGTCAAGCCGTTCCGGAGATTACCAGATACGAACGGACAGACAAACATTTTAAAAATTGTATTTTTGGTCTATACCTATGTATCGTATATACATTCATACCTATGTATTTAGTAAAAAAAATCACATCACAAACAGACACTTCAATTTTATTTATTACAATTGATTATAATATTTTATAAGCACAACTGACGTCTAAAACTATAAACCCCTTGAGCACTAACCACTAACCTGGCGTTTACGCCAGCTTTCCTTTAAAAATTTCCATAAAAAAAAGAGCGTGTACAGTATCAGACGTGAAACTTATGGGCAAAAAAAATTTACATCCACTTTCTAAAATACAGTTGAAAAGGACACTTCCGTGAAAATAGAAGATATAGGAAATATAGTATATAGGAAGTAAGTAGATAATAAAGAAGGGAAAGATATAATTCTATAATCAAAAAGTATATTATATGTGCTTCATAGAATAATGACGGTAAGAGCGATAGTTTCATACAAAAACTCGCCTAACATTAAATTAAAAAAACATATATATGTACGTGTTAAAGTCTCGGAATTACGTAATCACCGGCAGGTAGCGAAATATGTATGTGGCCTTTTAATACCAACTTGAAATTGTTCCACTCCGCGTACTTCTCCTGCCGTTCTGAGGGTTTCATTCAATTATATTATTCCATTTATGTCTATTTCTCTCTCACTTCATACTTCTGTCCGTTTTTTATATTTAAAATCGTGATGCTTATGCTCTAATCTTCATATTGTTTAAATTTCACTTCAATAATAAAATTATCATTCAAGAGTCTGTGTGAATCGAACCCACTACCTATTGGTTTAACAGCACTCGTAAATGTTTATTCATTATCACCAAAAGCCTTAGGTATACCTATTTCGGTGACGTCATTCAATGGAATTTTATTAAACAGACTAAACTTGGGTCGGGTTATATGTATGTAGTATACATGTATATCGCAGACGTAAGTACAAATCGTACAATAAGGAGCCATTTAAGTATTAACATTAAGAAAAATCTATCGAATGTTAAGAAAAAGCTATAGACAATGTTCAATGTTACTCCAACTTAATTCCTAGAACTAAAATGGAATTAAGTAATTTATCACTGATAATCCTCAACATTATAACAATTTCAGATTACAGTAATCACATTAAATTAAGTGAAAAACAACATTAAAATATAAGATCAAGTACATGAAGATGTATGTTAAATTCGGCCAAATTTTTTAAGCAGGAAATGAAAAAAAAACAGTCAGTATGCACCCTCGTCATATATTTTTTTCTCGTCTTGCACAAATCATAGCCCGAGGCAGCATGAGAACGTTAAATAAAATCGTTTGAGAAATCTCAGGTAGGAAAAGTTTAAACACTATCCTATAAAAAGGATCACTTCTCAGAATTCAGTGCCTACGAACCTTTTTTTATGGATTAACTTTTTGTATTCATTTACATTAATTATTTAATATTCAATCTTGTCACGAAGTCATAAAGAATAAAATCGATAATTATAATTATTTCATAAAACAAATTATTATCATAGATGTATAAAGTCTTTGAAATGTAAAACAAATGTTGTAAACGATATTAGAATAAATATCCTCTCAACTGTTATATGTAAGTTGATATAATTATTATATATTGGATATTTTAAACTTTCCGTACTGGCTAGCTAGAGGAATTATAAAAAATAAAGTTATTCCAACTACTGCCATCTCTCGGCTCTTATAAAAACAATGGCCGTCGTTAAAACAGTATCGTTGAAAGTGGCGCCCTCAACTATTTCAAAGACATTGCTTTGACGTGCTGTCATGGCGTAAGTGTACTTTATATGTGCACTGTAAAACAAAAATAATGATTCGTATACGTAATTATATACGTTCTCGGATTGCAAATTATGGTTTTAAAAACAAAGGTATCATGATTAACGTGTATTAGTTATACTTAGTTGTGTGTGTGTTAAAATGGACAAGAAAAATGCCATTCGGAGAGCCAAGAGGCCGTCTAAAAGTACTGGAAGAAAATTATTGGGATTGCAGCGTTTGTACCTATAGAAATAACGCTGAAGCATTCAAGTGTTCAATGTGTGACGTTAGAAAAGGTAATTTAGATAATATCTTATTTTTATTTTGCATAAAATATCCATTATTCATAAGTGAATATTTGACCCATAAATTTTTACCACGTACTCGTTTAATATATCCTCTACTCACCCTATTATTATTTTGTTGTATTTTATTTGTAGGTACATATTTTGCGGCTAAAATTATCGATTTTCACTTCACAAAGTATGAAACATAACCTAACAATTTACGAACATGTAATTTATTGATTAGCATTCGTGAGAGAGGTAGACGTCCTTCAAGATGTCTAGACTACCTAGAATATTAATTTTGCCGATCATAATTCTGAATATTCTTAGGCAGAATAACTGGTTTTACATCTATTTAAATTTATTTCTTATAACGAAACTGTAAAAGGTTAATTTTAATGTAACTTATTTTTGAATCTATATACCTTTTATTGTGTATATCACATATGTACAAATAAATAAAATTTCAAAAATTATGCTACAAAAAGTACCTTTTCGTATTTCCCATCGCTTCTTTCAACATTGGAATTCCAATGTAAACAAATACGTTTTATCGGTGTTGCCAGTGTTTAAATTATAATTACTTGTAAACTTATTAATGTAAACATTTATAAATTCTTAGATCTTGTAGTAAGTGATAAGTAAATAGTAATACAATTTAACTAAATAGAGAAGATTGATGGCTGGTGCTGTTGTCGGGACAATTTTAAAATAATCTATAGCTGTTTCTCTTTATTAAATTTATTTACCAGAAGCAAGTAACTCTATTTTACCTTTTCATATGTCCTTTGACAATGTTCAACCATTATCGTTTATAAATTACTGAATCGGCCGTGGTCGTTTTTTAAATTTAAACATGGACTCCTTCATATAGAAAACTGTTAATATTTTTGTTTCGAGGTACACGGTTGGTAAAACATTGTTGAATAAAAAAATTGTATGCTTTATTAAAAATCATAATATTCGTAAAAACTGGAATACCTGGTAATACTGTAGCATTCATTGGCGCGATTTCCATAGCTGTGTAGTTCCCGAAATAGCCACAGATGGCGGCGACGTCGCGTATAACCGACCAAAAAAAATAGTCCCGTTGGCCACTATCATTCCGTGTATGACGATATTTTTTAATTTTGTCGGTTAGTATTCATTGACCTTTCGTAGGTAAATGTACTCAGGTTAGACTAAGTAGCTAATGAGAGTAAAAGGCAACACATACTTAATACGTTTATTGTATACATACAAATTGAAACCTATAAGATATAACGCAATAACAAGAGGGCATATTTATCGTAATTATATATAGCTACCTACTATTTTTCATTTTATTTTGTACTTCAAGAGGCAAGGGTTTTCTTTTTCTACTATTTAAGTATTAACTATTCTTTAAGTTGCGTTATGAGTTTTTGTCGGGATCTCAGTTGTTAATAACTACTCCTATTTGTTTCTCATTAAATTGTGTTATGTAATTTCAGTGATATTTACGTGATATGGTTTAGTTATTATGCACAAGTTACTTCGTATTGGAAATAATATTGCGAAATTTGAATTTTGAGGTGCCACAATAAATTCCCAGAGAGTTCTGCCAAAATAGTCGCCATTTTTCCGGAATGTGTTGTATGGAAACTTGAAAAAGGATGATAAAAGCCTGATAATATGACACTGGCAGAAATGTGTATGCTCACAATTACCATTGTTTAATAATATTATTATTAGTATATACTGCAGGATGTCTTTGTATACAATATTTACCCCTGATTTTTGATGTGTCAAACATGTTTTCTTTAGAGGTTATGTTCGAAAGTGCGACATATAATTGAACGTGTGATAAACACTCAACGCTCAAATCTAAGCCTGCAATGTTGAATGTTTGACCTTGTGACTTATTAATGACCATTGCAAAAATAGCTTTACCGAATATGTTATCCTTTAGATATAAATGTATACCATCGTGGACTTTTTTTTGAGATGTTATTCCATTTATTGATTAGGTTCTTTGTATTTTTTAAGAAGTTTTCTATGTCATTCGTTTATGTTAAAGGAATAACTATTAATAATAATAATCGTCACGTAACTACCATAATGTAAAGAAGAAAGAATGTAAGTAAGCATATAATTTTCTGCATTTTGATAAATAAAAAATGTTTATAGGTCAACTACCTATCGTTGTAATTTTATACTAATTTGTCGAAATCTAACTTAATAATTTGGAGTTCACTAGTTTTTTAAATTAATTTATAGTATTTCAGGGGTTAATTACATCAAGTCTCGGAATGTATATTAGGCGAGTTGTGGTTGAAATAACCGTACGACCTTTGGCGTTTATAATATGTACAAACAATATTTCGTAATTAACGGACAATTATTTACGCGAATTTTACTAAATTGACGGTAATAGTAAAATTTGTTTGGAAACATGAGACACATATGAAATGTTAGAGATCTACGTTTTGGAGATAACTATATAGATTTGGTATGTTTTATTTTGTTTAGTATGAATTATTACGGTCTTGAAAAGTTCTTTAGGGCTAACTCCGTATTATTCTACTAATATCATGGTTAATTACCGGCGTAACTAGAACCCGTCCTCATCGAAAGCATTTTGTAACAAGCAATGGTCGTGTTTCTAACAACTTCAAACCATCTTCCGGCGTTCCGCAATACACTTTATAAACGACATTGTTGAAGTAATTAAACATTCAAACTACCGATGATCTTAAAATATATGAATAATAAGTAACATTACAGACGTATACTTTTTCCAACAAGATCTGAGTAGTGTATATACTTGGTGCAAAAACGATTACATGAATTTGAATGGTTCACAGTGCCATATAAAATTTACTCGTAAAATAAAAAAAACAAATTAAAAACTTCATACATATTAAATGGATGGATATCTATCCTGAAAGAATGTAATGAAATTTATGATCTTGGCGTAGTACTAGATTCAGAAATACGACTTATCACTCCCATATAGACGATAACAAATAAGGCATTCAGTATTTTATGATTCTTTTCGGAGAAATTCTAAAGATTTTAAATGGTTAACCTCAAGAACCATTACTTATAACGCGCTCTTGTAAGAAGTCAACTGGAATCTAACTGTATCATATGGGATCCCATATCCGAGCTGCATATTAATTAAGTACGTAGAAAGAGTGCAAAAACATTTCTTGCAACAAGTATGTACTAAACGATTCATTTAATTCCACGTGATGCTAACTATGTGAAGAGATTAAAGTCGATAAATTACCATTCTCTTTAAGCTAAACGTCCTGTGTTCGAAATATTATTTCTATGCAAGTTACAAAATGATTGACAGTCCGGAAATTTTGAAAAACTTTACACAGATACCACACTCAAAACATAAATGCAGCAGATTATATATGTGCTACCACTAATGTATGTAATCCATACAAATTTAGGCGGACAAGCTCTAGCCTATTTGTCGTATTTGTAATATATTTAACAAAATTCACAATCAAGGTCCTTTGTTGTTTTTTGACCTGTTTTAAATATTCTGTTTTTAATTTTTTTACAAAGATGATATAGTCTCTTGTTTATATTTTACTGTTGTTTGACTGCCTCGGTGGCGCAGTTGTATTACGGTGCGACTGTCGCTCTGAGGTCTCGATTTCGATCCCCGGGTCGGGTCAAGTGATATTGGGTTTTTTTACTCAGTATCATCCCGTAGTCTTGAATTTGTGCCCGATATGGCGACAGGTTCACCCCTGTCACATCTGGGACGGAACTAAGCTCGGCGAAATGTGGGTGGTGTAGTTCGCTATTTCACCTTTGCCTAACCCTTCGGGGATAACAGGCGTGGGCTCATGTTATGGTGATGTTATATTTTGCTTTTAATTAATATTTGTTTTTGTGAATCTATATTGTTATATCTTAAGGTGTACTAGAATTTTATTATCATGTAAATCTGTGTATGTACTCTTTTGGTGTGTCAAATAAGTAAATATTCAATACCCAACAAAATGGCGGCCATTTGTTAAGCGTTACAAGGGAGTTGTTGGAAAAATTTCAGATTTCACTCTCAGTGTCATTATTTTCATTACAATAAGCAAACTATATTGGAATCATGTATTACAAGTGTGTTAATTAAAAACAAGAAGACTACAAACAACATGACAGACCAAATACGCAAAAAGAATTAATGGAATCGTTAGATCTCCCGGTATTAGAAAGTTAATAATTTTAGAAAATAAATACAGTAAAAAAACTGTAAATAAAGTATCAGCTAGCAAGTTTTTGACGTAACCGGAACTTCTGGAGTTTTTGGCGTGAGCTTTATTTGTCACTGGCTGCTCACCGCGTAGTTTCCGTTCCAGTGGGATTTTCGGACTAAAAACTGTCCTATGTCACTCCCTGGATTTCAAACTATCTCCATACCAAATTACATCCAAATCGGTCCAGTAGTTTTTAAGTTTATTCGTTAAATACAAAAATACAAATCTTTCCTCTTTATAATATTAGTATAGGTAGATGTTAACAATATTTTCGCCACACATCCGGCGTCGCCTTAAGATATTACCGCCTGTATCCGGTGGGGCCATCTCTCACCTGCCACTTGTCAGATCGTATGGAATGACTATATAAGGCTCTGCAGAGCCAACACAGGCACACTTGCATTCTGTCTCTGCTAAAGTGAACGTTCATGATATTGCAATATAATAAAGTGGTGACGTGGGAATAATACATAGTGAGAGTGTTTTAACATAGATGTAGAATTTCCCTTTTTTTGGTCTGAATTTACGTAAAGAAAACAAGAAGGAGCGTAAATTCTTTTTGGAACGCTGAAAATTCAAGCAAAGTTTACCTTAAAGAACTTGTATTTTTGGTTGCAATACTTTTAAAAAAAGTCCACGCAACATAATTGCATAATACACGCAAGTACATAGCTTTCGCAAGGGCGTTTTTTCTTTCTTTTTGTTTTGTTTAGGATATGCTAGCGGCATTTATTCATTTATCCTCCTTGGATAATAACATTAGGGTAAATATTTTGATTGCAAGTAATATATATCCACCACCACCATGCCCGTACGTTTTGGTTTGTTTTCCATAAATTAGTTATTGTAGAAAGTAGGAGCCTTTAAAAATGAAAAAATGCTCTATTTTTACCATCATTTTCAGACGTTCGTCAAACAAATGACTTTTTTTCAAAATGCCCCATAAACCTAGGCGATAATTAGAGATATTTCCCACGTAGATATCCACGTGAATACATATGCACCGACAAGTTTTAATTATATGAGAAATTTTTATAAAACGAATTACTTAAATATGAAGCATATTATGTAACTGTGTGCCCGCGGCTGCGCCCGCTTACATATGTTCTTCACTGCGGTTTATTTTTTTTATACAGAACCCTAATAATTTTTATTGTAATAAGATAAAGTAAAAATATTTCTCATAAATTCAAGCACTTGGCCGAAAATCGGGTATTATTCAATTTTTATGAGTTTTAATTTTTTTTACGCGGAACCCTGATTATTTTCGAAAATTAAAAGTACTCTGAGTTACCCGGAGTAACTTCAGCTATCTGCCAAAAAAAGTCCCGTCAAAATCCGTCCAGCCGTTCCGGAGCCGTTTAGCCGTTCCGGAGAGTTTTAATTTTTTTTACGCGGAACCCTGATTATTTTCGAAAATTAAAAGTACCCTGAGTTACCCGGAGTAACTTCAGCTATCTGCCAAAAAAAGTCCCGTCAAAATCCGTCCAGCCGTTCCGGAGCCGTCCAGCCGTTCCGGAGATTACCCGGAACAAACAGACAGACAGACATAAATTTTTAAATTTGTATTTTTGGTATAGGTATCGTGTATACATTCATATCAATTTAGTAAAAAAAAAATATTACATTTGATTTTGACATTACAAACAGACACATCAATTTTATTTATTAATATAGATAAGGCGTAGCGTAATCTTCTAATTATGTTATACTTGCCTGATAGGATACCTCTACGTTCCGCCTAGTAGGTATATAAATAAAAGATTGATTAAGTAAGAGTTATTTAGAGTTATAAAGGTGTCCTTGTGCTCATTTAATAGCGAACCCGCCCCGGCTTCGCACGGGTATATAGAAATGTCTAGTTAAATAAAATATAGCTTTTTACTAACGAATGAGTAATGTGGTAGCATCCTACAGGTTTGTTTAGTCGGTTGTTTGAAAGGAATGTAACTTTGACAGGTACATCGACGCGGAAGCCGCGTCTCAACCCGGCCCTGGTCGCCGCCCAGGCGGCCGGTACAGCACCCACCAGCTCGCAGAAGCGGCCGCGCTCTGCGAATTCGCTTAAGAAGAAGCGAAGGCACCCGCCACGACTCAGTAACGTAGATCGGAGCTCGGCGCAAACTAGAGAGGTCAGTTTAATGATGTTCGCGTTCCGGTCGCTTTATATCGATATTTTGATTGAAATGAATTCTAATTAAAATGAAGCATCATCCATTAAGGCCCACATTTTTCTAAGAATATATCGCGCCACCTCTTCCTCTTTTTCCTGTTTTATGTTCACTTCGTGAATTTTTTTATGTCCATCTAGTATTATCTAATCTGCATGCGCGGTCCGCCCATTTCCACTTGACTTTTCTGATTCGCTTTTTACATCGATTAACTTTTTTCAAATTCTTATACTTTTGCTGTTTATTCTCTCGTCTCTTTTCCGAGTTTAGATAGACCGACTCAAATAACCGAATGAAGTTAGGCTTAAAAAACTTGTATTTATGGCCGCAGTAAATTAAGAAAAAACAAATGTCACGAGTATTTTACATCGACACTGCCAAGATACTATACATATTTAAATATACTTTTAGAAAAAAGCTCTTGGACCCTTAGTAGAATGAATGATGGAATAAAATTTTATGATTTTCGAAAGTAGGTGAAAATTAGCTTGCAATTATGTATGAAGATGGACCATATTATAGTTATTCTAAATGGGACACCTTGTAAGCGTAAGCTAGCATTCTGACTCCCTCTTTTTGTATATGTTTCTAGAGAAAAAAAAAAAAAAACTGTTTTAACCATTATGTAACTATCACAACTTTGATTGTTCTGTTGATTTCGGACATTTTAATCCTAAAATATGTAAATTGTGCTTTCTTACTAAATGTCACATCTAGAGAGATGATAACATGTATGCTTAGTTTAATCGAAGTTGTGAATATGTTTTTAAATTATTGTAATCATCTAGTTACAAACACGAAATTCCATCCAAACGAAGCGGCGAGAATAGCTAGTTTTTATTGCAAACGATTGGCAACATTAACACGGTATTTAGTGTATAATCATTCTTAATCATACAGTTACAGTATTGTGAAGTCAATAATTAAAATCAAACACAGTGTCACATTTAAATTCAAATAAAAATGTATTATCAACACTTTCTAACGCATTTCTATGGTAGAGACGCACATATCGTTTCACTACTTACAGAGCGAGACAGGTGACGTTAGTGTTGTCACCGTGTGGTAAAAATGTTTATTTTAACAATTATAATAATGTTCATTTAGATGAGCTGATATGTATTTTTCATTATCAGATAATTATTATTCCATTTATCGTAACTTATCTTTTATTAAATGTATTTCCGTTATGTGTTTTATTCATATTATTGATTGAGTATTAAAAAAATTTTTTTTTTCCTCTATACCCATTTCTACGTTCGCTTCGTCCATTTTAATTTCAATTTTTATTAGTTTTAACTAAAACAAGGTGCAGCTAAGAATAGGTATATCGCTCATTCATGATAAAGGTAACGAAAAAATGTCAAGTGTAGAGTATCACGATTTTGAAATTGAAGGTTTGGTTAAAACTGCCGTTTTTGATCCTGCTAGAAATTATCTCGTTCTTTAATCAAGTACATAAGTACAATAAGGTAATTTTTTGTATTTTAGCTTTTATTGTGTCACTTTTTGGGTTTTTAATTTATTTATAGTTTTATTATTGTGCACAAGTATGTTGAAGATAATGACATGGTGTATGAATTCTGAGATCTCACAAAAACCCCCTTAGAAAGCTTTAACAAACGGCTACCATTTTGTTTAATGGTCAAATAACTTGTATTTATGGTTATAATTAACTATTAAAAAAATCATTGCAATTGAGCAATTTCATTAATATGTTAGCTGCTTTATACATATTTCTCTGACATACTGTAAATTTTTATTTACCAGGTAACTGTGAGTGGAGTTACTGTAGTTATAACAGAATATAAACCCAAGAAATCCGTATCAAGCAGTTCCAGCGACGTGGAGTCTTCAAACGACGCACGACCATGATCTCTATAACATTTTAGGCTAAAAATGTGACCTTTATAGGTATCCTATTATCCCGAGTGATATTCCTTCCGTTTAAATGAAAGATAAATTTGTTAAAAATGAAAGTCAAATATGATAAAAATTAAAAGAAATTAATGGGAGCCCATAAATCAATTCCACTTTTAAATGTAACTTATTTAAAATTTAGAATCTTTATTTTTTCAATTCTATAAAATGGATCATGTTATTCTTTTTATATTTTCTTCCGTTTAAATTAAAAACATAATAATTTTAATCGTGACGGCTTTATCGAGTTTTAATTATTATTTATTTATTTTTGTTTCTTTTTTTTGTGATTTGTTAACTATCATCACATTTACTGAGAATTTTCTTAGATTTATCACCTATTTAATTAATTGAATTAAGTCTTATTTATTTAATGAATGAAATAATTCGATGTAATTAAGCTTTATTGTATTGCCATTTTATTCATTCTAAAGTAACTTATTTTAGCTATAGAGTGTATATATTGTATGAAGTTTTAGGTAACGCTGTGTATATATTTGTGTATATATATGAAGGAACGCCAGCTGGTCACTGCCAAGTGAATGATTTGTACATAAATAATAAATAGCTTAATGGATAATTTAATTACTGAATACTGTTAATTGTACAATTTTTTTTTAACCCAATCTGAAGTAGAGTCTTTAAGAAATAAAAACTGATTTTTTAATGATTTGAAGTCAAAAGTCACTTTATGGTATTTCATTTATTTTTTGACCACGCTAATGGACTTGTCAGTGTCAATTAACCTTCGCAACCCTTAGCAAGTTTTGTATTGATTTTATTAGTTTATTATATTTACAAATAAAACGTGTATTTAAAAAGCAGTCCAAGACAATATTTAAATATAAGGTTTACAAATAATTATGTCCTGGCTCATTGACTTTTAAGGCGAAATTCCGCTTTATTATGTAATATTAAATATTATAGCTTTCCCGACATATTTTATTATATTCTTCTTATGATATATAAAGCACCAAAAAAAACCAAACTCGGTTACCTTCGAAAGCAGTAAGTTTTTTTTTAACTTATTGCAGATCTTTTTCACCTTCCAAATAATACGATAAACATTTTTTTGTATTTTATTTATGTATATAATTACAACCCTCCATTAATAACTGTCTGTGTACGTTTGATTTTATGTGCTTTATATATTTTCACATAGTCCATTTTTGATGAAGACTTGAATACAAATTATGTTACTGTTATTGTTCGTGTCAACTAAATGTATTGTTGGCTACAGTTAGATAAGTTAAAATAGCGTTTTTAATGCACGCAACAAAGAAACAAAAATATGCTTTTATAATAAATATAACTAATTATCGCGTCTATTATTTTCAAAGCAAGTTTATTCGGACTACTGAGTATACAAAAACTATTGGTAAAGAAAAGAATGTTAAATGTTAATAAGCGCACAATAAATTCAATAAATATAGGTTTTTATAAGAAGGAACAAAATATTTTTTCTACCAAAATTAATATTCACATTTTATAAAGTATTAATTTAAAACGCCATTTTGCAAGATGTTTTTAGATAAACGTACAATTTAAAACTTTTTGAAATGTAAACAATTTAGCGACATAACTTAATATATAGAGCCGTGTGGAAATAAAATAGAAATTTATACGGATATTAATGTAATTAAAAACGTTCATTCAAAGACTATGTATGGATTATTAATTTTATCAACTAAATTGTTTAATTTATGTTTATTTATGTTTTAATTAATTTACAATATAGTCATAATTTTGTTAATGTAACTACTCTATACAGTATACCAGGCTACGTACTTTTGTTTTATTAATTTTATCGATACCAAAATCGATGAAGCTACATCACTAATTTTAGATTACCGATGACGTCACCTCATCAACCCGTTTTCGCGCCCCATCTATTAAGCCACAACTACATTACTCGCGAAGCTACTTCGACGAAATACTTTTTGAAGTTGACTGAAATCCGAAGATGCGATCATACACTCGTGCAAACTCTTGAGGAGCTCGCAATTGCAACGTGCACTTTTGCATCTTACGTGCATATTTCGTACATCTCAACGCGAACTGAAGTTAGCCTAGTAGTGTACTAGGGCGTTTCATGCTATAGAGCCTCGTGAAACTTCGAGTCTTTTGACTTGCGCGCAAAAACCGACAACGATCGGAAATCGTTCGAAGCGAGGCGAGGTTGTACGAAGCGAAGTGCCCTTCTGCACTACCGTTTTTTGAATGGGGGGAACGTCCTGTTTGGGATACCCTGACGTCGTCAGAGGACGTCCATACACTTATGTCGGACTCCTATGGGCTAAAAACCGTCTGGCCGCTTAACGCGTATGTGAGACCGGGCCGAAGGATCACGGCAAGGTTTCTTTCTACCCGGCTCCCGCACTCATGCCCCCGTAGGTGTGAAATGGGGAACCCTCTTCTCGGAGAAAGTCGCTTCACAAGCGACGGCAAAACCGTCCTACTGGTCACGTGACCTCCTTTTCCATACTATCGTATTAGCTTTACTTTGTGTTAACTTCGCTAGTAGTGTGGACGCTACATAAGAACGGAACGTCGCGCGTTGTCGTTTGTTTCGAAATTCGAACCGTTTTAATAAAAAGCTTTAGTAGACAAACACGGACAAATAGAAAATTCTGCTGGCACGCACTAATTGGATTTAAAAGCACGACCACATTCCGCGGAAAATTCTTCCACGATGTGTGCTCGTTTCTTCTGCGTTTGAAATGAATGATAATATTTATTTTCTACGTCAGTTAAAATTATCGTATGTCAGCCATGTTTGTTTATTTTTTATTGCATTGAAAGAAATTAACAAAGTCCCCCCTGCTTATCGCACATACAGCTCATGACTAGACATGAATATCGGGAACAGAGGTTCCCAACCTTTTCTTAACGAGGGACCACTTGATTTCTTTAATGATAACAGAAAATAGACCATCATAAAATTTAATATTTATAATCTGTAATCGTGAAACCATTTTTATATTAGAAATCTATACTAATAAATAAAAAAGAAACATCTATTTGTAATGTAAAAAATAACAACTTTTTACTAAATCCAAATTAATGTGTATACGGAACCCATACCAAAATACAATTTCTAAAATTTTTGGCTCTCTGTTTCATTGTTTCGGTTAATCTCCGGAACCTCTGGATCAATTTTGACAGATTGCTGATTTTTACAGTTCAACTTAAAATTCTCACCAATATTAAGATAATAACAATTCATTTACTTAAATCATTTTAATATTATTTCGGAGCTTTAGTTTATTTATTATCTTAATCTTGTGAATGTAACGAATAACAAAGATTTGTCATTACGACGGTGTGTGTGATTTAAAGGTACGCAGAGTTATTGAAGATTACAATGGAATATTGTTTTTAATAATGCTTTGAGGTTATATAGCTATCTGTAGGTTATATAGAGGTTATATAGCTTCTAGAGAAAATAAATAGAAATGAAGTTTTGTAAATAAAAATGTATTCTGTGTCCAGTAACGAAATATTAAAATTAGCGTGTAAACTCGGAAACTATTTTTATACGAAGAAGCTCACTAGAGGGTAGATGTAAATTCTGTGTTGATTGTATGTAGGTAGTTAGCAAAAAAATGTTATATATTGTATAAGTCATTGAAGTAAGCGACGATAACGTTTAAATGTATATAAAGGATATGGAAATGAATGTTTTTTTATTTTATTTTACACCCCTTTTTATGTTTTACTAGCTGTGTGCCCGCGGTTACGCCCGCGTTTAATATATTCTTATACGGAATTTCATAGTTTTAATTTTCTTATAAGGAAGCCTATATTTTCCTAAAAAATCGGATTTTATTCCAAATTTTTATGAGTTTTAGTTTTTTTTACGCGGAACTCTAATTATTTTAGAAAATTAAAAGTACCCGAAGTTACCCGGAGTAACTTCAGCTATCTACCAAAAAAGTCTCGTCAAAATCGGTTCTGCTGTTCCGGGTATTATCAATTACAAACAGGTAGACAGACAAAAATTGTATTTTGGCATAGGTATCGCATATACATTAATATCTATTTAAATCTAAAAATAATAATTTTACTATACAAACAGACACTTCAATTATATTTATTATTAGTATAGATTGAAGTGAAAACTACTGTAGCGGCATTGAATGATTCTCGGTGGGGCAAAAAACTTATAGATTTGCGTTACCAATGCCGTCAGCCGTTAACATGCTACAGTATGCCAAATATAAGATAGTTCTCAGGGATAAATAATAAAATATATACTTACGCAGCGAAATCGTATGTTTTCATTATGAATAAACTATATGAACATGTACATAATTGCTCGGAACGTCAGTAGATGTAAAAACCAAACAAATGTTATTTGTATATTGTTTGTGTTAATTAAACAAAAAAAACAGTATTTTTCCCAACATTTTGAGTTTTCACCTGCCCACAGTGCCAGTGGCTGCCTAGTTTTTTTTTAAATCAAAGTCACAGTCGTGACGTTTTAAACGTACGTAAAATTTGATGCTGTTTTGAGAATAAAAAAAGTAGGCAATTAATGATAAAAGATACCACCTCCCATAAAAACACGATTTAAAAGTTAGCCGTACTAAAAAGTAAAAATTAATTCTTAAAAATATGGAGATTACGTTTTATGGTGATTTCAATTTATTTTCCTTTTTTTTACGTAACCGAACATACCATATCGAAATATGATCAAGTACATGACTGTAATAGTCCTTTACATCATACATGACATACATATGTGTACTGTATGACATATGTGTGTATTATCTCAAAAGTACTTTATCTTTATAAAGCTCAAAGGTAAGTACAACGTGTATCTTTTTTGTTACCTTAAATACTATTTCGTAACAAAAAAAAATTGTTGCGTTAACTATTTCTTCTATAACTGTTTTTAACTATAGTTATAATTAAAAGTCAAGTTTTTACAATCGCAGCGCCCATTAATTCCTTATACAGCTTCTTATACCGTTACGGGCATAACTAAGCCAGTGCGGTATCTTTACAAAGTTTAACTAGAAACATAAGGATAAGTTTCTAAGATCAAAACAATCGTAAAAGGAATGATAGATAGCCTAAGTAAACGCTACCGCGCTAGTCAACGCATGCCCTTACCTAGCTAGGGATCGGCGAAGTTGCTTCATTGTATACAGATTAAAATACATCGGTTATCGATAAATTTCTAGGGTTTAGACTGATGATGGTTCGATATATATATTTAGGGCGGAACGGGGCGTTTAAATGGCGATTACATATATGAGGGGGGGGGGGAGGAGGTTGATAATTCATTCTTTTCACTATTTTTGATTTAATTTTTTAGAAGTAGGAAGTTAGTAACTTATTTAGAGCTTTCGTAAATTGTCCAATTTTTAAGAGATTCGTCAATTAGGCGTATATGATTGATATGATGAGGAGGGGTCATGAGCACTACGACTCCCCCCCCCCCACCCTCTGAATACCCCTGCTATAGACAACTTCTTGCCAAATGTAAGATGCTCTCTAGCTAGAAAGCAAACATCTTGAGAAGAGTGGACAGAACATAGCGCCGCTAAATCTTCAGACAGAATATATCCCTTAGAATCTGATCGATAACTATTGCAGCTGCAATAGATGGACAGTTTTACTGGTAGATGTTTGAATTTGTGAGAAGTATTTTGGCTTTCTGTTAGGACCAAAAAAATCTAGGTAATTATTAGTATTCTGCATTAAAAAATATTCAAAAAAACTATTCAATTAGTACTAAGTGCTTGAATTTATGACAAATAGTTTATATCAAAAACAAAAATTAAGGAAAATAATTATAATTCCGTGTAAAAAAATTAAAACTAGAAATTGTGAACAAAATTACAATAGAATATAGAAATAGAAAACTACATTATCAGTAAGCCATAATTATTTATTTTAAATTCGCTTTAAGGTCGCTTGTAAAATTCCTTGTAAATGACGAAGCGTCATACATCCTTCAATATTAATGTTAAGAATATTCCCCAACTATACACCAGATTGACTTGAAACTTTGCATAATTACTAATTTCGGCATGTAATCGGAAATCTCAAAAGAATTGATTTTTTATCATTTCAATTTCATCACATACTCGTATAACAAATCCTTGCAACACCCGTCCGCGCTAAGTCACCGTTACTATCGTAATGGTTGCTATGGTAACCTTTATCATGGCAACAGTTGCTATGGTAACGTTATTTTTTGTATTATATATACACGGGTAAGACAACGTTTGTCGGCTTCAACTAGTTCATAGCTCATAAATCATTTTAATGCGGTAAGTGAGTGTGTACTGTTGGAAGTTATCGTGTAAATTTATTTCCAGGTTCAAGCTCTGGCTCGCTGACAACCCTAGTATGAAGCGGCGCTTTTGAACTGCGGTGTCGGCCTTTTTACACGACGCACCGCTATCGAACGTTCTAGACAGCGGTATCTGCTTTGACAACCCGAGATTAAACACGATACGGAGAATAAGAGTGCATTTTTATTATGTCTAATTTTTATTCCTATCACATTCACAAGATTCTTCTATTTAGATAATAGAATGTTAAAAACCAATATGTGCCACTGTCATGTGAGTAAGATGGTATTTTCAATTTTGTATCGACGATCCCAAACTCAGCAAAACGGTGACCGATCCTGCTCGAACTTTCCGTAGTTTTCTCGGTACCTCAGAATATACGTGAGAATATGCCCGCGGCAGCGCCTGGGAATCATATATTCACTGCGTTTTATTTTTTTTTTTAAACGGAACCCTGATTACTTTCCTAATTTTTTTTTTCTAACAATATTTCTCGTAAATTCAAGTACTTGCACGAAAACTGACCATTGAATCTCGGATGTTATTCACAATTTCATGAGTTTTACGTTTTTACACGGAACCCTAATTATTTTCGAAAAATTATGTGTAGTAACCAAACTAAATTGTATTTTGGTATAGGTATCGTATATGTATTTCATGTGTATTTAGTAAAAAATTGTTATTTTGACATTACAAAAAGACACTTCAATTTTCTTTTTTAGTTTAGATTTATGTGATATAAGGGTCCAGAAACGATAAATAATCTACAGTCCGTTCACTATTAAAAGTCCCTTCGTTCAGGAGATGGTAGCTCTGCCCTCCCTGGGTTGCATGTTTTCCTATTTAGTGCCTCCCCAAAAATAAGGTAAACGAGGGAGGTTGGGTAAACAGTGACTAGCCATTATTTGTGTGACTAAGATTATTATGTTAGTTTAAGTAAAAGGATTTATAATTAACGAAACTAAAACTAACTAGTTAGTTACTGAAAAGAAACTTAAACATAAATAATAATACTATCGCCGGACATTTTACACAGTCCTAAACTAAGAAAAGCTTTCAAAGTTTACTACACGTATGTAAGAAAGACTCAGACTTTAAATACACATTTACAGATAATCTATTTATACATAAGTCAGTTTCATGTATGTGGGTGTTACTCACTAACGTTTATATGTAATATCCACTAAGGGCAAACACGAATGTTTTCGTTAACGTCCCGTTAGTGTACATCATATAAAATAACATTTTAATATAAAGAGAAATATTCGTTCTCGATCGCTTGAACATCTTTATGACAGATTAATTTTTGCAAGGAAATTTTACCTCGATCAATATTTAGGGAAATTTGATTCGAACACATTATGTGAAGTACCATAATAAAGTAATACAACACATAAAAAAACATAAATTCAAAATATACTTGATTTATACGATAAAAAATCTTACAAACTGAATGATCTAAAGGACTATCACTGCCACTAGTCACGTTCAACCATTTTACCTATCATTTTTTATGTACTTGTGTCTCTAAACTACAATATCATGTCTCTACAATAATAACTTCCATTTTGAACTACATTTTTTCTATTTGAACTCGGTGAATCTTTCTAGAGATTTCTCCTGCATTACTTTTAAACGTCTGTAGTATGATAAAACCAATAACAACACTTATTTCTATTCTAAAATCACAGCGCTTGGTTTTGACAGAATCGATTGACTTTCCAACAATGGCCTTTAGTGCCAACATATAGGAAAGGTAGTCATGGGACAAGTTATAGTGAACGGACTACAAAGTAATGTGACATGTCAACTTCAACATTCTTGTTAACTTTTGGCTTATTTACATTGATTAGTCCTCAGATACTATCTAAACAATGTATTTCAACCGTATGGACTAGCACGAGTACTTACATAAAAATTATAATATTTTAAACATAGCACAGTAATTTATCGAACGGATTCCATAGAAAACGGAATTTTCTAGCAATAATCACAAGCGTGGATTTTCAACATTGCTCTGTGTCAAAGATATTATAATATTATTTATAGAACAAACCGATTGTTGATATTATTGAACGGAAACAAGTTTTTATAAATTTGAGTTGATTTGAAATCGATATTCGCTGGATGGATGCTAAATAAAAGCAGCTGGCAAAAACTAGTCGCAAATACACCAGTTATAGTCAATTAGAAACAGCTGACTACGTTTTCGTCTGTAGTTTGCGGGCTGTTCAAATTTTACAAAGCCTATGACTAGCTGTGTGCCCGCTGCTTCATCCGCTTCACACAGAACCCTAATTGTGTTCTTTATTTAATTATGGTAATAGTTGTAGCTGTAAATACTACATGCTAAGCCTGGTGGATAAGAAGACATTGTTGAGTTTTTAATCAGTGAGAGATCGAAATAAACCTTCACCGCTTCCAGGCGAAATGAATGTATCAATAAATTACTTCCCAGTAAAAAAGTAATTTAAAATATTTCATACATAAATATAGTTAACTAATTATTTGATTTTAAGGTTTTAGTCAATACAAAAATAATCTTTCGTAGAGATTAAATAATCGCTGTCTGGATTACAATATTATCATCCGTGCCTCATCTATAACTGTAAAAATTAGTTTAATGTCTTTGTTTTGTTTGCTATTATAATAGAAGGAAAACATTTCTAGAATGCGTATACATAGATTTTATAGATTATTTACAAGCAATTTGCCTGCTTGTATGTTTTTATATGTACATTTTTAAATGAAAACTTGTTGAGAAGATGTCGCTTTTGTAGAAGTACACGTGAAAGTTATAGTGTTAACAAACGTTCGGACTGCGTACATGGTATGGCGGACGATCAAACCTATCAGTCTACTTATGCACACAGTCATTTACGAACGAATATTGAATACGTAATCAACATGCTATTTAATTAAATGACTTTTAAATACATTACTTATTTACTTTTATACTTTTTATTTTAAATGCGTATTGATTTTTATTTCGGAGCTAACGTGGCCGCTATAGTATTGTAACAATATTTTCGCTCTTCGGTAATACAGGAGGTATGACATCTGTAACTGACACACAAGGCGACTGATAAGATTAAGTGTATTTTTTTTTTTGTGACAGACCTCTATTTTAGCCAGTACTAATCTCAAATAATATCGATACCTCTCACGCATAAAGTCATACTTTTTCAGAAGAGCGATTTTTATAAGACCATTTGTGTGTGAACATTTACATGTTGCGACCATTAGTGGGAGAATCTGTTTTATCAGGAATTTGTCAGAAATATATAGTTAAAAGTAGATTTTGTTCAAAATCTCAATTTCGTTACAAACTGAGTTACGACTATGTTTAGTAAAGGCAGGTAGTTCTTAATTTATACTTTTTTTCGTCATGACCTTGTAATTGAGGGTACTTCGGTATTTTGTGACGTACCGCACTTACAGTCGAATGCGTGCGTGAGTCGACGTGCGTTTTGTATAACAGCGGTATAATATAATCGGCTAGTAAATTTAAGCCTAAGAAACTAGTCCATTTATTATAGTGTAGTTCGTAATTGTTGTTGTAATATTAAATATTTGGATCAGTGGCGTGGCATGAAAAAAATCCTCTTGAAAATGTACAGTACTGAATGATGATTACTGTGTACAGTAATGAATGATAGATGCTTGTGCTGCTAAGCGAAGATATCCAGTTGCAGTTATTGTTAAACACCTTCACCATACTTGACTTCACTGGTGTTACATAAACAGTACATCTCTAGTATGATAAGTAGTTTTGAGTTAAAAAATTAAAATTATTTATTTATTAATTATCTATCTATACGAAAAGTCGAAATTCATTTCGCTTGTGATAAGTGTTCCTATAATTGTGACAACCTAATAAATTGTGAAATCGGTTAACTTTCGTAATTGTTTTTCATTATTTCATTTTACCAGGACAACGCGAGATGGCGAGTTACGTGAAACGAAGAATAACGATTAGTTACATGATATGTACATAAAAATAATACTGATTGGTTTATTTTTCTTTCATACTTTAATACAAAGTTTTAATTTCTTCGGCTACGAAATTGACACATGATTATAATCGACCATTCTAAAGTAGAAATAAATTCATCATTTCGGTGTAGCGCAATAGTCAATCTTAAGAAGTAACATCTATGGGAATTAGTTAGCATATTATCCTTTTTAGATGAAATTGCTTAGAAGACATTTTTCTAGTATATCAGTAGATGGTGTTTTCTTCAAAATATTTATTGATGAATCGTAACTATATCAGAATAATTATCAAAATTAAATGAATAACCCGGAACGAAGCGGCTTATATTCAGCCTAAATTTGCGCTACGTACACACGCACGTACGTAATAGGTACACTAATGCTTTCATTGTGTGGGTGATAATTAAAGTGAAATTTAATGTGCATGCACCTGTAAATTCAATTCCCACATTTTGCTACCGGCTTGTATGAGCAAGTTCTTAGTGTGCGTGTTTTGGCCTTTACGACTGTGTGGTTGTTATAGTATACTTGATGTGTGCACAGTGAGTATTTTGTTTTTTAGTAAGGGTATAAGGGTTATAGGAGCGGTTCACCACTGATTTATATTCAAATCTTCGATAACGGAGTGTACGGAGAGTGACTGTGCCGCGATGCCGTCGTTGGATGTTAAGTGGTACCACGGTAACATGTTTCTTACACCTCTTACAGAGACTGCACACCCTACTTCCACCTGTCTCCAGGGTACCAGTATAGACGCCAGCACAGAAAAAGTATAATTATTTTAGCCCTGTGATAACGCATGCCGGTGTACTGTATTTCGCCGTCAGACTGAATAATATAAATTGTATAAGGGGGCCCCAACACACTATGTTGGATGGTGGTGCGAGTGCGTTTTCGTGATGTAATAACTATATGCCTAAGAGGTATGGATATTACCCCATTGTAAATGATGCAGACGTCACAACAGAGTCCGTCGAGATATTTCAGCTGTGCAAAGACAATTTTTACCAGTGGCATTTATGTGATCTACCAGTTCTGTGATTTTATACGTGACAGTAACGTCGTTAGGTTTTTTTGATGTTTTTTTTTGTAGTTTACGATCAGGTGTCACCGGGTGATACACGAATCGACCGCGCCTAGCTAAAGTACTGCGCTTCCGAATGTCTGTTAACACTTTTACTGTTCTTCTGTTTACTTAGAAATATTTAGGTTATAAAGATTCTAAGCTTTTAAGATTCAGGCATAGGGAAAATATATGTTGCAATCACTTAACATATTGTAATTATAAGTTATTTGTAAAATAATGATCACCTGGTTAACTATTACATACAGGTTATAGCGAACATCTGTCATCGAGTAATCAACAGTGTTTTCCGGCAGATGTGCATAAAAACTTTTTCAAGTTTAATACTTTACAGTCTTTGTGGCCCTCGTCACTTTAGACCACATAATCTCAACCTTATTTTGCTCACCGGCCACATTGAGAAATGTTATTTCTAAAATCCCCATTTTATTTTTTTTTCCATTTTTACACTTTATTCTTAAGAGGATATCCTAGCGGCATTTATTCCATACAAACGTAGTCCCCTGTTTCCTCCCTGTATTATGGTAAAAAAAAATTACTCCGAGTAACATATATCCACCACCGCCGTATGTTTTGATTTTTTCCATAAATTAGTTATAATTATATAAAATACTTCGAAACTCGGAGCCTTTGTAAATGAAAAAAAATTACGATTTTTAACGTCATTTTCTGACGATCGTCAAACAAATTTTATGGTAAAAAAAACAAAACTCAAGCCAACGTCTATATTATTCTAAAACTGAAAGAAAATATAAATTTAGTTTTGGAGCAGGAAACAGCACGAAGTGATGGTTCGTCTATTTTACATAGTTAAAATCAGCCCGAGCTGCAGCAGTTGTCCCTTTCGTGTTTTATAACTCTTTCTTTGGGGCGCAATAGATTTCTGAAATACCTACTTTTCCTAACGAATGTCCTTTTAATCTGCCCAAGCTACCTCTGCGCTATCTCAATGCCACCTAATTATTTCTGGGTCTTCTACTTCTATAAAGGCGCGTTGAGAAACAAGCGATTTTTGAATTGAAAATTTCTTTAGGCTCTTTAACCCATTTTTGTACATGTTTCACAGAGTCGTGTCACCGAAATGCATTCGTGCCGCCTCTGGCCGCGGCCACATGCAACTGACGGTGTGTGAAAATGCATCGGTAGTGCGACCACGCGCCAACACTTGCGGACTTATTGGATCTCAACGCTCGGAGTTTCATGATCGAATCAAGAATTAGGAAATACATTGACTAACCAAAGAAATTATCCGAAGAATTGCCAAATTTAAGTGTCAGTGACTAAGGCATATTGCACGTAAAATTGATACTTGATGAGGACGATGGGTTATTAAATATGCAGCAAGGTGAAGGTCGCGGAAATTTGCCTGATGAGGGTGTCGCAACACTGGACGTGGCGGAAGTTCTTGGACGAAGCCAATATCTGGATATGGAGGTCTTTTGGCATACTTTATTATGTTCTATAGGCTCAGCGCTGTGACCACAATCTCACCTGATGTTAAGTTACTATGTGGTCCAGGATGGTAAGCACACTAAGCCTAGAAGTACGGATTCTCAAGCGATGCTGCCGGAATACGCCTATATTGATGTTTGGCGACAGGTTTTAAAACGGTAGCAAGTCAGACGGACACTATAAGAAAATGCCATACCACTAGATATGTTATGGGTGTATGAACTTAATTTTGTGTTTTTAAATACTTTTCCAATTTATATGTATGTAAATAAAGTACAAAAAAGGTGTAATTAAAGAAATAAACTTCATTTTGGCATACGTAATTATATCTTTAATTTTGATAATTACTTCCATATAATTAAAGTCTGGTAAGTACTGGTAACCACATATTGCTTCCGGAGGAGGTACGAACGCTCTCTGTCAAAAAAATTCTATAGTTTATCCTATTCTATCTATCCGATAGTATGTCTAGGCAGTGAGCTTTATCAGTTTATCACAATAGGTCTTACTAAGTCGCAGTGATACAAGACTGTTCTAACCTGAATAGCCCCTTTCGGAATAAAATAAAAACTATAGGTACATACATCCATACAAATAAAATTGAAGTGTCCGATTGTAATATTAAAATAACAAATTTTTACTAAATACATACATATGAAGTTTTATATGGTACATGTACAGGGCTGAACCGATTTTGACGGGAGTTGTTTTTGCAGTTATTTCGCGCACTTAAGCAACTTTTATTTTTCGAAAACAATTAAGCTTCCGCGTAAAGGGTCCGGTTCGTAACTTATGAAATTGTGAATTAAATCTGATTTAGTGCACAGTTTTACTGGCAGGCGTTTGAATTTGTGAGAAATATCCCTGCTTTCTCTTAGTACCAAAAAAAATGATGATTGGGTTACGTGTAAAAAAATAAGATTCAATGGACTGTTTTACGCGGGTGGAGCTATGGGCGTACAACTAGTGGTAAATAAAGTCATAACAATTTTTAAAACAGAAATAAACCCGAAAAATCGATAGCACGAAGTTCTGATAGGGCGAATGTGAACCGGCTTGATCGTAAACGGGGCTATAAAAAACACTTTTCACTTTAGCGTTTTCGCTGGCAGCTCTCAGTTCAGGTGAGTTTGTAAATAATTTTATAGCCTGACCGTTAATGTGCTACTCGATGGGCTATACTTGCGTACGGGGTCGTCCATTAATCACGCGATGATTTTTTTAAGCAACTTTTTAATCTACTTCCGTTCCCCCACGTGGTAGGTGGTGAAGATTTTTAGAACTTTTTAGTACTAACAAAAATCAAAGATATTCCTTACAAATTCAAATACCTGCCAGTAAAATCGTGGATCTAATCGGTTTTACTTCACAAGATTTAACTTTTTTACGCGTATCACTAATTATTTTCGAAAAATAAAAGTAGCTGAAGTTACGCCGTATGACTTCAGGTATCTGCCAGAAAAGTGTCGTCAAAATAGGTCCAGCCGTTCCGGAGATTAGCCGGAACAAACAAATAGACAGACAAAGTATATTAAAAGTCTATAGACACCGTTATACATTCGTATGTGTTTAGTAAAATTTTGAAAAATTAAGTCCAAATCAAGTAAAAATTTTGATATTACAAATAAACATTTAAATTTTTTTAATTAATATATTATATATTTCGTTTTCCGACCCCGAGCTCTTTCAAGCCTCACGAGATTAATGGACGATCCCTTAGTACGTGTCAGAAACTCGATTTCTTATTAACTAACAACTTCTATTATCACTAAAGGCTTTGCGTAAATGTTGAATATTTTTTAGCTCTCCCAGTTCTTGGTATTTTATTCAGTGGCATATTGCTACTTGAGAAATCTATATATATAAAGAAAATGGTTGTCCTTTGAGGCACCATCACTTAAAAACTACTGAACATAACGGGATGGGACTACCATTCGACGCGGAGTTTTTCGTAGATGGTTATAGGCTATTTATTTTTTTGGATTCCACCGACCCTCTCTCATTTTTTTTTTTCGATTGACATTTTTTCATTTACATTTATGTACATTTTTTCCTCTAATACAAACAAAAGACTCATTTTATTCAGTCATTTGTTTTTTTTTAGGTTATATTTGCACTTTTTCATTCACACCTAAAGAACATAAGAAACGCGGACGGAGCCGCGGACCCACAGCTAGTAATTTATATGATTATTTAGTATATACTGTTTCACATCTAACACTAACTAACTACCTAACTAACACATCTAACTAAACAAGTAAAACCGCAGGAAAAACTAGGTCATTTCTATCATAGTTAATGACGATCTCATAGAGCAATGTTGCGTAGGAACATATTTCATATTAAGTTTTATAATATAAATGTAAATAAAAAAGATTTATTTACTACAGTCATGTATTGGATATAAGATATTATTCCCACCTACATCGTTATAAAATATCGGGGGAAAATATATATAAATATACATAAATGAAATAAGAACATTAATGATATATTTTAATGTTAAATGTGTTGGCAGATTTACAATGTGTTTAGACGTTCAATGTCTATGAATCAGTCATTTGGTTGAAAAAAAAAACATTCAAACTTGTTTTTTTCATATTCACTATCTCTAAATTAATATCGTACTGGTTGCCAAAGTCACATCTCGTATATAAACTCGAGAAATAAAAATGTATAAAAATTTAATGAAATGTTACTTTTTACTGCTACGGTGGTGCAAAGTTGTATTACGGTACGACTGTCGTTCTGAGGTCTCGGGTTTGATGCCCGGGTCGGGTCAAGTGATATTGGGTTTTTCTACTCAGTATCATCCCGAAGTCTGGAATTTGTGCCCGATATGGCGTCAGGCTCGCCCCTGTCACATCTGGGACGGAACTAAGCTCGGCGAAGTGTGGGTGTTGCAGTTCGCTTTTTCACCTCTGCCTAACCCTTCGGGGATAACAGGCGTGAGCTTATGTTATGTTATGTTATGTTACTATTTAATTGTTTGAGGATCCTTGATGGGAAAGAATAAAGGGTATTCGTCAATTTCATCGATATTGTTTGATGTTGAGATTGCAGTGTTGCTATTATAATTACATTTTAATATTATTCTTATGCATAATAAAACATTTTTTATAGTGCATATACTCAGAACAGAACACAATTTCACTTAATGATAAGGGCCAGGTTGGTAAACACGCTACCTACGCTACACCTATACGAATTGGCCCTGAAGTGATGCAGTCGGAACACAGCTTTTCTAAGAACAGATATTCTAACTAACAAGGCAGGAATTAGAAAACGCTCTACTCTAACATCATTACTAAGTTTCCTTTATTGAAAACTGAGGTCTATTATAGAATTGTATTAATAGTTTTTATTAGTCCCCTACGAACCTAAGACGTGAGCCGAGAATTTGTTAACCTTTTTTGTCATTTATTTTTTAATTACTCTTTTGAATAAATGTACAAGCAATATCTTTTCTTTTTCTTTTTTTTCCGTTTTTCTCATTATTCTCATTTCTATTACAGGGTTATTATATTATATCTTACATCTATTTATTTATAATATAAGTCTGGGAATTGTCACGACGAAATTGAGCAGATAATTTCGAGTATTCCGACGATAAGAATTCAATATTTGGATTAGTACCTAAGTCCATTCACACGGTCCATAACTACACTATCACTGAGCCATCAAGGCTTCCACAACTTCATAACGCAGGTACATAAGCGCTATATGGTACCGGAGCTCCCTAGATTTTTAAATTTAGGTTCAGCTAGGCAAAACTCCGCCCTGTGGCCTCCTTCTGTGAGGTGAAGTCTTACTACAGAAGTAGGTCGCAGAAAGGGAACTGCAGGAGGATCCCTGGTCGAACCATGCCCTTCTGCCACCTTGAACCAGCCACCCGTCCCAAGTCTCTCTCCTCCAGAGATCTTGTCCCTACAAGAACCCATCGAGAAAAGAGGGCAGGAAGAGGGGTGTTGCTTTGTACCGGGCTCCACTCTGGACGGAACATAGAGAGGAGCCTAATCCTGCATGGTAGATTATGCCTGCTATGGCATTTGGTCGGCCCTGCTGCTGGGGTAACGTAGGTCATGTTACTCAATGCCGTATTGCCCCTTCCAAGCGGCGGATGGTACCGTGGTTTTTAGTGGGTATTCCCGGCGCTTCCATATACCCCCCTGGCATCTCTAATCCGGTGAGATTATACTCCCCGATTAGAGTTGGCAGGGGGCATGTGTAAATGCATTTCCCACTAAAAAGTGCCAAACTCCGCCAAATTTACGTCTCAGCAGCTTCTACCCATACCACTTTGGTCCCGATATTCTAGCTAGCACTCGCCGGGCTGAGTGTCCTAAGTGCTTGTCTCAAAAGTTCGACAAAAAAAGCTTCAAAACAACTCTACTACAAGTACAACCTGTGTTTGTATTTACACAAAAGGGCAATCCGTACAAGTTTCTATATATTAGCGGAAGGCGGGGCGCGGGCGGGTGGGTTTAATCAAGCCGGGATGAAAAATGCCCGCGGGACTGCGCTGGTATGCGCGCGGGGAAACTACTGGGTAGCGATAGCACAACATATTATATGGGTTTACGGTTATTTAAAGAAATTTCTTACTACCGATAATTTAATGAAAATTTGTTGTGTTTTTTGTTTGAATTGACTAGATTATCGAAGGAGAATTGACAGTTTCAGTGAGCTTTTGAGGCAAGCGTTTAAGGCGTTCAGTTGGGGGAGTAGTAGCTCTATTTTTTATAATTTTGATACACACCCGACCCGAATGCAATGCAATTGATACGGAGGCCGCGTAACTTCTTAACCGACTTTGGCACGACATCGCGTTTCGAAATAGGATCTTAACGTTCCAAACGCGAAAAATTGCGTGTCCCACGAACCACGACTGCGAAACTGTTATTCTCGCCACCGAGGATAAGTTGGCCAATTTTGTTCCCGCGCACTCTCCAGGTCCCTTTCCAGTGGCGGGCTAAGATGTGCCTCGTTCCGTAACTGGGGAGGCTCTTGATGTCACTACTAGCACGATACAGGCACACTGACCATACATTAAGCATTACACGCACAACACTGCACACACACTCCTGCACACAACACGCAGGTACATAGGTCCTGTAAGGAACCCTTTTTATATTAATATTATCTATACTAATATTATAAAGAGAAAATATTTGTATTTTTGTATGTAACGAATAAACTTAAAAACTACTGGAACGATTTGGATGAAATTTGGTATAGAAATAGTTTGAAATCCAGGGAGTAACATAAAGTTTTTTTCCGAAGATCCCATGGGAACGGGAATTACACGGGTGAAAGTGCGAAGATCAACTAGTTATTAATAAATAAAAGATGTAAGGATTAGTTAGGTTAAAAATATCGTGGAATTTTTACGTACACGTAACGGCCAAGTTGAGGTTCGTACCAGTTTGGTGCTCTTGTGCTAGTTACCTTTTCGCGCCTGAGTGCCTTCTGTACTCGTCCACAAAGTTCGGTGAAGCTGTAAACGCCCTTCCGGTCAATAGCATTAGATAGTTTAGAAAAAAGTATATAGGTACGCGAAATGAGGAAATCCATCTATGCTTGTTCACGGTGTAGTGTATGGGACTCATACGGCATTCGAAATTACCGTAAATAGTCATTAAAACTCCATAAGTTTACCGCCAACTGCCTTAACGGGACGACGCAGGATAGCACGGCACGCTCAACTTCGCCCTGGCGGAAGGCATCAAAGCCTCTCTATGTGAATGGAGGCAGCTCCGAAAAAAAGACTGTCCCCCAGACGGAGAATACCCGAAACAAACAGACAAAAATTTTAAAAATCGTATTTTTGATATAGGTATCGTATCTACATTCACATGTATACAGTAAAAAAAAATATTTTGATATAAAAAGGAAACCTCCAATTTTATTTATTAGTGTATATTAAATTATACTAAATAACAAATGAAAGAAGGAATAAATCAAAAAAAAAATCTACTTCCAAATAGTATCTAGCATGCTTATTATTTTGTCTCTTTCTCTCATATTACCTTTTTTATTATTATTTAATACTATATTACAAAAAAATATGCATGTATATAGTGCCACTAAAACCTTTAAGGTTTATATGTAGAACTTACAATGAAAATTCGGGTACAAATGTAATTAATTAGGGCTTTTACAAGCAAAATAATAAAAAAAAAAATGAATAAAGTTTGTAATTTTTTATATTTATGTTGTTTCTACTTCTATTGGTTCTGTAATATTGAAAATAATGACGCTTAGTGTCAGAATTTACTGGCGCTTATCTCGAATGGTATTTTACAAATTAACATTTTACATCGATCGCGCGTAAAGAGGTTTTATTATAATAAAAAGTCAAAATTAAAATTTAAAGTGTTTTTCATTGTTATGCTGTCGCTCCTAAAGTCGCATGGGCAAAGGGGTAGCAAATAATGAGTAGAATGAAAAATGGACCCTGCACGGTACACTCGGGGTATTTATTAAAAAAAAAAAACAACAGAACCCTACATTTTACGTACTCTGATTTTAAAGATAAAGAAGTATATAATATGTACGTACTTATAAACATATTATTCATAAGTAAAGTGAAGTCTTTAGATTAGAGTAAGAATGGAATGTTAGATTTGTCATAGTTAAAATCTATATGGCGTACAGAAAAATATAATTTATATTTTATTCAATTATTTATAATATAATAAATTCTAATACAAACATACATACAAACCATCACGCCTTTCTCACGTGGGGGTAGGCAGAGATTACGTCCTTCCACTTGCTACGATGATAGTATCCATGACGATAGGTCAGGGATACTCCACTTAGATCCCTTTATCCGGTATTTATGATGGAGTTTACGGGTATGCGACCCCGGCCGCCCTAGCTACCGCTGTCTCCTCCTAATCCTTTCCAGACAGTGGTATCCTTTACACAATAACTTCCTTTCTAACTTAAGTTTCCTAAGCACCGAGATAATTTCCTACCTAATCCGAGATTCCCCTCCTCTCCGCCAAGCCAGTGGTTGTCGTGCCGAAGGCTGCATAGCTAGGGACGAGCCTAGTCGTTAGCGTGCCATATTACCCTGGGACCAGGCAAACCCAGAACTAGGTTTAGCCTTACCCAAGTAAGCGGGGCTCTGCTTGGGTGGACAGTTCTTTCCCTAGCTACTCGTGGGACCGTATATTATAAGCAAACAACTTTTTAAATCAAAAACAAAAAACCGACTACAAAAGAATAAACTATAGAAATTCACTAAAAAGTAAATAAATAATTACTTTATTAATTTGGTTCTGTTTACCTCAATATATCATTTGTTTTAATATAATAATTAATTTTGAAATCGGTTTGAAGAATTGCCAAACTTAAGTGACAATGGGATGGGCACATCGGCCGTAGAATCGATGTCCGATTGGGACAGCGGATTCTCCAATGGCTGTCGCGTACCGGAAGTCGCAGCGTGTGTAGGCTCCCCAAAAGGTGGACCGACGAGATGGTTAAGGTCGCAGGAATCCGCTGTGCGGGTGACGCAAGACCGGTCTTTGTGGAGAGCTTTGGAGAAGACCTGTGTCCAGCAGTGGATGTCTATAAAAAAATATAGATTCCTATAAAATCTTTGCAAATTAAAACTTGCTTGACATAGTGCCTGAACTTATTGTGCGGTAAATTGGTAATGTGCTTTGGAACTTTATTGTAAAACAACACTATTACCTAGAAAAAACTCTTATTATAGTATTACTGAGTCTAAAACATGGAACTGTTCATTTACGTAAATTTCCTGTATAAAAAATTTTTCGTTTTATCCCGATTGTGTTTATCACATTGACTACATCGTAACTTAAAATCAGGTGACATTGTGATCAGTCGCAAACACCTGAAGAATAAAAAAGAATTACAAAATAAGTACTATTCGTCCCCTTTCGATTGCAATCGATTGAATTTTACAGGCACAATGACTATATATGAAGGGAGGTCACGATATACTGGTTAATAGTTGCGTGCTAAGATCGTTTGATAGGAACGTTATATAAATCCACCTGTCGGTCTGTCTGTCATGGGGCACGCGAACGCTATGCAAAAATGTTTGTCTAATAAAAAAAAAGGATGTAAAAAAATCACATTAACGATGTATAAATCATATGGAGCGTACTAGTTTTTTGGATGCGGTGTGGTAACCATCTAATTTTCTAAAACTCAATTTGTAGTTGTCATGTTTGCAAGCTTTACAGTTGTCTAATAATTCATGCATAAGTGAGTTATATAAGTAACTTTCATATAACCCTTCAACTTTTTTAGATAAAAACCATTAGGAGGTCCACAGCTACCTTCCTCAGCGCTGCCTATTAGAAACTTCCGTTTCTTACCCTAAATTCTCCTACAGATTACAGAAAAGCGAGAGAAAATATTATGTAAATGGTAACACATCAATAATAATATTTGGTCTTTTGCTTGAAACAAAGTCAGCACAGCACAGTCGTCGTCGTCGAACAGGTGTTTTGTAAAAAATATTATCATTTATCATTTGTTCAAATAGTGAACAAAAAAAAATTCATTGATGCGCGAATGCGTTACCGCTACGGACACGTTCTATATGCTATGATTTAATACGTCGTATAAAAAATACATGGAGCATGTATGAAAGCACGATTTTTACTTCCTTATTTAATTGGCAGTAGTACCGTAGTGGCCTTGACTGGTATCATTTTCTATACTTTTATATTAAGAAGTAAAATTAGTTGTTTGTTGTCGAGAAAATCAAAAATAACTTTTTTTTTTTTTCAACATTGGCTAAATATTTTGTAATTAGAGACAACTGTATACTCGTGCGAAGTCAGGGCGGGCGTCATTCATATTAGTACTATTACATAACAATTTATACCAAGTGGAATTTAAAACGTTTTTATTAGACCAGTCTCTGTTAAATTTTGTTTTTTTTTTTTATCCAGTTATTTTCGGCTTGAATTCTAGGCTTATTTAGAGATTAATTACCCGCTCCATAACAATAAAAAAAAATTTGACTTAAGGCTTATTTAACGAGTCGTCAACCGCTTTAAAACCCTCATTATTATCATAATAATATACCTTAAATATTCTCGCATTTAGCATATTGTAATAAAAAACATCAACATAGACGTCGATAATTAACAGAAGAGCTCCGGGTAACTTGAAGGTTACCCAAGATAAAATTAATACAGCAACAACGCTGCACTATCAATAAAAACTATCGAAGTCCACAACAAAACAATATTTAAGATATTTATACATGTTAATATAGTTAGATGTTTAATTCAATAAGTTATAATATAGTGATAAGGGCTGTACTGCAGTCTCTCCAGCGGTGCCAAATAGACTGTCGGTACATCAAAGCGTTGAAGGATTTGAACGAAAACGCCACTATGTCAGTCCGATTACAGGACCAGACCTCGAAACCTATACCTTTGGGGCTTGGCGTTAGACAGGCTGATGTTATTTCTCCGAAACTGTTTACCGCTGCGCTCGAGGATGTCTTCAAGGTTCTGGATTGGAAAGGGCTTGGCATCAACATCAGCGAGTACATAACACACCTCTGCTTTGCTGATGATATAGTAGTCATGGCTGAGACCGCAGAAGACCTAAGTACGTTGCTCGGCAACCTCAGTAAAGCTTCCGAACGAGTTACCCTTAAAATGAACATGGATAAGACGAAAATCATGTCTAATGTCCATGTTGTACCAACTCCTATAAAAATAAATTAAAAAAAAAAGTTTAAATTTTTTAAGCGGAACCCTTATTATTTTCAAAAATTAAATTCACCTTAAGTTATGCTGAGTAACTTCAGCTATCTATAAAAAAAAATCCCGCCAAAATCGGTCCAGCCGTTTCGGAGAATACCTGGAGCAAACAGACAGAACGACAAAATTTTTAAACATTCTATTTTGGTATAGGTATCGTAGCTACATTCATATCTATTTATTGAAGAATGTATTTTGACATTAGAAACAGACACTTCATTTTTATTGATTAGTATACATATAAAACAAAGAAATGATCGTAGCGACCTCTAGCGGTTATGAGATGCCGTATCCATATTATATTTTTTTTTTTTTTTAGATCTACGAAATGTTCTAACGCAGTAAATAGTAATTGTACCATACGGAACGAATAACAAATGAAAGCAGTAATTTTATTTCAAAGTCTTGGTATTTTTTTTAATACTGTATAAACTCAGTGTTATGACCACAACATCAACTGATGTTAAGTAACGATGCATTCCAGGATGGCAAACACGCTAAACGTAAAGGTAACTGGTTCTCAAGTGATGCTACAGGGACACACCTATTGGTATTCGGCGACAGGTTTTCAAACTTGAGGGTGGTAACTACCCAGACGGGGATTATTAGTAAATGTTCCTACCACTATGGTTTCCTCACGATGTTTTCCTTTATCGAATGCTCAGGCTTAATAGAGTTTAGGTGGATTCGAACCTACGTCCATTTACGTGGAATTCGATCTTACTACTTCTAACGACCCATCATAACTGAACTTCTCACTTTTATCCTTAAAAAAAATCCACATTATGTATCAAAATATAGAACTAAAAAAGTGATCAAGGAATAAGTAATTCTAGGATAAATTATCATGATTTATAAAATAATCTAAAAAGGCAACACCTATAAGTTAATTTCGTCGAGTACAGTAAACCACAAAATGTGTCTCTTATTAATATCTTAAATACCTATTACTAGAAACGAAACTTCATGCGCTCTTCGTACATTCCCTTTGAACTGGTGATTTTAGTGTTTTGTAATTTTAACAAAATCGAAACATAAATTTTTAGCATAGACAGTAAGTACAGTTTAAGGACAGTGGCGACTGTTAACAGTCACCACCGTCACCTGCCTCGAAGTTACCACTGGCTGTAAAATATACTTTTCTACTCTTTCTTATTCTTCGCTCACTAAGAAGTTTGGCAGACAGTCATATTTTATCTCATGGTTGGCAAGCTATTTGAAATCTGTGTCTTTTCTTGTAAATAAGGTAGCAAAGATTTTTAACTTTACTACCGGTTTTGTTTTTGCTAAATATGCATTCTTACGCCGTTTGTAACTAATCTGTCATATAAATATCTCATTGGTGACCAGTGCAGGATACCAAATATAATAAAGTATGCAGCATTTCTATGCGAATTACCAAATACAAAGCGTCAGAAAGTGTGACTGATTGTAAATTATTTTTATGCAATAATTTTATTAATAATACTTATATGGAGCCGTTACTTTGAACTGTATGCTTTTTTTTATATATTATATGCGAACGTAGAGACGAGAGAATATCTCAAAGTGGGCAAAATGTACATTCGTGATACAACTACGTAGGAACTGCCCGGGACGACTTTAAACGTAAGCCTCCACTGAAATACTCGAGCTATATATTATCGAGTTTGTACTATTTATACCAGCTGTCAGAATATGAAATCTAAATTTAAGAAAGCAAAACATAGGGATTTGTCATGTAATATTAGCAGAGCTTTATTCAAATAAAGCCAAAATATTATTTGATTTAGTAATATTAACATACCAGCAATCCCCTTGATCATAACTTTGTAGAACAGGGTAGAATGTAGCTTTTATGTTCCTTTGATAAAACTGAAAGAGGCGTGAAGAGGCACCTTATCAGGCCGGTATAACGACGACGATCACCGGTGGTATCTGCCAGCGACGGTCGCCGATGTTTTTGGACTGTACAATGATTTACCGAGCATTTATAAAAAAAAATGATTAGGTAAGACTGTAAAATTGTAGATAAAGTCTATTTAATATTTTTAATTTTATAAATTATCTAATGAAAATAGTAATTACAAAAGCGTGAATTATTATTATGTCCTTCGCAATATTATAAGAAAAATCAAAAAATTGGTTTGATTTGGTATTTAGTTTTTTTTTTATTTTCCACAGATTGAAATTTACCACAGATTTTCCGTTATTGCACAGATCGAAAGATGTAAAATCAACATTATAATACTTAATTAATTTCCACTGAAAAAATAACACATACTCAAATGTTAGGTTCTCTTCTCTTAGGGTTAGTCATATTGATTTCAAAGCATCTTAAACATGACTTATTCATTCCCAAACTATTCATTTGCTTTTGGATAATGAAACACCTGAAATAGGTATACAGTTTAATTAAGTACACACTAACCTAAAGATAAATTAACTTTTATATTTATCAGACACATGTAACAAGTGTGTATAAGTGTGTGAATCGAATTTGTAACCAGTCGGGACAATACAATGGTATAATTGTCTCTACCACGAAGTTTTTCAAAAAACTAAGTATCACAACTTTTATATGTATGTCATGTATTTTAATTTCTTCGATTGACTTGTTTTTCTTCGGTTAAATGTAATTGTGGCTGCAAATAATAAAAAGTTTAGTAAATACAAACACATAGACAGACTTTCAACTTGAGGAAAATAGATAATTAAAAATGTGACTATAGCCATTGAAAAAAAAACTACTAAATGTATAAGTAGCATATAAAATGTAGTGGAACACAAACTTTAGAAGTAGAGCAGCACAGTCGTCGCGTAAGACAGGGACGGAGAACAAGACGAAGGGTTGCTCCGAGACTCAGAAAGTACCGCATTTAATTTTATACATCTTCGGCTATTGGAATACGGTACTTGATGGACGCGCATGCGTATAAAGTACCGCATTTAAAATACACGCTAGAGAGATAAGGAATTTATTTAGAAATCTTAATTTCTCCTTGACAAATATAACAATCTCCAAATTCATATATATAGAAAAAATTGGAATTTTTCGATATATAATACAGTGGAAGTGAATTACGATGTCATAGAACATTTTAAGAGATATTAACAATCAAAATAGAGACCAGAGGTAGAATAATTTCGTATCTCGAATGCGGTACTTTATGGGAGGTTCGTAACAATAGCAGCGAGGGGGGAGCGACGTGCCCATCGAGTACCGTATAACGTTGTTCGTAACGTTAGAGATAATAAATGTAATACTTTATAGACGTTTCGCCTAGAGAGGATATGCCAAGATAACAGTAACTTTCGTGCGGCCCTGTATACGCTATACAGTATCTAAGTATAGATAGATAGATATACATTTTTTTTTCCTTTTTTCGAACGTCTTGGCCATGTCTAAAATAAATTAAAAAATGGAATCGAATATTTGAAATTACCGGGTCTCTTTCTTTTTGTTTTTTTTTTCTAAATTCGAATTCGAATTACGAATGCGAACAAAATGGCGTGAGTCACGGATTTTAAAACTGGGCTTGTGATTTAGTTTACTATACTGTGTACACATGTGTTTTGTGGTTGGTTTATATGATATTTTGAATCCAATTAATCGTTAATTTTCTCGTCAAATATTTGTTTGATAGATAAAATAATAATACCAATAAATAAAATTAAAGTGGCTGTTTGTAATATCAAAAAATTTTTTTTACTAAATAGATATGATTGTATTTACGATACCTATACCGAAAATACATTTTTTTCTATTTTTTTCTGCCTGTATGTTTGTTCCGGGTAATCTCCGGAACGGGTGGACCGATTTTGACGGGACTTTTTTTGGTATATAGCTAAATTACTCCAATAAAGTACTTTTGCTTTCGAAAAAAAAAATGGGATTCCGCGCGAAACAGTTAAAACTCATGAAATTCTGAACAAAATTCGATTCAAGTGAGAGCACCATAAAAATATTACTTTCCAATAATTATTTCAAAACTATATTACGCAGTGTAGAATGTATTCTAAAACGCGGGCAAAGCCGCGTGCACACAGCTAGTAATAATAATGAAAAATATATTTTTAGCAAATTGTAGGTCCCCACTAGTAGGTGTAGTAGTAACTACGTAGGTTATTTTTGAACAAGAAAAAAGGAAGATTGGCAAGAAACTTTTTGCCTACGTCATCACTTTATCCAGAGACCTCGTCTCTCATGTCATCAAAAATAAACAAAGCTTGTGCTTAGGGTTTATACCGTCCTCCCCGATTGATGCTTATAAAATGTTTGACTGACAGATAAATGTAATGAAAACTAAAAATAAATTTAGTCGAATCCATAGAGAATCGAAACCGCGACACCAGTAACCTCAGAGCCAAAGAACCTATCGAGTTTTTTTTTACATACCGTACAGACTCATCAGCGCTTTGACCATGGTCTCATCTGATGTTAACTGACGATGTGGTCCAGGATAGTAAACACGCTAAACGTTAGGTTTAGAGGTACTTGTTCTCAAGAGATGTTGCCGGAACACGCCTTTTGGTGTTTAGCGACAGGTTTTCAAACTTGAGGGTGGTGGGTACCCAGGCTCTACCACCATGCTACGGTTTACCCACGATGTTTTCCTTTACGGAAAGCTCCGGCTGATTTTGGAGTTGGATAGGTGAGCTCGAACCCGTGTCAATTGAAACGGAATCCGACCTCACTACCAACTGCGCCATCATCTCTTGAACATAAGGAGTGTTTATCCTAATTGCGAAGCGATGTCTTCAGTCTACATTATAGCTGTAGGCTGTCTGATAAATCTTTGTCGAATATATATCCACTCATTATGGACTCGGTATTTGACGCCTTTTAAAAATCGATTTTAAAGAACAAACTTATGCTGTTAATACACGTATTGACCGGACCGTGGACATGGTATGTCGAGCGGCCGAGGACATCAGTTGCCTAAGTAGGGATGGTGTATAAGATTTTACAAAAAGATCGATTATCTGAATCGATTCACAAAATACCGTGATCCAAGAGATCAATATTTTTCCTGTATGTTTTTATTTAACTTTTTATTCGTAAATAGTATTCTTCCAGTGGTAGAAATTAAAATCTCTTATCATTTATTGCCAAATCTGTTTCCAATTTTTTTTATTAACAGTACTAAAGGTCATCAATACAAACTAAACAAAAAAGAATAACGCCTAACCTACTAAGGTTAAATGATACTGAACTGATTTATTTTTGCCTATTTACACATGATTATCATATTATATAAAACTACACTCTAATAATCGATACTTTATTAGTTGGAAAGATCGATCTTTTGGGCCTCGATGTTGTGAGAATCGATTCATCAAACTTAGATTCGAATCGATTCAAAAAATCGATCTTCTTCGGAAAGGATTCCATACCTACTTAGGGGACTGATAACAAAGCCTGCCCGCCGTACTATGGCCGCGGTCCGGTTCGTACTTGTGTTAACCATTACTTTTAACATTACATTACCTTTTAAAATGAAAACCTCTTTAGCGGCGTTTAGCCATTCTTGGTAGGGGGAAAAACGTATAGATTCGCCTTACTAATGCTATGACGTCGGCCGTCAACATGCTACAGTTATGCCAATATATCGTTAATAACATTTATCTGGTTTTTACATCTATTGGAGCTTCGAGCATAAAAACGTACGATAGGCTGAATAAGTTCAAATTTTATTATTTATCTATGAACGCTGACGTCATAGCATTGGTAACGCGAATCTATAAATTATTCCCATATCATATTTTCCCGAAAAATATTACCACAATATATTTCTTTGGATCTAGAGAGATTTCTAACATCTTTATAGTTTTTTTATTCTTGTATCGAAACATTTTTAAACAAACTTTGTGATATATAATACGTTAGCATTCACGAGAGAACATCAAAATCAACGTCTGAATATCAACAGAAACCTATTATTTTACACTATTTTTTTTATCCCATTTTTAACCAACGATTATTTTTGATCGTTTTTAACAATTTAAACTGTGTAATTAGAGGTTTAGAAACGTTTCGTTATCGAATTAATGACTAAGTTTTATATTATTAACTTTTGCACGATATATTTAACTTAATTCGGAACGATTTTATATCGAACTGGAAATCTATACACTAATAAATAAAATAGAAGCATATGTTTGTAATATCAAAACAATTTTTTTTTATGAATACATATGAATGTATACACGATATCAAAAATACAATTTCTGTCTGTCTGCTTGTTCCGGGTAATCTCCAGAACGTCTGGGCCGATTTTGACGAGCCATTTTTTTGTAGATAGCTGACTTTTTATTTGTCGATAATAATTAGGTTTCCGCATTAAACAAATAAAACTCATGAAGTTGTGATTAAAATTCGATTTAATGTTCAATTATTACGGGCAAGTGTTTGAATTAATGAGAAATATTTTTACTTTATCTTAGTACTAATAAAAATATAGTAATTAAATTAGGGTTTCGGTATATAAAAATTAAAACGCAGTGAAGAACATATGAAACATGGCCGCAGCCGCGACCACAAAGCTAGTAAATAAATAAAAAAAAGAAGCTATAATGGTTATTATTCAAAAGCAAAAATTACAAAATAGACAGTGTCCCCCTGTACATAGGTACACCCTTTTGACGTTGAAATTGATAATTTTAAATTTTTTACCTATTATAATTAACATTACAAAATAACTGATTTTCAACTTTATCTCAAAGGCAATTAGAGTTTCGTAACTACCCTACTTTTGTGTACTTGTAAAAACAACATATCCCTGATAATGATGTTAAGTATTTAATACTTTATTCTCAAGGGGGTAAATGTCGGTATGTACGAATTAATGTTATCGGTTTGTCTGTCTGCCCATCGGTGCGGTACTTGTATATGCACCTGCTTCCGGTCGTATGACGAACTTCCGGTGCATTCGCCGGGGCTTAACCGGTTACTATGCGAACTTTGACAACTAAGGTAACATTATATTCACGCTTGATTACCAACAGGATAGGTATAGAAGTTACGATTTATATATATATATACTAGCTATATACTAGCTGTTTTGCCCGCGGCGCTGTCTGCGTTTCATATATTCTTCATTGCGTAATATAGTTATTATATAATCAATGGAAAATAATGTTCTGATATTTAAATAAATAAAATATTGCTAATTTTCGTATGGTTTCATAGAGTAAATTATTTAGAAAACTTAATTTATGAATGGGATTGTTTGTTGTTACCATAATTAATTATTTTGTTGACAATTTTTAAATGTAAAAATAAATACATATTATTGTATATTAAGAATATATTATTGTATTTTTTTAATGTATATTAATAATTACAATGTATTTTGCAATTTTTTGCACAGTTGTAGGGTATTTTCTAACAATGCCCGCCTGGATTTTTACCACCCTCAAGTTCGAAAACCTGTTGCAAAATACCGATAGGTGTGTTCCGGCAGCATCACTTGAGAACCTGTATCTAGGTTTAGAGTGTTTACCATTCAGAATTACATCGTCACTTAACATCAGGTGAGATTGTGGTCAAAGCACTGAGGCTATACCTTGTAAAAAAAAAGAATAATTTTAATGAAATAACTTATTTAAATTTATTGCCATCTATGAACAAGTAGCACAGATAATGAAATTAATAAATTGTTCTAAAATAACAGATTTAAGATCTACTAGATGGCGCTGTTACAACTAGTTAAATGTAAATTGTGATTTAACAATAAAAAATAATTAGTGTTAATGTATTACTAATTAATTATGGTTCCCTGAATCATTTACAAAGATATTTTAGAAAAGATATAATTATGGCTGTTTTTATATTTATTTGATTATCGACTTTCAGCGACATCTATTATTGAGTAGACTAAACAGTGTAAACACCAAAAATATCGTTACATTACTTGCAAATTTATTGGAAACTGTTAATTTTAATAGCATTTTTTATAAACAACAACTTAAAGCTTATGAGTTATTTATACCATAAATAAAACTGAAGTTTTCTGAAGAAATTTAGAAAAAAACAAATTCTGTAGATTTTTTATCCATCCATTAAACCAAATGACGTCCACTGTTGAACATAAGTCTCCCCCAAAGAATGGGGGAATTGCCACAATCACCACGCTTGGCAGGCAGATTCGCGATCGCAGTAGGTTTTTGTGCCGACACCACACGGTATAAATTTTATGACAGGTGTATATTTACATGGTGCATTTACTTATCTCGAATCTGAATTTGAATCTGTCTGTTTGTATGTTCGGATTTAATTCGAAAACGCCTTGACCGATTTTGATGAAACTTTATACACTGGAAATCTATGTTAAGGGGCTGTGGATATGTTATATAGATTTTCTAAACTACTTTTATATTTTGTAAAATTATATGTTTTTTATGCTATTTATTCATTACTTGGCCCAAGAACCAAATCTCACATAAATATGTATAAATTCCTGTATAGTCCACAATGAATCATCATCCTCCTATAAGATCCTGAGACAATGACGATTAATTTATATTAATAATAAATCGAATAATAATTTTAAAAATAATTAAACAGTTAATCGATACGATCATGACTCTATTAATTAAAAAAAACAGCATAGCCCACACTTTAAAAAAATGTGATGGATGTCGTCTAAAATTCTATACACACAAAAAAAAATCTCACTAAGTATGAAATATTTAGTCCAATATAGATTCGTTAAAGAGAATCATTGTCCCTAGCAGCCAATCAGAGTGTCGCTATTGATTAAACTTATTTTTCAAAAGTGGTCATAGGTGTTTTTTAAAGCGAATAGCCAACAAATATAATCAACACTCCGTATTTCATTGCATTAAAACCATCATATAGGCACATAATAACAGTATATGTGGTGCTGGCTAAGAATAGTACCACTCTATATCTTCCCGTGAGTGTCTTGAGAGGCGATTGAGGCGTAAATCAGGCATGGGCAGCTGCATCCAGCTCCATTCACAAACACCTACTGCGATCGCAAACCTGCATGTCTAACGTGGCTATTATGGGAATCCCCCTTATTGGAGAAGACCTATGTCTAGCAGTGGACATCTTTCAGTTAAATAGACAGATAAATAATAACTAGCAAGAACTCATAAAAATAAATTCATAATAACTGTTGGCCACCACTGATCCATTTAATCGAAAGACGTCCACTGCTGGACATAGGTCTTCCCGATATCTCCACAACGACCGGTCTTGCACCACCCGACGCATGTCAACGATCCACCTTGTGGGAGGCCTACCCGTAGGTAGGTGCGTCTTCCGGACCGTGGCATCCATTCGAGAATCCGTTGGCCTCATCAGGCATCGGTTCTCCGAGCAATATGTCCAGCCCGTTGCCATTTAAGTTTGGCCAATGTCGGTTACTTTGTTTCTTCTGCGGATCTCAAAATTCCTGATTCTAGTACGCAATGAAACTCCACTCCCTCACTGTTGGCTAAAGTGAATGGCATTTTGTCAATTCAAAATGTGTACGTATTCTAACTAATGTTGCCATTGGCAATATCTAAAGAAGGAATTTGTGAAATTGCTTAAATTCAACCTTTTTAGTTTTATAACAAAGTTAATAAATATCCTATTATCAGTCTAGTTCCGCCCGACTAATTACAACATAGTATTCTATTTTGTTTTGTCACTAGGTTTGTTCATTATTTAATGTCAATTTAGAATTATCATTATTTATGACAAATTAATTCCTATGTTATCTCTGTTGTATTCGCGAATGAGAAAGTATCTCCTACTTTTCTCTTATCAATTAATAACATTTCAATATACATAAATTGGTTATTGTATTTAAATTGAAATTATCGAGTATAAAAGGGGGGACAAAATTCCCAAATGACACACACAACTTGTACGCCAGTTCTGACTATTGTTTGTTAGTTTCTTTGTTGTAAACTTTGACCACAATGAAGACTTCTCTGGTAAGTTATTGTAAATTAATATAGTAATAATAATAAACTTTATTGAACAAAGGTTACATGTACAGAAAATACTAATGTGGGTATCCGCACTGGTTACAAACCGTATCGCAGATATCATAGCACAATATAAAGGTACACTTAAATACAATTCAACATAAAGTTGTAATTTGCAAATTAGATGAGTGAGCGAGAGAGTGTGTATGTGTGTGTCTGATGTAGGAGTAACAAGTGTTTTTTTAGGGAATATGGGTGAACGTTGTTGTATAGATATAAAGGCGCTTCCTCGCCTCATTATCATGATCAGCCAAAGCGTCTTAGTATATTTACAAATGGCGGCGAAATAACTGGTTGAATAACATTCTATGCAGAATATAAATAAAACCAATAGGGTAATAATTACAGATTCGTCCAATGTATCAATTCTAATTATTATAAATAAATACTAAATGGAATAAGATTACGAGGAACGTAGGCGATTCATCGGGCGCGATCCGCGTTCGCCATACTGCCAGCTTGTTAAGTCTCCTTCCGACGTAATTCAAAAGAAGGTTATAATGACGCGCCGTCATATATGCTATGTTTTATCCGGCCTTCTACTTCTACAGCAGCAGCCTAAGACTCTGACAGCCACAGCCGCAAAAAAAAAACTTGAGGGGTGATACTATCCAAACAGGGATTATTTGAAAATGCCCTACCAGTGTATTATAGATTCCTCACGATGTTTTCTTTCAACTAAATCTCAGGCTGATTATAGAATTGGATAGATGGGTGCGCGAACCAACGTCCATCAACGCGGAATCCGACCGCGCTACCAATTAAGCTAACATCACGACACAATTTCATTATTGAAGTAAAAACTTTTTAAGCGGCTTTGAGCGATTCTCGGTAGGGAAGAAACTTATAAATTCGCGTAACCAATTCTATGATGTCAGCCGTCAACATGCTACAGTATGTCATTTATAAGATGGCGTTTAAGTGCTGGCATTCAGAGGTAAATAATTAAATGTATACTTACTTAATTTTATTGTATATTTTGGTTATGAATAAACTATATGAAAACGTATATAATTATTAATCGGAGCGGCAATAGATGTGTACAATTTTAAATGTTAATAATTTAAATTAACAAATAATGAAATGTAAACATTAAAAATAGTTATTCCAAAGTTTCAAGTTTTCACTTCTGTCGGCAGTCCCCATGGCTGCCTAGTTTTTTTTAAATGTAAATTTCACGTTAAATTCCTTTGAAGCGTACTAACATCAACCGTATTCTTTCTGTAACAAATATTTTCTCGGCGGTAACTTAAGAAGTCTGATTGCAATAAGCTTTGTTATGCTTCAGATGATCATTTGCTTGGTGGCGATGTGCTGTGTCACAGTGACATGGGCTAGTCCGGCTCCGGGAAGTGTTGCTAGCGGCGGTGCAGCCGGGGAGGAACCGACAGTGATCGCCTTCTCGCAGCGCGCTGGCAACTTCACTTACTCTCGCGTATTATCCACCGCAGACAGAGGAGCCGTCGCCGCGGGTGCCGGCAGTAACTAACTACTTATTCTAACACACTGTTATTCCTTATTTGAAATAATAAATGTTTAATTCGAAAAACTGCTTTTACATTCTAAGCCTTTATACAGGCTGACTTTGAAATCAATGACAATAATTAAATGGAACCCCACCTTTTCAACTCTGAAATCGGCCTGAGCTTTAGAGAAGGGAAAACATCGCGAGGAAACCATAGCGTGGTGGTAGCGCATTTTTTAACAATGTCCACATGGGTAACTACCACCCTCAAGTTCGAAAACCTGTCGGCAAGATCTAATAGATGTGTTCCGGCAGCATCACTTGAGAACCAATACCTAGGCTTAGTGTGTTTACCATCCTGGACCATATCGTCACTTAACATCAGGTGAGATTGTGGTCAAAGCACTGAGCCTATACCGTGTAAAAAAAATGGGAGCTTATGATTATCATTCTGAATAAGTAGCAATCAAAAAATTATATAGACATTGAGTTAATTAAATTGAAAATATGCATGTATATAATTGAAATATGAGTGTTCGGTGGGCGATTATCCGCCGATGATCATGGTAACCGTGTTTCCGATCGTTGCAAAACGGCACGCGATTTTGATACTTTCATTGAATTTATAATGCATATTTTATACTTTTATTGAATATTTTTATCCACTAAACGTATTTAAAAATGTTTCTGAATATTATTGTCTTCAATTAATATCAATTTTACCTGCATATGTATTTTTAACAGTGACGGGGCATAACTATAAGTTGATGTGGACGAAGTACATTTTGCGAGGCTACCCCACAACAACGCAATATATACAACACGGGCGGAGCCGCGGGCACTTAGCTAGTATACATGTATATATATGGGCCCTGGGTTCGCGAGGCCGTAGGCGGTCGCCCACGCCTTACGCCGTCTCTGTTTTTTAACGCAAGAACATTTGGATTTCATTTGTTGGTTTTGTCACCACTCTGAACGGCAGGATTACGTTTAAAACAATAGAACAAAAGTTTAGCAGATAATTGCACTATATGCATTACACTGCACCAGAAATTCCTGCACACTACGTGCAGCTGATATACATGGGACATTGATATCCGTTTCCCTTGATACTATAGGCTTAGCGTGGCGCTTATTCGGCAGAGTTTACGTCTCGGATAGCCAACGTCCGTAACAGTTCTATTTCTCTCACCGCTCCCTCTTTTGCGAACATGACTTTCTCGCAAAACGAGGAGACGAAGTCCCACCCATTAACAACATCGTCGCTCATAAATCATGAAGCAATGATAACTTTATAATAAAAATAATTAGGGAAAGGTAAAAAAAAAACAGTTGAGGACATTTTTCGCCTCTGTTTAACTTCCGTTTATCCTTGTTAATGGCCTTGAGCACTGAAGCTAGTGCTATCAATGAATATATTTCTAAAACAGTTTCTTTTATTTTTGTAATTACATGTTTAATAATGATTATGGTCGAATTTCATCATCTCCCTACCCTTATCCCATTTGGGGTCGGCTCTCCTCGGTCCTCTCTATTTGCAGTCATCTCCGCATTCACTCCCTTTCTGAACCTATCATCTTTCAGACAATTCATCCATCTTTTCTTTGGTCTTCCCCTTCCCCTATAACCGTCCACACACATTCGAATTTATTCTTAACTTGAAAAAGTAACCGTTAAACGCAGAGAAAGTGAAAATACTTTGTCTTTATAAAATTAACTTTGTCCATTTTAAACTAATGAATGTAACGAAATGTAACTTGCGCAAAGTAATGTCACTTAAAGTACAATTTCTTTTCGCCTTCGAATCTAAAAAAAAATTAATATGATAGTAGATATATTAATAAAACAAATACAAAACAATACATTTTTTTTAGTATATGAAGTTATTTTATTTTGCAAAGAACATACTATTATAAATGTATCCAGTATTTATCTTCAGAATAATTTATATTCAATAGTTTAACACATGAAATAATACGACTTAGTGTTTCATTATTATTATTTATACATATAGGTATATCGTAACAAGTAACTAACACATTATAATAATAGTTATTTTGTATCCAACCGTATATTTTTCACTACACATTATTCAATATATAAAAAAATGCTTAGACGCCCATAATGTAGCAGCAATATGTATGTAAATATATAGATAATATCGCATAATTTTCCTTGTGTCACATCTATACATTGAATAGCCACTTACCAAGGAGTCAGAGATGATTCTTATTATCTGTTATCGGGAAAACATTCCTTCATAAAAGTTTTTTACTGCATTTGAACGATTTTCGGTTAGGAGAAAAACTTATAAATTTGCGTTACCAATGCTATGACTTGCTACAGTATATCAAGTTTAAGATGGTGTTTAAATGCTGGCGCTCTATAAACTATATACTTACGCAGTCTATCGTATGTTTTGGTTATGAATAAACTGAAAGAAAATGTACATTAATATCGCTCGGTGCGCCGACAGATGTAAAAACCAGACAAATAGCACCTATTATAAATGTTAAATGTTAGGTTATGTGAATAATTTCAATTAACAAATTTTAAAGATTTAATTTTTATTTATAAATATGTAAACATTTAAAAAAAAAAAATTTTAAATAGTGTCGAGTTTTTCACTTCTGTCGGCAGATCTCGTGACTGCATAGGTTTTTTTAATTTGTTTCAAGATTTCTAATTTATCACAGCGGTTCGTTTTGAAAAACTGAAATTATCTACTTTAAATAATTTTTTTTTATTATTCTTTTTTTACTCGACCTCAAAAAATGATGTCGATCGTCAAATGATAAGATTTTATCGACAGTCACCAACAGTATGTTGGGCTACATCGGCTAATGCCTATTCGTAAGTCTGTATAGACTTCCTGATTCCGGCATATAGACAAACTTGTCAAATATCTTTAAAAACGTGCAGGTAAATCGAACAGTTGATTCTTTTGGGTAGTTACAAGCACGCTACCTATTAATGTACATACAGACAAATTAACGCAACGATTAACTTTATGAACCACGCAGTAGTGTTTTGTTATAGACCGTCTGGTTTTTTTCTTATCTATATATATAAAAGGAAAATGAGGTTCCTTTGACGCACCATCTCCTCAAAACTACTGAACGTATCGGAATGGGACTACTACCGTTCGACGCGGATTTTTTCGTAGATGGTTATAGGCTATTTATTTAATTTAATCCATCGACCTTTTATCATTTTGTTTTTCAATTTACTATTATTCACATTTTTCCGTGGTAATAAAAACAAAAGGTTCTCACTTTTCTTCATTCATTTGTTTTTTAGGTTAGGTATAAATGAACTGTTATATGCACAGAACATATGAAACGTGGGCACCAGCTAGTACATTATATATTTATGATTAGTTTTATAAAATTATTTATAAGCCCATAAGATTATTTTGTAAAAAATTAAATTTATAAAACTTAAATTATTTTGTTCGTTTCAAATAATTATTCCAAAAATATAAAGTGCCGTGAACGTCCCATTAAACGTTCATAAGAATCATCTCTAGTAACTTCAAGCTCTATTTTACAATATCACTCATCGTACGAACTACTGCAATCGTGTGTACAAAAGCCACAGAAATCTCAACTCTAGACAGTGGTTAAACAAGGTTTCTTTTTGTTAAATACCGGTAAAAGGTACAAAAAAAGTGACATTGGCTACAATAAATAACGTATGTTTTAAAAATACAACCTTAAAATTATTTTTTAGTTGTGAGAACATAATTATAAGAACACAAACGTCGGCCATCTTGAAAAACGTAAGATACAACGAAGTATAAACAACTCATACAAACTTAAAGAGTTTAAAGCTATGTTTCCGTAATTTTAGGGGATTCCAGATAACTGTTCATAGCCGAAAGCGAACAGGTAAATTAAGTTACGTTTTTGGTTCTTATTTTGAGGCCAAGAGAGCCAGAGTGGTCTAACTAAAAAAACAAAGTTTATAATATCAAACAAAAATAATTGTAATTTTAATTAATAATATTACTGATCTTTACTATTATTATACACATATGTAGGTACAGTAATTTTGTGCAATTAAACAATAATTTAGAAAATCCGTTGTTGGACCATTCTGGCTCTTGTATCTTTTTCATTTTGCGAATATTTGTTGTGCTTTTAAAATTTTTGGCTTTGAAGTAATTTTTTTACTTATTTATTATTAAATTAATTCGGCTATCAACTCGCTACTGTTTAAAAGTTACTGATAGGGAATTTAATTGCTATCCAAACATTTCTCATCTTTAAAAGTAAATAAAATTTATAATAAAATAATACACAAGTCACTTTAATTTAGAAGCGAAATTTCAGCTGGAGATTTACATGTATAAAGTGATAAATAAATAATCGAATGAAAAATAAATATGAAAAATAAATGTAAATAATTTATATGTCATTATCAAATGCAATTAAACATTAAATACAATTATTTCAAACATTAACTCGGTATATATATTTAGGTGTGATAAGAATTGTTCTGTAAATATTCAACTAACAAGAATTTAAAATAACAATAGAATGTATTTAAAAAAAGATCTGAATATTAATTAAAATTAGATTATTTAAAATTTAAAAAAAAAAAACACTTCAATATTTAATGATATAATGTGCATTACATTAGGAAATAAACAATTATTTAATTTATATCTTTAGAATATCTGCCGTTTTGTAGGTAGTTTTAGATTTTTTACATTTTGTTTTCTTTATAACAACGCCATCAGTCGAAGAGGGCGGACGTCTGTCTGCTCGCATGTAGCGAACGTAGTCGATTGTTTCATAAAAATATATTATTAAACTTTACTTAGTATTTAAAGGCAGTGATTCTTATGACTTTGTAAGTTTAATAAAATGATTATCGACGTACAATTTCGCAGTCGAAACAAACAAGCATCATTCAGTCAGAGAATGTTTAATAAACTAGCCGAATCTAGCGATAGACATTTTCAAAGTACGAAATTATTCTAAACATAAATGTGATATGATTACTACATAACTTTCAAAACAACGCATCGTCCATTATTTTGTGCATGATATGTTATTTATTTATTTTATAAAATTAATAATCGGATATTACCAAAAATCGTATTTCAATATTTATTTTCCATCTGTGTCGGTTATTTTACAGTAAATATCTTATAATTCGCATAATAACAAAAAAAAAAAACGTTAAAAATTACAAGTGACTGTTGAAAAAAGATGTAATAGTTTTAAAAATATCCGAAACATTAAGAAGATGAATTTGCGAATGAAACAATAAAATCCGACAATTTGTTTCATTTTGTAAAACAATAGTGAGATTAAATAATCGCAGTTTAATAGGCTAGTAATTAATAAAAGTGTTTCATTTGAAAATTCATTACTAATGTAAGAATGTACTAAATAAAATTACATTTCGGCTTAAATATTATTATATCTTAAGCAAACGATACAGCTGTTACTACATGTATATAATTAAGATTTTAACATGTTTCTTTCTAAACACCATATAACCCTACAATCAACAATTCTACTTAAATATATAGAAAACAGTATAAATTAAATATATTGAGGAGACTTAGTTATTTCAATCATCAAAATGATTTAAGCCAATTTAATAAACAATAGACAATAAATAAATGTAGCTAATGAAAATAAAATTATTTTATTTTGCCTTATTTCAAATGTAGGTAACTTTTGAAACTTCCTTTGTGGGATGTAAGAGCAAAATTTTGATTCTATAAAATACTAAATATACACCCAAATAGGTGTACATATATATGCGATTGTGAAGTTAGTATCTGATCGAGAGAAATAAAATTTATCTCTAAATACGAAAATCAAAGAATTCGGTGTTCGGAAAATATATCTACTGTAATGAGACACATTAAATTTACACTTTGATTCGTAGCTAACTTCACACTCGCAAATATGTTATGTTGTTACCAAGTTTTGCACTAATTATATTTTATCGTCATAGTGAATTATTTTGTCTGGGTTGTATCTATATTTTGTAAGTGTATTTATGTACCTATGTATATTGTATTAATTATTGTATTAGAAAAAATAAATAAACGCTTAAATATTAATAATACAGCTTAACGACAAGCCCTGCAACTATTTCAAATAGCTTGATAATTTGGTTCTGTTTGAATTTGTATATTAAAAAAATCTAAACGGTTGTGAAAACTTCTATGGTAAATTCTTGAATATTTTTGTTTATAATATAACTTTCGACAGATTCTTAAATTTCCTATAGCGACCTCAATTATACACTTTTCTCAATCAAAAACTATCTCCCATAGAAGTTTCCTATTGAAATTACTAATATAATAAAATCATTTTTTTTAAATTCTCAACAACAACAAAAAAAAAAGAAACGTAAATAAAACAACAGATTATAAATAAAAACAAAACATTTATTTACACAAAAAAGATATATTTTTTAAAGGGATAAATTTATTATAACATTATAACATCTTTCTTTGGTTGTCATATGGCATCTTTTCTACGAACGCGATCTTCAAACGGATCTTTTAATTTTTATGGTGTATAAATGCGAGTGAGAAGCGAATGATGAGGGTAAGGTAGCGGGTGACATGACATAATATGTGATTGTGAAGCCAAAAAACACATTCACGTTTTCGACTTAGCTGTTATCGAAGTCAGAGCACTGTCCCCGGGATGTCCTCCCCCTGTTATCAAAAATAACTATCGAATAAATAAACCAAGACACATTTTCATCATTTCCACGTCACATCACGAATACTCCTTGGATTGTTTTAACCGAGGATCTCACGTCGTAAAGTTGGCCCTAAAGAACTTACATTTAAGGCCATGATAAATTATAAGCATGTGTATTATAAGTCATCAGAGACACAACTCAAAAAAAAAATTTTTTCGAGTTTAGGAACAATTTTACAAAAAGGATCTATTTAAAAGAAAAATTAAAGATATAGGATATACCCGAATGTTTCCTTTGCGAAATTGTTTTATGTACGTTATATGTCATTTTCTAAATTCTGTCCTTATAAAATAGTTCATAAAATATTACTATTACCGTTTATCATCATCATAATCATTTATTTAAGTTAATAAGAAGTTAGGCTTATTGGTGGCAAAAATCCATAGTTAGAAAAACAAAAACACTTTAAAACGATGTAATAAAATATTGTTTAATATAAAACGGATGGATGTACCTACATCATTTAATTATGTACGCAACGAGGTAAGTAACTTGGTCTATTTAATATGAATTTGAAAAGTTAGTTTATTAAACAAACGAAACAGCGGTGATGTTGGCAACACTGTAAAAGATTTTGAGCAATTTCTTCATATCAAGTTCGAAATATTCACTTAATTTAATTACTTTAATTTACACATCATTAACATTAAACAAAACATCTTTAACAAAATGAAGTAAAGAATCAACAGATTATTTATTTATTGGAAGTAATTTTTTAATTCCTAAATATCATCTAACTATTGAGTTAGTTATCTATCTTCACATTTTTTTTCTATAAGATTGATAGATATAGGTACTTGTGGAATGAATAATTGAAAATAAATTAATGTATTAATAGATCGATCTATATTTTTTGCATCTATAATTAGTTTTACCTAAATATTACTTGGTCATGGGAATTAATAATTCAGCAAAGTAGTAAGCCACTATATATTGCTAATCGAAATTGTGATATTCTAATAAGCACTTTATTTTGCACCTCCTAGTATTGTTTGTTACCTTTGGCACAAATAATGTTTAAATTCTAACCGACACTATTATTACAATATGAGCGGAACAAGTTATATATCATTCAAAAATCCATTCTCAATACTTCCTTTTAGTTACCCAGACAATTACATTGTCATCGCAGACTCCCAATATATCATCAGCTAGTGTTAGATCTACTGGCAGCGATCCACTTTCGTCTTTCTTTACAGGAGATTGGTGCATATCTCGCTGGATTTCCACTAAACGTTCATTCTAAAACGCAATTTAAATATATAAATTTACCAATCAACATCTTTAACATAAACATTTAATGTAGTGAGAAGCTTGCTGTACTGATCTACCAATCACAAGATCGGTATGAAAACTAACCGCGCGATACGACCAATCAGAATCGATATCTACGCAGTCAAGGTCAATTGTGAAGATGTTTTACCGATATTTATGAAGCAATTGAATATTGTTTTTGTTTGTAAGATAGAGGCTACAATATAAAGCTATAGTTCCACTTAATTCATATTATTATTCTAAATAAAAATAGTCTTGATTACAACAATGAAAATTATGTGTATACTTTAATGGACCGGACCTAATCAAATGCTCTTTAACAAAGACGTTCAAGTACAGTAAAACGAAAATTAATAGATACTTCTGTAAGTCTTTCAGGTTAATTTCTTTGCCTGGGACTTATATAAATTTTTAACCGTCATAACAATCTTAAATATTGGTCTTTGAGTTACATAATTATTTATCATTTACCTCGATCTTAAGTTTGTTCAGCAGCTTATCTCGTTCGATCTTCCACATATCACATCTTGCGGATTCAATTTCATTCAAAACTCCCTTCATTTCGAGTTCCGCTATTTGTGAATCTTTTTCGCTTATAGCACCTTCTAAAATTTCTTGTCTGAAATGGTGAACGAAAAAGAAAGATGTATATACCGGCTACCGGGCCTTACCAGGGTTTTGAAGGAGTAGAGAAACGTTATCATATCACCTTTTATGTTATACGGACAACACCAAAGGGCTCCTTCTAGTAGTGACACATACTCTTATACACTACACATTGACTTATATATTGGTTTTGTAAGGGTATTTGAGACCTGAAGTTTCCTTTATTAAGATTAGCTAGGGCAAATTTGACCTCAACTGACAAGTGTGTGAGGACAAGAGTGGCAAGCTGGCCTTGGTTGGCGGTTGAAAAGGGGCAGCTTGAGTACCTCATTGTTATTAGATCGGCTTATTTCACAATATATATTGTAACACAAAGCATTGAAACAAAATCCTTTTTTCAGAGACACCACCACCATGCACATGGTGAATTTCCAGTGACACACTAAAGCAAATTTTCTGCAATCAATCAGTGTAAATCTACCAGTTAGCGGAGCGTTAGGACAATAAAGCCCGAATAGATTGCTATAACAATACACTTACGAAAAGCCCGTTATATATTTCTGCGTTTCTTATGCCCGGGTTCAGCAAATGCTCATCCAGAGGTGCCTAAAGGCTTTACCCGTCGCAGATGTAGTCCGGCATTATGATGCCGCTTGCCCATAGATTCTCATCTATAAGCGATTGTTATCGCTCTTAGATTGTACTTTAGTCACTTTTCCAAATTCGTATAACGTATATACTAAAGTATCTAAAGATAACTTGGTAGTATTATAATAAACCGGATAAGACTGCAATTACTTAGCTGAAGTACTGTCGATAAGTAGCTTGAAAGAAATAAATGTTTTGAAAACAAACAGTTATTAGTCATGTTAATTATACTTACATTGCATGTGACAATTGGCGCAGCATTCTGTCTCTCTTTTTTTGACAATCCTGTAACGAGTTTTCCAGCTGCTTCAACCGCTTTAACACCGACGAGCAAGTTTCACATTTCAATGCTGAAGCATTCTGAAGCGATCGTATACGTTGTTCCATTTTTTTCATCTGAAATATTATTAACAGTATATTTTCCTCTTAGATAACAGTATATTACTTTTACAAATAATTTATATACATCCATCCATTCTATTCAACCATACGACATCCACTGCTGGTCATAGGTCTCTTCCAAAAAGGGTAGCTTGCCATAATCGCCACGCTTGGCAGACGGGTTGGCGATCGCACTCGATTTTTGTAGTGCTCAGAGGATGCTGCAGCCCATCCCCTGGTTTATATCCCTTTGTCGTCTTTTACGACACCCATAGGAAAATATGAAGTGGTACTATTCCTAGCCGGCTCCACACGGCACCTTAATGATTTAATATATACTAACTTATATAAGGTAGGAATATTCGATATGTATTCGATATTCGATAAAATATTCATACATATTTTCGATATATCGAATTAACACGATATTATCGAATAATCTTATATTTATATATTTCGACGATGGGAATTCTGTACAACAATATTATGAATCCCAAAAATACTCAACTTAAAATTTTTTAACCATTTATCATTTCTAACACCTACAAAAAATTACAATAATTTCGTGGATTGCAAAAATGCTATTTGGAAAATTCTTATATTACAATAATGGATAATTATAACATTTGGACTTGAATTGAGCAAATGATATATCAAAAACATAAATATATTTACTCGATATATTGCTTAGTATCGATACACGACACGGTACATAGCATCGAAAAAAATATCGATATTGTTTGTAGATAAACATTCCTCGTATATAAGGACTTTTTAATTATTTAATGAAATAATGGAGTTATTTTTTTCGCGCATTAACAATTTTATTATTGTTTATTCGACCTCGGCAAAATAACTACACCGAAATAATCTATAGACTGAGCTACATCTACTATAACTAAAACCTCTATAGCTTTAGATATACAATCGGTGATTCAGAAACGCACGTAAACGTGTCATTATGAAGTGTTTTTTCATAAGTTTGCGGTGGTCGCAATCCAGTCCAACCCAATTACCCTATCGCCATTCTAACTACTATATTTATAATGGTTGATCCTGGATTACGACGCAATAAAACATGATGACACATAGCGCGATTTTTTCATGCGCATGTTCGTCAACCCAGTTAGACACTAAAGCTTTACTGCATCGCTAATTATATACAATTTCCATTCATCCCTCCATTCAACTGAAAGACGACCACTGCTGAACATAGATATCTCCAAAGGTCTCCACAATTATCAGTATTCCAGCACTTTCGCTTTCAACACCTACAATTTATTTGACCATAAGAGTTTTCAAATCAACTTAATTTTGTGAAACAGTAAGATATATTACAAATCCAGTGATTATGTTTGAAAATTAAATTGGTAATATACCTTATGCAAAGTTTCAATTCTTCTTTGTTCCTCTTCATAGAAAATCTTTTCTCGCTCAGCAGCAATCATGACAGATTCCTTAAGAGCGTCTTCGAGTTCCAATATTCTTTTATCTTTACTATCGGCTCCTAATGATCCAGTTTTCTTATTGACTAGTTGCTCTAATTCATTTATTCTTTCATCTTTACTTCTAACGACAGCTAGTAGTTGTTCAAACTCAGCTATATTATTATTTTCCCTTAATGCTTCTTCTAAAATCGATATACAACGTTGCTGTTCGATTATTTTAGAATTCTTTATCGCCATCTCTTTTGTTAATTCTGAAATCTTTCTTGTCAATTTACTAATATTAGGAGGACCATTATTTCTTTCCTTACGATGTAAGACGTCCAGTTCGTTAGCGCTTTGACTGTATCTGCATTTGTCTAATCTGTCCACTACCTTACCACTCTTTTGTAACTCAAAAAAGCTTTTGCTTCTCTTTATTTTTGTCAGTTCTTGACTATCCGATATCTTTAACACCTCAGAGAGAATGAGCGATGATTCATTTAATTCAATTTCTAAGTCTATTTCTTTCATTTTGCTCTCTTCCAGCTTACATTTCAATTCGTCTTTAACTGACAACGTTTTAGTCAGATCCACAATCGCTGCCTTTTCGTTTTGTCTGGCTCTGTTAAGTTCCTAACGGAACGGTTTAACGATATGAAAAAAAAAACAAAAACAACAAAAAGACACATAAAACCAAAAATGTATAAAGAAAAAATATAATTCCAAAAAGAAAATTTAAAGTTTTTTTTAAATATATTTCAATAACAAAATTTTTCAACAGTACCAACCTAAAAATAACTCAAGATAGGTCAATATAGATAACCTTTATTTTTTTATATAGAATTGATATTACGTATAACAAGTACCAAGCTGATTAACATTGACTAGTGGACAACTTACTCGTTCTATCTAGATACATGAATACTTAACAGTTTTACAATATATTGTGTTATATTATAAATATTATTTTTTAATTAATACTTAAAAAATAATTCCCGCTGAACACGATTATTAATTTTTTTTAACATTACTTAAATGTAAGAATTAAAAAACTATTCATTGTCGTATTGTGTGCTGGTTTACAAGATAATGAATTTCGTTAACATCGATTTTAATTCCAATAATATAATGATGATTTTGAACACTTCTTCCTTTTTATTTAATGTATAAAATTGGAACTGATTTATGTTTCTTTTAAAGCTTATAATAAATTTTGTATAATGGAAAATTGTGGAGAACGGAGTCATCGCTTACTGGATTCTTAGTTCGGCAGTTAAAGGGATTTAAATTAAAAAAAGAGCAAATAAATTAACGACAGTCTTGGTGCGAAGGACTAACTTAGAAAAAGCTTTTGAGAAAACCAGCGGGTCCGGCCTGGAACGATGCATGAAAAGAAAAAGTTAGTATTGTTAATAAATATAGGCGGTTACAATTTATTATTTTTAAATTTTAAGACAGTTTCAATAGTTTAAGTAATTACATAAACAATTAATTATTATTTGATAAATGTAAATGAATTTTAGAAGCTCAGTTGCTAGTGTGGTCTCATTCCGTGTCGATGGACCTATGTTCGAATCCACATATCTAATTTTATAATGAGACTAAGTTTTCGGTGTAGGAAAACATCGTGTGGAAACGATAGCATGCCAAGTACGGATGGCATCACATAGGAACCAGACCTCTAGGCTTAGTTTATTTGCATCCTGGACTTTATCCTCACTTAACATCATATAATATTACCGATTTGCCCGACAATAAGTTCAAGTATTATGTCAAGCAAGTCTTAATTTCAAATTACCGGGTGGATAATTATGTGAACGATAGTGATGTCTGGAATTAACCTACATCTCTGTGCTTCCGCTAACATTGGTTAAGACTATAGTTTGTATAGTTTTTATATTAAAAAAAAAATGATATATATTATATTTATAAAATAAGAGCCAGATCGAGTTTCTTGCCGGCTCTTCTCGACTGGGTTGTTTTCCGAACCGGTGGTAGTGTTTTTGACGTTCGTAAGAGCCTTATTAGGGCCTAAATTGAATAAAGATTTTTTGATTTTGATTGTGGTCAAAGCGCTGAGCCTTTAAGAGATAAATAACTTTCTGTGTATTAATGTAAAACTCGCTTCCCAAAAAAAACCATTGACTGTCTTAACACTATCAAATTTAATTGTTAATTACTTATTAGTAATTACAATTATTACATTCTTTTCTTAAAGCGAAATAGCTATTTTGTACAAATATTTTTGTGTAAGTCAGTGTTAGTAAGTTTTTTAAATGTAATTAAACAAACAAGAGTAACAAGTATTACTTGGTAGTGCCATTTTGTAGTTTTTATTTATTATTAGCTTAAAGTACTAACTCTATGTATTATGTAAAAACTGATGGAATTTTACGTGACACAGAGTGTGTTAATGTGCTCTAGTGAAGTAATTAGAAATGTTAAGAGTAACATGGAGCGTGCGTTTTGTGTCGTTACAAAGATTCTCTGGAGAGCAAGATGGCCGCCGCTTTACTAGAGGGCAGATAAGATTGTGTAAATGAAATTGACAGAAGTGTAAACTTACAAGTCTCTATTGAACTAAATAAGGAGTATTACTTGAATTCATGTTCATTGAATGAGAAACTAAAATAATTTTTATCCAGAACTAAATACTAATACTAACTACGTTTTTTATTTTACTTTCTAAATTTATATTTTCAATTAAAAATTTTAAACAGACATGTTAAGAGAAAACTTGTTTTAAAAAGGCCGTAGAAACTTAACATGAAAATATTGCAATAATATTTGTATGCAATAAAGTGTACCTATGTACGAAAATCTAAAGTTAGTTGGTTACTGTTAGTATGTTAAAGGTATGAAAATGATTTTTTTTTTTGTTGTAGTTAAGTTTATCGAGAAATCATTTGCACGCTTTCAAATTGCCTATTGCAGTATATATTTAATGATAAATATAAATATAGTGGTAAATATTTTAACGCCCTCAATGGAAATTAAAAAAATGAATGAAAATAAAACTATTTATTGTTGCAACAAAGATTACCGACAATAAGAGTCGCAGTAAACAGCAATTAAAGGAATGATTTTAATCTGCTCAATTACACTTAGAGAATTAATTAGTAAACAACATTAGATCATTCTGATTCGCCTTTGATTCAAATAAGCGGATTGTGAGTCGACCCAGTCAGTTCTGTTTGTATTGAACATCGCAGCGAAGAAAATAAAGACAATCACAGACGATTTACATGTGCTGTAAGTAAATATTGAGCAATGTTGAAAATTGAGCTGTGTGTAGTGTTAACACTAGTGTATACGAATGTGTAAAGTGTATTTTGGTGTGTAATAAATTTGTGTTAACAGTGTAACTCGGGACTTATGTTACCCACGGGAGTAATAATAATTACATACCTCTTCTCTTTGTGCTTGTGCTTGTTGCTGACTTTTGAGTTTGGCTTGGAGATTTCTTAAAGACCTGAAATAAATTATAGGTATTTGATTAACTTATATACCATTACTTATATAACGGTATGATGGCCGCCGTTTTGTCGCATTATATATTGACGTGAAATGTCTTTCTTTTTTTTTCATAAAATGTATATATATATATATATATAATCAAATTCGAGTCGTATCTATAAGTTTTTGGATTTATAATTATTGACAGTAAAGAAGAGCAACTTGCTCCTTCAAACGTAGTTATTAATTTATACGAAACTTCATGAGCGGACAAATATCAAAACGACTATTATAACATGCCACTACTATAGATACTTACTGTTGCAAATCCATGATTTGTTTCTCCTTCTGAGCCTGTTCCTCCTGTGACATCTGGACCAGTTGTAACAACCTCTCCGTTTCCGTCGTGAGTCGTTTCGCTTCTTCTTTAGTCTGTTCCAGTTGTTGTTTCAACTGATCAGCGTCCTTTTGTGACTCTGTCAGCTTGCGGTTCAGGTCGCTGACCGCTGCAGTACTGCCGCCGGCCTAAAATATTATATTTCGTATTTATTTCTCCACTTGGACATTAATAAGAGTTTGTTTGTCGTTTAAATCTCCTTGTCTAGAAATCTTATGAATGCCAAACAATAATGGAAACTCCACATTTGTATCAATACATATGATATTTTTGAAGTTTAGAGCCAAGAAATCATCACTGAGGACGTCTCAGAGATTCTAATTTTATATCCAAAAATAGACAAAGATAAAACAGTTTAGTGTCTTTTTCTCAGCTTTCTGTTTTATTTTTTGTAACATTTCCAGTATAATGAATATAAATATTTTCAATATCAAGATTAATAGGCGAGTGCTAATTTATAAAAACCTACAATAATTTTAATTAAATCACAAGTCAAATGTTAGGATTTTGTAATTAAGCCAGATAATTAGGAATGTAGTCCATAAATTTGATTATAGTACATTTGTAGTTCAACCTATAATTAAGTCGAAAATATATGGATAGCTTTATTTACTGCGGGAGAAATTGCAAGTCCTTTATCGCTGTTTATGTGGGATTTAACCAGGATAATTGGCACTAAAAGATTACTTTTTATAACATAACATAAGCTCACGCCTGTTATCCCCGAAGGGTTAGAGGCAGAGGAGAAATAGCGAACTACACCCCCCCCCACATTTCACAGAACTTAGTTCCGTCTCAGATGTGACAGGGGGCGAGCCTGTCGCCATATCGGGCACAAATTCCAGACTTCGGGATGATACTGAGTAGAAAAACCCAATATCACTGACCTGATCCGGGGGTCGAACCCGAGACCTCAAAACGACAGTCGTACTGTAATACAATTGCGCCACCGAGGCATTTACTTCTATGTTGAAACAAAAAGATCATCTACTTGATCGATCACACAACGGACTATTTAGAAGCTATAACAAACTATTTTACCAGAGGTACATAAAGAAATAGAAACAATCAAACAAACCTTTCTCAAAGATGCTTCCATTTGGTCCATTTGCTCTTTTCTTTTCTTTAATTGCCGATCCAATTCCGTTAGCGATTTCTCCTTTTCCTCCACATCTTTCCGTTTATTTTCCCAGATCTTCTTTGTTCTTCGAATTGTTTTTTCACGTCATCTAACTTTTTGAATTCTTCTTGAAGTTGTCTCTTAGCTTGGGCTGCGTCTTCCCCAGCTTTCGCATTCTGAGTGCCGGCTGTTTGGAGTTTCTTGTTCGCTTCGTGAAGATCGAGCTGTTATTAGAAACATCATATTAAAAAGAAATAATGGTGATAAAAATAGTACATCGAATGGCTTTTAAAAGCTACATGGCTATTATATACGCTCGTATCCACGAAGAAGCATAGTTTTACATACAACCGTGCAAAATATAATCTCGTATTGCAATAATGATCTTCAAATATGTAGTTTTTGTGACGTTGAATAATAAAATATTGCTAATAATACACAGCACAGTAGCGAGCACGGCTGAAAGATATGAATAAAAATTAACATAGTCCGATATATATGTATATATAAAGCTTTAATTGCAATTTTCTTGCACCATACATTTGGAACAACATAAACGGACACAGGTTTGGGACAGTGCAGTCTAACGCTTTAGATAATGTAAGGTGCAAAAATTTTGCTACATTCGAAAATAACATTCATTCCCTTGATGAAAACTCCATTTTAAAATACAGCGATGATGAAGCTAATAAAATAAATATGAACAGTCATAATGAGGGGTTGGAGGATGCCCAGCGGGCTGTGGGTGACATGCTACTATACAACGACAATGTACATAACAACCGGCGAATATGATCTCAAACAAAAACTAAATATGAACTTCCAAATTAAAATCTACACTTTAATACCGGTGCAATGATTTAAGCAGACGATTTCGAGGTTCAATCGAGTCGTTCCAGTCAAAAATAATCTTATTTTAATATGAGAATTAAAATTTGAAATCTCGATTTAACCACGCGATAGTCCGACAGCCGCTGGTCGCCGGGCGATCCTCCAACTGACCTGGCTCTTTTCCAATTCTTGAACGAGCATCTCGAGCTGCGACTGGCATCGTTCTCTCTCAACTGCAAGGGCTCGAGACTCTGCTTGTGACGCTTCAAGTTGCTTCTGGACCTCTCGAACGTCGGAGGGTCCGCGAGCTTGAAGTTGCTGTAATTGCTGTTGCTGAGAATGGAATTGCTTCTCTATAGATTGTAACCGCTGCTGACATTCGGACAACGTCTTCTCTGCTGAAATTGCTTTAGTCTTTTCTGCTTCAACAGCAGCCCGCCATTTATCAAGTTCTCCCAATTTTTGGGCTTCTTTTTCGGCTTTCTCCGCTCTCTGTTTAATCGTGTCTCTTTCTTTAGAAAGGCTTTGGAGTTGCTGTTGCATCTTCGCAATCTCTCTGTCACGACTTTCAAGAATGCTTTTAGAACCACGCTCCGAATCCTGCGCCATCTTTCTCTGTTCATCTTTTATTCTGCGCACTTCCTCACGCTGTTTTTGTAGTTCAGCTTCTGAAGCATTTAATTCCCTTTGGAAGTTTACTAACATATCCTGGGACTTTTCTAATTGTGCCACTAACTGGTCCCTTTCAATTGTCAATTGTTTCGTGTCAGCCTCTAATTTCACTATCTGTTTTTCAATAGCATCTGCTTGTTTGTCTCGTTGTTCTAATATTGAAGCCATTTTTTCCCTATCTCTAACAGACTGAGCTAGTTCTTGTTGAAGTTTCAACAGAGTCTCTTGTGTTCGATGGTCCAAGGTTCTCTGTTGTTGTTCTACATTTCGTCTCGTGTTTTGGATTTCGGCTCTCAGTGCATCTCGCTCTTGTTCTACTTGTCTCATTTCTAAAATGGTTCTTTCAAGACGTTCATGCATTCTTCCTAATTCGTTCGTCATTCTATCATATTCAACGCGAGTCGTTTCATTAGTCTCCTGATATTTGGAGAGATGCATCTGGGATTTCTCAAGTTCCTTCGCTAAACGACCTGCTTCCATCTCTGTAGAGTCTCGTGCCTGGATTGCTTTCTCTAACTTATCACGAAGACGTTCAATTTCTAACCTATCTTCTGTCCGTGCTTTATCTCCAGCTACTGCTTGAAGTTTCATTCTTTCAATTTGTTGCAACTCACCTTTGAGTCTCTCATTATCTTTATCTAATTGTTCTGATCGTAACTTCAGCTTTTCACATCGGTCCCTGAATTTTTCACACTCAATGTGAGCACGTTCTAAGTCCGTTCTTTGCTTTTCTATTGTTCCACTGAGTTTCGTGGTTTCACTCTTAGATAATTCCAGCTGGATATTCAATTCATGCAGTTTCGTTTCAGCTTGGTCCTTTTCGGCTTGCAGTCGTTGTACATCAGCTTGCGTCGCCTCATATTTCTCACGATGCTTGTCAATTTCCGCCTGCATTCTATTTAATTCATTGGTCCATTTATCCTGTTCTAATTGGTATTTACCTCGAAGATTCTCGACGCGTTCAAGCTCCGACCGCAGCCGCGTTACCTCTTCTTCAGCCTTGCGCGCTCGTTCCAAATCTATTGTAGTCTTTTCTAATCTCGTACGAAGTCTTTCTACTTCTAGTTTTTCGTTCTTTCGTGTTCTTCTTTAGTGTCGTGATATTTCCCGTATCGCGCTGCATACCTCTCTGCTTCTTCTCTGGCTCCGTTTGCATCTTGTTTGACTTTATCTAATTCTGATTGCACTCTCCTCAATTCGGATGAGACCTTGTCATGTTTGTCGTACATTTTTTTCGAGTTCTATTTGTACTCTTGCCATTTCTTCCTGAGTTTTTTCATTAGAAGCTTGAGCTTTACCACACTGTGTCATTGCTCTGTCATACTCAAATTGAAGACGTTCGTTATCAGCCAATAATTTTTCTTTTTCAGCTTGAAGTCTACGTAATTCTATTTGACTCTTTTCGTAACGTTCCCTCACCATTTCGATATCGACACACAATCTATCCATGTCCTCTTTAGCTTTTTCTTCCTGTTCTTTAGTTCTACCTAACTGTAAAGATGCTCTGTCATACAGTTCCTGTAATCTAGCCAATTCATCCTGGAGCTTTCTTTGGTCTTCCCTTGATTTCGTTGCTAGATGTACTTGTTTCTCTAATTCCAATTCAAGTCTATCTTTGTCTGCTTCCAATATATCTATCTTATTTTGAAGTCTGTAAATTTCGTTTTGAGACCTGAAAAAATATATAAATAATTTTATATAATTTATGAAACAGTATTTTATTTAAAAATCAAAACAAGGCAGTAGTCAAATATGTGTACCTGTCATACTTTTCGAGAACCTTCTCGTATTCTTTGTGCGCAGTCTCTTTCTCTTCTATTGTCTTTTGTGTAGAATACAAGGCCTTGTCTAGCTTCTCTTTCAATATCTCGAGTTCCGTTAGTGCGTCATCCCTTTCCATCTAAAGGAGATATTAAGATTTTGTGTCACATAAAACTCTAAAAAGATCAATTTGAATGCTTTCTGAATTATTAATTATATTCAGAGACTAAAGGTTATATTTAGTTAATTGTATGGTTAGAAATATGCACTGGGCTATGAGATATCTCAACTAACTCCCGTGAAGTAGTAAAATCGCATCTAGTATTACGGTCATTTTAACTTAAATTAAAAAATTATAGGCTGAATTGGCTAAATTAAAAGTAGAAATACAAGTATAACAATTTTTGCTAAGATACCCAGAGAGAGAGCTAAGCAGAGGACTTCTTAGTAGTTCTCAGATATAACTGCCTAAATGAGCTAGCTAGATGATCCCTATACAATTACCCCCCACTATAGCATGTTTATGTTATTTTAATTATAATAAAGCACAGCTTTTAATCTGAGATCATTTACGTCTTTATTTGCAACCTCTAGATACTCTAGCGGTAACAAGTAACCACGTAGTTCCAAAAACACTCATGCCATTTTAATACGAGAGAGTCCCAATTGTAAGAGAATCGATATTCGGTAGAAGTAAACAGTATGATAACTAACAGTTAACTTCTGGTGTTGTTGATGCGCTTTCTCCCATCTCTCTCTGAGGACATCTAACTCGGTAGCAGCGCTATCTCTATCGCGAGCTGCTCGATTCGCAGCAGCAGCAGCGGCTTCGGCACGCTCGCGACAGCTTGCCGCTTCGGCGAGTGCTGCATCTCTTTCTTTTTGTATACGACCCACCAGAGCCTGAAATATGCAATTAAATACTTTAATCTTACCTTCAAAATTCAATTAACGAGACGCTTATGCAATGAAATCAAAATTTTTAACATTTCATGAACATTGCTTGAGAAAATATATCTTTTAGAAAAATGACTAATAGGGTACTTAACCGGTGTTTAATTTATCAAAAATAAAAGATCAACTGAATAAGACAATTGAATATAACACATGTACTGTAGAGAAAAACTGGACATAGATAACATATAACATTTATTTGGTTTTGATATATATTGGTGCTCCCGGGCAATAATTATGTATAGTTTCATATAGTTTTTTCATAATCAAAACATACGATAGGTTGCGTAAGTATAAATTTAATTATTTCTTATTGAGTGCCAGCACTTAAACGCCATATTATACTTGACATACTGCAGCATGTTGACGGCTGACGTCATAGCATGGTGGGTAACGTGAATGTATAAGTTTTCCCCTATCGAGAATCGCTCAACGCCGCTAAAGAAGCTATCAATTTAAAAATTAATTTGGCAAATAAAATTCATTACATATAAACATTTAGATTTGGGTTACGGAATATTCTACTCCGGTCCCCGGTCCCGTCAAACGAGTATTACTAAGTAATTTGTACGAAACAAATTTGTACGATGTAATATTACAGTATAGTAAAGTGCTTATAAATCATTTAATATTCTTTTCTTTTCTTGTATGTTTTTTTTACGAGAAAATAAAAAATATCAGTTAACATACCTATCTATAGATTTAGTCGAATATAAAACTAGATATTTATTTAGGTATACGTTATTTCCATTCTGACAATATGACCTTATACCTAACAGCAGAAGTCACGAAAAAAGTGATTGAATAAGTTGAAATAATCGCTGAAACATCTAACCCTCTACCTGTATACAAAAAATTATTATCATATGGACAGAATCAATAAAAATAACATTGACAGAAATGTATACCACGACAGTCAATTTAATGCATAAATCTCATAAGCAGCCACAAATAAAGTAGTCCAGCTTATTTATTTTATTTCTAAATATTATATAAAAAAACACAGCTGTATCCATGATGGGAATGTTTATCTCCCTTTTACCAGTTTTCTATTTTAAATATTATTAATAATTAAAATAAATTACTAGAATTCGTATTAGTTGTAAGAAATGTCAAAGTATTTTTTTTTACTAAATAGATATGAATGTATATAGGATACCTATACTAAAAAAAAGTTATTAATTTTTTTGTCTATCTGTCTGTTTGTTCCAAGTAATGTCCGGGATGGCTGGATCGTATTTCACGGGACTTTTTTGGCAGATATTTGAAGTTACTCCGCGTAACTTTGGTTACTTTTATTTTTCGTAAATAATTAGGGTTATGCGTAAAAAAAAATTAAAATGAAATTGGGAATAAAATCCGATTTAATTTTATAGCATCCACAGTTTTAGTAGCGGGTATTTTAATATGAGAGAAATATCTTTGCTTAATGTTAGTAACATATTTTTTTTGTTGTAAAAAAAAAGGTTTCCTTAAAAATAAATGAAAAATTATGTTACGCACTGAAAAAATATATATGAAACACAGGCGAAGCCGCAGGCACACAGCTAGTTGTATAATAATGCAGAGCGTGCTCTGAGCGCTGAACCACAGGTTGAAGGTATTGCCATCTCCATATACCGGAACCTGACAACACTTTCAGGCTTTTCGTCTGTTTGCGCTTAGGTGTGACGTGGATCTCTCCACATCATTGCCATTGCGGGGTTACAATCGATCACGCTGCACTCAATGATGTTATACGTCGAGCTTTTGCCAGCGTCGGTATTCCGGCGGTTCTGGAACCTTCGAGACTGATGCATGACGATGGCTTACCATACCATACGTCTCTTAAGACGGTAAGAGATAGACGGTAACTGATAGATATGTATGGAAGAAGAAAACATACTGCGCCGACCCCAAATAACAAATTGGGTGCAAGAACGATGATGATGGTAAAAAACCTGATGACCCTTATACTCTGGAAGACGGGTTAACACTTAGTGTGGGACGCAACGTGCGTTGATACTCTGACGCCGTCCCATCTTTCAGGGACTTTATTGGCAGCCGACTCTAGGGAGTTTCCAAGCGGCATAAATATGCTGCCCTGGCTAGTGTTTGCATGTTTTTGTCATTTGGATTCGAGGCTCTGGGGTCGTGAGGACCAAGTGCTCGTAGCCTATACAGACAGCTCGTGGGTCGTCTGGTCGAGATATCTCGTGCCTGTTGCCATACAACCCGTCAATATTACCAGCGTTTCCTTGCGTCGGCGAGTTGGAGGGTTTTGAGTTTTTCTAAATATTTTGTGTAAATTATTTAAATTAAAATATAAATATATATATATATATATATATATATATATATATATATATATATATATATATATATATATATATATATATATATATATATATATATTTAAATTAAAACTCCTATTATATGTTACTCGAAAGTTCTCCCGTGGGGGTAGGCAGAGATTACGTCCTTCCACTTGCTACGATCTTGGCATACCTCTTTCGCTTCCTCTACTTTCATGAAAGCGCACTATCTTAAGCATCGTATATCGTACATTTGCAGTGAACAAGCTCGTTTCTCCAAATTGTAACTTTGGCAAAGTTCCACAAAACTTTAGTGTGTTATTCGAATCTATGTATGTATCATGTTATGTATCGACTGTATACGGCAAGAAGTATTATTTTCCTTAGTGTACTTTCATAGTTTTTTCTTTTGTCTATATACTTCCGTGTATCATATAGAATCGTGTATCATATACATCATATAGATTGCGACGTCTCTCTGTATTTCTGTCCGTTTGTTGGCTTATAACTCGAGAACCCATAAAGCGAATTATATGCTTTTTTTAAGGTAGATGAATAATCTGAACGAATTTTAGTGGTTCAAGTGGTTATCCGAAAATATATGAAGATTAAAGTAAAATTATCGAGAAAACCCCCCAAATTTGGGGATCTATATGCCGTAGCCTTTTAAAATCGATTTTTACTTTTCTAGCAAATAACGACCAATTTGGTTGCTTTTTTAAAATAGCTACACTCTTTAACTAACACAATAAATTAAAAAGTAATTTGCATCTAATCACTAAAAAATGTAAGAACCTAAAATATTGGCTTAAAAAAATATCTTTTTCTTATTACAATCTCCAAAACGCAAATAACCTACTTTATTTTAGTTAATTTTATTATTCTACCAAAGATTACCTAAATAATACATACTGTATATTTTATTACACATCTATATGGGAAAAGTTATGATAAAGGTTAATAAAGGTCGGCGCAAAATGATGTACCTTTGTATTTTTAGGAATTTCAGTTAAACCGACGAATATTTAAGAGATTTAATAAAGTAAATAATTAGAAAAAGAGATTTTAATAATTATTAATATGGAAGTAGTTTTTCAAATGTCATCTTATTGTAAGTGAAAAATGGATGCAAATTTGTATGAAATTAAGTGATGTATATGTATATGTACTCGTATGCTTAGTTTTATATCGAAATTATTCCTATATATTTATCAATATGTTATTAAAATCGTTATTTACAAACACGGTATTCCACGTGTACAGAGTCACGGGCACAGCTAGTCGGTATGTATAGAAATTGTTGTTAATATAATAAAGAATAATTGGCATGTACATGATTTTTTTCCATACAGGTTTTTATCTTCCTATACAAAAAATAAAAAAAAGTAAAGGCAGTGGTGAATATATATTATATGGTAGAATTTTTTTTATCACAATGCTATTATTTATATTATATTACTTATCCAGGTAAAATACAGGGGAATTCGTTTATATAGAATAAACGCCGCTTGCATATCCTCTTAACTGACTTATTGTAGGATTTGTACTAATATTGATTGACACTGTATCAAACTTTGTAACAATAACTCACAATATTAAGAAGAGTTCTATACAAAAATAATAAATAAATCAACGTTAAAAAAAACTTAAAACCAATTTGATACTCAATCGACCACAGTATAAAATATTACGTTTAGTTTTATATCAGTTATAGTTAGAGTACCGACCTACATTTATGGAAACCGTTTTATCTATAATCTATCGAATTCGATCGTAGATATTTTACGTACTGTGTTACTAAGCGATTCGATATTGTTTCTACTCCATTTTTATTATTGGAAAATTGACCTTGAGAATATTACGCATAAGGTTGATCTTTAAAATACTATTATTGTTTATATCGGTTTTAAAACCGTATACCAGAAAAATTTTGTAAAGACCTGCTAAATTTATTCCTAAAGAAATTATTTGAACGCGTTTCTTTGAAAGAATGCTGAAACATTTAGAATGGAGTTTTCAGATTAATTGGTTAATATTCTAATAAATGGCTCAGCGGTTTGAACACAATATCGCTTGATGCTAAGTGACGATGTGTTCCAACATGGTAAATACGCTTCTAACTTTACAGTTGTAGCTGGATAATAAAATTGAAGTGTCTCTTTGTAATGTCAAAATGAAATTATTTTACTAAATAGATAATAAAATGCAATTTTTGTCTGTCTGTTTGTTCCGGGTAATATCCGGAACAGCTGGACGGATTTTGACGGGACTTTTTTTTGGTAGATAGTTGATGTTACTCCGGATCACTTAGGGTAATTTTAATATTCTAAAAAATAAGGGTTCCGCGTAAAAAAATTAAATTAATAATAAATTGAATAAAACCCGATTCAATGCACAGTTTTACGGGCAAGTGCTTGAATTTATGAGAAATAGATTTACTTTATTTTTTAGGAAAATATTTTTTTATAAGGAATAAAAAAAATAAAACGCAGTGTAGAACATATAAAACGCGGGCACAGCTACGGGTGCACAGCTAGTCTTCTAATGTGTTTAGATATACATATGTACAATATTTAGACAAACTCTTTTAAGTCGTAATGACGTTTTAAGAAAATATTATTACAAATCAACTTTCAAATTTACATAAACAACTAATTGTCTAAGTTTTGATAAAATTTGTATCATAAAACTGGATGTAGAACTGTATTAAAAATAACCAAATGAGAGTTTCATTATAATTTTTTTTTGGTTCCTTTTATTCCCTTTTAAGGGAAAATGAAAGGTACTAGACCATACAGCCAAGTCTGGTAGTAACACTATTCGTACAAGTTTATAAGAATATGGCGGCCTTTTGTTAAAACTATTTCAATGGAAGTGGATGGAACATTTCAAAATTCTACTAATAATAAACAACATTTTTTTTTTATATAAAAACCAAGGCCGCAAGTTAGTATTTGATAAGAATCCGCCATCAGTCAACGTAGTTCAAAGGAAATGGTCGTAAATCATTATTAGGAGGTTTGAAGACAGCGATGTAAATAAAAATTGGCAGAGTTTGCAAACGTTAAAAATGAAAGAATTTTATTTATTACAGCATAAAAGCTAAGTCGAGGCCAATCCGGCACTCTGTCTCGTCTAGATCTTACAGGTTACGTAACCTCCAGTCTAGACTGAACGGCGTACTGACTATTATTAATGTTTATACCTAGATAACTCGAGAAGTTAATGTTGCCAACTTTGTAAGTATGGTAATATATGGAAAATAGACAATTGCAAAATAATAAGCAAAAATGAAACCATGGAATTTGTGTTGTTGGATAATGGAGGAGTTGTGTGACGTGCAAAGGTGAAGCCGCTGCAAAGATTTTTGGTGCAGAGGGGTCATATTTGAGGAGGAGAAGCGAATTATCGAGTTTATTTTGAATACCTACCTATTTGTTATTGTAAATGTTTTTTATGTTGATTTTATTCTGAAGCGTTTTTTGTTTTTATGTATATTTTTGTTTTGAGTGGAAACTTTACTGGGTGTTTATTTAGTAATTGGTAAAATAAAACTTATGTTTCGCTAAAATAATTAAAAAAATTAAAATGAATTTAATGTTTAAACGTTTTAAGCATGAAGTTAGTAATTTATTTAAAAAGCTGTCGTAAATTGCTTATTTGTATGAGATTTGGCAATACGATACGCCCACCTCGCCCTCGGACTGCCACTGGACTTGGCCAACAAAGGGAAAATGATGCAAAAACAATTCAGGATAAGGTTTCCATGAAATCCTTAGTAAGCGCTATATCAAATTTCAAGTTAATCGCATAATAAGGGAGAAATGGTGATGAGTGTGTGAAAAATTCCTATGTATGTATATATAGAAGAAAATATGTGGAAAAGCAATTAATACAATGAAAATAAGTAGTCAGTGATATCTATACATATAATAAAAATGTAACGGATCGCTGTCTGTACATGGAAGATATATGAGAAAAAATATTATTAGGACCTTGTTTCATGTCAATCGGTACATAAATAAAAAAGTTATGTCAATTTAAAAAATCACGTTGAACATTTATTTTATCTAAATTCTTTCTCTGTTCAGATGCATTGTATGAAACTTTACTAAACTCCATAATGGTCTATATAAAAGTATGATTATATAATAATAATAATAATATGATTATAAATAGGAGTTAAAAATGATCAGTTTCGGAAATTTTAAAGTCCAATTTAAATTGACCTCAGATATATATCATCATTCATATGAAATAGGGTTCAGCTTAGGCTAGAGGTGTTGGTTGTTTATATATGTATAGGTAAAGCACGTCGAGAGCCAGGCCGCTTTCGGAGGCGCATGGCGTAACAGTTGCATTCGATAACAATGACTTTTTGCTTATTTTATTTATTTTATTTTAGGATTTGTAAATACATATTGCATTTATATAGTATAGGTTAATTAGTTTTCAAATTAGGTAAACACGTCTTATTAGTTAAACTGTAAATACAAGTTTATACAAGTTCTTAATTTTTATGTTTAAAAAACAATTTAGTAATTTGAGATTAATTAATACATAAATGTATGTGTTAGACATTTCTTTTATTTTCGATAATTAATAGGTTAGGTTAATACGTCTTAATAGTTACTGTAATAAAGTTAAACCGTGTAATAATCTGTGAGTATTTAATTTTTTTGTTAATGATGAGTATGTGTTTACTAAATAACGCTGAGTTATTACTAATTACTACTTAATATAAGAATGCCTCGATAAAGATCCAACCTCTCCCGGTGCAGCAGAAATGCTATAAGGATGAGATTAGTTCTCATTAGTTCACTGCATTTCAGTAACGTCAGGCCAGGTTTCATGTTACAGAAACTTCAGCTCAGCGAAAATCTCGATTGACTTCACATCGTTCTTGAATTATGGCCACTTGAGTTAGGATGAACAGGGAACAGCGTGAGGCACGTTTGTCCACCGATCGCAAGGCTCATGCAATATCGCGTGAGTCTGAGACCTTTACTGATAGGGAAACCCGCCTGAGCTCTCAAAAAGCACGAACTTTGCAGTCTAGAAAGCTGGAAAAGTAGTTTAGATCGTGAATCTCGATTAACAGCTGATCGAGAAGAAGAAAGAAACTGCAGAACAACGTCAGTCACGACTAAATGCCGATCGACTTCGGCATATACTCAATAAAATGTTATCAAGTTTGATAGAAGACCCAGAAACTGGAGCGGAAATTGATATCCTTCCATGGATTACCAAAGAGAAAACAGGTTATTTGTATTCGCCCAGAATTGATTACTCTGAATTCGCATCTACAGTAGGTATGGTGGTATGTTGTCAGTTTTGTAATGCTCAAAAATGGAGAAAAGAACTAAATGGAATATGCTATTCAGGTGGCAAAGTGCTCATTTATACTTATCATGAGCCCCTTTATAAAAGTTTTATAAAATAGTGAGCATCCTCAGTGTAAACATTTTTAGACTATATCCGTTTATATAATAGTGTATTCCAAATGACATCTTTTGGGGTCAAACATATCATAGCCAACTTTTAAGGTGTAGGGCCAATTTATCACTTGATTGGATCTTTGCTTCTCCAAAATGAGCCAAAATTTCTTTAAATTTATTTTGTATCAAATTACAATGAACAGCCCCATATACGACATCATAACTTTCCTCAGCTGAACATCAACTTTATATTTCAACTTGAGAATATGTTACATCAAGTAAATCCGTATGTCAGAAGTTTCAAAGCCGCAATAGATTCCATCCCACAAGGCCAAAATAACAATTATAAAGTTATAAATAAGGCTGATAGACGTCCTGCGGAAGAATATCGTGAAAAGTACAATGTCCCCGTTGCAGACGAAGTTGCAGTAATATTAGTCAATCAGGAATGTGATAGACGTGACATCGTACAGCGCACTCATGATGATCGCTTACAACGTATTTGTAAAACACACGGAGCATATGATGCCCTGCAGTATCCTTTGATATATTTCCATGGTCAGGATGGGTACAATTTCAGACTCTACCAAGTTAATCCAGGCACTAGCATAAACAATTATAATAAAAAATATATCAGCCGTACAGTTTTATTCATACCAGATACAAATTAGATAAAATTGTTGTATCTATTGCTACTATTTTTTGTCTATAGTAACTTGAGATCGGTAACGGTGTGTATCTGCAGGAACAAGCAAAAAATTTTCTAAACGTAAACTTATGCTACGAAGTTCCATGAATGCGAGACCTGATATCATTCGTGTATGGAAACGCAACGCAAATACCAACTTGTGAAAATTCATGGCTTTGCGAAAGAGCTATTTTGAGTCCACGAAACGAACAAGCAGCAGCTATAAATGCTGAAGTTTTGAGCTTTGTGTCGGGAGATAGTGTAGAGTATATCTCCATTAACAGAGTTATGAAAAATGAAGAATCTACCAATTACCCAGTAGAATTTTTAGAATCCCTCATTGCTCCTGGACTACCAGCTTATAAAACAAATTTAAAGTCGGCGTACCCATAATGCTGCTAAGAAATTTAAGACGGCCAAAACTTTGCAACAATACTAGATTAAAAGTGAATTTTACCTTTTTTAAATTTCTGATTCTGCGAAACCTGATAGAAGCAGAGATTTTAACAGGTGGTAGTGTTTTTATGCCTCGGGTTCCTCTTATTCCAAACAATTTTCCGTTTAGTTTTAAACGAGTTCAGTTTCGCGATGACAATAAATAAAGCCTATGGTCAGACGCTAAAAGTTGTGGATGTGGATCTAAGTATTAGCTGTTTTTCGCACGGTCAGCTTTATATGTGGCTTTATCACATGTTAATAATTCTAGCAGCCTGTATGCTTTGATCCCCGATGGCTATACGATGTAACGACTGTGATTATAATCCAGAATAAACCGAAATTCGAAAAATGCTGCCCAAAGTCACTATTCCACGCAGACGAAGTTGCGGGCACAGCTAGTAATAAATAAAATTCAAGTGTCTGTAATATCAAAATAACATTTTATTTAGCAAATACATATGAATGTATTTACGATACCTATACCGAAAATACATTTTTTTTGTCTGTCTGTCTGTTTGTTCCGGGTAATCTCCGGAACGGCTGGACTGATTTTTTGAAGGAACTTTTTTTTGTAGATAGCTGAAGTTGTTCCGTGTAACTTAGGCAACTTTGATTTTTCAAAAATAAATAGGGTTCAGGGTAAAAAAGAATAAAATTCATGAAAATTCGAATAAAATCCGATTAAATGGTCAGTTTTACAGGGAAGTGCTTGAATTTATGAGAAATATTTTTACTTTATCTTAATACCTAAAAAAAATTAAAATGCAGAAAAGAATATATGAAACGTGGGCACACAGCTAGTTTCTAATAAAAAGAAGGTTTTCTATTCCTCTTGACCCAGAAAGTTTCTTTTTCTGACACCAATTTTTAGGGATATTATATTATATGTATTATGATTTGGCTCGCTGTCAATGAGAAAATTACGTAAGATATATGAAGGAAAAATATGTATTTATGACAAAACAATATGTTGACAATGAAAGAGAGTAAGCAGCTTTGAATGAATTTAATTATTAATCATGAATGTTTTCAAAATAGTGGCGTGAAATTTTGTTATTTTATTCTCAACTAACTGTTGTATGAAGTAGCACTACCGTTTAACCCCATGAACACTAACCTGGCGTTTACGCTAGTTTTCCATTGTTTTTCTATTGTCTCATTTTTATGGGTAATCGACATATTAAGGTGAGTCAAGAAGATTTGCAGAGCAATCGTGGGATATATATCTTTCGAGTATACAGTATGAAACTAAAATAGCGTAACGGGTTTCTCGCCAGATTATTTAATATTTGGTAGAGAAATTATACCTTGTGGTTCATGCTATTCACGTTACGATGATGTAGATGTGTTTACATTTTTACCACGTGACATTTATGCAAATAATATAGGATTTCTTGCTAATATTTTTAATAAAGTTCAATTTGCACTTTATTCTACACACACGAAAAAAGCAGAAAGATATAATTTGCGTCGTAGTGATAAAGAGTTTCAGGTACGTGATATAGTTTGCAGAAAGAACTATGCATAGAGTGAGACGCTTGTAATTATTGTAGTGCTAAATTAGTACCTAAATATATATGGGGTAAAATAGTACAAAAACTGTCTCCTTTAGTATATTTTGGAATATAATAAGGGCCATAACACTAAATGGCATATTAAAAATTTTAAGTAATAATTTATTTTTTGATTCTTTTGATTTCGGTTATATTATTTTCATATTTTCATTTCGTTTGATTATTTATATATTAAGCTTTCTTCGACGGACATTATCGTGATTCAACATGAATCACCGGGAATGTTGCCAATTTTCTAAAGATCCCGCTAATATTGGGAGTTTATAGAAAAGATAACAAAATTTCACGATTATTTTTTATCTTACGCAAATTTCTATCTTTAAAATCGCTATACTTATTTTAAAAACTTATCTTTGAGCACTTATCAGCCATAATGAGAGTTAGTTAGTTTTCTTTATTTACCATGACATCATCTTTAGCCGATTTATCGCGTAACATACGGTAAGAGTTACTGTCAATATTTGCGATATGAAACATGTATTGGTGCCATCTTGGTAGATATTGAAATGTATGCCGTGACAATGCACGGCAGGACTTAATCTTATGCCGTCACGTCCCCTCTACTCTGGCACTCTCGGGCTAGTGAGTTAGTCGGGTAGTATAATTAATTAAAAATTCTATCAACATTTTTGAGATATGGCTTTTACCAAAGGTCCCGTGATGACCAACTTTTTTAAATTGTATTATTATATATAGACTTTTCTTAGAATATTCTTACATCTATATCTATATCTATAGAATCTTTACATCAAAATACAAACCAGAAGCATAAACTAGAATAACAATATGCATTAAACCTCAAAATAAAACTTAAGTTAATTACAAACAAAATATAAAAATACTTCATAGCATTATGGTAGCATGCAATTTTAGATCTTCTGGAATACTAGTGATTTATACCCACACCCACAGAAAAATCAAAAAAATCAAAAATATCTTTATTCAATTTAGGCCCTAAGAAGGCGCTTATGAACGTCTAAAACACTACCACCGGTTCGGAAAACAACTCAGCCGAGAAGAGCTCAGACAAGAAACTCGATCTGATTCTTTTTTTTTTAAATAAATATAATACATATATTTTTTTTTCATATAAAAAACTAAACAAATGATAGTCTTAATAATGTTAGCGGAAGTACAGAGATGTGGGTTAATTCCAGACATCACTATCGTTCACGTAATGATCCACCCTGCAACAACCTTTTGAGATTAAAACTTGCTTGACGTAATACTTGAATTTATTGTCAGGTAAATCGGTAATGTTACTTGGGATCTTATTGTAAAACTGAATACTATTACCTATAAAGCTTTTATTAGACTTACTTAGCCTAAAGCGTGGGACAGCCAACTTGTCTTTACTTCTCATATTAAAATTATGACGATCATTCACTAGATCTAGCTTGTCTAAATTTTTACGAATATGCATTAAGTTATCGAAGATGTATTGGGAGGGCAAAGTTAAGTTATCACAGAACATACCATTATCGTGTCTTTTTCCATTTTTTTTAAATAGGCAAAGGCATGAATATTTTTTCCACTGTTTATGAATCGATTTTCATTTGTTTTTTTTTTGTTTAGTAAGTTATGATGAACTTTAGTGTTATCACTAGAACATCCAGGAAACGCGTTTTTTCCCTTCCAACTTTCAATAATGCATAGGCCATGTAATTTATATTATTCATCTGATGATATTGTATTGTTATAATTTTTGGAATACTCTATCCATACTTGGTGACAACAGGTTTGCTGCAAAATGGCTAATATATTAGAAGGATGTGATATTATATGCGAATTTTTTAGATCAGGTAGGAAAATAAGTTGCCGTAAAACTGTCGCTCCGAACATCGCACGCATGTGGCTCTGTTATGGAAGGGAGAGAAGATTAGATTAAATAGCTCCTCAGAGTACGCGCTGTGATAGAGACGGCAGAACACGCCTAGCGAGCCAATATCCGTGAGCAACTGAAGCGTATCGATGTATTTAGTAACGTCTGCATCATTGATAATTCTGACTACCCGTCTCTGTAACCTATCCAGAACATCGAAAAGGTATTTTGTGAGTATAAAAACTAAAAGTGGCGCCGGCTAAGAATAGTACCATCCCATACCTTCCAGTAGGTATTGTAAAAGGCGACTAAGGGATAAACTAGGGGATGGGCAGCAGCATCCCCTGAGTACCGAAATACCTTCTGCGATCACCAACACTCCTGCCAAGCAAGACTATTTTGGCAATCTGTCTAACAGCGGAAGTCTATTGGTTAACTGATGATAAGGTAAAATATAAATTCCTTACCTGAGCCTTATCGTGCTTGTCGTGGAAGCGGTCCGCGTCAAGTTGTGCTGTGTCTCTTTCCTTCTGAAGTCTCGCAGCCTGCCCAAGAGCTTTGTCCAGTTGAGACTGCACGGATTCAAAATCGTACGCTTGCTTTTCACGATCGACTTGGAGCTGTAGGTTACAATAGTTATTATAGACAAACTAATTTAAAGCATCTAAAGCATTACGATATTACATGACAACTTCACTAAATATGAAAGGCGCAAAAATAATGCGATCAATTTATTACGATTGGGCCTACTACCAATCACGCGTATAATTTAGGATTCTCATTCGACATGAATCGATTGTAAATCATTCATAGTAGTTATATTTTTTATACTATAGTAGTAAAAGCGTTGAGCTTTGACCACAATCTCAACTAATGTATAGAGACGATGGGAAACACAATAAATGCACAGGTACTTGGCTTCCGTAGGAAGCTGCTGGAACACCCCTATAGAAGCTTGACGACAGATTTTCAAAGTAGAGAGTGGTAGCTATGGTTTTTATAAGATCTTTTTGTTTACTGAAAGTTCAGTCAAATTATAAAATGGGATAAATATCAAAACTGCGTTCATTGACATGGAATCCGACAAAGATTGGTATCGGCACTTAACTACCATCGCTTTAAAATAATAAAAAAAAATTACATATTCATCACACAGAACGGGTATCGAATAGTTAACTTCGAGTCATAATTATTCTTAAATAATTTTTCAATTTTTTTTTTAACATCACGGTCCAAATAAGGTAAGCACTAGAGCAAGGTGCGTATAATTATAGTGCACTTTAGTATAACCTATTGTTTATTTTAACTCTTAGTTATTTAGTAAAACTTTATTAAGATATTTACAGACCTTCGAAAACTTTACGTAAAAATATTACTAAACACGTAAGGATAGTTTTGGAAACTATTATATCTAGTAAAAACTTTGTTTTCTTGCAATATCGAACTATGTTCCTATTATCTGATACTCGTAATCGCAAACACTTCAGTATACAGTATTGCACAACATAAAAGTTAAGCCAGCAATCGGTATCTAGAAAGTGTATAGAAGAAACTTTGATAGATTCATTAAATCTTCTCTCTTAGATCTCTACTGAACTATACTTGCCTTTCTGACTTCAACAGCAGATTTATCGAGTTTCTCTTGGAGTTTATCAATTTCGGAATGTGCGGAGTCCAAGGAAGCTTGGAGTTTGTCTTGCTGAAGCTGGGCTTTACCGAGTGTTGCTTGAGTTCTTTCGAGTTCCTCTCTTGATTTATCTAGCTCAGCCACGGCCTTGTCTCTTTCGGAATGCAGACGACTTATTGAAGATTGTAAACTGGATTAAAAAAAAATTATGGGTGTATTTTAACTGCATTCGGAATTATATTTTTATAGAATAAAATAAACTATCCTTTACATGGAAATAAAGTATTTTCATTTTTGGAATTACAATCTATTTCAATAAACTAATGTGTATCTAGTGGTCGTAATTCGACAAATAATTTTTATTAAATGTTTGAGTATAAAAATACTAAACAAAAAAAATCGGTTAAAAAGATACTAAACTGCTTTATAATTATCTATTTACATAAGTAGACAATACTTTGACCGATATTAAATCTAAATTGCAAAAGATAAACATACCTATATTAAGTGTTTAAGAAGATTAAACCTAATCTTACCGATCATATTCCTCCTTGAGGCTGTCTTGTTCAGTTTGTGCATTTTCAAGTTTCGCCTTCAAACGATAAACTTCACCTTGAGATTTTTCTAATTTCTCCTGTAAAGCGGTTGCTTCAGACCTTGCCCTTTCAGCATCGGCTTGAGTCACTCTCAATTCTGCCAGAGTTCGCCTTAATTCTGCAGCATTCTTATCTGCCTTTTCTTGTATTCTATCAAGTTCTTGTGAGGTCGTTAGCGTACTTCTGCCGAATGTCGTTTGAGATCTTTCCAACTCATGTTTAAGCCTTTCATTTTCAAGCTCGAGTCTGGCTAAACGCTGTTTGGCCGCTTCCCAATCTGCTCCAGACCTTCCAACCTCACTGGCTGCTTTGTCTAACTCTGCCTTTGATTTTCCTAGCTCAGATTGTGAGCTTTCTAGTTTAGCTTCAAGTCTATCTTTTTCAGCTTGAGCTCTTTCAAGACGAGCGCCCAGTTTCTCAACTTCACTCTCGAGAGCATGAAGTTTCATTTTATATTCGGCTATCTCTCTCTCGTGTAACTCTCTTTCTTCGTTTTTCTCATGTTCAGCTCGATCTCTCTGTTCCCTTAACTGTTGTATTTGTTTCTCTTTATCTCCTATAACTTCTTCAAGAGAGGAAAGTGCGCCTTCGGATGAACAATGGTGGGCTTGCATCGCATTTAGTCTAGCTCTGGCCATGTCGACTTGATTGTCTTTCTCTTTGAGAAGATCTTCCAAGTTTTCAATCTGAAAGTTCAAGCTTTGATAAAATGTGAACTAAGTATTTTAAATTAAACCAAAAACATATATTTAAAAAAAAAGCAAAGTATAACCAAAACAAAATTAAATTTAAAAAATAGCGTACATACCTTGAATAAATAAAAATAGAACATATAATAACAAAAAACATATAACATGATTCGAAAACTTGTAAAAACTGGTAATTCTACAAACCGGGTTTAAATAAATGAAGCAAACAAAAACAGACGATATACATAAGCTTTATAAAAATAAAGGTATTTAGGAATAAAGATTGTGATAAAAAAAGACGTTAAGACACTCGGAGCAAAGTAAATAGCTGATCTTTAAATCCCGATATTAAAGAGATACAAAAGCCCAAAATTCATTTATAAGTATTGATGTTCAAAAAAGGAAATTTCTTTTATGTCCAAAAAAATATTGAAACATGAAAACTACATTTTGAGAGAAGGCTAAAAAAGAATGGTTAAGATTTATTTAAAAATCCAATCGGTTTTATCGTTGTAGATGTGAAAGTAGAAAATATTATGACAGCAATTGTATTGATTTAAATAATTTAGACATTGAATTTAACAGTAGTAACAGAAATTTCAAGTTAGTACATTCTCCGAATCTAATAGCCAATTCAACATTTATAATAACCATTATGATATAACGTAGTAAAGTATTAAAACAATTATTTCAATCGAAAGACAAACGGCGCACGGATTGCGAGGGACGAAGCTTCTAGTTCCCAAGCGTTAACCTATTAATATTTAATAATTATTTTTTCTGTTTTTTATAATAATTGCTGAATAAGTGCTGATATACCTTTTGCTGACGGAATGTGTTCAAACAAAAGATTTACGGTTCTGCGTAAATAAATAGAAAAAAACTCATAAAAAATTGAATAAAATCCTATTCAATGCACAGTTTTACGGGCAAGTACTTAAATTTATGAGAAATATTTTTACTTAATCTTAATTTAAATTAAGTTTTTTTTAATGATTTTTTTTAGGATTCCGTATTAAAAACAAATTAAAAGACAGTGAAAAATATATGAATCCCTGGCACAGCCGCGGGCACACGGTTAGTATTTAATATTATAGGTATTATATAGGTATTTCCTGATAAATCGAATTAGGTCGTGATCAATTATTAACTCGGTCGACTGAATTTGAACGAATGAACGATTTTACAAATTGATTATTCATTAAATTTAAATTGATTTAGATGATTTTAAATTTGAATTAAGAATTTTCAAGCATTTACAATTCAGACAAAATCAGAGATTTTTACGTATTTTGTTTACAGAATTTTTTTTTTCTGATTAGTTACTGGTTAATAAATCATTAATGTAATTGATAAAATAATAATTTGAAAAGTATGAAGCAATGATGGCGCAGTTTATAATACGGAGTTCATAGTTCACGTAGTTCATTCCACGTCAATGGACGCGGGTTCGAGCCCACTTATTCAACTCTAAATCAGCCTGAGCTTTCGGTGAAGGAGATCATCGTGAGGAAACCATAGTATAGTGGTAATGCATTTTGTAATAATGCCATCTAGGTAGCTGCCATCTTCAAACTTAAAAACCTATCGCCAAATACCAGTAGACATGCTCCGGTAGCTTCAGTACCTATAGGCTTAGTATGTTTACCATCCTGGATCATTTCGTCACTTAAGATCAGATGTGATTAGTCTAATTCTATCTTAAATTATAAATTTACGGCAGAAGTTTAAATGTGTTATATATTATTTCTGTAACGTTAGGTTTACGAAATAAAGTTTTATCCTTTTTTAACATTTAATATGTTAATAATAAGCGCTCTGTTGTGTTATCTGGGCATTTACAAATGTTAATAATAACAAAATAAATCGAGGAAAAAATATAAACAGCATGGCATTTATTGAACACACATTCATTATTTAAGATCATGGAATGTTTCAACTGAAATAATGTCAGAATTTGATCCAATGTTTGAACCAATCTTTACACAAACTTAACCTACAAATAACACATAAAAGGATAACAATAATAAAGTAAACAATACAATAAATAAAAGCAATAATTTTTTTTTTAACTACAGCTAATAATAAAAACCACCACACAAATAATAATAGTACAAAGACAATGGTGACATTAATATAAATATAGTTTCTTGGAAGATTCTATTCAGCATCATATTAAAGTAGACTAAATCTTATGCTTTATTGAAATTTAAACACATTATATTTTAATATGAAACAGAAAAATGTGTAGATAACTCCTTTAAAAATACATTTTTAAACTATTGTTAATATTGTCAACATTAGCCTCTATATTTTCAAGTACAGCAAATGTTCATTTTCAAAATTTGTCTTTAACCCTAAAATATATAGTCAAGAGTATCGAATAATATAAAACAACCAGACTCATTTGCACGTGGGTACATCCTTTCAAATGACAAAAGAATCCGATTTAAAATACAATGCCTTATTATGGCACTGTATACCACATTTCTGATACTGACTAACCATCAAGAATTGAACAAAATTTTGCAAAGAGAAATCAACCAAAAATTCGAGAGAGAACTTTTAGAACTGTAATCGGGTTTCACACAAGTTGTTAAAGTTATTAGTTTGAAATAAATATTATTGAATAGATTTTAGCACTTGGTTGTTACAGAAATTCAATTTCCTAAAAGTAAAATGTTGTTGGTTGATTCTGGTTTGCTTAACTATGTTCTCGAAGATTTTGCAGCTTCATTTAACAAACTATTGTAACTGTTACTTGATTGTGGTTGTCTTCACACTACAGATGGTGAATAAAAATTTAAGTGTCTAGGCTACAGTAAATCACCAAAGAGTGAATTTGTTAAACTTGCTAGATGACTTGGATAACTACTAAGTAGGAATATGATTAACCCTCTCAAGACCATAAGTTGACAGAGAGTAAATGTTACCACTTAAATGTTTGTTTTTTTTTAAACGTAGAGTATATGAAAATCAGAAAGTAATGCATTAGATAGTGTAGCTTTTTTTGAATTAAGAGGGAAATATTTTTCAAATTTTAAATTAAAATAATGTTATAATTAGACATACAGTCACTAATTTTACAAATTCGTGAATGTGAATGTGAAAATGGTCGTGAAAGGGTTAAAAAAACGAAAACTTCCTTCTTCAACTTACTTACCTTTCGTTGGAGTACGTTAATCTTTCTGTCCTTAATTTCTGAATGGTCTCTAAATTCTGCAAGTTCATGAGCCGCTGCTAGGGCCGCGGCGGTTTTCTTTTCCACTAGCCTACTCTTCTCATCCAACCGGGCTTTAAGCTCTTCCACCTTTAAAAAAAAAAACTTCATTGCATCTCCAAGAATTTCAGGGCTTCATTCAACTGCCGTGTGGTGTCGGCTAAGAATACTACCACCCATATCGTTCCCGTAGGTTTCGTAAAAGGCGACTAAGGAATAAACCAGGGGATGAGCAGCAGCATCCTCCAACCATGGCGATTATGGCAATTCGCCTCCTCATTCGCGATGACCTATGTCCAGAATGGACGTCTTATGGTTGAATGGATGGATGGATTACATCTATTTAAAAAGCAAAAGGTTAAGATAAAAATAAAGGTCACTAACGTTTTAGGTAAAAGTTCGTAGACTTTGAGCCGTGTTTATTTCTATATTAGCTATGTGCCCGCGGCCAGCGCCCGCGTTTCATATATTCTTCACTGCATTTCTTTTATACCCTAATTTTTGTTTAGTACTAAGATAAAGTAAAAATATCTCATAAATATAAGAACTTGCCAGAAAAATCGAATTTTCTTAAATTTTTTATGAGGTTTATTTTTTTACGCGGAACCCTGATTATTTTAGAAAATTAAAAGTACCCTAAGATACCCGAAGTAATTTCAGCTATCCTCCAAAAAAAGTCCTTTCAAAATCCGTAAAGCCGTTCCGGAAATTACCCGGAACAAACAGTCAGACAGACAGACAAAAAATTTAAAAGTGGCATTTTTGGTATAAGTATCGTGAATACATTCATATCTATTTAGTAAAAAATAATAATTTTGACATTACAAACAAACACTTCAATTTTATTTATTAGTATAAATAATTAACTATAATTAAAATGTTTATTGGATCGGATTATTAAAATATCCAGTCGATTGTTGTAAATGTAAGTAACTTGTTTAGAGTTACCATTAAAAAGAGAAAAAATCACGAGGTTTTGTTTTTAAAATGTTTGACACATTGTTTTTTTTATCATTCCCAACATGTTTTAGCATCAGATTAGAATAAATGGGTAGCGTTATTTATTTACTATTTTAAAGTTTTTTTTTTAGTTTTATCGGGAATATTAGACTTACACTATCTAGAATAATATTTCCACTCTTATTATACTTGAGTTTTTTATTTGATTTTTTTATATCTATTTAATCATCAAAGTCTTTTTTGCAGTTTTATGTTAATGTTAAGAGGATATGCGGCTACGTCAAATTTGAAAAATAGGTCTTTCAGATATCTATTGCTATCGCGTTGCGCTTCAAAGAAAGAGTTATAAAACATGAAAGGGAGAACTGCAACTCGGGCTGATTTTACCGTATGAAAAACAGACGAAAACATCATTTCGTAGTACCCTGTTTACTCCTCCAATACTGAACCGATTTAAGCTATGCATCTTAGTCAGATCTGTTTGACAAACGTTTGAAAATTACGATAAAAATCGAGCGTTTTTTTTTTCAAAGGCTCCTAGTTTCCCCAAATAAATAATTTATAGAAAAAAATCAAAACGTACAAGCATGGCGGTGGTGGATATATATTTTCTGGTACAGAAATAATTACCATAGTTCTATTATCCAGGAAGGAAACAGGGGACTACGTTTGTATGGAATAAACGCCCCTCGCATATCCTCTTAAGTAAAGATTTAAATCAACGCTTACGTCTGTTTGTAGCATACTATAATGTTCTTCTTTAGCGCAAAGTGATTCCTTCAATACGGCGATATGGCGTTGGTAATCCTGATGTTGTTCGTCCAGTGCTTTCATTTTAGCCGCCATCGCGAGAATCTCCTGGTCCCTCCGCTGTATCTCTAGCCGGAATTCATCCAACTGCGCATCATTCCATCCATGGGAAAGTCGACGTAGAATAAATCCAAAAATATTATTAACAAAACAGCATATACATTGAAGACTCCACTCGATAATATAAATCAAAGAACTATCTACTTAGGCAATAGTGATGGCGAAAATGATATTGTTCGAGTAAATATCCAAAAGCTATAATATATGACCATCAAATTAATAAAATTATTTATATAAATACCCATGTATGAAAAGCAACGTAAGCTAGTATATATTTTTTTTAATATTATATAATGAAATGTATCCGGCACTTATGTTGTAAACTATTATGAATAGTGCTACGGAAGACATTTCGTCGATGCACGTTTTTGTACATGCAATTTAGCACTGAATTACAAATATAATATTTATCATATCATTTCATAAAATATTAAATTTATTTTATAATCTAGTTCTGGAAAACCTTCTAATTAATTAAACTAATTATATAGACATGTTATAATATGAACTTTCGATGAACACGTAGAAAGTTTTCCAGATATAATTAACTATCTAAATGAATATTGAATATTCGACAGAAACGATGGTTAGATGCACGGGCGCCTACGTTGTGATACATTTATCTACCGTTACTGTGTGAGAGAGAGAGAGACTGATGAAGAATGACCACTAGATGAGAGAGATCGGAATTGTGATGAGCCAGGCTGGTTGATGTCAATGAGAAGGTAGCGCGGGACCAGGTCGGACTAGGCGATGACGTGAATCAACACCGAAAGCACAACATGATCAAATTATAATATATCAAGAAATGTAAACGTACTCGAATATTCGATGCTTCAACCTCCACAATCTTTTAACACAGTCTAACAAATTCTAAATAATAGTCGGTGTGAACGTAATCAATCTCACACGTTACCCCTAAACGTACATATATTACAACTACGTATATGTTAGCTTCGACTAAGGCCCTATTTAACAAAAATATTTCCATTATTATCTTCTTTATTTTTTATAATATTCTCAAGAATATAAATACCTCTAATTTGAAAAAATAGCATTTAACAACGAACAAGATTCACATAAAAATATAACGAGTTAACAGAGTCGGCGACGACTTCAGCTAAGTTCGGAGTTAAAGCGTAAAATTGACACGATATCTGCGAGTCGCGGGTCGCGGGTCACGGGTCACCGGCGTCGGTCGGAGGCGTCGTGACGAAGCGCACAGTCACAGAGTAGTCGCACTATAGTACGGCGAGTGGGTTGGGGGCACGCGCAGCGCGGGCCGCGGTCTAGCCGGCGGCACGCTCGTGCGCCCGTCCTTCATCACCCGCACGTCGTTCAGCAGAAAACTTACTTGTCTCTTGAAGGGAGGGTCAGCCTTATCGTATAGCGAGGCATGGGAGGGTGCGAGCGAGGGCGGCGGCAGCGGCGACACGAGCGCGGCCAGCTCGCTCTCGAGCAAGGCGACCTGCCGCTCCAAGGTCGCGATGCGTGCTTCCTTCGTCTCGAGTACGGCGGTGAGCGTGGCTCCCGCGCTGCCGCCAGGCAGGCCGGCCGCGGCCAGCGCGCGCTCCAACTGCACCTGCAGCGCCCGCAGTGTGTCCGCCGTCGCCTTGAGCTCCTGCCAGTCACGCGAGACGGTCTCGGCTCCGCTCGGCACACGCCCTACGTACGCGTCTCGCCGCGCCTCGCTGGGGCTGCGTCACTCCGACCGCCCGCTCATTCTCTATCGCGTCACTATTCGCAGCGTGCCGTCGTCGAGGCGACGCAGCCCCAGTTCAAGGCATTACAAAATAAAATTTTGCCTCTAAACAAATGAATGCTCAACAAAAATTTCCAATAATAAAGAGTTTACGAGACGGTCTCCTCTAAGGTTCGTGTGACGGGGGCATAATGAGCTGCTAAACATGCAATGTCGTGGTTTTGTCGTATTTTGTGTCTATGTTTAAAAGTTTTAATTTCTTGTATTTGTACAATTGGGAGCCGAATACGAGAGCGGATTTGATTTTTCAGTGTGGGTTTATCATTTATGTAATGTGAACGTGTGAAAAGAAGAGGATTCTTAAAACAGATTGTGCGAGGGATGAAGCTCGTGTAGTGTAAAGAAGGGTTGAAAGACCGCGGAAGTGATAAGCGAGAGCTGACAGAAAATTGTGTAAAGCCAACGAATGTAGTCGATTACTGAACACAGATGCTTCGCGACTAACACATTCGGCTGAAGACTAGAGAGTGTTTAAAGAAATGACACTATCAAGAGCAACACTATGAGACACAGTGACGATGTTAAAGGTATCACAAAATAAAACGCCCATGTGATTTAAATAACTAGTAAAATACATAAGGAAGCAGGTATACGTGCACGAAATGATTTCATTTCTATAGTAAATATTGCTTATAACAAAATTCCTATACAAAGAATAAATGTTATAGAAATTTTGTTATAAATAAATAGCATGCGATAACATCTATTATATTCTAAAGCGTTAATTACCTGTTTTTGTGCCATGGCCTGCATTTGCTGGAACATTTGTCGTTCTTCCTCCTTGCCTGAAAACCATTTGTAGCTGTGAATCCATTTTGAATATTTAAAACAATTATTAATGTATTTTCCTTGTCTACGTACCCATCCCTTTGTTTTGAAGCATTTCCAATAACTTTTTGATACTTTCATCTCTCGCTTGCAATGTTTGTTTTTGTGTTTCGATCCGTAATTCAAGTTCCTGAAAAGATTAAACTTTTCACAAATAGACGTGGTAACTTGTTTTGTGTAGGAATTGAGTACAGTTTATCTGTCAGCGGCATTATTACAATTCGCTAATAATTCATCATATTACGTTAGTAAATTTATGACTTTAATTTGTCGTGTCCTTTTCGATTTCTGTTCATATTTAGACAATTCCGTAATGAGAGACTTTACACCTAAATGCGGCTTTTCTTATTTATGACATTTTACTAAATGGCAAATCAATCGTTAATGAAAACAACACAAGTATTTTGTATTTTGATTAGGGTTTTAAAAGACATTTTGTTTCGATTATTAAATATACTATTTTAGCAAAAGCACATTTTTGACTCATCTTTAAACTAACCGGCAGTAAATTCTCATTGTTTGATCTTGTTACTTTTAATAGGAAAAAAAGGAAATGACTTAAGAAAGTATTGTTATGTTATATGTTTGGAGTTTCACAGTGAGATCGAAACACAAATGAAGAGAGCTGAAGAACCATTGCCAAACTTAAGCGGCCAAGGGCTGGGCTCATGCAAGATGAACCGACAACCTGGTGAAGGTCGCTGGATTCCAGTGGATGCAAGTGGCTCAATACTACTCGTTGTGCAGATTTTTGGGGAAGACCTATGTCTAGCAGTGGACTTCTTTCAGTTGAATGGATGGATATTAAGTGTATTGCAAATTTCTGTACAAATATCAAATATAAAATTATTTATAGTTTAGTTTTACTTCTTGCAAACCTTAATAGTATCTCTCAATATAGCAATTTCTCTCTGTAGATGTTCATTCTCGGCGAAGAGTGCTTCCAATTGCTGTTGCATCTCAGGTGCTGGTTGGCGCATTCGCAACCTTAATTCTTCTTCAAGTTGTCGTACTAACATTGCTTGTTTCTGTAACAGATAAAGTTTAATCAGAACATAAACCCGAGTTTTTTTTTACTTGTTGGTAATTTAATCCTTTATGCAGCTACAAGCCTTCTTTATAAAATATTGATTGCGAACACAACAATAATTTCCTTACAATGGTGTTAATAATTACATTCCAATTTAGTAAGCATAATGTATTATTAGCGACTACCCTTACTAACGAAATCCCTATAAAAGCGTTTACAACTGCAAGCGTGGTGAACCCCGGCAGGGGCGGTGGTACCCTTATTTATTACAAACGGTCTCTTTTTTGCCTGCCGTTAGTTGCCCCTCAACTCACCAACTTAGAAGTTTCAGTATGCAGAATTAGAATGACTGGCCATCAGTCAGTCGTACTCGGGTCTGCATACCTTTCCCCCAATAAAGAACTCTTAAAGACAGATCTCGAGACTGTTCTCGCCTTAGGCGATTCGGTCATCATCGCCGGTGATCTTTATGCGGGCACACACTCTGGAACAGCTCGTGTGACACTCCCGACGGGAGGAGACTCAGGCGCTAAGTACAGGTGCTCGATTTTGAAGTCATCGCGCCTTTAGAGCCCACCCACTATCAAGCGAACTGTTGCCCGTTAGTTCTTGATGTAGCTCTGATGAAAGGAGTCTCGCTCCTTGTGCGTCTCATACAAGTCGTACATAAACTTGACTCCGACCACCGCCCAGTCATTTTACAGTTAGGTCACACGGATGACTATAGTGCTAGCCCGCCAGTTGTAAAAGTCACGGACTACTAGAAACTCGGCAGTTATTTAAAGGGCCATCCGTCCACCCCTCTCTTGATAGGATCCCAGATGTACTGGTTACGTCTGCAGACGTGGACCTCGCGATCGATGCTTTGGTTGAGCATCTCAAGACCGGCATCGGAGAGACCTCGAAAGAGGTACAAGCGGCGAACGATCGCCGCTTCGTACTCCCCGATGACGTGAGAGCCCTGCTCAATCGAAAGCATGCCGCGACCCGCGCCCACGACACGTATCCGACTGAGAAGAGTCGTGCGCGCTTGCGTTCCCTACGTAGAGCGGCGAAAGACCGCATCGATCAGTTCCGTAATGATAGGTGGGACAGCCTCCTCGTGGAGCTGAAACCCTCCCACCTCGCGTACTGGAAGCTCGCACGATCACTGAAGACGAAGCGTTCCGTCATTTGTATGCCCCCCTGGACAGAAATTCGCAGAGTGTCGCGCCTTTTTTGAACGCGCAGAGACACACTCAAACCCCCTCATAGAGCTAGTCGTCTCGTACACGCCCGACCCGAATGCCCTCCCCAAGATGCAACGACCGCGACAATAACATCACTCGTATGAATAGGATCTTTCCATAAAAACCTCGTTCACTTGCGTGTCAGCGCCCACGCCCGCGAAACCGCCGTTCCCGCCGCCGGTGACTGGCGGCTAACACTCTCTGGGTCCCCCTCAAGCGGCGACTCAAGACGTGCCTCATTCCTCAACTGGGGAGGCTCTTGACGTCGCCGCCAGCGCGATTCAGTGACACTGACCATGCATTGAGCATTACACGCACAACACTGCATACACACTCCTGTACATAACACGCAGGTACATAGGTACTGTAAGGAACCTTTTTTTATGTTAAATAAAAAATGAAGGGATTAGATAGGGTTCAATTCGCGAGAGAGTTTGTAGACTCAGGTAACGGCCAAGCCGATGTTCGTACCATTTTGGTAACCCTTGTGCTAGTTACCTTTTTGCGGCTGAGTGCCTTCAGCACTCGCCCCCAAAGTCACGGTGAAGCTGTAAATGCCCTTCCGGTCAACAGCTTTAGCTAGGTTAGAAAAATAAAAAGAGCGTGGTGAAGTGTTTTATCGGCAGTCATCGCGTGCGGACCTGAGTTCCTTAAGTAACCTGTGCCAGATCGCCATGACCGAGCACCGTGGTAGAACGCCATACTACGTATGGGTGTGATACACACAGTTCGGTGTTGTTATCATACTTGGTTTGTTTACTTCTTAATCGGTTCCTGTTGATCTCAATTGATCCAACATTAACTTATCTATCTATTTTTTTTAATTAAATTTTACTTCGTATCTAACAGTATAGTATCTACACTGTATTAATAATAAAACGTAAGTTTTGTCTGTACATTTTTTTTAATTCTGTGATACTTTTTTTTAGCCGTCAGTTATTTCGAATCTGACATTGAATTTTTTTTTGTCCGTTTGTGTGTATGTTCGGATTTAACTCGAAAACGGCTTTACTTACAGCTATTAAAATTATTTAATGATACTTTGTACGCAGAAAGTCTATGCCAAGGAGCTTTTACTATAAATAAAGATTTTCGAAGTTATTTTTGAATTTATAAAAAATAAATTAAATATATATATTTCCGCTTGAACTCAAAATCGGGTTGAGCGATTGTGAGAAAATATTTTGTTAATAAAGTATAAAGTGTAAGCTATAGAAATAATCAATATTGTTTTAAGAAAATATTCATCTATACTAATAAATAAAATTGGAGTGTCTGTTTGTAATGTCAAAATATTTTTTTTACTAAAAAGGTATTTACGATACCTATACACAAATACATTTTTTTTTAATTTTTGTCTGTCTGTTTGTTCCGGGTAATCTCCGGAACGGCTGGACGGATTTTTGGTAGGTAGCTGAAGTTACTCCGGGTAACTTAGGGTACTTATAATTTCCGAAAATAATTAGAGTTCCGCGTAAAAAAATAAAACTCATAAAAAATTAAATAAAATCCGATTCAATGCACAGTTTTACGGGTAAGTGTTTGAATTTATGAGAAATATATTTACTTTATCTTAGTAATATAATTTGTTTAGGAAAATAATATGGGTTCCGTATAAAAAAAAATTAAAACGCGGGCGTACATTTAGTATTAAATAAAAACGCAAGATAATACATGTAGACGAAGTCGTCCGCACCCTCTAGCGTTAATAGATAAACCTGTTTTTAGGTAAATCTTCAAAACTACTGGAAAAATTTTGATCGGATTTCTTTTTTGTTTATTATTATATTGAAAAGAACATTTTTTTTTTTATAATTGGAATTGGAATTAGACAAAAAAAGTAGACGCTTGCTTACCATGTAGGTAGCAGTATAACAGGTTTTAGTCTAATAACTTTATAAAATTCTTTTTGAAATGATTGTTTAATATGTATTTCTTTTATTAAAATAAATATAACCCGGTTAACGCAGGGTACAACAGCTAGTAATAATCTAAACAAAGACAGGAGAAGTAATTAAAAACTGCTTCAAAACAGAAACAGAAAATGCATTGTCTATTTTCTTTCCACGATCTCATTTCCATTGAAGAGAAGTATTAATTAAATTTTAACTCTAATTAACAGAAATTAGGAGTCGCGATTTATTAAAAGT